>CATNEN010000039.1:3950000-5160000 GCA_950097015.1 Macrostomum hystrix | reverse complement strand
TGGGGGTTCTAAGTAGACAGTGGGAGTTTGAGTAGACAGTGGGGTTCTGAGTAGACAGTGGGGGTTCTAATTAGACTTTTGAGTACACTGGGCATTTCTGAGTAGACAGTGGGGTTCTGAGTAGACAGTGGGGTTCTGAGTAGACAGTGGTGTTCTGAGTAGACAGTGGGGTTCTGAGTAGACAGTGGGGTTCTGAGTAGACACTGGGGTTCTGAGTAGACAGTGGTGTTCTGAGTAGACAGTGGGGGTTCTGAGTAGACAGTGGTGTTCTGAGTAGACAGTGGGGGTTCTGAGTAGACAGTGGGGTTCTGAGTAGACAGTGGGGGTTCTAATTAGACTTTTGAGTACACTAGGCATTTCTGAGTAGACAGTGGGGTTCTGAGTAGACAGTGGGGTTCTGAGTAGACAGTGGGGTTCTGAGTAGACAGTGGTGTTCTGAGTAGACAGTGGGGTTCTGAGTAGACAGTGGGGTTCTGAGTAGACAGTGGGGTTCTGAGTAGACAGTGGGGGTTCTAATTAGACTTCTGAGTAGACTGGGCGTTTCTGAGTAGACAGTTGTTATTTCGAAAGACAGTTAAGTTTCTTCAATTAGTCGAGCTGTTCTGTTGTCTGTTCACAGTCTGTGTACTGCGTTATTTTTTCTGTCGCTTACTAACAGTAGCCAGACAAGTGTTCGATGCGATTTTCTTGCAGACAGTTACAAATGAGATCCTGCATGAAGTCCATGTCTGCAGAACTCTCTGAAAACTGTTAGTCTTAGATGTGCACAAAATCAACCGAAATCTCCCTGTTACATAGCTCGTATTTATTTCATAGAAACTTTGATTTAATCTAATTATTTCGCTCGTTGTTTTGTCTTTCGTGTCGCCTTTTGTATGTCATTGTGAAAAAATGTTCTTTTATGTTTGAGTGTAACTTTTTAACTTTAACTATAATTTCACTCAAAGCGAGATACAGAAATCAATTGAACTAAAATATAAATTTTATATGTCGAAAAAGCGTTTTTGTTCGCCATTCTGAAATAAAACTTTATTGTAAAAAACGATACTTTCTACTTATAGTAAGCTAATTGTTTACTAAGTAGTTTCTGAAAAAAATAATCGAAATATTCTACCTCGTATATTCGAAAAAACGGTCAAATGAATCACACAAAAAAGACATGCAAAAGGCGATGCAAATAGTACATAAAAATGGAAGCATTTAAAGTGCTAAACAAAAATAAACCAAGTTTCTACTATGAGTAGTACATGAGTATATACTAATGTCGTTATCTTGAGCTTTAAAAAAAGTTTATACATTCGTGATGCAGTAATCTACAGACAATCTACAAGCTATTCAGATCTGGCAGAATCTAGGGCAGCCACTTTCTAAGAAGTTGGCGCCACCAGAACCGCGAAGGGGGACCCGGTCACGTAACATCCGTCCCAGGCGATGCTCAGCCAATGAGGGCCAGCCTGCCAAGGCTTGAAGGCCACGCTAAAGACACCCGCCGATGCCAGGCGCCTGACCTCGACAGCTCCGGTCGGGCCTCCAGAAGCATCCAGAAGCTCGGCCATGAGAGTGCCGGCGCCAGCCGCTCTGGCATCGACTGTGACAACGGCAGTTCGAAATTCTGTGGCGTCGCGAAGTCCGCAGCCGGTGCAGACAATCCGGCTAGCGGCAACTGCTGACGGGCTGGTGGAAACTGCGACAACTTCGATGCGAAACGGAGAGCCTGCGTGGACGGAGAGAAGGACTAGCCAGTGGGAACAGCCAGTGGGAAGAAAAGACTAGCCAGCGGGAAGAATAGACTAGCCAGCGGGAAGAATAGACTAGCCAGCGGGAAGAATAGACTAGCCAGCGGGAAGAATAGACTAGCCAGCGGGAAGAATAGACTAGCCAGCGGGAAGAAAAGACTAGCCAGCGGGAAGAATAGACTAGCCAGCGGGAAGAATAGACTAGCCAGTGGGAAGAATAGACTAGCCAGTGGGAAGAACAGACTAGCCAGCGGGAAGAATAGACTAGCCAGACTCTCAGCAATGCTGAGCAGCTGTGCTCACCGTCCACGTGCTGCAGGAGAGCTTCGTCCAAGCCGCATCGCACACTGACGGTGTAGCGGCCCGCCATGTCCAGTGAGAAGTCAAAATCATAGCACACGGCACACTCATCAGCCTCTTCAATTTGTCTGGCCGTCAAGCTGCGGCACTTGGCTGGCCCGTCCAGGCTAACGGCTACGACGCCAACTCGGCGACGACAGGCGAGAAGGCGAAAACGCGACGGCGAACCGACCAAGATTGGCGAGGACGTCGATGCGTCGAGGAGAGCCGCGCCGAATATGCGCGGAGATGGGCAACGGCACAAGAGGTGCTTTGGGCCCACATCCACGACGTCGACGTACTTAGCATCGACGTCTATCCCAAAATAGTTTCTTTCGCCGTACCGATTTTCCCATTCGATGTTAGTGTAACGATGTTTACCGTCAACATTAGTGCCCTGGCGTTCGCCGTCGACATTAGCATGCTGATGTTCGCCTTTAAGATCAGAGTGCTTATGTTCGTCGTCGACATTAGTGCTCTGATGTTCGCCGTCGAGATTAGTGTAATTCTTTTCGCGGTCAACATCAGTTTTTCTATTTTCGCCGTCGACATTAGGGCCCTGGCGTTCGCCGTCGACATTAGCGTACTGACGTTCGCCTTTAAGATCAGAGTACTGATATTCACCGTCGACACTAGGGCCATGGCGTGCGCTGTCAAGATCAGTGTGCTGGCGTTCGCCATCGACATTAGTGTTCCGATGTTCACCGTCGACATTAGTGCCTTGACGATCGCCATCGACATTAGTGCTCTGACATTCGCCGTCGACATTAGCGGATTGACTTTCACCGCTAAGGTCAGTGTACTGATGTTCGCCATCGACATTAGTGATCCGATTTTCACCGTCGACAATTGCGATCCGACGTTCGCCGTCGACATTAGCGTTCTGAAGTTCGCCCTCAAGATCAGTGTACTTTTGTTCGCCGTAGACAGTAGTGTACTGACGTTCGCTGTCTATATTAAGGCACATTTCACCACCTTTGAAGTTGTCGTAGGCGCCACCGCCCTCGCCGAAGATTCTAACCAGTCGCGGCGAGCCTTCGACATGGCAGCCGTTTATGCTGATGCCAACCCGATAGATGCCAGGGCGAGGCACTGTCCAGTCGATTTGGCAGCCGCTGGCAATGTCCAGTAGATCACTAACCGAGAGAAGCGCCTTCGACGGACCTTCAACAACGACGGCGAGATCCGAGGAAGTCAACGGCGATGATGCGGAGTCAGCAAATGCAACGAGAATGCGATTCGGCAGATTCACGCGACCGTGTAGCAGGCCTTGGCTAGACTCTGGGGCACTGAGGTGAGACTTCTTGCGGACAGGGGTTCGTGGAATTATTTTGTTAAAATGTTACTCTAGAACAGTAAACTTAACCGATTGTACCTGGCCTAAATAGGCCAGATGTGCAGCCGCAAGCATAGCCGCAGCTATTGCAGCGCGAATCTGAAGACTGCTCCTGTTGAGTCGAGAATCGAACCCATGACCTTCAATTTGCAAGTCCGATGCTCTATCCAACTAGGCAACAAACCCAATTAGCAGTAGAGAGTCCCCGCAATATACCACTGGGGGTATTTCAAAAGCTCCCAAACCGAATGACCGATTTTCGTGAAAGTCCACCATCTGAATCTAATTTTTCTGCCCTTTACGATGAACAAACTTTCGAAGCCATCCGACGTCAGCATCGTCGAGATATTCAGCGATTCTTGTCGAAGACCCTGGTGACAAGGAGAAGTAAGATTTCTCTGTATCAACTTATATGGCAAATCCATATTGCTTCAAAATTTATAATTTTTACAGCCGACATGGCCGACAAAAATATGTCGATTTTTGCGGTTCTTGCCCCCAGACACTCCGAAGAGAATCCTTGAATATCTTGACGATGCCGATGTTTGTGATTCTGGAAGTTGCTTAATCGGATAGAGCGGAAAATTTTAGACCGTGTTCCGCATTTTCTTGGCGATTGGTTGAAAGTCAGCGTACGCATTCAGTCCGTGGACTGTGGTACCCAAATTTCTGTCCGCAGGTAATGCTGGCACCTACTTCACAGCTGGGTGAATCAACCAGGTAGAAGCCCACCCTCACCTGCTCAGTTGAGCAGCCATGTCCACTATCACTGTCTTCACCGTCCGACACGAGAGCGACACTCTCTGCATCCTTTAGAGGCGTCGGAACCGGTCCAGAATCGCGTGCCGAAATCGGCGCGGTGGTTGCTGGCGTAATAAAGGTCATCTTCCACGGACTTCCAGTCACGTGACAGCCGCCGTAGAGCACCGACAGAGCATACTCGCCCGGCAGCGTTGCCAGGTAAGAAATGAGGCAAAGTCCGCCTTTACAATGGCCCTCGCCCTCGCCTTCGCCTTCGACGTCGATGTGCACCCGACCGGGTCCGGTCAGGGTAACGGCGAGTCGACCGTAGCCGGCCTCCGAAACATCGGCACCGAAGCGATAGCGTCTGCCAGTGTAGAATCGGCTTTCTAGAATCTCACAGTCGCCGAGGCCAGTCAGCTTCACCTGGCTGGCGTCAGCAATGTCACCGGGCGCGATGTCGATGTCGAAGGACCGACTGAACAGGGACTGCCCTGTCGATGTGACACCTGTTAGCGGCTGAGCGCTACCTTTAATGAGCACTCGATGCCGACCCGGCTGGCTGGGACAAACGGCTACGGCGAGGCGGCCGCCCGGCAGACGGCGAAGCGGACACGGGCGAAAGTCGCCGACTGGGCCAGCGATTGCGGCCGACAGCTCTGCATTGTAAAATAATCGGGACTTTTGCCATAGACATTTAGAATAAGGATGTGTAGGATTTTTCCGGCTGATGGGATCAAATGTAAATGATCTTTTGGGGATCTAGTATTTGGGATCTAGTGTTTGGGATCTGTTTTGGTATCTATTATTTGGGATCTGTTTTGGGATCTAGTATTTGGGATCTGTTTTGGGATCTAGTATTTGGGATCTGTTTTGGGATCTAGTATTTGAGATCTGTTTTGGGATCTGTGGGATAATTTTTTTGGGATCTCGTTAAAGCTGATCGGGATCAGCCCTTACTGGGATCAGGCACGTCGGTGAATCCCCGTCTCACCGCTGCCAGCAGCCGCATCCGCCAGCCAGACGGGCAGCCGCAGCCGCTTGCCGCGGCCCACAATGGCCAGCTGCTTGACTCCGCTGATAACGCTGATGACCTTAAATGTCATTGGGCCTCCTTGATTGCCATTGACGAAATCTTTATCAGCTGTGTCGAAAATTTTCAGCGCCAAAGTGTAGTCTCCGGGCTCCAGTGGCACGACATCCCGCGGGACAGACTGCTGCTGCTGTTGCTGCGAGTGAACAAATTTGGCATCTTCCGCCTGCATCGCTGAGCCCTTGTCGCCAGTGTCTATGGCCAAAGTCATGTCTGCGGAAAGAGAGATAAGACTGTGGATAATCTGAATTGCCATGAAAATCCAGAACACAGTCTTAAAAATTTGCAAGGCCTCTATCCGATGAAACAACGTCCAGAATCACAAATCATCGGCATCGTCGAGATAGTCAATGATTCTCGTCGGGGTGTCAGGTGGCCAAAAAGCACCAATCTAGGCATAATTTTTCTGCTCACCAAAGCACATCATGGAACCATTTCAGCTATCATTATTGATTGTATTGTATTCATTCTATTCTTGAAACAATATGGATTCGACCTAGAGGCTTACACAGAGCAATGTTAGTTGCCCTTGCCACCAGGCTTTTCGATAATAATCGTTGAATAAAAATTTTGGACTTGCACGGAAATTGGTCTTTCGGTTTCGGAGCTGTCCTAAAGTAGGCAGCGGTTTTTCTTCAGCGGGAAAAATAGCGTAGTATTTCAACTGCTTATGAACTTGGGGATTCAGTAATTAGTGGATTCGAAATTAAGGGATTGTGAGATTAGGGAATTAGGGAATTGTGGGATAAGGGAAACTGGGGATTGTGAGATTAGGGAATTAGGGAATTGTGGGATAAGGGAGTTAGAGGATTGTGAGATTAGGGAATTAGGGAATTGTGGGATAAGGGAGTTAGAGGATTGTGAGATTAGGGAATTAGGGAATTGTGGGATAAGGGAGTTAGAGGATTGTGAGATTAGGGAATTAGGGAATTGTGGGATAAGGGAGTTAGAGGATTGTGAGATTAGGGAATTAGGGAATTGTGGGATAAGGGAATTAGAGGATTGTGAGATTAGGGAATTAGGGAATTGTGGGATAAGGGAGTTAGAGGATTGTGGGATTAGGGAATTGGGGGATTAGGGGATTGGAGTATTGTGGGATTAGGGGATTGGAGTATTGTGGGATTAGGGGATTGTGGGATTAGGGGGGTCGTGGGATTAGGGGATTGTGGGATTAAGGAAATAGGAGATAGTTGGATTAGGGAATTAGGAGTCCGGTAAGACAATGGAAAATGAAGCATTACGCATCATAAATCCAATAAACGCGTTAAATATTTTCGAGCTCATATAAACGTAGTCAATACACGTGCAAGGCATTCACCGGGTTTTCAACATCAGTTTCGTTTTCAGAAGATGATGATAAGAAATTAGAGAAGATAGAATCTACAGGACAGCTTTACAATGGAAAGTTATTTAAACAATAAAAACCATTTAGTTGTGACATTTTTACACTTAAATTTATATACGAGTAATATAGAAGCTATAGCTGATAATCATTGATAAGATTAACACCTTGCTGATTAAAAATGCAACGGACACCAGCCAGCTTTAGCTGCGGTCTTACGCTTGTTGACTCGGATTTCCAGGGCCAGAAACAATATAGTGACTCCAGGAGACTTTGAGTTCACTGCACAGCCTGAGATTAGTTGGATATAGATTAGACACACTGGATTTGGAGACTGAGAACAGGGGACACTATAGATTACTGGACTAGGAACAGTGGACACCCTAGATTACTGGACTAGGAACAGTGGACACCCTAGATTACTGGACTAGGAACAGTGGACACCCTAGATTACTAGACTAGGAACAGTGGACGCCCTAGATTACTGGACTAGGAACAGTGGACACCCTAGATAACTAGACTAGGAACAGTGGACACCCTAGAATACTGGACTAGGAACAGTGGACACCCTAGATTACTGGACTAGGAACAGTGGACACCCTAGATTACTAGACTAGGAACAGTGGACACCCTAGATTACTGGACTAGGAACAGTGGACACCCTAGATTACTGGACAAGGAACACTGGACACCCTAGATTACTGGACTAGGAACAGTGGACACCCTTGATTACTGGACTAGGAACAGTGGACACCCTAGATTACTGGACTAGGAACAGTGGACACCCTAGATTACTGGACTAGGAACAGTGGACACCCTAGATTACTAGACTAGGAACAGTGGACACCCTAGATTACTAGACAAGGAAAAGTGGACACTCTAGATTACTAGACTAGGAACAGTGGACACCCTAGATTACTGGACTAGGAACAGTGGACACCCTAGATTACTGGACTAGGAACAGTGGACACCCTAGATTACTAGACTAGGAACAGTGGACGCCCTAGATTACTGGACTAGGAACAGTGGACACCCTAGATTACTGGACTAGGAACAGTGGACACCCTAGATTACTAGACTAGGAACAGTGGACGCCCTAGATTACTGGACTAGGAACAGTGGACACCCTAGATAACTAGACTAGGAACAGTGGACACCCTAGATTACTAGACTAGGAACAGTGGACACCCTAGAATACTGGACTAGGAACAGTGGACACCCTGAATTAGGAGACTGGGAATAGCGGACACCCCGATTTGGAGTCTGGGAAGTGGAGAGTGGACACCCTGGATTGGTGATTGTACCAAACTAGCTCGTACTACTACAACTGTACAAGGAACCGCTGCCTCAATATAACTTACCTTCACCGGGCGATCGACATCCGCTCTCGCCGCACTTTTCCGCTCCCTCGCCAACTTGCAGGTAAAACGGCGAGCCAATCAACTCGCGTCCGCTTACCGACTCGAGCAGTCGCATCTGGTGACATCCCAGCTCGTCAGGCTGCAGCAAGAGCCGCCTCGCTGGCATGTCGCCCTCGGCCTCGATCGCAATCGCCGTCTTCCGCTGACCGCTAGGCGAAACTAGGCTGGCATGAATATCGCCATTCACGGCCGGGCCGACGGATAGGCCGAATGACATCGGAGACAATCGCTGCGGAGAGGACTGCGACGGTATCGAGAACAAAATGTACTTTTACCTCACAGACACGGTCCAGTAGCTTTGAACAATACAGTGGATTTGATATGAAGGTGGACATTGACCTCCACTACAGTGGAGTTTGAGATGAAGGTGGACATTGACCTCCTCTACAGTGGAGATTGAGATGAAGGTGGACATTGACCTCCTCTACAGTGGAGTTTGAGATGAAGGTGGATATTGACCTCCTTGACAGTGGAGTTTGAGATGAAGGTGGACATTGACCTCCTCTACAGTGGAGTTTGAGATGAAGGTGGACATTGACCTCCTCTACAATTGAGTTTGAGATGAAGGTGGACATGACCTCCACTACGATGGACTTTGAGATGAAGGTGGACATTGACCTCCTCTAAAGTGGAGATTGAGATGAAGGTGGACATGACCTCCACTACAATGGAGTTTGAGATGAAGGTGGACATTGACCTCCTCTATAGTGGAATTGAGTTAAATGAGGGAATCGAACTCCACTCTCACTGACTACAGTGGACTTTGAGTTGGAGGGCATTGACCACCACTGACTACAGTGGACTTTGAGTTGAAGGAGGGCATTGACCTCCACTGACTACAGTGGACTTTGAGTTGAAGGAGGGCATTGACCTCCACTGACTAGTGGACTTTGAGTTGAAGGAGGGCATTGACCTCCACTGACTACAGTGGAATTTGAGTTAAAATGTTGATATAAATATTTATAGATGAGGGAATTGACCTGTCAAAATAAACAATTCTTAATTACCTTATTTGCCAATAGATTGGCACTAGGTCCATCTATAAAGGTAGCCTCCATGCTTGTACAACTCAGAAGTAACCGGCAAAGATATAGTTATAATTAGCTATAATAATATATAATTAGCTTCAAAGAAAAAAGGGCATTTTTCAATAAATTGCTGCTTATTGCTGTTTGCTTTAGTCTCAGTGATATGCAGAGTGAGTAATGACCAACTGTGTAAATAGAATAATAATAAATCCAAAATCACGCAGTAAATATTAGTCTTTTGGGAAGGGTGGGGTGGGGTGGGGTCGGGTGGGGAAAGAGGAAACTCTGACCCTCTCTCCCAAAAGCCTGGCCCCTTTAATTCCTGACTTTATCTGTCCGCCTCCAGCAGTGCAGAAGTTGCCTATATCTACAGACTGTACTCACCTTCATGCCACAAAACACAGGAAGAGTCTCCTCTCCTTGTGCCCACCTGAGACCCTGAGGAGGGATACGATTCTAGCTTTTGTACTCACATGTATTGAGCACTAAATGGATAGAGTTTGAGATAGGGTACACGGCAACACATTAGGCCACACAATGACTCTAATCTTATTCTTTACAGACGCCCATGCAGGCCTAGAAATAAGGAGTTTACTGGCCAATGAGATCTGGAATTAGGACACATCTGAAATTTAGCCAAATTACTACTAACTTCACGAGTAGAAATGCCATTGTTTTAGGAACCAATAGAAGACAGACTCAACTAATTGTGTCTCCTGGTAATGCTGTCAGGTGGGTTGTCCTGATTAGTGTAAATTGTAGGACATCGCATCTTGAGGTACGGCAGACACACGTTAGAAAATGGAAGTATTCGACTTCACTTGTGAAATTAATGACACGAAACAATATGATAAAGCCATAAAATTACTTAACTACTTGATCCGATGATCAATTGAAAAATTACAAACAAACAGTGCCGAGGCAGAATATATTTTTTACAATTAAATCTCAAAGAATTGCGCCGGGTGAAAATGCATTGGTAGCTTTACACTAAAACGCAGACATTCATAAAGCACCTGTAACCATGGCAATAGACTAATTATGAAAATTACAAAGTCATGCACAGAGAGGATGGAAATGCCGCATGTAGAATGAAAATAGTAATTATTACGGCTAGTCTAACTCGCCGCAGCCTCGGCCTCGGCCAACTCGACCGCGACCTCGGCCACCTCGACCGCGGCCTCGACCACCTCGACCGCGGCCTAGACCACCTCGACCGCCCCGGGCTCGGTCGCCAACTCGCTGCGCCACTGCTCCTCCGTCCTCGAAGATGCTCTCCGGGTCCTGCTCAAACTGGCGAATTCGCTCCATCATCTGGGCCAGCTGCTCGGCTGAGTACTTGAACACTCCACTGCGAGCGACGGCTGGCGCTGGCGCCGGCTTGGCCAGCTTTGCCGACTTCTCAAATTCGTCGCCGCCCCCGCTCAGCTTGCGTTTCAAACCGCCTGCCGCGCCAGGAGCCTGTTGGGTGGAGGATGTTGGCCACAGTTCTATCGTGCTTGCATAGCCTCTGCGATAGGTAGCTCTAATGTAAATCACTTATCGCTAGCTAATTGCAATTGCAATTATAAAACATACCTGCACATTGACTTTAGTTCCAGGTTGGCTAGGAACTATCGATGTCTGCTGTGGTTGCTGCTGCTGCTGCTGCTTTAGAGATGATGGCGAAGCTTTTACTAATTGAGCCGGCGAGACAGCAACAAATAGAGGCGTGGGAGTCGCTTCTACTTTTGGCAACGAAGAGTTTGCTGAAGTGGAAGGCGACGCGGCTACAACTGGAGCTGATGATTTAGCGATCGTCGACGGCGAGGCGGCTACAGCAGGAGCTAACGATTTCGGAACCGTTGACGAAGACGTAGCTACACTTGAATTCACCGACTTGAAAATCGTCGACGCTGATGAAGCCGTACTTGAATTGGTGGACTTTGAAGTTATCGATGGCGAAGCGGCAACACAATTAGTTGACGATTGGGACAGTTTGGGTGGCAATGCGGTGACCACTTGATATTTATATTTTGTGTTTTGCAAAGCCGCCGGCGACACTGGGAAAATTTGAACAGCTGTTTTTGAACCAACTGGAGAAGAAATGCCATCAGCGGAAACTGCAGGACTTGCCACCGAGACTGAGACTGACGAACCCGAAGCTTTCGGAGTGGATTCTGAAGCCGATGAGGACAGCGTCACGGCAACAATCGAAACCTTGGCATTTGTAGCCGACCCCGCATTGACAGCTGATGATGCGGAGGTGTTCAAACTCAATGACGCCGACACTGACGCAGTGGAAGAAACGGACGATGTCTTTGTCATCATTGACTCAGGCGTTGCTCTTTTCAAAGCCTTCGTCTTGGTGACAGGCGGCGTTGCTTTTGAAATAGTTGAACGAGTCGAATCTTCACTTTCAATCGTCGATTCTCTGTCTCGGGGGGCCGGTGTAGAGGAGCCGAAAAGTACTTTGACATTGGGCAGAGGCGGGGCAGACTTTGCAATGGCCAACAAAGACTGTGAGATACTTGACGGCTTGGATTGCACTTTCGAAGGGCTGGAAGAAGATTTTGTGGCGGCGGCGGGGGCAGTGGCAGTATCTGCGGCATTCAACGATGCCTTCGACTTATTTTTTGGCGGCCTACCGCGTCGGCGGGCCGTGGTTTGGGCCAGCTTCTTTGCCTCTTTGGCCTTCTTGCGCGGCCGGCCGATAAGTTTTACCGGCGCCACTTCGATGTCGGCCGCAGCTTGGCTAACGGCATCGGCTAGGCGGGCTTCGAAATCGTCAGCCAAGCTGAAGTAGACGTCTGCTAAAGGCCCGTAGCTGGGAGCTTCCGTTAAACAATCGACTCTGGCCAATCGGACCAGGCCGCAGTTGAGCCCGACAGCCAGCCAATCAGAGCCGGCCGGGTTTCGGCTCCAGTCCAGGCACTGGGCCAGGTGCATAGGGTACAGCTGGGCTAGCTCCGTCTCGTTCAGCGGCGCCAGCTTCTTCTTGGCGTCAGAGGCGAGGGCGGCCATCATGGACGTCGAAGGCGGCAGAGTCAGCCGGAGGCGATGCGTGGCTCGGACGCAGGCGTAACAGCGGACTGCGCTGTGACAGCAGGTCGGACAGTCAGGACAGCTGGCCAGAGCGACCGCTGATTCGCAGCCAATCAGGTTGGCCGCCAGCCAGGGCCGGCTGGGTGTGGCCTGCTGCAGCGACAACATCGGCGAATGGCGAAGTCCGCGACGCGACTGAAAAAGCATCGACACTGGCAGTTGGGAGACTCGAACTTGGCCGCTGAGGCGCGCAGTGGCCAGGCCGTCTCGCAGCGGACTGTGGGCCAGTCGCCAGCCCGACTGCACAGAGTCGTCAAGGCTGGCTGAGTGTCCGGCGGTCACCGGGTGGCCGGTCAGAGCGGAGGCGCCGGCTGACGAGGCTTCGCTGGGAGCTCCGCAGAGTTCGCTGGCGCAGAGCAGCACACCATGGCTGCACCAGGCCAGGTCTCTGTGTTGGTGGGGGGTGTGGCATGTGCAGACAATAGATTGAGATGCAGATTAGCACAGGCAGGATGCGGGTTCTACCTGGCCAGGCTGTGAAGCGGCAGTCGCAGCAGCTGAGCCGGATGCGCCCCAGCCAGCTGGGACAAAGAGTACAGTCGGACTCGGCGATCGGCGCAGCTCACTGCCAGGGTATCGCCACACTCCGGCTCCAGGCGCATGGCCAGCACCGGTGCTCGGATTGGATTGGCCAGCCAGACCCGGCTGGCGTTCAGGTAGGCCGACTTGGCCGAATAGCTGCGGGGGAGGGGTTGTCGATTTGGGGTGAGAAGGCTAACTGACTGTCGAGTCCGATGAAAATAGTTTAAGCGGAACGTAACCAAAATCTGTAGCCTAGTAGGTCGGGGTTCGATCCCTGACTCCACTGGAACAATTTGTGTCCCTTTAGCAAGACACTTAAAACACTGTATAATAATAATAATAATTGCCAGACAGCTGCGGGCAATGGCACATCATTTGGTGACACTAGACCCGCAGCCAGCGAGGAGGCAATTCTGTCCATTTCTATGACACTTTGAGCACACACGCACACAGATACTATACGCAGGTACACGCTCACACAGGTGTGTACATCTGCCCTGGCTTTCTCATAGTCAGGAAGTTTAAACTTTCACTGTGTCTTGGAGGTGGGCCCTTAAGGGCCTAAATTTCACGACAAGCCCCCCAAGCCTTCTCTCCGCGACTGCACCCCAAATGAATGCGGCCTAGCAGCGGAATCGAGCTCAGGGACCTTGGTGCGAGAGGCCAAGTACACCCACCCTCCAGACACCCCCCGCAAGGTCTCACGCCCCAGCGCCAACGCACACAACTCACACAACGCAGAACAGGCACACAGAAGGTAGGAGCGAAGCTATTATTTCAAGCTTTGATTGCACGAAATATGGTGCACCCCCGCCTGTCGCTACTGTCCAAACCCCCCCAACAAGTCCCGAAATTAATCGTGACTTAAAGGGTGAATCGAACTAGCGTCCTTTGGAGTGCGAGGCAGCGACGTTAGCCGCTGACCCACTCGCCCCCTATAATAAAACTCGTTACTAGCTACTGTAAATAACTAAATAGCAGATAATTTTAAAGCAGGTTATTACCGCAGTCCTTGAACATCGCCAACAGATCGATGGTGAAATTGCACGCAGTCCAGGTGCCAGGCGGCGCACAGGCCGCTAGAAAAGCCGGCCAGCACCAGCACCGGCTGGGGCGAGTCGTAGCGCACCTCCAGACAAGTGGGCCAACCGTATTTAGCCAGCTGCTGCTGCTGCTGCTCACCGCTGCAGTCATTTCCAGATTCTGCAGAGGAAGAGACTAGAACACTGGCGAGGCCAAGGTTCAGACAGGGTCCCAGTGGCTCGGCAATGGGATTATCTGTTGGAGATACGAGTATTAGTTGACTAGCGGCGGGCAGGCGAGCGATTCTGATGAGACCGTCGCCAGAGCAGGCCAGGGCGATGTAGTGATGCTGGGCAGCCGATTTGGCATCGACTGGAGGAGGGGAGGGCAGCCAGGCGCAGGCCACAATCGGGCCGAATTCGTGGCAGAGACAGGCCGCGATGCTAATCTGTGCATAATGAGTGCCACTACTTAGATTGTCCTTTTGTAATAGGGAAATATGTATGATTTAAATTATCCTGGAATATTCATGATTAAAAGTAAATTATCCTCGGTAGAATATTCATGATAAAAAGTTATTATTCTACGTTAAAAAATTTGATGATTTTAAATGGAAATAAATTCTAAGATAATTATTATTATCTGCGATTATAAGTGATAATCGTTATTCGGGAATTTTTTAAATTCAACTATTCTCTGTTAAATAATAGGCATAATTGAAGCCAACTATTCTTGGAAAGGGGTTCATTTTATAAGTTAAAGACTAAAGTTACTCGGTTATTAGAACCTCCTCTCACCTCTGCCCCGTCAGCGCCAACCCGCCAAATCTGCACAGTCCCGTTCCGCCTTCGCCTCGCCTTCTCCGCATCGGACAGCTGGGCCTCAGGCCAGTCGGGGCACACCAGCAGCAGTTGGGCCTGATCCCGGCCCAAGCAGGGCATTGGTGGCAGCCAAGCCAGACAGCGAATTCGACCGCCGGCGAAAGCCAAACCGGCGTTTGCGTCCGCGCCCAGAATCGGCAGCCGTTTTACCTCACCCTCCGGCTCGCCGAAGCGGCAAATCGAGTAGGCGATGCTGTGATCCTCAGTGGAATTATCTTCGTTGTCTAGTACGCCGCGATGAACGCGAGGCAGATAATCGGCCAGGTCCTGGGAGGACAGAACCGGAGCCGGTGGTCGATTCTCGCCAAAAGCTTCGTCGAACAATCGTCGCCAGGCGGATTTCTGCAGCGTCGACGCCGACTTGGTCTGGCCGACGCGCAGGGAGCGAATTGTCGAGGCGAAGCGCAGACAATGCCAGAGATTCGGGCGCGCCTGCAGGTGCAGCTCGCTGCGGCTGTAGGAATAGTTCACGTAGGCCAGCAGGTGATTCGAGGCAAAGTCTTTGTTCTCAATCTGGATTTCGGAGCTGTCCGAGCTGTCAGAGATAACGGAGTCATTGTCGGCGAGGTCAGTAGTTCGATTGTCCGCAGTGGCAGCAGTGTCACTGCCTTCTTCAGCATCGCCGCTGTCATCAGCGTCGCTCTCGCTGCTGCTTTCCTCATCGCCTAGGCCAGCGACCGCCGCCTGCGGATCGTAATCTTCGTCCTCGTTGGAATCGTCATCTCGGTCATCGGCACTGTCATCACTGTCGAATTCTTCACTATCTTCAAGGCTATCGCGCCTTGCTGCGGCCGAGAGCCGACTCTGGGCTGCTAGATGGGCACTTCGCTTGCGAACCTGCACCATCTGGCCAGCTCAAGATGGGTGCTCAATTTACACTACTTACTTGGCCGATAAGTAGCAAGTATAGCGCATAAAGAACACTGAAAATATTAGTCAGCAATTATTTTCAAATGCAGAACCAATAGCTATGAGCTATTTTAGCCTAATTATTTGAAGCCAAGAAAATATTTGCATATACTTCTTACTTTCTATACAGTGAAGACTTTAGACATTTTACAAAAAGGATGGCATTTGATATACAAGATGAGAAGTTAATCAAAGTAACTTAGAAAGGAAAATAAGTATGGCATTATTAGCAAAATTTAGGAATAAAAATTTGAGAATAAAATTTACATTTAAGTCTCTTCTTACTTTTAAAATGAGATTTTATAATGAGACTTTTTAGGATTTCAAATTTAAATATTTTTAAACATTTTGGGCATGTTCTGTTTTCATAGGCGATTTTCGGTCTTACAGTGCGCAATGTCTCACAGTCCAGTTTGTGGTTTCCTAGACGAAATCGGGACATTATGCACCTTTGTTCTGGGTTAGAGATTATTGTTAGGTACTTTTCTCGGGAGAACTCTTTCTTAAACGTGTAATAGAAGTGGCTGAGCTTGGCTGCTTTTCCCATCCTCTGAGTCCAGTGCCTTCGAAACTCTGACTCAAAGTTCTCTCTGTGCATTTTGATGGACTTTGTTTTTCTAGTCTGTTGACAATTCCGCATTACTTCACTATTCATTTTTCCCCAATGCCAACATCGCTGTATTTTGTATCTGCCACCAATTTTGCGATGATGGAGTCTGGTCGGCTCCGAACTGAGGACCAGTATTGAAGGCTTCTTTTTTGAATACTATATAGTTATATCAAAAGACAATTAAAGACAGATAGAAGGTGCAAGAAATTATATAGACAATAATTGACATTTTACTTGTAGTTAGGCCCTTAACTTTATTTTATAAGTGGCCTCTGATAAAAAAGTTGTTTAAAAGTTTAGCTCAGTCTGGCTAGCTATTAATACCAATATAGGCCCTACTTCTAAAACACATTTACATAGATAATCCAAGCCTGTAGCTGGTATATGATTTGGCTAAGAGTTAGCTAACATTGCAGATATATTAGCTAGCTAGATATAGTTTTCCTATAGGCCTACCTGGTTGTAAAATAGTTTGGCCTAATCTAGATTGTCTAATTACAACATAAGGGCAGTTTGGTGCTTGTTCACTGTTTACATATTGGGTCTGAAGTTAATATCTAGGGTAGCTAAGAGAAATTTGATTAGCTATGATATTTCCTAGTTGACAATGTTTAAGCTACACCCTATGCCTAGCTAGCTAGTATCTGGCATACAACCAGGATTTTGTTGTGGGAGGTATAAAATATAAACTTTGTTTCAATTTGCACCACAGTGTACCCTGTGATTAACATTGCAGACAATTCATTCTTCATATATCTATGAATCAAAGACATACATGCACAACCTCCCAAATCTTAGCCAGCAGTGCGACTTAGTTTTTGCTCTCATTTGTGACTTAGTTTGTTTTATTGCTCTATTAACGACTTAGTTTGCTCTCATTTGCTCTCTTTTCTCTCCCATTTTTCCTTTTCTTCACGCCTTCCTTTTTTGTCCCTTGGTCCCCCTTTGATTTTTTTGCGCTTGGTTGATTGGTTTTTGCAACTTACCTTGCTTGGCCCTTGTTTCACCCAGCCAGTTTGGCAGGGTGTTGTGCATGTATGATCAAAGATCATTCATACTTCTTCACATTGTTAGTTTGTATTAGGCATACATGAAATTGCTGGTTTTTATGAAGGAACATACATGCCCAACTTCAAAATTTCACCCATCTGGTGCGACTTACTTTTTGTCCAGAATTGCGACTTAGTTCCTCCCAATTGCAACTTATTTCCCCAGATTGCAACTTAGTTCCTCCCAATGACAACTTAATTCCCCTGATTGCAACTTAGTTCCTCCCAATTGCAACTTATTTCCCCTGATTGCAACTTAGTTCCTCTCAATTGCTACCTATTTTTTAATTTGTATATGACTTTTCTTGCCTTTTTTCTTTACTCCCTCCTTTCTTTTCTTTCTCTTCCTCTTCTTTCTTTCTATTTAAATACAAAATTTTAGCCAAACCTGTTTTATTGAGTAAAAAGTCTAATGATTAACTAATAAACTAGGGCACATTTGTTGGAGTATGTGAAAACTTAATTAGGCCCATAAGCATTAGGCCCTATGAGGGTTGAATATGTCACAATAATGGCATATTTGTATATCACTACTAGGCCTAGTGGCACAACCACTAAGGGGTAGGGCCACAGGGAGAACCCAAAAGATAGGACGGGAACCAAGAATTTTTTTTCACTAAAATGACCTTTGAACTTAAAACTCTGCATGGGTGACCTCTGTAGAGTCTGTAATCCCACTAGAAGCATCAGTTACATACATAAATTTTTAAGGCAGACTAATAGTTTGTTGCATTTAATGGCAATCTTCTAGTTAAAAACTACTTATCAATATTTTCATGCTTTAAGAGGTTGTAGCCTAGTGGTTAGGGCGTCGAACTCACGACTTAAAGGTCGGGGGTTTGATTCCCGACTCCACTGGAACAATTTGCGTCCTTTAGCAAGACACTTAACTCTGCATTGCTTCAGTTAACCCAGCTGTTAAATGGGTACCAGCATTAGCTGGGATAATTGAAGGTGGGTGTGGCGTCCCCCCAGTCCATGGACTGAACAGCTGTACGCAGTCTTCAGATGCGCCACACAATAGCTGCAGATGTGCTGTCAGCTGCACATCTGACCCAATTGGGGCAGGTGTAATCAATTATTATTATTATTATTATTATGCTTTAAGTATTTACAAAAGTAATAGGGTAATGTATCATCAACCGAACAGTGTATCTTCAAAACCGAACAAGAATTTTGACTCCTTCCTTGGTCTTATGCAAGATAGAAACAAGTTATTGTGTTTCACAGAACAACTAATTTGAAAGTTGAAGAAATTATCTACAAGCTGAGGCATGATGTGCAATGAAGCATTAAGAGAAAAGAAAGATATTGATGTTTCAGTAGAAATTTTTATTGCAAAAGCATACTTTTTAACAACATTTTTTCAGTATGTACTTTAAACAAAGATTGTATGTTGTTGCTTGCCAATTAAATGACCATAAATGTAGTTATTTATAGAGCATGAAAAATGCTTTCAAATTACATAATTCATGACAGTTCACTCCTTAAAATAAGATTAAACCACTCACTCAAATTGTACAACCAAACATCAAATTCTCTGTTTGGTTTGAAGATACAAGAAAATCATTGTTCGGTTTTAGATAAAAAGCAGGAATAACTTTTTTTCTATTTGACAAAATAGCAAAAGCAGATACTTTTTAGAAAGATGTAACTGTTTTCTATAACTTGGCTTTTCATTTATCATCATATCTTAAATAGAAAATCTGTAGCTTAGGTTTGAAGTTAAAAAAATACACATTCTTGTTTGGTTGATGATACATTACCCTATTAATTATCACTAGTCAGCCCTATTGGATTAAATGTCAAAAACCTGTAGACACGCGACACGGGTGTCAAAAATGTGGCTCCAATCCAAAGTGCGACAGTACACGAAATGCTATAATAGGCCCTAACCTAACCAACTAAGTAAACACTTTATAAAAAATAAAAGCTTTACTTTGTCAATTTTGTTATAAAGCCACCAAAGGCAGACTAATATACAGGCAAATACAGTCTGTGGCACAATGCCTTGGCAATGCCCTGCAATGCGACACAACACCAAAATAGTCTGAAAATGCTATAGATGGTTGGGTGCGATTTATCAACTTATTCCAATATAAGGGCTAGTCAGTTATAATGGGTAACCCAATACAGGTAGTTGCCATACATCTTCTCTGGAAAGAGGAAGACCATTGGTAGGCCCTACTCATTAATGTACATCTCAAATTGTGTATCACTTGTGCCAGGCATCCTCTAGAACTTGTCATTTACATGGGCCCATTGTCCATTGTCCCTCAATATGGTGCTTTTGTGTAGGGAGGGATTGTTGGGGTCCATGAAGTTTAGGTAATGATTAGGCCTAACAAACATGTGATTTTGCAATGCATTAAAGGCCTGCCAGCCTGCAGTTTTAATGTGCGTCCCTAGAAGGACACTGCTGAAGCAGTTAAATGCCAGGATACAAGGATAGGCCTAGTAATGCACATGTTAAAGTCCAGGTTACACAGTTCAGCAGTTTGCCTTAAATTGGCATTGCAAATTATTGCTTTTGGTGCCCTTGGTTGTCCAACCATAGGGGCCTACTATAGTCACCAGTCCAGTTGGGCTAAAATCAGAAAAAAGGAAAGTTGAAAAATAAGTTTGGCCTAACACAACAAACTAGGAGGTTGCCTTCTATGACTTTGTCTTTAGTCAAACTGTTTCTAAATTAACACTCCAAGTATATAAATAATCACAATCATATATAGTAATTACTTAATAATTCCATGTACTAGCTGGCTAGCGATAGGCCTAACAATTTTTACTTTAAATTTGTCATTGTGATTATTTCATAAGTATCATTATAGCTACTCTTACCAAAAATTACGTGAAAATGTACCACCATTACTGACAAGTATAACTCGTCATAACTGATTATTTGATTATGCGAGTTACGTTATCATAAGGTTCACAACAGCTTAAGCGTTGTCACGGTTTCATTGCTGCCCACAAACTTTAACAGGTGACTTGCCTGCCTGATGATTCAAGATGTATAAAGCCGGCAGAAAAAGAAATTAATGCAGCTTAAAAACTTCAGCAAAGTCTTGATTGTATCTTACTTAAAACATGTCTAACAAAAACTTGTAAACGTCGTTAGACCATAATGACTTTTTGAAAAAATTAAGCACAGAACAGCATCAGCTTTTTGTTTGCATGCAATAAAATTTTAAAAGAAACAATTACGAGAAAGGCTTGCAAAAATTAACGCAATGCTATACATACATATACTAGGCCTACTTACTTCTTCAACTGTGTTTCGTCATTATTTTTTTCGATTGCGTATAAAAGCTGTTCTTTTGAGAATTTTTCGGCACTGTTTAGACATTTTATTGAAGTGCAGTAAAATTATTAAGTTAAAAAACTTAGCCCTTTCCCTTAGGCTTAGCTTACAAGTACTCCTACTACAAAATAATGTCTAAGAAAACAGCTCTTGTAATTGTTGCCAATGGAACTGAAGAAATTGAAGCTGTGACAACTGCTGACGTCCTTGTTCGAGGAGATGTATGTTGTTTCACTTTTTTATTATTATTAATATTACCTATAGGCCTATCTATCTAGCTTAGCTAGGCCCTACTTTGTAATTTTGAAATTGGGTTCTGCTCTAGCCTCTACCCACTGGTTAAGTTAAATGAGGCCTAGCCAACTCTAAAGGCAGAGCTTATTCCCACAGTCCCGTGCCGATAATTTCAATTTTATCCACACGGATCCGTGCGATAATTTTCTGCTTATCCACACGGCAGCTTGTATGAATAGGTCTACAACTCTTTATATATGCCGTGCGGTTAATTTCAATTTTATCCACATGGAGCCGTGCCGATAATTTTCTGCTTATCCACACGGCAGCTTGTATGAATAGGTCGAAAACTCTTTATATAAATATGCCATGCTATTAATTTCAATTTTATCCACACTGCTCTGTTTTTTGAAACGAGGGTCTTTCAGGTTTGAACGTTTTGTTGAACCCTTGAGCCGATAGATCTACAAAGTTGCCAGTGTGTTACAACAGTGTACTACATTTTGACCTACAAATCTGACATTAATGTCATCCTTTTTATTTATTATAATAGGCCTAACAACTTACTAAATCTTTTGTCATTGGTACGTGTTTTCATTCTAATTGTATTGACTTAAAAAGTAAGAAGTCTATGAAAGAAAATCATACGAGTCAACCAGCAGAATTCTAGTCAGCACCAAACTCGTCACACATATTATACATCATTGTTATTCTTTTACACTATGCATTAATAGTGTACACTATACACTAGGCCTATACTCTGAAGCAAAAGCCTTATGCTCAGAGAAGAATAGGTAAGGACTTGAAAATAAACCTATTCATACAAGCTGCCGTGTGGATAAGCAGAAAATTATCAGCACAGATCCGTGTGGATAAAATTGAAATTATCGGCATGGGACTGTGGGAATAAGCACCTCCAACTCTAAAAGCTGCAGTTTATGTTTGCTAAACTATTTTCCTTATTGATTTTTTGTGTATAATTTAGTAGTTTTTTATATAGTCTATAATGCCATAGGCCTAGTATAAACAAATCATTACATAACTATATAGACTAGCCTATATTTACTTGCCTTGTCTTTGTCCAGCCATGTAAACACTAGATACATATCTTTGAAATAATCTTAGCAATCTATTGAACTTTTTATATGATGCTTTAAATGTTCATAATGATTGATTTAGACTTCTAGACATGTATGTAGGCTCAGCTTGCATTGTTATTACTCATTAACCATTTGAGATTTCATAATTTTAATTACTTTTTGAACAATCTGACCAGGCTTTTTTCTCTTAAATGTGCATTTATCAACCAGATTTTATTTTAATATACTATTGTGCTTTTACATTGATCTAATTAGTCATGAGCCTAATGATCATAATAGACTGATTAGTAATTAGTTTATCAACAACTTGAACTGATTCAATTCAGATGCACATTCCAATGCATTGATGGACTATAGAAGAATTCATATTATCAAAATATGAGGGTCTTCCTGCTAGGAGATTATAACAAGGCTGCTTTGAGGTTTAGAAAAGGTGCAAATAAATAATTGAAATAATATGACTATAAAATTACGAGTATGTCAAAGCTGTGAGACTATGTATTAGTTTTTAGATATGATTGATAATTGAGATAAAATCCTAGCATATTGACAAAATAGTCCAGCTTTGGGAAAATTGACACCTAAATGTCTGCTAAAAGGGACTGGAAAATAGTTTACCTTTTTTGGAAGTTGAAAAAGATTGTGGGTTATTATTTTTTATCTTACTATTTTTAGCTTACTCTTATCTTTGACTTTGTTTTCCCTCAAAATATAATAAAAGCAGAGAGAGAGAACAAGAGGAGAAAGACAGAAAACAAGAATAAAGAAAAAAGATAGAGAAAATGAAAAAAACTGGTAGAGTAGAATAGAAAAATTATAGAGTAAAAGAGAAAAAAACTGAGACTAGACAAAAAGAAAAAAATAGTGGAAGTGAAAAAGAAAATACGGAGAGAAGAAGCAAAGAAAAGCAGAGAGAGGAGAACAGAAAGAGAATAAAACCAGAGAGTTAAAGAAAGAGAAAAAATATAAAGGGTGACAAGAAAAGAAGATGAGATGAGAAAATTAGACCAAATAAATTTCATAAAATTGAAGTCATAATTAAACTCATAAAACAGACAAAATCAATTATTGTTTTTCTATCCTTCAAAGAGCATAGATGGTTCTTATGTTTGAAACTAAGTTTTCTCTCATCTGCAACTTTATTGTCTCTCACCTCCTTATCTTTAACATTTTTCCCCTAACTACAGCTTAGTTATCTCTCATTTGCCATTTATTTTCTTCTCATCTGTGACTTAGTTTTCCTTCAACTGCAACAGTTTTTTCTCTGATATGCAAGTAAGTTTATTTATTTGCTCCAATAATATCTTAAACACATTTCTTTGGTACAATTTATTCACCATTGTTGTCTCTGTTTTTCTTCTCTTTTTCTCTCTCCTCTTCTTTATTATCTTTCTCTGTTTTCTCTCTTCTTTGTGCTTTGTCTTCTTTTCCCATTTCCCATTTGTCCCCCAGTTGAGTTTTTCACCTTTGGTCAGCAGATTTTTGCAACTTATTTTGCTTGGCCCTCATTTCACCCAGCCAATTCAGCTAGGTTGGCTTGGTGTTGCACATTTATGATGATTGCAATGTTCTGAAATATATTTTTAAATCAAAATCAAAATCAAAATTTTTGTTTGTAATAAAATTTTTTTTTTTCAAAATGTTTTTTTTCACAATGGCATCATTGTAGTGTAAATTTCGATATAGATATGTGCCGATAAAGATATAGATATAATATTTGACTAAGATGATATCTATTGTGCTCCCCTAACTTTTACTTTTGTCTTTGACAAACTATAAATTGATGCTGAAAAGAGGGAAATTGCTATATTTGTGCATGATTTTAGCAACTTAAATCTGAGCTTATTGATGTGGACAAACTGTGCTTAATGCTTGAATCATTCTCGATAGACAGAGATTTTCGAAATTTTGTTTAAATGAAATTGTTCAAAAATCTAATTTTAAATGAAATTACAATCCAATTTCAATACAAGTATACTATTGATATACTATCAAAAGGTATTAAGTACAAAACATTTAATTTGTAAACATTTACAAATCTGCACTTATGATAAAAAGGTCATTAAAACTGTGTTTAAAAAAACTAGCTTTTTGTAAGCACTCTATAACAAAAAAAGAACACTTACATAAAAATATAGTGTCTTGGTCTAAATAAATAGAACTGAAATATACAATTTTCCTCATTAATCTAAGATTCGAACTTCCAACCTCATTGTCAGAATTTCAATTCCAATAGATAATGGGGCCATACTAAAGCTTGTGCATATCTTTCAGTTCAAGTTCATCTTTAAGAGGTTGTGGCCTAGTGGTTAGTGCATCGGACTCACGACTTACAGGTCAGGGGTTTGATTCCCGACTCCACTGGAACAATTTGTGTCCTTTAGCAAGACACTTAACTCTGCATTGCTGAAGTTCACCCAGTTGTTAAATGGGTACTAGCATTATCTGGGATAATTGAAGGTGGGAGTGGCGTCCCCCCAGTCCATGGACTGAACAGCTGTATGCAGCCTTCAGATGCGCCGTGCAATAGCTGCGGCTGTGCTGTCGGCTGTACATCTGGCCCAATTGGGGCAGGTGAAATACATATTTGTATAATAATACATCCTATTGAACAAAGCTTTAACTTGAAGTATTCTACAAGTAGTATTTTCATTGCCCAGGTGGACGTTACCATCGCCGGCCTTGAGTCAGCCGAAGTGGTCACCTGCAGTCGCAATGTCCGACTGCAGCCACACGCTTCCCTGGCTAGCCTATCAGATCGCACCTTTGACTGTGTGGTGCTGCCTGGCGGATTGGCTGGCGCCAAAGCCTTCGCCGCCTCGCTACCAGTGAAGGCTGTGCTAGAGCGGCACCAGGCCGCTGGGGGCATTGTTGCCGCAATCTGTGCCGCCAGCATTGCCTTAGAGAGCCACTGCTTTATGCCGGGCGCAACTGTCACCTCGCATCCCAGTGTGCGCGACCAATTAAAGAGCTACAATTATTCGGAGGAGCGGGTGTGCGTTGCTGCCCAGGGCAAACTCGTTACTAGCCGCGGTCCCGGTACCGCGTTTGAGTTCGCTCTTAAACTTGTTGAGTTGTTGCAGGTGAGTTTTACAGGCTATTTCAGTGCGCTAATATTTAAAATAACAGATCAAAATGGTGCCTTGACGTGCTTAAAACGCCGCTGATACGACTTAAGTGCATCTCTGACAAATTCATTAGTTCTAGATTCACTCATACGCCTGTCTGGTTGCTCAAACACTTTTCTACTTGTGTAAACGCTGGATTATTGACTAAACATAATCTCTGAGCACCCAATGTCATGTCTCAGACGGCTCAGACGCTTCTCCAGCGACTCAAACACTTCTTCAACGGCTCAAACGCTTCAACGACTTAAATGTCTTTCTAACGATTTAAACGCATCTTTAACACTTTTCACATTCCACTCAAAAGTGACTATGAAAGCGCCGGTTTTAGCATTTAACCCAAACTAGCTGTTTCTTTTCACAATAAAACTGAATTTTAGGGTCGAGAGAAGGCCGACAGTCTGGTTGCGCCTATGCTGCTGAAGCTGTAATATGCTCGGATTATTCAAGAAGCTATAATAACTACAAGTATAGCTTTTTATAGTATAGCTACCAATTTTCATATTCTTTTATTACTTAGCTGATCGCAGCCAGTTTAAACTTCATAAATGCTAGTTAGTTGATTATGTCGTTTCTGCCATTGTTTCCCGGTAAGACAATTTTCATCTATATTCGCGTTGTTATACATGTGTGTTATCATTATATTTATTGAGCTGTTTAGCAAAAACATATTTGTGCTGCTTCTTAGCTTTGCTTGTCTTCTAGCATTGTTTTGCATTCAACTAAGTGGATTTAGAACTAGAATAAAATATTAGTTTAGGCCCAATGCATGTTTATATATTAAATTATAGAGATTGGTTTCACCTCTGTCATATTGTTTTCGAAATAAATTGGCGCGTTTATTTTCAATTAATACTACTAGCAGTAGAGTTTGCAAGCCTTCTCTGATTTGCAGACTAATTTCTAGTTTTTAGTCTATGGATAAGTGGTCGCAAATTTTATGTGTGTAGCCCATTTGATGCCTCTTAGCTATGATAGCAAAGCTGAAAATTATTCTATGTCAAAGCTTGACCCGATTTGAGCCTTGCCGTGAGCCATAGCTAAAGCAGTCACGTAAAGGTTTAAACAAGTTACTAATACAATTTTTTACCTTCCAGCAAATCTAAAAACGATCAACTAACTACAAGACAAAATGTCAGACACATCAGATGCTACTAACGTAAGTAGCCAGACACAGTCAGCATCTCCACAGCAGCAGCCGTGCGGCAGCAATTCAGCTTCCAACAATGCTTCCAATGTGTCAACGTCATCTTCGTCCGCGGCCGCTGTTCCATTGGTGTTCCGTCAGGGCTGTCCGCCTGAAGGCGCCGGCGCCCAGCTTCAGGGACCGCCGCTGCCGGGCGCCCAGACTCAGCTGCAGTCGGGCGTCGCATCGTCCGTTGCCCAGCAACCGCCGCCGGCGCATCAGCAGCAGATGATGGGCAATCACCTGGGACAGGCAACTGCTGCTGGCTACCCGCCCCTGACACCGCTTGGAGCCTCTGGCTACCAGCAACACCATCAGCAGCAGCATCATCGAGCAAGCGGTGGTCATCACCAGCAGTCGCATTTTCATCCGGGTCATCACCATCACAGCCAGCAACAGCAGCAACATTATCATCATCCTGGCAGTGGGGTTGGGAAGCGTGGAGGCCGTCGAGGAGGGGGTCAGCATGGCCATCTGCAGCAGCAGCAGCAGCGGCAGCTGCAGCAGCAGTTTGGGAGTGGAGGATACGGACCATCATACGGTCATCGCGCTGGTCATGCCGGATCTCGGCAGCAGTTCAACGGAGCTCCCGGCGCTGCCAACATCTCTGCTTCGGCCGCAGCGCCTCAGTTTGTGGCCTACCTGACCCCGGAGGTGAGGCGCTTGACGAATTAGTGTTTGGTTTCGTTTATCTGTATCCTGTAACTGAATAGACAGTCTGGATTACCAAGAGGTGACCGGCCTGGTTGTTAGGGCATCAGCAGACACCCACTGACAGGCCTGGTTGTTAGGGCATCAGCAGACACCCACTGACAGGCCTGGTTGTTGGGGTATTAGCAGACACTGACAGTAACTAAGCAATGGAAATATTTGAAGAGCACTGCCCGCAATCAATCGCAAATGTCAGGCGGTGTCAGCCGGAGTATCGGCTGGCCAGCTAATCATCGGCCAGGTGCGAATCAGTCAGCGCAACTTTGAAGAGGCCTTTGTCAGCCATCCGAACGGCGATTCCGATGTGTTCATTACCAGCCTGGTTGATCGCAATCGGGCACTTAATGACGACGAGGTGGCAGTTAGAATTAAACCTGTGAGTGAATTTAATGAGGATTATTTTGAGATCAGTCTGATGGGAATGGGATGCAGCAGGAATTCTAATGTCAATTGTGCGTTTCTACATTGTCAACTTAGGTAGCCAATTGGCGCGTTGTCGGACTAGATCCTAGTGGCGTCTCCAGCGGTTTGCTTGACAGCGAATCAACGCCATCGAAGAAGCAGCAGCAGGTCCCGCCCACTGTCGAGTCGGTCCTGGCGTCTGGCCAGGCCACATTCCATGAATTGTTTCCCGGCGTAAAAATCAGCAGCCAGCAGCGTGATGGCGTTGACGTGGATGGCATTGCTGACATGTTGAAGTCTAACGCCGATCCCTGCAATCCGCTGCCGTTGGACAGGGTACAGCGTGTTGGTCAAGTTGTGGCCATTGTGCGGCAATTGGCCAACCGACGGTTCGTTGGCTTCGTGAAGCCCAGCAGCAGTGGTGGACAGGTGGGACATCCTTGAACCTCGCAGCCAAGGGTGCTTAATCACCTCTCTCTCCCACTAAGCACCAGAATGCCCCACAAGCAACAGGGCTATACTTTGACCAACCCCAAAACCACACAGCCAATAGGGCTATTCTCTTCACCCACCCCCTAAGCACGCAGCTAATGGGGCTATTTTCTTCACCCACCTTATAACCACGCAGCCAATGGTGCTATTCTCTTTAACCACCCAAAAACCCAGCAGCCAATGTTGCTATTCTCTTCGCCCACCCCAAAACCCAAGCAGCCAATGGTGCTATTCTTATCGCCCACCCCAAAACCCAAGCAGCCAATGGTGCTATTCTCATCGCCCACCCAAACCCTCGCAGCCAATGTTGCTATTCTCTTCGCCCACCCCAAAACCCAAGCAGCCAATGGTGCTATTCTCATCGCCCACCCCAAAACCCAAGCAGCCAATGGTGCTATTCTCATCGCCCACCCCCAAAACCCCGCAGCCAATGGTGTTATTCTCTCCGCTCGACTCGCGCCAGCCGCGCTGTCTGGTGCCGCGCACCGATCTGCCACCAATGTTCGCCAACCGACCTGGCGACTTTGAGCGCACTCTATTCGTAGCCGAATTGGCAGCGGATTGGCGACCCGAATGTCGAATGCCTCAGGCCAGAATCTGTCGCCATTTGGGCAATCGCATTGCCGGCAAAATTGATTTGGAATTGGAGACCAAAGTCATTCTGGAGCATCACGGCATCGACGCTGAAGACTTCGAACCCGATGTTCTAGCTGAGGTTGATGCCGCCACCGCCGGCGTTGATGGCGACAGTTCCGGTGCGGCTAGACGGCGGGACTTTCGCGACCCGTCGCTGTACTGCGTGTTTACCGTGGACCCGGAAACTGCCAGAGATTTGGACGACGCTGTTCACTATAGGGAGTTAAAGGACGGCTCTGGCGACTGTGAGGTATTCTTGAGAGCTTTGATTTTCAGTTTAATTTTTCCGCGCCTGTCATTTATCTTTTTGCCTGTCATTTATCATCATACCTGTCATACCTGTCATTCATACCTGTCATTATCTTCACACCTGTCATTATCTTCATACCTGTCATCATCTTCATACCTGTCATTTATCTTCATACCTGTCATTATCTTCATACCTGTCATTTATCTTCATACCTGTCATTATCTTCATACCTGTCATTTATCTTCATACCTGTCATTTATCTTCATACCTGTCATTATCTTTATACCTGTCATTATCTTCATACCTGTCATTATCATTATACCTGTCATTATCTTCATACCTGTCATTATCATCATACCTGTCATTATCTTCATACCTGTCATTCATCTTCATACCTGTAATTCATTCTCATACCTGTCATTCATTCTCATACCTGTCAGTCATTCTCATACCTTTCATTTGTCTTCATACCTGTCATATATATCTGTGATTCTGCTTTAAACCGCAGGTCGGTGTTCACATCGCGGACGTGTCCCACTATGTACGTCCCGACACTCGCGTCGACGCCGCTGCCCGTCTGCGAGCAACCACCACCTACCTGGTGCAGCGAGCCTACCCGATGCTGCCTAGGCGCCTATGCGAGAGTCTGTGCTCGTTGAATCCCCGCGAAGACAAATTGGCATTCAGTGTTGTCTGGCGCATTAATTCAGAGTCAGGGGAGGTGCGCTCAACCTGGTTCGGCAAGTCTATCATTCGCTCCTGCTGCCAGCTCAGCTATCAGCATGCGCAGCACTTCATCGAGGGCCATTCCGATATGCAGGACCCGACGGCTGATCTCAGCGGCGACGACGAGGTGAGGCTGAAGTATTTGGAAGGTGGATTGATTGACTGCTAGATGATTGACATATCTAGATGATTGACATATCTAGATGATTGACAGATCTAGATGATTGACAGATCTAGATGATTGACAGATCCAGATAATTGACAGATCTAGATGATTGACAGATCTAGATGATTGACAGATCTAGATGATTGACAGGTAGATGATTGGCGTGTTGATTATTGGCAGGTAGATGATTGGCAGTCAAAATAACCGAGATTGGTCAATGTTGACTCCAGATTGTTGACAAAGTCTCTGCCGTCGCCGACGCCAGCTGCATGTCGGACCTGCGTCGGGCGGGCGCACGCGTTGAAGCTCCGCACACTGTGCAGTCCGTAGCTGACAGCGTCCGGTCTCTTCACCGCCTGGCCGTGATGCTTCGCCGGCGTCGCTTCGAAGACGGCGCCCTGCGCATCGATCAGCCCCGGCTGACATTTCGCCTGGGCGATGATTGCTCCGGCACCGAGGAGGCGCGATCGCCGATTGCCTTCTCAGTCTACGAGCTGCGCGACAGCAATCGAATGATTGAGGAGCTCATGCTCTTGGCCAACTGTTCCGTGGCGCACAAACTGCGCGACTCCGCACCGGACCTGGCATTCCTTCGGCGACACCAGCCGCCGTCGGACCGGGCCTTGCAGGCCTTGAAGAAGACTTCGGCTGCGTTGGGCGTCCAGTTGGATGTCACCACGTCTGGCCAGCTGCAGGCTAGTCTTGGACAGGTGAGGGAGATAGGATTGTGATCACCTGAGTGAATTCTGAGTGATTCTTTATCATCACCTGAGTGATGTTCCATGATCACCTGAGTGATGTCCCATGATCACCTGAGTGATGTTCTATAATAACCTGAGTGATATTCTGAGTGATGTTTCATGATGACCTAAGTGACGTTCGGAGTCGTATGGTGTAATTAGCTAAATCATATTAAGCGAAGTCGTTAAACCATAGATATGACCATATATATTCGTACCCTCCCCGATAACAGGCCTCCAAAGCTCTAGACCCCGAGCAGCATCTCTGCCTGCTGAGTCTGTGCGCTAAGCAGATGCAACTGGCCAAGTACTTCTGCATCGGCTCGGCCAAGCACCCGGATCTGTGGCGTCACTATGCTTTGAATGTGCCTCTGTACACTCATTTCACTTCACCGATTCGACGCTACGCTGATGTCATTGTTCACAGGCAGCTGTGCGCCGCCCTGTGCTCCGATGAAGGCGTTGAGATGGACGAGTCCGTTGCGGATTTGGTGAGAAAAATGCGCCATACCTGATCCCACACCTAACACCATACCTGACCCATACATAACACCATACCTGACCCATACCTAACACCATACCTGATCCCACACCTAACACCATACCTGATCCCACACCTAACACCATACCTGACCCATACCTAACACCATACCTGATTCCATACCTAACACCATACCTGACCCATACCTAACACCATACCTGACCCATACATAACACCATACCTGACCCATACCTAACACCATACCTGACCCATACCTAACACCATACCTGATCCCACACCTAACACCATACCTGACCCATACATAACACCATACCTGACCCATACCTAACACCATACCTGACCCATACATAACACCATACCTGACCCATACATAACACCATACCTGACCCATACCTAACACCATACCTGACCCATACATAACACCATACCTGACCCATACCTAACACCATACCTGATCCCACACCTAACACCATACCTGATCCCACACCTAACACCATACCTGACCCATACCTAACACCATACCTGATCCCACACCTAACACCATACCTGACCCATACCTAACACCATACCTGATCCCACACCCAAAACCATACCTGATCCCACATCTAACACTATACCTGATCCCACACCCAACTCCATACCTGATCCCACACTCAACACCATACCTGATCCCACACTCAACACCATACCTGATCCCACACCCTACACCATACCTGATCCCCCCTACACCATACCTGATCCCACTCAACCCTCGCACCCTACAGCAGGAGACAGTTGAAAGCCTGACTAGCCAGGCGCAGGTGTGCAACAAGAAGAAGAAGGACGCCAAAGAGGCCGGTGAGCGCAGCATCGATCTGTACTACGCCGCCTTCCTAGTTGCCAACGGTCCATTAGAAGATGTCGCCGTTGTCATCGGCGTGTTAGACAAGGCGGCTGACATTCTGCTGACTCACTGCGGGCTGGTGCGCAGGCTCTACATGGATAAGCAGTCTCATTTGCTGCGGCGCTCGCACGAGTTTAAGTCTGGCGCTGTGCAGGTCAGATATTATTGGTCTAATGATCTAATTAGATGACGAAGAATCTAATATAGTTTATTCTACTCATAGCTACTCACGCTGTTTACCCATTAAATTCACGTGTGACAATTTGACAGTCCTGCGGCCAGCTGACTCTGCATTTCAAGGGCTGCAATTCGCCTAGTCACTTGCTGACCCTGTCACCAATGTCCGGCATTGATGTCATCGTGTCCAGCTGTCTAGATAAAGACGACCCGACTAAGCTGACGCTGCTAATTAAGCCGCCAGCTTGTGAGCTCTGCAACGAAGCCTCCGGCAATGAAGCTAGAGAGTGACGTCATTGCGATAGCCTAGTGACTCGCAGCAAGCTAACTATAGTCTATGGTATAATGTCATAATGGCATTGTGAACAGTCCGCTCATAGGCTTTTCTCTGTTACTAGTTTATTTGGTTACCTCTCTACTGTTAGTAAGTATGCTTGAAATTCGTGTTAAAACGGCCCTTATGAGGTTTACTTGAATTCATTCAACTCATACAATGCCTAGAAAACTAGTCGGATAAAGCATCGTCAGTAATGTAGTTTACGGGTTTTTATGTTTTATTTTTAATGCCTATTTTATTCAGTTTCAGTGTGAGAAACTTCACATTCCCTTATTAACGAAAGAAGCAAGTACAGTCTTCTAGAACGAACTAAAGAAGGTCCGCCAGGAAAAGACAATGATTTCGTTAGTCAATTTAACATTGGCAGCTTTGCTTCTTGCAATGCTTGCCAACAAGACAGCTTGAGACCTATTTCATTGTTTATTATTGTTTTTTAGTGCCTACTACTTAAAATATTATTTTTATGTTACTGTTTTGAGCACATTGGCTGTAACTAGTGTGCCAATTTTTCTTTGCTGTCATTATATAAGCATGTGATCCCATAAGTTGTGTGGTAGGTAAGCTGTTTTTTAAGTACATTTCCTAATTATTTTGATAAATAAAAATGCTGTTTTAGACACTTTAATAAAACTGTTAAATTTGCAAAGTAATGTAGTACAGCTGCTACACTTGATAACAACGGCCCAAATAAGGGTCTGAATATGCCAACTAGGGCATTTGCCCGGTGTGAAATAAATATTACATTATGTGTTTAGCTTTCATATAAGAACTAAACCATTGTCCCTGTAGACATTAGCTCTGTGAGAAGTTTACCAATTTATTGTTGCTGCTTATTGTTGCTCAAATAATTTATCTCTGTTATACGTTTTGCTGCATGGTAAAGTTGATTTATTTATGATAATCACAGATACTAGACTGCATTGTTGCAATGTAGTATCTGTATTGAGAACTTGCTTGACCTATTTTTTTCTGATTTTATTCCGTTTTTTGCCCCAGTCGTCCGTATTTTCGAGATTCTTTACGGAAAGCTTTCTGTTGTTCATAGTTGTAAGAAGGGAAATATTTAATTATTTTGTCAAAAGATTCCTATTATTAAAACACTCGGATGGTGGCATTTGGTTTTGATTTAATTCTAAACTGTCGCATTTTTGTGATTTTGGATTTTAGGAATCTGATAGTGTAAGTTGAAAATTTTATCCCTTCTCTCTCCCGTCTCATCACTCCCTTCCACTCTCTCTCCCGTCTCATCACTCCCTTGCATTCTCTCTCCCGTCTCATCACTCCCATTCTCGCTCCCGTCTAATCACTCCCTTGCATTCTCTCTCCCGTCTCATCACTCCCTTCCATTCTCGCTCCCGTCTCATCACTCCCTTCCATTCTCTCTCCCGTCTCATCACTCCCTTGCATTCTCTCTCCAGTCTCATCACTCCCTTCCATCCTCTCTCCAGTCTCATCACTCCCTTCCACTCTCTCTCCCTTCTCATCACTCCCTTGCATTCTCACTCCCGTCTCATCACTCCCTTCCATTCTCTCTCCCGTCTCATCACTCCCTTCCATCCTCTCTCCAGTCTCATCACTCCCTTCCATCCTCTCTCCCGTCTCATTACTCCCTTCCATTCTCGCTCCCGTCTCATCACTCCCTTCCATCCTCTCTCCCGTCTCATCACTCCCTTCCATTCTCGCTCCCGTCTCATCACTCCCATTCTCGCTCCCGTCTAATCACTCCCTTCCACTCTCTCTTCCGTCTCATCACTCCCTTCCATTCTCGCTCCCGTCTCATCACTCCCTTCCACTCTCTCTCCCTTCTCATCACTCCCTTCCATTCTCGCTCCCTTCTCATCACTCCCTTCCATTCTCTCTCCCGTCTCATCACTCCCTTCCATCCTCTCTCCAGTCTCATCACTCCCTTCCATCCTCTCTCAAGTCTCATCACTCCCTTCCATTCTCCCGTCTCATCACTCCCTTGCATTCTCACTCCCGTCTCATCGCTCCCTTCCATTCTCTCTCCCGTCTCATCACTCCCTTCCATTCTCCCGTCTCATCACTACCTTCCATTCTCCCGTCTCATCACTACCTTCCATTCTCCCGTCTCATCACTCCCTTGCATTCTCACTCCCGTCTCATCGCTCCCTTCCATCCTCTCTCCAGTCTCATCACTCCCTTCCATCCTCTCTCCAGTCTCATCACTCCCTTCCATCCTCTCTCCCGTCTCATCACTCCCTTCCATCCTCTCTCCCGTCTCATCACTCCCTTCCATCCTCTCTCCCGTCTCATCACTCCCTTCCATCCTCTCTCCAGTCTCATCACTCCCTTCCATTCTCTCTCCCGTCTCATCACTCCCTTCCATCCTCTCTCCAGTCTCATCACTCCCTTCCATCCTCTCTCCAGTCTCATCACTCCCTTCCATCCTCTCTCCCGTCTCATCACTACCTTCCATCCTCTCTCCCGTCTCATCACTCCCTTCCATCCTCTCTCCCGTCTCATCACTCCCTTCCATCCTCTCTCCAGTCTCATCACTCCCTTCCATTCTCTCTCCCGTCTCATCACTCCCTTCCATCCTCTCTCCAGTCTCATCACTCCCTTCCATTCTCTCTCCAGTATTATTTCCCCCAATTGCATATCTTCCCTGCCTCATCTTATCACCACCGCCTGTTGACTGTTAACGTAGCTATTTCTAATATCGAATACCCCCCCCCCCGGATGTTCATTGCAGCTTGTCTTCGCACTCACTGTACATGATGCTGTCCAGCTCAGCAGCCGCCCACGGCAGCCTGCGCGGCTACGCCATGGAGCGCGGCACGCCAGAGTACGAGCGCTTCATAACCGGCGCTTCGAAATTCAATTCGACCCGGCTGCACAGTCGCCGAGCTCAACTGCCGTTCCTTGACTCGGCCTCCGGTGTAGCGCAGAAACCGTGCCGGCTCTACCGCAGCGTCAAGGAGCGCCAGGTGTCCGACCAGCCGCACCTGGTCTGCCGCTATCCGGCGCACAAGTGGCTGAAAAAACGGCGCCGCCTGGGCGAAGGCGAGCTCAGTACGGCCGACTCGGCCGCGGCTATGCAACAGCTGATGCGGGTGAGGCTAGAAGGGACTGCAGCAGCTGCTTTCGCTGGCGGTTTGCGCCACAATTAAATGAAGCTTTTGTGCAGTTTGCGCATGATCTAGAATTGTATTTGCAAAGTGCTGAGACACGAAAGATATGACACAGCTGATAGATAGTACAGGGAGAGAGATAAAACACGAGAGCGATGAAACAGTAGAGAGCTGAGACACAAGAGACCCAGGACTGTTGATATCTAAGATACGGCAAAGATCAAACAGTTCAGTGACGAGACGTTTCAGATAAGGCGGTAGAGGTGAGGCAGAAGAGAGGTGAGACAGTTGATAAACGAGACGGTAGAGATAAGGAAGTAGAGAAATTGCAATCTAGAGGTTCAATACAGGCGTAGATTTGCGCTTTCAAAAAGGCCCCATCCCCAATTGAACAATACTTTGCAGCAGCACTCGGGCAATCCTCTGCTGGCCCGCCTGCCTCTAGGAGTGTATGATCCGGCCGACTCGGCCAGCAGTCCCGCTGTGCTAGACGATTCTCAGCAACAGCAGCAGCAGCAGCAGCAGCATCATCATTTTCATCACTTTCATCACCTGCATCATTATCAGCAGCAGCAACAGCAACAGCAACAGCAGCAGCATCAGCAGCAGTTCATGTCGTCGTCTAACGCAGGCGGCGGAGGCGGCATGGGCGATGACGACAACTCGGACGCTTCCGATTGGGAAGACAATTTCTATTCGTCTGGCGGTGGCGGAGTCGGCGGTGGTGGCAGCGCCGGTCCCAGCGGAGCCGGCACGGTTACCAAGCGACGTTACGGCCGAAAGGCAGCGGCAGTGGCGGCCTCTGCCGTCTCCGCCAGCGGCGCTGGCGCCTCCGGCACCGGCAGCGGGCGACGTCGCGGCGGAGGCGCCGCTAAAGCGTCTTCGTCTAAGCGGCAAACTGCGTCTTCGCGCAGTTCATCGGTGCTATCGATGCCATCGTTGCAACCGGAGCTGCCTGTGAGTTGATAAACAGCCCTTGCATGTTGCAGTTGCAGTTCTGGCGATAATTATCCAGATTCTTGGCTTATTTGGACGGGTTGTCTTACAGTAGAAAGACATCGGGGAATCGCAAATATGCATCTCCCTTATTATTCCACAAAATAATCACAAAAGTTCAGCATCGTCGAGATATCATGTCGGCTATTATTGTTAGTCATCGCTGAATATCTTAACGATTCTAATGTTTGGACGGCTTTGAAAGTTAGTTCATCGTAAAGGTCGTAAAGGGCGGAAAATGTTGATCCATATGATGGACTTTTATGAAAATCGGTCATTTGGTTTGGGGAACAATCGAGAAATATGCAGTAGGTATTTAAAACACCAGCCATGGCCTTTTCCCATGCAGGGAAAGTGGCATGGCTGGTCTTCCTACTGTTAAATAAATCTTAAACGGTGTTACAATAATCTACGTTTCAGTCACTCCCATCGGCGTCTCCAGCCAGGTAATTAGAATCTCAATATTAAGTTGTCCCACCCGTAACTGTTAAATATAGTGGGCTTATCCTTATTGGTTTTCAAATTCTATTTCAAACTAAGTAACTTCTATTTCGCCCGCGGGGAGGGGGGTGCTCGTGTGTACCCGACTTTGTCCTTGCCTTTGATCTTCGCCGACGCCTCCACCGACTCCGCCGCAACGGAATTATAATAATTCTGTCGAGTGTCAAGAGATTTATGGCGCTGTGATTGTATGACCCTATCGCACAGAATCACAATAAAAATTCAGCTAATTTGATAGCGCCGACACTTTCACATCCAGCCACTCTTGAAGCTCCAATCTTATCGGAGCGACAATACTGAGAATTTCAAAATATATATTGAAATTACAGGCCCATCATGGCCTATATTGATGTTTGAAGGCGGATTAAAATAATGCAAGACGAAATAGAAGTTACTTTTTGTGAAATTGATTTGCTCTAACTTGGGCAGGCCGGTCTCGCGGACGAAATTGAAGTTACTAACGCCAGCCGGAGAGCCGCCAGGCGAAATAGAAGTTTACTTAGTTTGAAATAGAAGTTGAAAACCAATAGTTTCATTGTGCTTTCTCTTTGTGTCTGTTTGTGAGTGTCTTTGGGTGCAATTTCTCCCTGATGTTTTTAGCAAGTTAGTTCAGGTTTGTCTTAGGGCTCCTAGCCTAGTGGTTATAGCTTCGGACTTGCGACTTAAAGGTCGGGGGTTCGATTCCCGACTCCACTGGAATACTTCGTATCTATTAGCTAGACACTTGACTCTGCATTGCTTTAGTTCACCCAGCTGTTAAATGGGTAACAGCATTAGCTGAGGTAATTTAGGGTGGGTGTGGCGTCCCCCCAGTCCATGGACTGAATAGCCGTACGCAGACTTCAGATGCGCCGCGCAATAGCTCAGGCTGTCTGGCCCGATTAGAGCAGGTGCAATCAGTTATAATTAGTATAATTATCTTATGTCCATAATTACATGTCTCAAATCTACATTAATTGGTTTCCAGCAGGTATTTACCTGTGTTCCTGTGACACCAGCGGCTTTAGTTTTTCGTTTGTCTGTCTGCCTTTTCTGTCACTGTGGCCCTCCTTATAGCTTGGTTTGGATTGTATATTACGAGGTCCACACTCACACAGGTGTTTACATCTTCTCGCTGCAAGTTCGAGCTCAGGTACCATTCAGCCAGTCAACCCTTTCTATTAACTTTCCGATAACCTGGTCGATATATAAATATTTATTAGCAAAACAGCATCGTTGATCCAGGTTGCTAATGTTGCGCTGTGCTTGCACAATTTAATGTCAGTCTGAAAGTAATTCAGTGAATTCTCTGCCGCTTCTATAGACTTGAGCTTCTTTGTCGTTTTGTTCAGCTTTTTAAACGTCATTTATTTACCAAAACATTTTCTTATCGTTTTTGACGACTTATAATTCATCAGGCAAGCTAAGATTTGTCACCTGTCTCTCAATCAGAACACCAAAGCTATGTCGCCTGCACTGACTCTCTCTCTTAATCAGAACATCAAAGCTATGCCGCCTGTGCTTGCTCTCTCTCTTAATCAGAACATCAAAGCTATGCCGCCTGTGCTTGCTCTCTCTCCTAATCAGAACATCAAAGCTATGCCGCCTGTACTGGCTCTCTCTTAATCAGAACATCAAAGCTATGCCGCCTGTACTGGCTCTCTCCTAATCAGAACATCAAAGCTATGCCGCCTGTACTGGCTCTCTCCTAATCAGAACATCAAAGCTATGTCGCCTGCACTGGCTCTCTCTCTCTTAGTCAGAACATCAAAGCTATGCCGCCTGTGCTGGCTCTATCCTAATCAGAACATCAAAGCTATGCCGCCTGTACTGGCGCTCTTCTTTATCAGGACATAAAACGTATACCGCTAGTTTATAATTATTGAGAAAGTAAATTGCATATTTTTGGAAAGTAGTTTGGGACCAATCTGCTGTTAAAAGTTTCTATAATAATCGTTTTACTTTAGTTTATTGCAGACATCCAAAAAGTGTACAACATACACTCACTGAGCTATATAGAAATGTACATTTCGTTACCAATGAACCCGCCACTTACCCCCCTCCCCGCCTTGCCCAGCTGACTCAGTCGTCAGCAAATCTAGCCGAGTCCGCCTCCGCCTCGGCCGCCTCCACGCCGGGCCCCGTCGCCGGCGCTGGTCCCGGCAGTAGCGGCACCGGCGTCGGAGCCGGCGGTAGCAGCGGCGGCGGCGGCGGCGGCGGCGTCGGAACTTCAGGCGGGCCGCCCCAGATCGACGCCGCCGATGCCGCCTCTCTGTCTTCGACGTCTTCGGCGATTCCACCGACCGCCGCCGTCAACATTCCGCCCGGCGCCAAGCCGTGCGACCTGTGCGGCGGCAACGAGCATATCATTGTGCGCAAAGAGGCCGAGCCTGCCGCTGACGCTCCGCCAGCGGTTGCTATGGCAACCTGCGCCGACTGTGGCCGCTCGGCGCATCACGCCTGCCTGCAGTTCACGCCGGCCATGGCTAACGCGAGTACGCGCTATCGCTGGCAGTGCATCGAGTGCAAGACCTGCTGGATGTGCGGCACCTCCGAGGACGACGAGCAGATGTTGTTCTGCGACGACTGCGACCGCGGCTACCATATGTTCTGCTTGAAGCCGCCTCTAACCGAGCCGCCAGAGGGCAACTGGTCCTGCAGTCTGTGCGTGGACCTGGCCAAGACTATCCTAGCCAGCTAAGGCTAGGTACTGCTTTTATTTGCTTGTCTTCTAATGGCGAGGTCACGTGACTGCCATTTTTTATCCATTAAGTCTAGGCCATAGACTATGAACTGAGCATGCGTTCTTATTGTCCTAACCAAGGACTACATAATCAAGCTTAAAGGATAGAAAAATAAAGATGCCTGTTATGAGGCTTGGCCATAGAATAAAGCATGACGTCGTGTGACGTCACGTGACGTCATAACATTCTAGTTTTAATTTTTGTCTTTATTATTTATATTTTAAAGTGAACCTTTCTTCATGCAATCCAGTTACAACATTTTCTACAAACTTCTGTTAATTAATTATTTATTCATTGTTGTGCTATACTACAGTTTTGAAACCCACTGAAACTAATGATGCTTGCTAGTCCATTATTTCAATTCTTTCTATTTGTTTGTCTTGCTAAGACTATACAGACTATACTACTTGTTTATGTATTGATTTATTCTGTTGCGGTGGTTTTATAAGTGTCAAAATTTTCCTTCTAAGCAGTTTGAGCCATAAATTGATTAAATCAAAGACAGTTTCGGTAATATAAAGTCTCGGTCATAGACAATTTAGTTCATAGACAGTTTAGGTCACTCTCAGTCATAGGGTTACTATAATTAGCAAATAAATTATGCTGAATATATTTACCATAGACATTGCCTTTATTCACTGAATCCCAAAGGAAAATAAATAAATTTGTGTAGCAAAAAGCTTGTAATGTTCTGTTTGTTACTTCTGCTCGCGCTGTCATTCGTATGCTAAGTGATTTTGTTCGTTAAACTGCACCTAGTGTATGAAATAATATAATACTTGCGTTATATCAATGTCCAAAATTGAAATAAACATTTGCATTCTAGGTGAAACACGTAGAAATCATGCCAGTAAAAAGGCATTATATTTTTCTCATTTTTGTTGCCATTTTAAATATAAAAAGAAAACTATAAATGACACCAAACTCAGTTAAGCCGAGATTCAGTAGGCTATAAGATTATAACTCTGGACCTCTTAAGTCAGAAGTCTAAAGTATTATCTTCACAAATGCAATGCTTTCTTTGAATTTTCACAATATTCAGTCACAATGTCTGACCTGACAATCGGTCAGCAGCAGCAGCAGCTGCAGTTTATAGCCTTCGAGTCGAGCATCAGCGTGGCCTTCTGGCATCGATTCTGCAAGCTGAAGCTGGAGGAGTTGAAGCTGTCCGAGGAGCCGGTGCCGATACGCGGCCTGTACAGCATCGGCGATGCGGACAGGCTGCCGTGCCGTCTGGCCTTCGAGTACAACGCCTTCGATGCGACCGCCGTTGCGGAATTGTCGGCCAGATCGTTCGCGCCAGCCGGTCGGCTGTGGAATCTAAATAGCCTGGACGCCTTTAAGGTGCGAACTGAGTACACATTTGAGCACACTTGAGTACACAATTTAGTATATAAATCTCAAAATCAAAATCCCGTATCTTTCAGGCGTTAGACAAGCAGGCCTTCGTTGACCAGCTCGGCTCCCAGTTGCTCTCCAGCATCCGGTCAGGCGAAGCTCTTCATCAGCCCGCCAGCCTGCTAGACTTCACTATTCTTTCCTATGTTGACCTGAAGAAATATCACTTCTACTATTGGCTATGCATGCCGGTGCTGGCATTTCCGCCTGAAGCATCGGCCGTGTTGCTAAGCAACGTCAGTTTAGCTGAGGCTATGGCTACAACAGCCGTGGAGGTTCTAGCCGAACAGGTGTTGCAGTTCTTTGTTAGCTCTGGCCGGTGCCCGTATTTTGTTGTCTGCGGACTGGCTGATTCGGCGGATGTGAGTAGGGACTCCTGGCAAATTTTTTATTTGAGCACTATTGAGTATAGACTGTCGATCTTCAATTTGCAGACTGCAAGCTCTGTTCGTTTGCTTTCGCTGGCCGATGCCATGGCTCAGTCGCTGCCAGCCCGGGATTGCGTCTTCGGCTATGCCGATCCTTCCACTGACTGTCGGGCCGCCGGCTGGCCGCTACGGAATCTGCTGGCCGTGCTGGCACATCACTGGCCTGGGCAGGACTGCACCGTGCTGGCCTACCGGTGAGGGCCTCCGGTCTGTGTTCGAATCGGTCTGTCAGTTATGAGTGTCAGTATGTCAGTTCTGTCATTTATATGCCAGTTCCGAGTGTCAGTATGTCAGTTCTGTGTGTTATTTTGTCAGTTCTGAGTGTCAGTATGCCAGTTCTGAGTGTCAGTTTGTCAGTTCTGAGTGTTATTTTGTCAGTTCTGAGTGTCAGCATGTCAGTTCTGAGTGTCAGTATGCCAGTTCTGAGTGTCAGTTTGTCAGTTCTGAGTGTCAGTATGCCAGTTCTGAGTGTCAGTTTGTCAGTTCTGAGTGTCAGTAAGTCAGTTCTGTGTGTCACGGTGTCAGTTCCGTGTGTCGGTATGCCAGTTCTGAGTGTCAGTATGCCAGTTCCGAGTGTCAGTATGCCAGTTCTGTGTGTTATTTTGTCAGTTCTGAGTGTCAGTATGCCAGTTCTGAGTGTCAGTTTGTCAGTTCTGAGTGTTATTTTGTCAGTTCTGAGTGTCAGCATGTCAGTTCTGAGTGTCAGTATGCCAGTTCTGAGTGTCAGTTTGTCAGTTCTGAGTGTCAGTATGCCAGTTCTGAGTGTCAGTTTGTCAGTTCTGAGTGTCAGTAAGTCAGTTCTGTGTGTCACGGTGTCAGTTCCGTGTGTCGGTATGCCAGTTCTGAGTGTAAGTTTGTCAGTTCCGAGTGTCAGCATGTCAGTTCTGAGTGTCAGTTCCGAGTGTCAGCATGTCAGTTCTTTGTGTCAGTTTGTCAGCTCTGAGTATCAGTTTGTCAGCTCTGAGTGTCAGCATGTCAGTTCTGAGTGTCAGCATGTCAGTTCTGAGTGTCAGCATGTCAGTTCTGAGTGTCAGTTTGTCAGCTCTGAGTATCAGTATGTCAGTTCTGAGTGTCAGCATGTCAGTTCTGAGTGGATTTTTCTACATCTCCATCGCCATCCTGCCTTCCTCCTCAGCGATCGCTTTCAACAGGGTCGTCGCACCTGCGCTCACAGCCGCCTGATGCGAATTCGAGTCCCGGACGCCACCTCTGGCCTGGCCTTCCGCTGTTTGGGCTGGGAGAAATCTCCCCCAACTGCGTCAGGCGGCCGGCCGGCTCTACAGCCTCGCTTTGTGGACCTGTCGGCCAGCCTCAGCCCGGACAGGCTGGCCGAGAGCGCCGTGGACCTCAACCTGCAGCTCATGCGCTGGCGCCTTGTGCCGCAGCTGGACTTGGCCAGCCTGGCTGCCACCCGCTGCCTTCTGCTTGGCGCCGGCACCCTCGGCTGCAACGTGGCCCGCCTCCTCCTTGGCTGGGGCGTCCGTAACATCACCCTGGTTGACAACGGCCGGGTCTCCTACTCGAATCCGGTCCGGCAGTCTCTGTTTACATTCGCCGATTCTCAGCAGCAGCCGGGCGGCCGGTTGAAAGCCGAAGCGGCCGCCAAAGCTTTGACGGATATCTTCCCCGGTGTGAATGCGCAGTGGAGATGCCTGCAGGTGCGCTTCGATTACTACTAATAGCATTTAGGCTGAACCCATGCAATTCCACGATAAAAAATAGCATTGAAAGATCTACGAGTACAATTTGTTATTGCCTGAAGCACATTTTGAAAGTTTGCGTTAAAAAGCCGAATTGAACGTTTTTATATACTAGAATACATAATCAAGTGTACATACTTCTTGTAGAATGTTAACAGTACACAATCGGGAGTCAGAAGTACAAAATAGGAAGGTAAAAGTACACAATCGGGAGTCAGAAGTACAAAATAGGAAGGTAAAAGTACACAATCGAAAGTCAGAAGTACAAAATAGGAAGGTAAAAGTACACAATCGGGAGTCAGAAGTACAAAATAGGAAGGTAAAAGTACACAATCGGGAGTCAGAAGTACAAAATAGGAAGGTAAAAGTACACAATCGGGAGTCAGAAGTACAAAATAGGAAGGTAAAAGTACACAATCGGGAGTCAGAAGTACAAAATAGGAAGGTAAAAGTACACAATTAAAGGTTAAAAGTACACGGATGGAGGTTAAAAGTACACGGATGGAGGTTAAAAGTACACGGATGGAGGTTGAAAGTTCACAATGGGAAATTAATGTACATCTCCCCCTGCACAGATCCCTATGCCGGGTCACTCGGTGCCTCGCGATCAAGAATCTGCAGTCGGTCGCGACGTTGCCGAACTGGAATCGTTAATCTCCGAGCACGACGTTGTCTTCCTCCTGCTGGATAGTCGGGAGGCTCGATGGCTGCCAACCCTCCTGGCGGCATCGGCCGGCAAGCTGGCTATGAATGCGGCCCTGGGGTTCGACTCCTACCTGGTGATGCGGCACGGTCTTGGCCGGCAGTCACAGCACGGCTGCTATTTCTGTTCGGACGTCACCGCGCCTGGCAATTCTAGCCAAGATCGAACCTTGGACCAGCAGTGCACGGTCACCCGGCCTGGCCTGGCCATGATAGCGGCCGGCCTCCTAGTGGAACTCATGGTGTCAGCCTTGCAGCATCCGGACGGTCCGGACGTCGAGGCCGACGCTTCCGACGTTGTCGGTGGTGGCAGCGGCGACCGGCCGCCAATGGGTCGAGTGCCGCATCAGCTGCGCGGCTTCCTGTCCGACGCCAGTCAGATGGCTCCTGTTGGTCACAGGTTCGATCGCTGCTCTGCTTGTTCAGACTCTGTGCTGTCCGCCTATCGAGCTGGCGGCTATCGCGGCTTCCTATTAAAGGCATTTAATGACTCCGCCCACCTGGAAGCCGTGGCCGGTTTGGCTCAGTTGCGCGCCGATGCCGAATTGTCTGTCGAGGTCATCGAGATGGACGCTGATGACGACGACTTCTGATTGTCTACTGTTTGAGGTTTCCTGAAGTAACGGAAGAGACATTTGTGGTTACTGAAGTAGCGGAAGTGACATTGGTGGTTACTGAAGTAACGGAAGAGACATTTGTGGTTACTGAAGTAGCGGAAGAGACATTGGTGGTTACTGAAGTAACGGAAGAGACATTAATGGTTACTGAAGTAGCGGAAGTGACATTGGTGGTTACTGAAGTAGCGGAAGTGACATTGGTGGTTACTAAAGTAGCGGAAATGAAATTGGTGGTTACTGAAGTAGCGGAAGTGACATTGGTGGTTACTAAAGTAACGGAAGAGACATTAATGGTTACCGAAGTAACGGAGGCAATAACGGTGGTAACTGAACTAACTGATGGTATAGTGGGTGTTTCCTAAACTAACAAATGAGTGACTTGTGGTTCCTGAATTTTTTAGTGGACTAGCTATTGATTTTTTATTTAGAAATATAGTATTATTTAACATTTTTTACATTTCTTATTCAAGAATTCACGAATACCCTTTGATCCATTTATAACGTTGTTAATATTATTTCTCAAATAATTTATAATTGCATAATAAGTTTTGTTTGCTGTAAATAAAAATTTAGTTCATTGTAAATTATAACAAATAATTATATCGATGTTATAACTGCGCTTTCTACTAACATAAAGTAGTGTGCCATTTTTGCGTTTCATTGTTTGTCACCGAAACAATCGTTATTACATCAGCAAATTTGTGACGGCAAACGCATGTAAGAATTTTATATTCCATTTCTTGATTCTGATTAGCTACAAAATATTATCTAAGCTGCCATTGTTATTGAATCTTGCGTTGATAACAGTAAAGTTTTTTAATAATCGCTTGTGTGATTTCCAGGTACGATAAATAGATACTTGCCTCTTGATTTGCTAAGCACGTTTTTTATTTGAAATACTCTTTCTTGGCGTAAATTTGCTTATTTCAACTGTAGCAGTAGCTTGCAATTGAAGCACAGGTGTATTGTTGTGCACTATTGTCTAGCAAGGGGTCGGAAACCTCCTGTGTTTCATATCTCCCGTCTCACCTCCCGTGTCTCAAAACTCCCGTCTCACCTCCCATGTCTCATGTCTCCCGTCTCACCTCCCATGTCTCATATCTCCTGTCTCACCTCCTGTGTTTCATATCTCCCGGCTCACCTCCTGTGTTTCATATCTCCCGTCTCACCTGCTATGTCTCATATCTCCCGTCTCACCTCCCATGTCTCATGTCTCCCGTCTCACCTCCTGTGTCTCATATCTCCCGTCTCACCTCCTATGTCTCATATCTCCCGTCTCACCTCCTGTGTTTCATATCTCCCGTCTCACCTCCTGTGTCTCATATCTCCCGTCTCACCTCCTATGTCTCATATCTCCCGTCTCACCTCCTATGTCTCATATCTCCCGTCTCACCTCCTATGTCTCATATCTCCCGTCTCACCTCCTATGTCTCATATCTCCCGTCTCACCTCCCATGTCTCATATCTCCTGTCCCACCTCCTATGTCTCATATCTCCCGTCTCACCTCCCATGTCTCATATCTCCTGTCCCACCTCCTATGTCTCATATCTCCCGTCTCACCTCCTGTGTTTCATATCTCCCGTCTCACCTCCGGTGTCTCAATTCTCCCGTCTCACCTCCAGTGTCTCAATTCTCCCGTCTCATCTCTTATGTCTCATCCCCTCCCCATATCTATATCTCCTGTCTCATCTTTCCCATATCTTCCCATCGATATGATGCCGATGTCGTTGTTAAAAATATTTGGCCTCGATATAAATTTGGTTGCCGAGCCCTTGTCCAGTCTCTTCCTAATGTGTTACTAACTAAACTAATTTAATAAAATCATTAACGTTGCAAATTTTTGCAGAATCAAACTATGCTATTGCGTGTCGCTTGCCAATGCCGTCATCAGCAGCAGCAGCAGCAGCAGCGGCAGTGTCGGGCCCTCACTGTGCTAGGCTGGCGCAGTCTCGTCACCTCAGCCACGGGAGGGCACAGCGGCGGCGGCGGTCGCCGACCGAAGTCAACGCAGCCGTCGGCGCTGAATCGAAATATTCGATTGGCAGCTGTGCGTCAGGGACTGTGCCAGCAGGAGCCGAGTCAGCAGCAACAGCGAAAGCTAATGGCTACGGACGGTTCCGTTAGAGGGGGTGTGAAAAACCTGATGGCTAGGGTTAGCCGATTTGTGTTCGACTGGCGTGGAAGATCTTCAATTTTATCCGAAGCGAAATTCGACGCTATGTCTAAAACTGCGTCAGCGGTGCGTTGGATCTACTTGTTTTGCAACGGAGTTTTAGTCCATTGGTTAGAGGAGAGAATGTTTGTGTCCATAAAGCAATGAAGCACTGTCAACTGTTTTTGTCATCACGATTGCTGTTTCATAGCGTGAAAACATTGCCAGTGCTGTCACATCCGATTCCGCGGTGAGGCCACAATCATTTAGGGGTGCAGCCGCAGAGAAGGCTTGGGGGCTTGTCGTACAATTTTTCGCCCTTAAGGGCCAACCTCCAAGGCACAGTGAGAGTGTACACTGCCTGACGATAAGAAAGTCCTGGGTAGATGAGCACACCTGTGTGTGTGCCTGTGTTCCGTATGTGTCCGTGTGTGCTCAATTGTGTGCAGAATTGCCCATATGTTGTCACAGTCCTCTTGCAGTTATTATTTTTATTATATCCGCTCTGTCACGTCTTTGCTGCACTTGTCAAACAGATCATTTTTGTTCGGATTGACAATGCATCTTTTCAATGCATCTACCTGAGTAAAATATTGGCCAAAATATTTGTTCCCCAATAAATACAAACAGGTGACTTCAGAAGCAATTTCTGCATCACCTGAAGTTTTGACCTCTCCATCCGCTATTGGATCGTCATCGCTGAACACGGCCTCCGATGCTGCCGAAGAAGATGCCGAAGAGGCCGACATGCGTCACGCCGAGGAGGTGATCAGTTCCATTGATGCCGACCATCGACTCATAGAACTGGCACCGGAACCAAGCTCCGCTGAGATGCGGCTCCGAGAGCAGAAACTGGCGCACATCGCCGGCCTCACCGTGCCCGGAATGGTCGTTGTAAGCAGTCTGACCTGAATTATATCTAAGGAAAAAGAAGACAAATATTCCTTAGCAAAGCAGATATTACTTGCTATCCATCCCTACAAACGCTTTCCAGACAATTACATCACTCCCCTAAAACCACCTCACTCCCCTTCAACCACCTCACTCCCCTTCAACCACCTCACTCCCCTACAACCACCTCACTCCACATAGCCATTGACTCCACACAACCACCTCTCTCCAAACAGCAGCCTCACTCCTCAACTCCCACCTTACTCCCTTACAGCGACGTCCCTCCACAAAGCCACCAAGCCTAAGTATTCAAAGAGAGTATATTTGGTCCGGTTACGATATTGTAACTTTCAGTCTCGCATGAGTAAGAGGCTGCAACAAAAGAGACGACAATTCGTTTTGTCTTGTGTAAGCAGTTCAAATGGTACCAGCGATTTTATGACATTGAGCTTTGCTGTTTAAAATTAGATTTCGATTTTTTAAGGTTGTATTTGTTCTGGTTTGCTTATTTACTATCTTTTGTTACACTAAAAGTCAATGATTTAAGCAGTTCCAGTTTTTTATAATCGCTAAATTTAATCTTAGAACTTAAATCTTAACAAACAGCATTTTAAGGACCACTGGGACGCCAGGATGCTCGGCAAAGGCATGCGCGCTAATCACGTCCTGCTCTGCTACTTCAGCGTAATTAGTCCTGGAAATCTGGCTATCTGCAAGTGGCAGGTAGGACATTTTTACTCGAATAGTTTAAAGTTTAAGTTTTATCTGAAAATATCTAGTCTGATACGCGAATGTTTATTTTCTCTGTAAAGATCACTGACAACCTCAATCCAAACAGCCACCTCACTTTATACTGCAACCTCACTCCAAACAGCCACCTCACTTCATACTGCAACCTCACTCCAAACAGCAACCTCACTCTTTACAGCCACCTCATTCCAAACAGCCACCTTTCTCCATACAGCCACCTCACTCCATACAGCCACCTCACTCCATACAGCCACCTCACTTCAAACTGCCACCTCACTCCAAACAGCCACCTCACTTCATAAAGCCACCTCATTCCAAACAGCCACCTCTCTCCATACAGCCACCTCTCTCCATACAGCCACCTCACTTCAAACAGCCACCTCACTCCAAACAGCCACCTCACTCCAAACAGCCACCTCACTTCAAACAGCGACCTCACTCTAAATAGCCGTGTCATCAGGGCCGGTTTAACCTGCAACCCTCAGGGCATGCCGGTTGCCATTCGATCAGGCGAGGCCATGAATCGAGCCCTTGACCGAGATCAGGTGGCGGTGCACCTGCTACCAGTGCGCCACTGGACTTTTGGACTCAACGGGCCAACAGTAGAGTCCGAGCTCAAACACCGGTCGGAGCTGCTCTCGGAGCTGGTTTCCGAACCCGTGGACATTGACTCCTCCTTCATGAGCATCGAGCAGATCAACTCGCTGTGCCAGGCCGGCCTAGTCATGTCCGGCGAAGTAGTTCGTATTGTATCGTCCTTCAACAACAAATGCTTCGTCGGCAGCCTGTCGCTTCATCGCAGCGGCCGGGTGGCCCTGTTCAAACCGCGCGATCGTCGGGCACCCCTCATGCTGGTGCCGGTGCATCCGCTGTTCATGGGACTCGAGGTTAAACGCCAGCTGACGCAGAACCTGGCCAAGGGTCTGGCTGGGGAGACCTACACTGTGGCTGTGAAGGTTTGACTTTAATGACGCACCTAACATAATAATTAATTAATAATTTATTGAATAAACCTGCCCCTAATGGCTGTGCACGGCTGTCAGTCCTTGGACTGTGAGAATGTCACACCAACCCTCAATTACCCCAGCTGATGCTGGTACCCATTACCATAGGTACCCATCATAACAGCTGGGTGAACTGACGCAATGCAGAGTTAAGTGTCTTTCTAAAAGACACAAATTGATCCAGTGGAGTCGGCAATCGAACCCCCGACCTTCGAGTCGTGAGTCCTAACCACTAGGCTACACCAAAATTCAACTGAAAAAGAGGCCAATGACCTACCAAACATGAAACTGAAAGTATAATAACCCATTAAATGACCAGCTTCGCTCTCCCCTGCAATCCTAAATTCCCTCAGATGGTAGACTGGCCGAGTCATCTGTCTCGCCCCGTTGCCGAGGTGTTGCCAATGAACACAGATTTGGCTACAATTGAGGGCGCCACCCAGGCCATTCTAGTTGAGACTGGCATCGACGAGCGGCCGTTCCCACTGTCAGCTCTGGCCGACGTGCCGAAAACATTCTACATAAGTCGCGGTGATCGGAAAGATCGCGAGGATTTCACAGACAGATGCGTTGTCTCTATTGATCCTGCAACGGCTAGGGATCTGGACGATGCGTTGCATGTAAAACCGCTTGGCAACGGCTGCTTCGAGGTGATCTTCGTGTTTTTTGCTTTCGAGTTTCTTAAAACAGATAGGTAGGCGACAATCCAGATGATTTCATTTCATTTCATGATTTCATGGCTAGACAGCAACCCCAGATGATTTGATTGGCTAGACAGCAACCCCAGATGATTTGATTGGCTAGACAGCAACCCCAGACGAAGTCATAAGCCAATACCAACTCGTTGCCTAGGTCGGTGTGCACATTGCTGACGTGTCGCATTTTGTGCCGCCCGAGTCGGCCCTCGATCGCGAAGCCCGTCGCCGCTCCACCTCAGTTTATCTGGTTCAGCGCGTGATCCCAATGCTGCCAGAGACTCTCAGCAACGGCTACTGCTCACTGCTGCCAGGCGAGGAGAAGCTGACCTTCTCTGTCATCTTCCAGATCGATACAAAGGGCGATGTTGCGTCATACCGGTGAATTGGGGTTATCCTAGGATTAAAAGTAAAAAATCCCTTATTATACCATGCAATCCCGTTATTACCATGGGGTCGGTGGCAGAGCGGTTAACGCGTTTGCCTCTCGCACCAAGGTCCCTGAGCTCGATTCCGGGGCGAGGCCACATTCATCTGTGGCGCATTTTCCGCCCTTGAGGGCCAACCTCCAAGGCACAGTGAAAGTGTTCACTGCCTGACGATGAGAAAGTCAGGGCAGCTGTACACACCTGCGTGAGCTGCTCAGGAGTCACTGAAATGGGCAGAAAAGCCTCCTCGCTGGCAGAGGGTCAAGAGGCACCGAATGATGTGCCAAAACCTGCAGCCCTTCTGCAATTATTAATTCATATTTCTTATATTATTATTATATTTGTATTTTACGGTTATTACCCAGATTCGCCAAGTCCATCATCAGGCCCTGCTGTCGCCTATCGTACGAGGAGGCTGAGCAGCTGCTTGAGTCAGACGAATTCCTGCCGCAGTCGGTGTCGCAGCCGTTCACGGGTCGCCAGGTGCGCACGGCGGTGCGTCAGCTACAAAATTTGGCTAAGAAATTTCGCAAGCAACGCCTGGCCAACGGCGCTTTCGGCTTCAGCGTCGCCAAGAAGCTGCAATTCACCTGTCCCGATGGGCCGGAGGGCGCGCCCCAGCTGATGAAGGAGGAGGAGGCCGAGAGCTCGCACCAGCTAGTCGAAGAGTGGATGCTCAAGGCCAACGTAGCGGCAGCCGAGACGCTGGTCAAAAGCGCGCCGGAGGTCGCCCTGCTGCGTCGGCATCCGCCGCCGAAGGATCCGCTGGCCCTGGCTGACACACTGACGTCGCTGGCGCGGGACGCCTTGGAGAAGTCTGGTGGTGCCGTCGACACCGGGGTGTCAAAGTTTATTGTACAGTGTGAGTGCTGTCCCAATTCCAACACCTGACAGTCTCCCATCCATCACTTGACAGACTATCCCATCCAGCACCTGACAGGCTAGCCCATCCAGCACCTGACAGACTATCCCATCCAGCACCTGACAGACTATCCCATCCAGCACCTGACAGACTATCCCATCCAGCACCTGACAGGCTAGCCCATCCAGCACCTGACAGACTATCCCATCCAGCACCTGACAGACTAGCCCATCCAGCACCTGACAGACTATCCCATCCAGCACCTGACAGACTAGCCCATCCAGCACCTGACAGACTATCCCATCCAGCACCTGACAAACTATCCCATCCAGCACCTGATAGACTAGCCCATCCAGCACCTGACAAACTATCCCATCCAGCACCTGATAGACTAGCCCATCCAGCACCTGACAAACTATCCCATCCAGCACCTGATAGACTAGCCCATCCAGCACCTGACAAACTATCCCATCCAGCACCTGACAAACTATCCCATCCAGCACCTGACAAACTATCCCATCCAGCACCTGATAGACTAGCCCATCCAGCACCTGACAGACTAGCCCATCCAGCTTCCCTCCCGACTGTCCAGCCGCAGGCAGCTCAGCCAAGAAGCCGGCCGCATCCGCCACCGAGACGATGCTGCGGCTGAACAACTTCCTCGCTGAGCAGTCCGACGACGTGCATTTTCGCAGCTTCGCGGCCACCCTGGCCGTCATGCAGATGTCTTTGGCCGAGTACATCTGCATCGGCTACCACCCGGAGCCGGATTCTTGGCGACACTTCGCCCTGCAGTTCCCAGTCTACACGCACTTCACTTCGCCAATCAGGAGGTACGCAGATCTGTTGGTACATCGGCAGCTGGCGGCTGCGATTTCACAGCAGCAGCAGCAGCAGCGGGCCGATCAGGTCGAGGCGCAGGCCATGTGGTGCAATCGGTGGCGAATCAGTGCCAAGCGGGCCTCCGAACGCAGCGTCCAGATGTTCTACGCCGCCTTCCTGCGCTCCACTGGGCCAAACGAGGGCACCGCCTACGTCAAGTCCATGGGCCGTCAGGGCATGGATGTAATTTTTAGTGCCGCTCCGCTCTCCATATCTAACTATGCTCTGCCCGCTGCTCTCCTCTGCACCTAGCTTCTCACCCACTCTCACTGTACTCTCACCCACTCTCACTGCACTCTCACCCGGTCTCACTCTACTCTCACTTACTCTCACCCACTCTCACTGTACTCTCACCCACTCTCACTGTACTCTCACCCAGTCTCACTGTACTCTCACCCACTCTCACTGCACTCTCACTGTACACTCACCCACTATCACTGTACTCTCACCCGGTCTCACTGTACTCTCACCCGGTCTCACTGTACTCTCACTGTACTCTCACCCACTCTCATCCACTCTCACTGTACTCTCATCCACTCTCACTGTACTCTCACCCACTCTCACTGTACACTCACCCACTATCACTGTACTCTCACCCGGTCTCACTGTACTCTCACCCGGTCTCACTGTACTCTCACCCGGTCTCACTCTACTCTCACCAAGTCTCAGTCTACTCTCACCCAGTCTCACTCTACTCTCACCCAGTCTCAGTCTGCTAACTCACCCAGTATTAATCCACTAACTCACCCAGTCTCAATCTACTCTCACCCAGTCTCACTCTGCCGCAAACACATTCGCCTGCCCGCAGCTGATGGTGCCGCAGCTTCTGCTGACCACCAGGTTAGACTTCCAGCGAGCCCAGCAAGCTTTCCCAGGCCTTAAAGTGCAATCGAAGCATGGCGTGTGCAGCCTGCACTTCCCCGCCACCGACAGCTGTCCGCATCGCATTGTTAGCACGCTGAATTTTCGCTCAGCTCTGCCCGTGTACTTGGAGGCCAGCGAGGACAACCTGCTGCAGGTCGTCCTTCGGCTTCGCCGGCCAGACTGTCCGAAGTGCAACAGCCACGGTGACACCATCGGTACTGCGCCCTCAACCACAGTTGCCGAATCCGACGACGATGATGAGTGCGCTGAAACTGAAGCTGTCAAAAGCAACTGCGAGGTCAGTTTCTGATCCACTTTATAGCTTCGTTGGCATTATTTTAACACCCTCTTGGGCTGTATCTAACACCCTCCCTGTTCATCTCAGGCTGTATCTAACACCCTCCCTGTTCATCTCAGGCTGTATCTAACACCCTCCCTGTTCATCTCAGGCTGTATCTAACACCCTCCCTGTTCATCTCAGGCTGTATCTAACACCCTCCCTGTTCATCTCAGGCTGTATCTAACACCCTCCCTGTTCATCTCAGGCTGTATCTAACACCCTCCCTGTTCATCTCAGGCTGTATCTAACACCCTCCCTGTTCATCTCAGGCTGTATCTAACACCCTCCCTGTTCATCTCAGGCTGTATCTAACACCCTCCCTGTTCATCTCAGGCTGTATCTAACACCCTCCCTGTTCATCTCAGGCTGTATCTAACACCCTCCCTGTTCATCTCAGGCTGTATCTAACACCCTCCCTGTTCATCTCAGGCTGTATCTAACACCCTCCCTGTTCATCTCAGGCTGTATCTAACACCCCCAGTTCATCTCAGGCTGTATCTAACACCCTTTTTGATGTCCCTAGTTGAAATTTCTAAATCGGCATTTTTCATTCACTTAAAAGGGCCGTGAGCTGATTAGAGAGGCGAGTGACTTCAGCGAGCTCAGTTCCGCTGATCCTGCTGCTGCTGCTGCCACCGCTACTTCAGCATCAAGAACCGTCGAACAGCCAACGGTCACCGCTGAGTCAGTCAAGGAGATCAAGGATGCCGCACAGCAGGCCAAGCAGGCAGCTATCGAGGCCAGGCGGGCCATGAGCGAGGCTAAGAAGGCGGCGAAGGAGGCTAAGAAGGCGGCCGCTGCAGCCGCATCTTCGGCGACCTCCGCTGCCGCGAAGGCATCGCAGCAGACTGACATTAAAAACTGAGTTTGCACTTTGGCGTACTTCTTAAGTCCTTTCTTCACAATTTAGTAACCACCCATCCACTAATCGATCACCATGGCAACCACCCAATGCCCTTATCGATCACCATGGCAACCACTCCATGCCCTAATCTATCACAATGGCAACCACCCCATCCCCTAATCTATCATCTTGGCAACCACCCCATCCCCTAATCGATCAACATGGTAAACAACCCATGCCCTAGTCGATCACCATGGCAACCACACATCCCATAATCCCCTTAGAATAATTCATTCATATTAGAGCTATACATGCAGTTGCAGTGCCCGCAGGTGCTTTAGAATATTTTGCAACTTTCAATTCTACATTAGTTTTGATCTTTACATCTTTAATACATCTTTAATCTTTACATCTTTACATCTTACATACATCTTTAAAAATAGCGGTATTTCTGTTATAAACTGCTTCTCTGCTAGCCAGGATTTGAATGAAAATGTTAAACTAAAGACAAAAAACTGCATTTCGGCACACTACTTTTTTCTAGTAAAGTAGTATTCGGATTAAATTCTTGCACATCTAGCATGAATGTTTCATATGAGCATGATATCAGGTGTACATGTTCGTCTACGTGCCCGGCGTCACGATTTCATGCTATTTTGTCAACTTTGTGACTTCTGATAGCGCGGCTCGAGTTGACATTGTCATGTTATTTTATTATTAGCCCAGTGCTAGAGTGTGGACTCATAAATATAGTCTAATTTTTGCATTTGTACTTTTTTTTTCTTGCTTACTCGTCCTTTTTCTAACCTTATCTAATGCCAGTTGTACCATCTGATGCCGCCGAGTCCACTCAACTCACTGATCGACAACCTGCGGCCCGCGGGCCAGGTGCCGCACTTTAAAGTCCCAAATGCTGGTCCCCTGTGACTTTCAACGCCTGCTGGACCCTGCCTAGTCTCTCCCCTGCCTCAACTCTCCCCTGCCTCACCTCTCCCCTGCCTCACCTCTCCCCTGCCTCACCTCTCCCCTGCCTCACCTCTCCCCTGCCTCAACTCTCCCCTGCCTCACCTCTCCCCTGCCTCACCTCTCCCCTGCCTCAACTCTCCCCTGCCTCACCTCTCCCCTGCCTCAAATCTCCCCTGCCTCAACTCTCCCCTGCCTCATCTCTCCCCTGCCTCACCTCTCCCCTGCCTCACCTCTCCCCTGCCTCACCTCTCCCCTGCCTCAAATCTCCCCTGCCTCACCTCTCCCCTGCCTCACCTCTCCCCTGCCTCAAATCTCCCCTGCCTCACCTCTCCCCTGCCTCAAATCTCCCCTGCCTCAACTCTCCCCTGCCTCATCTCTCCTCTGCCTCACCTCTCCCCTGCCTCAAATCTCCCCTGCCTCACCTCTCCCCTGCCTCACCTCTCCCCTGCCTCAAATCTCCCCTGCCTCAAATCTCCCCTGCCTCAACTCTCCCCTGCCTCAAATCTCCCCTGCCTCACCTCTCCCCTGCCTCAAATCTCCCCTGCCTCACCTCTCCCCTGCCTCAAATCTCCCCTGCCTCAAATCTCCCCTGCCTCAACTCTCCCCTGCCTCATCTCTCCCCTGCCTCAAATCTCCCCTGCCTCACCTCTCCCCTGCCTCACCTCTCCCCAGCCTCAAATCTCCCCTGCCTCACCTCTCCCCTGCCTCACCTCTCCCCTGCCTCACCTCTCCCCAGCCTCAAATCTCCCCTGCCTCAACTCTCCCCTGCCTCAAATCTCCCCTGCCTCAAATCTCCCCTGCCTCACCTCTCCCCTGCCTCAACTCTCCCCTGCCTCAAATCTCCCCTGCCTCACCTCTCCCCAGCCTCAACTCTCCCCTGCCTCACCTCTCCCCTGCCTCAAATCTCCCCTGCCTCAAATCTCCCCTGCCTCACCTCTCCCCTGCCTCACCTCTCCTCAGCCTCAACTCTCCCCTGCCTCAAATCTCCCCTGCCTCACCTCTCCCCAGCCTCAACTCTCCCCTGCCTCAAATCTCCCCTGCCTCACCTCTCCCCTGCCTCACCTCTCCCCTGCCTCAAATCTCCCCTGCCTCAAATCTCCCCTGCCTCACCTCTCCCCTGCCTCAAATCTCCCCAGCCTCAACTCTCCCCTGCCTCAAATCTCCCCTGCCTCACCTCTCCCCTGCCTCAAATCTCCCCTGCCTCACCTCTCCCCTGCCTCAAATCTCCCCAGCCTCAACTCTCCCCTGCCTCAAATCTCCCCTGCCTCACCTCTCCCCAGCCTCAACTCTCCCCTGCCTCAAATCTCCCCTGCCTCACCTCTCCCCAGCCTCAACTCTCCCCTGCCTCACCTCTCCCCTGCCTCACCTCTCCCCTGCCTCACCTCTCCCCTGCCTCACCTCTCCCCTGCCTCAAATCTCCCCTGCCTCACCTCTCCCCTGCCTCACCTCTCCCCTGCCTCAAATCTCCCCTGCCTCACCTCTCCCCTGCCTCAAATCTCCCCTGCCTCAACTCTCCCCTGCCTCATCTCTCCTCTGCCTCACCTCTCCCCTGCCTCAAATCTCCCCTGCCTCACCTCTCCCCTGCCTCACCTCTCCCCTGCCTCAAATCTCCCCTGCCTCAAATCTCCCCTGCCTCAACTCTCCCCTGCCTCAAATCTCCCCTGCCTCACCTCTCCCCTGCCTCAAATCTCCCCTGCCTCACCTCTCCCCTGCCTCAAATCTCCCCTGCCTCAAATCTCCCCTGCCTCAACTCTCCCCTGCCTCATCTCTCCCCTGCCTCAAATCTCCCCTGCCTCACCTCTCCCCTGCCTCACCTCTCCCCAGCCTCAAATCTCCCCTGCCTCACCTCTCCCCTGCCTCACCTCTCCCCTGCCTCACCTCTCCCCAGCCTCAAATCTCCCCTGCCTCAACTCTCCCCTGCCTCAAATCTCCCCTGCCTCAAATCTCCCCTGCCTCACCTCTCCCCTGCCTCAACTCTCCCCTGCCTCAAATCTCCCCTGCCTCACCTCTCCCCAGCCTCAACTCTCCCCTGCCTCACCTCTCCCCTGCCTCAAATCTCCCCTGCCTCAAATCTCCCCTGCCTCACCTCTCCCCTGCCTCACCTCTCCTCAGCCTCAACTCTCCCCTGCCTCAAATCTCCCCTGCCTCACCTCTCCCCAGCCTCAACTCTCCCCTGCCTCAAATCTCCCCTGCCTCACCTCTCCCCTGCCTCACCTCTCCCCTGCCTCAAATCTCCCCTGCCTCAAATCTCCCCTGCCTCACCTCTCCCCTGCCTCAAATCTCCCCAGCCTCAACTCTCCCCTGCCTCAAATCTCCCCTGCCTCACCTCTCCCCTGCCTCAAATCTCCCCTGCCTCACCTCTCCCCTGCCTCAAATCTCCCCAGCCTCAACTCTCCCCTGCCTCAAATCTCCCCTGCCTCACCTCTCCCCAGCCTCAACTCTCCCCTGCCTCAAATCTCCCCTGCCTCACCTCTCCCCAGCCTCAACTCTCCCCTGCCTCACCTCTCCCCTGCCTCACCTCTCCCCTGCCTCAACTCTCCCCTGCCTCAAATCTCCCCTGCCTCACCTCTCCCCTGCCTCAACTCTCCCCTGCCTCACCTCTCCCCTGCCTCAACTCTCCCCTGTCTCCATGCTCATATGAAGCAGCAGTTGCAACAGACCCAGCCTACCATAGAAGCAGCAGTTGCAACAGACCCAGCCTACCATAGAAGCAGCAGTTGCAACAGACCCAGCCTACCATAGAAGCAGCAGTTGCAACAGACCCAGCCTACCATAGAAGCAGCAGTTGCAACAGACCCAGCCTACCATAAAAGCAGCAGTTGCAACAGACACACCCCACGGGCCTTATCTTTCCGCTTCAGCCCGCATGATCCAGCCGCAGTCAGAGCCGAGGTCGCCGTGGCACAGCAACGAGTTGTTCTATCTCAGCCAGGACACATCCGCCCTTATTCAAAAGGCCATCTATTTCTCTGACGGCAGTCGACTTGGCAGCCTGTCGGCAGATGTTGAATCCTTGGCGCTTCGGGTGCTGCAGAGTGTGGCAAGTGGATTTATGTAACTCTTTATTGAGACTTTGAGACCGCGTAGTCTCCCTAGCAACCATCTTTAACACCAGCCTACATGAACCTATACTAACAGGCAACCATTGTGAAGACCATCTGCGGCTGGGAACTGGCCATCATCCGCTGTCAGGACGCCTCCTGCGACACTGAATACCGCCTGGAAACCACACACTCCAACTATGACAGGCAGAGGCGCCTAGAGCTGCTGTGCTCAATGATGGCCACTGACTGCGACTCGGACCGTCTCATTGCTGCTGTGAGAACTGGCCGCTGTATTGCTCTTATGTCGTAAACTTGGGATTCTCATCCCACAGACATGAGGTTATCATCCCACAGACATGAGGTTATCACCCCACAGACATGAGGCTCTCATCCCACAAACATGAGGTTATCATCCCACAGACATGAGGTTATCATCCCACAGACATGAGGCTCTCACCCCACAGACATGAGGTTCTCATCGTTTCGTCGTGTTCAATATTTACTCATTAAAAATTCTTGTTTTTAGTCGAACGCGTCGGACTCAGAGAATGCGGTTTTCGCCCTCACGGCGCAGGACCGCGTCAGCTGCCTGAACGCCTGCGGCAAGCGGGCGCGTCGCCTTGCCGGCCTGCTGCACGGTCAGCCGTTGGACCAACTGCAGGCGGCGCTATCGCGACCTGCGAATGCCGCTACTGATTCGGCCACTGCTGTGTGCGGCGCTCCAGGTTCACACGAAACTCGTGCGTGCTTTCCAGTTAGTTTTCCCGTCAAATTAAATTCCTCATCTCCCCCATCTCATCCAGTATCTTCATCTTCCCATTTCTCACCCAGAATCCTCATCTTACGCTTCCTCACCCAGAATCCTCATCTTCCCATTTCTCACCCAAAATCCTCATCCAGAATCCTCATTTTCTCCCTTCCTTACCCAGAATCCTCTTCTTCCCCTTCCTCACCCAGAATCCTTATCTTCCCATTACTCACCCAGAATCCTCATCTTCCCATCTTACCGTAGTTAGAAGAGCTTCGGACTTCTAAACGGGAGGTCGGGAGTTCGAATCTCAGCCGCATAAAAAACCGTTTTTTGTATGGTAGTGGGTGTTGCGGCTGTGACAATGGCTGTTGATCTGTCCCGAATTCTAATTACTCTACAATGCACTCTCCTTCATCGCTCAGTTGACCTCGATGGCGACAGTACCGACGAGCTGCGCCGACGCCTCTCTGACACCGTCAGCACCTACCTGGCTGCCAGCCGATTCAATTCAGCCGCCTCCGAGGCGACTCGCGGATCCGACGGGCGCCGATCTGCAGTGCACTTTGCTGGCTGCTGCTTGCTTCTGAACGGCGGCTCCCAGCTGTCCGCTGCGGCCGCCTGTCGAACCGTCCAATTCAATGGCAGCTTCGCACCGTCAGCTTCAGTATCATCAGCATTGTCTACTTCATCATCTGATGCGACAGTTAATGCATTTCCCAGCGGTCTGCGGCCGCGATTTTGTAAGCATTTTCTTTGGCTTCAGACTAGAAAAATAGGAATGCCTTTCGAAATTCCTCTTTGTTCCTCTAATAATCCCATATCAGCTCAGCTACTAATAATCCCATATCAGCTCAGCTACTAATAATCCCATATCAGCTCAGCTACTAATAATCCCATCTCAGCTCAGCTAATAATAATCCCATATCAGCTCAGCTACTAATAATCCCATCTCAGCTCAGCTAATAATAATCCCATATCAGCTCAGCTACTAATAATCCCATATCAGCTCAGCTACTAATAATCCCATATCAGCTCAGCTACTAATAATCCCCTATCAGCTCAGCTAATAATAATCCCCTATCAGCTCAGCTAATAATAATCCCATATCAGCTCAGCTACTAATAATCCCATATCAGCTCAGCTACTAATAATCCCATATCAGCTCAGCTAGTAATAATCCCATATCAGCTCAGCTACTAATAATCCCATATCAGCTCAGCTAATAATAATCCCATATCAGCTCAGCTAATAATAATCCCATATCAGCTCAGCTAATAATAATCCCATATCAGCTCAGCTAATAATAATCCCCTATCAGCTCAGCTACTAATAATCCCATATCAGCTCAGCTACTAATAATCCCATATCAGCTCAGCTAATAATAATCCCATATCAGCTCAGCTACTAATAATCCCATATCAGCTCAGCTACTAATAATCCCATATCAGCTTAGCTAATAATAATCCCATATCAGCTCAGCTACTAATAATCCCATATAAGCTCAGCTAATAATAATCCCATATCAGCTCAGCTACTAATAATCCCATATCAGCTTAGCTAATAATAATCCCATATCAGCTCAGCTACTAATAATCCCATATCAGCTTAGCTAATAATAATCCCATATCAGCTCAGCTACTAATAATCCCATATCAGCTCAGCTAATAATAATCCCATATCAGCTCAGCTACTAATAATCCCATATCAGCTCAGCTACTAATAATCTCATATCAGCTCAGCTACTAATAATCCCATATCAGCTCAGCTAATAATAATCCCATATCAGCTCAGCTACTAATAATCCCATATCAGCTCAGCTACTAATAATCCCATATCAGCTCAGCTACTAATAATCCCATATCAGCTCAGCTACTAATAATCCCATATCAGCTCAGCTACTAATAATCCCATATCAGCTCAGCTACTAACAATCCCATATCAGCTCAGCTAATAATAATCCCCTATCAGCTCAGCTACTAATAATCCCATATCAGCTCAGCTACTAATAATCCCATATCAGCTCAGCTAATAATAATCCCATATCAGCTCAGCTACTAATAATCCCATATCAGCTCAGCTACTAATAATCCCATATCAGCTCAGCTACTAATAATCCCATATCAGCTCAGCTAATATAATAATCCCATATCAGCTCAGCTACTAATAATCCCATATCAGCTCAGCTACTAATAATCCCATATCAGCTCAGCTACTAATAATCCCATATCAGCTCAGCTACTAATAATCCCATATCAGCTCAGCTACTAATAATCCCATATCAGCTCAGCTACTAATAATCCCATATCAGCTCAGCTACTAATAATCCCATATCAGCTCAGCTAATAATAATCCCATATCAGCTCAGCTACTAATAATCCCATATCAGCTCAGCTACTAATAATCCCATATCAGCTCAGCTACTAATAATCCCATATCAGCTCAGCTAATAATAATCCCATATCAGCTCAGCTAATAATAATCCCCTATCAGCTCAGCTAATAATAATCCCATATCAGCTCAGCTACTAATAATCCCATATCAGCTCAGCTACTAATAATCCCATATCAGCTCAGCTAATAATAATCCCATATCAGCTCAGCTACTAATAATCCCATATCAGCTCAGCTACTAATAATCCCATATCAGCTCAGCTACTAATAATCCCATATCAGCTCAGCTAATATAATAATCCCATATCAGCTCAGCTACTAATAATCCCATATCAGCTCAGCTACTAATAATCCCATATCAGCTCAGCTACTAATAATCCCATATCAGCTCAGCTAATAATAATCCCATATCAGCTCAGCTACTAATAATCCCATATCAGCTCAGCTAATAATAATCCCATATCAGCTCAGCTAATAATAATCCCATATCAGCTCAGCTACTAATAATCCCATATCAGCTCAGCTAATAATGAATAAAGTTTTTTAATTTCTTTTTAATGAATTTTTAAGCTTTCCCGGCGTCGACCAACAAACGAAAGCGTTCCCGACCGCAGCCGCCGCCTCCGCCGCCTCCGTCCGCCCTGCTGACTTCACCTTTGCTGGCAGTTCTTCAGCCATCAACGCAGCCGCTGCCTGTACTGCAGCCCTCTCGACCGGCGCTGCCTTTGATCAGCCAATCTGCCTCTCTGGCCCACGCTTCAACAGTGACGGCATCCGGCACTCGCATTGTCACCCTTACTCCGCCGGTTGTCAATCATCACCAAGGCAACAGTAGCAATAGCCTGCGCCTCAACCATATTGTAGAAGACGAATCCGAGCTGTTCAATGTCACTAACGGCGATCAGGACATCAACGACGACTCGGTGATTGACAGCGAAGCTGTCAGCGGACTTGGCTACACCTTCGAGTGCCAGTTCTGCCGTTGCCGACTCCGCGTAGCCGATCGAGAAGGCATGCTCGGCCACTACCGGCTGTGCTGCGAGGCTGTGGCCGGCAGTGCCGGGGTGGCCGCCAGCTGGCCAGGTCGGGCCTTCGAGTGCCCGGAGTGCTGCCTGCTGTTCGAATCACTGCTGGCCCTGAATGAGCACGTGCGCTACTCTTGCGAGGCCATCGGCCAGCAGTTCTACGAACTGGAGCAGGGCGGGGCAAACGCTGAAAGCCGTCGCGACGAAGGCGACGCCGATGGCAACGGCGGTGACCATGACGGAGGCGAAATTGGCGCGGCTGAGCCGGACGAGGTTTGCGTTATCAGCGACTCTTCTTCGGACGATTAAATGCCCTCTGCCGAGCTGAGTTTACCATTTTTGCGTTATCCCCTGCCTCGATTCTTAATCCGAATCTCGGACGGTCGTGTAATCGCTTATCTTTAAATCTTTAACAGAAATGGGAATCCTGAATCCTGGATTCCGCTATCCCCGAATGCTCATTATAGAATCTGGGATTCCCCTATCCCCAGATGCTCATTATAGAATCTAGGATTCCCCTATCCCCAATTACACATTTTAGAATCTGGGATTACCCTGTCCCCAAATACACATTATAGAATCTAGGATTCCCCTATCCCCAAATACACATTATAGAATCTAGGATTCCCCTATCCCCAATTACACATTTTAGTATCTGGGATTCCCCTATCCCCAAATACACTTATAGAATCTAGGATTCCCCTATCCCCAATTACACATTTTAGAATCTGGGATTACCCTGTCCCCAAATACACATTATAGAATCTGGGATTACCCTATCCCCAAATACACATTATAGAATCTGGGATTTCCCTATCCCCAAATACACATTATAGAATCTGGGATTACCCTATCCCCAAATACACATTATAGAATCTGAGATTACCCTATTCCCAAATGCTCAATATAAAATCTGGGATTCCCCTATCTCCAAATACACATTATAGAATCTGGGATTACCCTATCCCCAAATACACATTATAGAATCTGAGATTACCCTATTCCCAAATGCTCAATATAAAATCTGGGATTCCCCTATCCCCAAATACACATTATAGAATCTGGGATTACCCTATCCCCAAATACACATTATAGAATCTGGGATTACCCTATTCCCAAATGCTCAATATAAAATCTGGGATTCCCCTATCTGCAAATACACATTATTGGATCTGGGATTCCCCTATCCCAAAATACACATTATAGAATCTAGGATTCCTCTATCCCCAAATACACATTACAGAATCTGGGATTACCCTATCCCCAAATACACATTATAGAATCTGAGATTACCCTATCCCCAAATACACATTATAGAATCTGGGATTCCCCTATCCCCAAATACACATTATAGAATCTGGGATTACCCTATCCCCAAATACACATTATAGAATCTGGGATTACCCTATTCCCAAATGCTCAATATAAAATCTGGGATTCCCCTATCTGCAAATACACATTATTGGATCTGGGATTACCCTATCTCCAAATACACATTATAGAATCTGGGATTACCCTATCCCCAAATACACATTACAGAATCTGGGATTACCCTATCCCCAAATACACATTATAGAATCTGAGATTACCCTATCCCCAAATACACATTATAGAATCTGGGATTCCCCTATCCCCAAATACACATTATAGAATCTGGGATTACCCTATCCCCAAATACACATTATAGAATCTGGGATTACCCTATTCCCAAATGCTCAATATAAAATCTGGGATTCCCCTATCTGCAAATACACATTATTGGATCTGGGATTCCCCTATCTCCAAATACACATTATAGAATCTGGGATTACCCTATCCCCAAATACACATTATAGAATCTGAGATTACCCTATTCCCAAATGCTCAATATAAAATCTGGGATTCCCCTATCCCCAAATACACATTATAGAATCTGGGATTACCCTATCCCCAAATACACATTATAGAATCTGGGATTACCCTATTCCCAAATGCTCAATATAAAATCTGGGATTCCCCTATCTGCAAATACACATTATTGGATCTGGGATTACCCTATCCCCAAATACACATTATAGAATCTAGGATTCCCCTATCCCCAAATACACATTATAGAATCTGGGATTACCCTGTCCCCAAATACACATTATAGAATCTGGGATTACCCTATTCCCAAATGCTCAATATAAAATCTGGGATTCCCTATCTCCAAATACACATTATAGGATCTGGGATTCCCCTATCCCCAAATACACATTATAGAATCTAGGATTCCCCTATCCCCAATTACACATTTTAGAATCTGGGATTACCCTATTCCCAAATGCTCAATATAAAATCTGGGATTCCCCCATATCCAAATACTCCTAAAAATAATTAAGAAATTAAACAGTGTTCCATGCCTAAATTATTTGTTGGGTCGAAATTTGGCAATGTATTTTGCCTACCAATGAACAACAGCTCTAGTTTGTTAATTTGCTACTCGCTTTTAGCTGCTGTTTTTTGCATAATTTGCATAATTCTTTTATGTACTTAAATGCAATCAAAGTAGTTTCTCAATCACATCAATGTCATTTGTGTTGTTTGTTACATTGTGCTAACAGTTCATGTAAAAAACAATTCGAACAAAACCGCGTTGTCTATGGTAGCCAATCAGCTAATGTTCTTAAAGTTCACAGGCGTTCACCTTTTATTCTCAATTTCGTGTCTCTCCTGTACATTGGCTTCGAATTGAGTAACTTCATGCGCACCCAAACGGGGCAGGAAATATGTGTAAAATTTTCCGCTTTAGGTATTTAATCGTTCAGGCTCATCAGAAGAAAAACTGCAAGTAGTATATTCACTTTCTGTTCTCCGTTTTTTATAGCTCATATCAAAGGTTGCATCAGCTCGAATCACAGGTTAATTCAGCTCGAATCACAGGTTAATTCAGCTCGAATCACAGGTTAATTCAGCTCGAATCACAGGTTAATTCAGCTCGAATCACAGGTTAATTCAGCTCGAATCACAGGTTAAATCAGCTCGAATCACAGGTTAAATCAGCTCGAATCACAGGTTGCATCAGCTCGAATCACAGGTTGCATCAGCTCGAATCACAGGTTGCATCAGCTCGAATCACAGGTTAACTCAGCTCGAATCACAGGTTGCATCAGCTCGAATCACAGGTTAACTCAGCTCGAATCACAGGTTGCATCAGCTCGAATCACAGGTTGCATCAGCTCGAATCACAGGTTAACTCAGCTCGAATCACAGGTTGCATCAGCTCGAATCACAGGTTAACTCAGCTCGAATCACAGGTTAATTCAGCTCGAATCACAGGTTAATTCAGCTCGAATCACAGGTTGCATCAGCTCGAATCACAGGTTAACTCAGCTCGAATCACAGGTTAATTCAGCTCGAATCACAGGTTAATTCAGCTCGAATCACAGGTTGCATCAGCTCGAATCACAGGTTAACTCAGCTCGAATCACAGGTTAATTCAGCTCGAATCACAGGTTAACTCAGCTCGAATCACAGGTTAATTCAGCTCGAATCACAGGTTAATTCAGCTCGAATCACAGGTTGCATCAGCTCGAATCACAGGTTAACTCAGCTCGAATCACAGGTTAATTCAGCTCGAATCACAGGTTAATTCAGCTCGAATCACAGGTTAATTCAGCTCAAATCTCAGGTTAATTTAGCTCGAATCACAGGTTAATTCAGCTCGAATCACAGGTTAATTCAGCTCGAATCACAGGTTGCATCAGCTCGAATCACAGGTTGCATCAGCTCGAATCACAGGTTGCATCAGCTCGAATCACAGGTTGCATCAGCTCGAATCACAGGTTAACTCAGCTCGAATCACAGGTTAATTCAGCTCGAATCACAGGTTAATTCAGCTCGAATCACAGGTTAATTCAGCTCGAATCACAAGTTAATTTAGCTCGAATCACAGGTTAATTCAGCTCCAATCACAGTTTAATTCAGCTCGAATCACATGTTTGCTTCAGCGCGAATATGCCTATATTTGTGGTTCGCTAGCCGCCAGACTTTCCAACGAAAATCGTTGATTTATTGGGAATTTATTGGAAATACACCATTGGGCCTTCTATTGTTAATCGAAAAGAATTCTTTTAGATAGTGGAGGCGTTTCTGCCCATTTCGCTGACTCCTGAGCACACAAGCACACAGATACCGTACGAAGGGGGTGGCAGAGCGGTTAACGCGGTTGCCTCTTGCACCACGGTCCTTAAGTTCGATTCCACGGCGAGGCCACATTCATTTGGGGCGCAGCCGCGGAGACACGGCATTCGGGACTTGTCGTGCAATTTAGGCCCTTAAGGGCCAACCTCCAAGGCACAGTGAAGTGTACACTGCCTGACGATGAGAAAGTCAGGGCAGATGTACACACCTGTGTGAGTGTGTGCCTGCGTACAGTATCTGTGTGCGTGTGTGCTCAGGAATCACGTAAATGGGCAGAATTGCCTACTCGCTGGCTGCGGGTCTAGTGTCACCCAAATGATGTGCCATTGCCCACTGCCCTCCAACAATTATAATAATACCGTTCCAAGGCACACGCGCACACAGGTGTGTATACGGCACATATAAGGCACACGCCCCCAAGCCTTCTCTCCGCGGCTGCGTCCTATAATTCTGGCTTCGCCGCGGAATCATACTCAGGGACCTTGGTGCTAGGGGCAAACACAATAGACCGTCTGCCACTGGAACTAAAAAACCTTCGAAAAGTATCCAAACGCTGAAAAAAATCCTCAAACTGAAAATTACAATATCCTGAAAAAAGTTTTTCTGCTTTGACTAACTCAAAAATGGGATTTTTTCCTTTTCGAGTTTCCAAAAATCTCCCCACATTTCAGACGAGTTTTGGCTGTCTCAATGCGTCCACTGTTTCACAGCTCAATCATCAGTCGAATCTCTTTCAAAGATTTCGCCACCGCAACGGCGTCCCAGTTGACGTAGCTGTTGCCTAAGACCTCGCCGTCGATATTGTAGATGCCGTTGGGGTTGCATTTCTCGCAGTTGTTGAACCACCAGCCGGTGCCGCCGCGCATTCTGGCGCAACAATTGCCGTTGCAGTTGGCGTCCGTTGTCTGGAACCTCATGCCCCGGTGAATGTCGAGCGAATCCTGGCTGACATTCGACTGGCCGACCAGTAGGCTGCCGTAGCTCAGGGCGTAGCCAGTGTCTGGTCCCTGCACTAGGAAGCCGCTATACTCGCAGTAGTAGCTCATGCCGTTAAATCTGACAGCCTCCATGCGCATTGTGCGGCCCTGCGGCTGTGTCAGGGCGTGCATCCAGCGAAGGCCTTCGTGGAGTTGGGGTTTAGGATTTAGGAATATCTGATGATGAAGATGATGTTTGAGGAGTTGTGCTGTTGAATTGCAAGTCCACTTTTTGAAATGTCCTCTTTTACACATTAAATTGAGAAACACAATCTCATATCCGTGAGGTGAGTGGCAGAGCGTCTAACGCGTTTGCCTCTCGCACCATGGTCCCTGAGCTCGATTCCGCGGCGAGGCCACATTCATTTGGGGCGCAGCCGCGGAGAGAAGACTTTGGGGGCTTGTCTTGCAATTTACGCCTTGAGGGCCAACCTCCAAGGCCCTCAGAGTGTACACTGCCTGACGATGGGAAACTAACGGCACACCTGTGCGTGTGTGCCTTTGTACAATTTCTGTGTGCGCGTGTGATCAGGGACCAATTTCATGAGCAACTGGTAACTGGTAAATAACCGCAGCTACTTGAAGTTTGGTTTCATGGCGAACTTTAGCAGCTGCTAACTATTAGCAGTCTGGTAAGCTGTGGTTTCACGAATTGGCTGGTAAAACTGAGGCTGCTTGTATTGATTTAGAACGTCTATGTCTATGGCTCAAAGTAGGGTGTTCTCGGGGGCTGGTAACGGTTGGTTTCAGGAGCATACCAGCGCTGCTAAAATAACCACATTTCCACGGTTAAAACTTAGCATCCTACTTAGGTGGCTAAGAAATGGAGCTGCCTATATACGACGCCCTTAATTTGCTCGAAGAGGAACCCGGGCCGCGTCCAAGGGAATTTCGAGAGCGCTTGAACTTCGTCGACGACTGGGATTTTAGACAGCGCTTTAGAATGTTGCCACCTACGTTCGAGCATCTGCTCGAAGAAATTCGCCCAACCTTGGAGTATGGTAGCGTTCGAAGTGGTCAATTGAGTGCCAGGGAGCAAGCGTTGACCGCATTGCGTTTCTACGCCTGTAACGGCTTCTATCACGTACTTCGAGACGCGCACGGGCCTTCCGAGTCGTCTGTCACAAAAGTTGTGCGCCGCGTAAGGACTGCCATCAACTCTGAGCTTTTTCACCATACCGTTGCTTGGCCGGACATCAACAACGTTGTGCAGAAGTTCTTTAACATCACAGGAATGCCTTCTGTCTGTGGACTCATCGATGGGACCCTTATTCCCATTAAGAAACCTGGACTTCACGAAAACCAGTTCGTGGACCGTAAAGGTCAACACTCGTTGAATGTGCTACTTTTGAGCGGACCAGATCATCAATTTTATTTTTGCAACGCATCATGGCCGGGAAGTGTAAGCGACGCAAGGGTGTTGCGCAACAGCAGTCTGTATACACTTTTCCAGATGGAGCAATGGCGTCCAATCCCAGGAGCCGTCATACTCGGTGACAGTATTTTCCCTTGCTTGGATTGGTTAATACCACCTGTTCTAGGCGACAATCTGCCTCCAGCAACCGCCGCATTTAACAGGGCTCAAAAGAAGACGCGATCAGTCGTAGAGCGCAGTATCGGACTGCTAAAATTGCGCTTCCCCTGTCTCAATGGTCTGCGCGTTCAAGGTCCGGTTTACTCTGCTGAGATAGTCAAGGCGTGTGTTGTTCTGCACTATCTTTGCATTCAACTTGAAGGACAAGTTGACGACAATTTGGCAGCAGAGCTTTTGCATCCGGTGGTGGGCATCGATATACCCATGGAGGGCGAAGTAGTGAACGTAAACGACAACCGGCGGAAACAACTTATTGAATTATTCCAATGACTGATTTGAATCGATAACAGAAACTAACTATTGAAAAGCATGTTAAAGAACAAATGTTAATGTTCAACGTTTATGTATGCAACTTTTGCGAACACAGCGTTATTGAATTTTAATCCTGTCGTATGTTGTAAAGTTAAAGCTTTTAAATTAATTGATAAACACTGAAACTAATAAACGCGTGAATAAATGATGCAACAAATGTAAACAACACAATGCGTTTTTCGGTGTTCATTCAATCTAAATAACAGCTTTAGCATAGTACTAGCAAGTTTTGCCCCCATTCGGGGAGCAGAAATATTTTTAATTCGTCCAGTAGATACTTTTTAGCAGCTGCAGTTTCAGCTTTTTTTAAGTTACAATGATCCCCCAGCTGACAATGATCCCCAAGTTGACCATGATCCCCAAGCAAGATTTTCATTTTTAGTATAGTATAGAGAAGATGAAGCATGTTTTATACAGTTCTCTGTTCGTTTACAACATCGGAAATGATTAAAGCAGCGGTGCATTCTTGCAATGCTATGCATTAGTGACACATCACTGATTTTAACATTTTTCATGATATCGTATTACTTGGCAGAGCTAGATCTATTTTTTACACTGTGCTTACCTGCCTTACTGTGTATATCAAACAAAAGTCCTGGTGAAATTCTGCCGCAATTTTCCCTTGTTTTCCTCTAAGCTTTTCGCTTCCGATTACACTTTATCGCCCATTTTGCGAGGCAAGTTTGTCGCTTGTGACTTGTATCTAGCACCGATGTTTAGGGAAGAGGGGAAGAGAAGATACAGAAGGGAATTCGGGACTAGGTGATGTGGGGAGGAAGGGGACATAAGGAAGCTAGGCAGCGGGGAATATGGGAAAGATGAGATGTGGGGAAGTTTGAAGTTGGGGAAATATTAGTTTGGAAGAATGATATGCATGTGGGAAAGATAGGGGTTTAGCTATGAAAAATAACAGCTTTAGCATGGTATATCATCTTGCTGCTCGAGTTCAAGTTTTCGGATTTCCAGGCGCAGCTTTTCAGGCGAAACTCGAGAACCAACTCTTCTTTTTCCGTCATCTTCTCCGGCTTCCTTCGACGTGGTGTCGATGGCGCTTCGCCTGCTTCGTTGCTGAGCAGGGCCAACATCGAAGGCCTGGCCATGGATGGCTTTTCCGCCGAGCTGCTAGGCATAGTACGGTTTAAGTTGTCTATATGGACAGATGCATCGGAAGCGGCATCGGGTCGAATGCAGGGCACACTTTCTTCGACATCAAGCCCACATACCGAAGAACTTTCCTTTCCAATGAGTTCTAGAACCATACGATCCACATCTGTCTCCTTGGCAAGAGTCCCTCCTCCGGCGCCCGTCTGACGACTAGTGTCTCGCTTCTTAATTGTTGCCATCCGAATGTTTTTCCACATTCTGTCGCGCAGATATGCAACTGGCTTGCACAACCCATTTGCCTCCATTGTGGTTCGGATTTCCTCCCAAGCGTGTCGCTTTTTCGATTTGGCTTCTGCGTTATCCGCAAAACTACCGAACAAAACAGCCTTTTTGTCTCTCATGAGAGACAGAAAGATGAGCTTTTGCTCCGGCATGGACATGGTTAAAATCTTTTCAGTTTTTACTTCTAAGCTAGCGAGACTAGAGCCTTATATACTACCCGCTCCTTCTCTTTCTCCTTCTCCAACTCAGCTTCTTCTTCTGCTGCAAAGCGAATGTCTATGGCACGAATTCAATGCTAGGGGGAATAGCAGTACTGATATTTACCAGCAGATATTTACCAGTTGCTTTATGAAACCAGTTTTTAGCAGACTGCTGAATATCCACAGTTATTTTAGCTGCTGCTAACTGCTAATTTACCAGTTGCTCATGAAATCGGTCCCAGGAGTCAGCGAAATGGGTAGACTCGCTTGCTGCACCAAACTGTGCTATTTCCCGCAGCTTTCAATAATAAATATTATTAAATCTTTCGACGCGAAACGCACATTAAACGGAATACGATTTGGCCATAGACTAATTTATCTAATTTATAGACTAATTTATTAAGTCTTGATTAATGAACGGGATGTGATAGTATCCTACTTAGACACTGAAATGGAGTTCAGTAATTTAGCAGTTGCTATGGCAACTGATTGAATCGCCATGAAAGCTTTCGTGTGCCGTGTGAAAGCCTAAACCAAATCAGGGTAAACATGGTGGATGCACTGGAGATGGAAAATGGGAAAATGGGAGCCCTCTAGCTGCACAGAAAAATCTCTAGCTTTGTTCGCTAGTATTTTCCCCACGTGAACAGAGAAATTTACCTGTCCAAAAGTTAGACTCGTCCCCGAAGCCGCTGACATAGTCTGTCCAGCCCCGCACGAAATCGATTGAGGCACTCTTGCGCTGCTGAAATACGTAGAACCTGCGACCGCCTCGGACTGCCAGCCTGTTGTAATCTGCAATAGATACGAGTAGATCCTCTATCTATTCCTTGTTCATCTCCTCCGTCCAATCTCTCTTGTTTCATCTCTCGCGTGTCTCATCTCTCCCCTGTCTCATCTCTCCCCTGTCTCATCTCTCCCCTGTCTCATTTCTCCCCTGTCTCATCTCTCCCCTCTCATCTCTCCCCTGTCTCATCTCTCACAGCTGTCTCATCTCTCCCCTGTCTCATCTCTCACCTGTCTCATCTCTCCCCTGTCTCATTTCTCCCCTGTCTCATCTCTCCGCTGTCTCATCTCTCCCCTGTCTCATCTCTCTGTCTTATCTCTCATGTGTCTCATCTCCCCCAGTCTCAACTCTCCCTCGTTTCATCTCCCCCGTCTAATGTCTTACTTCTTTCATATCTCTTTTTCTTATGTCTCCGAGGTCTCATATATTTCTCTCATATGAATTTGGCCCAGCATTACATTTTTTAGATTCTAACTTCTGCACTCAAGGTGCAAATTTTTCACGAAAAAGTAGCCGTGCTCAAGAAGCTAAATAAACGATAATAATGTAATCACGCAAGGAACGCGTGATATTTGACCTTGTGTGCTAAAAATAGCATGCCAATTGAACTAGGATCTTGAATACGTCACGTGACAAGTGACGGTCGAAAAACTTTTTTTTCAAATTTAGCAGAACAAACGCTATCACATTGTTAATGAACTGGTCAAAGTTAATAAGTAATACGTAGAGTCCCTATCGACCATTGTTAAACTGAGTTCTTTTCTCCCTTAAAGGTCTTCGATACTCCACCATAGATAGATAGATGATAGATAGATAGATAGATAGATAGATAGATAGATAGATAGATAGATAGATAGATGATAGATAGATAGATAGATGATAGATAGATAGATAGATGATAGATAGATAGATAGATAGATAGATGATAGATAGATAGATAGATAGATAGATGATAGATAGATAGATAGATGATAGATAGATAGATAGATAGATAGATAGATAGATAGATGATAGATAGATAGATAGATAGATAGATAGATAGATAGATAGATTGATTGATGGACTGATAAGTGTCTCCCTATTATTTTAGTGTCAAGAACAAACAAGCGTGGTTGCAAACCACCCTATAGCCATGCACGCGATATTAAATTTTGAAAAAACTACGCCTACGTTTTATTATACTCAGACAAAATGAAACCCATTAAGGCCACTGTCCCTTTTCGTTCCACACCAATTAAAGTTTGATGAGTCTGCCATGGAATGAAGGCACAGCCGTGCACAAGCTTCGCTGCAATAATTTAGCCTCCTCTCTAGCAAGTGCCGATTTCAGATATTCTGCATGGCCGTGCCTCAGAGGCCTGTGGCACCTGAGCTACCAGTTTTTCCTCATTTGGAATTCAGCCTTCAAACTGCTGCATAGCAACGGCTTCTTTGCTAAAAAATTTCGTGCTAATTTCAATGACCATTTTTCGACTTCTCAAAAAAATTAACGGCATCTCAAAATCTCACGTGCTGTGTTTACACTGCATGCTGCTGCGGTATAATCTAACTTTAACTAATTCTGCCAACCTTTTCCATCACGAGTTAATAAGGCATCTTAAGATAAGTTCGTAGCAGATTCTATGTTGCCACTACTTTCAGTGTGGATAACACTTTGCAACTAGCCTAGAGCCTAGCTGCTGAAATTCGAACTCCAGACCAAAAGGTTAGAAGCTGTCAATTTTTTTATTCAACTCAACACCAGAATTCAAGAACACTGACCAATCCTGAGCATCGGACAGTCGCCAGGCGTCAGCGTGAAGCTCAGAGCTTCAGAGTCCGTCACCAACTGGCAGACGCCGGCATTCGTGAGCTTCACCAGCCTACAGAGCGGATTTTGCCAGCACTGGCGTATGCAGACGAAAGCGGCGACGTTTGTCGCTTGATTATTCGTGTTGCAACGGTCGCGATAGAGAGGAACAAACTTGCTGCAGCCTGTTGTTGTCAATGTGTGACTGCGTGGCTTGAGTATGCTTCATTGTCCTCAGGGATCGTACTCTTGAGTACTGCGTCTTGTAGGTTCATTCGCATATACTGCATGACAAGCCCCCAAACCTTGTCTCCGCAGCCATGGGCCCCCGTTACAGTATGTGCAGCCAGTTTCTACCAGGAGCGTAGCCAGGGGGGCAAGGGGGACCGTGGTAGGTAGGTAGTGGCGCCACCGTGATAGGTAGTGGCGCCACCGTGATAGGTAGTGGCGCCACCGTGATAGGTAGTGGCGCCACCGTGGTAGGTAGTGGCGCCACCGTGGTAGGTAGTGGCGCCACCGTGGTAGGTAGTGGCGCCACCGTGGTAGGTAGTGGCGCCACCGTGATAGGTAGTGGCGCCCTCTGGTAGTGGCGCTCCCCTGCAGACGCCACTGGCTACTACCAGTCCAGTCCTGAAAAAAATCCTGGCTATACGCCGCTGGTTACAAAAGGCACTAAAATTAAACTCACCATTTAACAAACAGGCCACATTCTCAGGCATAGAAGCCAGATATAGAAGCAGATTAAAAGCTAGAAACAAATTCATAGGGAGCACTTGTGTGGCGTGTGCTGCGCAACAGGCAAAAAAGCTATTTTTTGTCGAATTATCTAGACGAGACTTCATAGACACGCGTAACTGACTTCAAGATATAAAGTTCTTCTATAGGATACAAAATATCTAATGCTAGAAACTTTCCTATTGGTTGGCGCTGGTCGATTACATGATGGGATTGGCTTTAAACCCACCGGTTGCTAGCTTCCTTCCTATAGAACAAGAATTAGTGGCCCGTGACTTGCAAAAATGTATTGTTTATTCCAGGAAACAAGAATTCCTTCAACTAAGTGCAAGCTGTTCAACTGATGAACAGCTGACAACCTGCTTCTTTCTCTTTCTCAGACAACCACGTTTTTTGGAGATGATAAAGTAGGCCTTGTAAGGTGTTTAGACTTAACCAACTTGCGGGATTAAATAAAGAAAGAAGAGCTGGCATATACGAGCGTATATGCATTTCAACTATATTTTTTCGTGCTGATGAAGGGAAGTTAATTGAAGACAACAGTGATTATTCAGCGAGGGACTTTGGATTAAGAGGGCAGGATCAGTTTGAATCTCAACAAAGGGGAGACACAATTAGTGTCCTTTTGTTATAAAGACTCTTTCAAAGCGACGCGCAATTGCTGCAATTTATTTATAATTCAATCTACGTGTTCGTAGTTTAATAAAAAGCGTTATAAAATTAAAATATGACAGATTAATTCCTACTGGCGACTGTGCGAAACATCTCTCTTCGCCCATTAATAAAACAAATATGATTGCTTAATCAGGTACAGCTTTTGTTGGATAATAATTTTGCCACTGAAAAAAAGAGACGCACGTATATAGTTTATGCGAAATGGTAGTGTGGTTTTGAACTGAGAAGAAATTGTAATTGTTAGAGTAAACAACCATTCGTACTTCTTGCAAGTAAATTATCTTAAAAAAAACTTATGAATGACCGATATTAAGCATACGAGTTACAGAAGCACTGGAATCGTTTACAGGACCAATATGTTTCTATGCAGCACTGGCCTTCCGTTAATGTGTAAGTGACGATCTTCTTGCGGCTTAAGGAACGTTTGTAGATTAACAAATATTATAACAATTTAAGGCCTTTTAGACATATGTTCCGTACATGATAGCTTAAAATAGTTAAATTTTACTATAAAACTAAAATAAAAACCAATAAATTAAAAACAAAAACTGTACATCGGCTTGCTTGTCGCTATGCTAATTTAACTTCTGAAGGGGCATAAAATTATGCTAATTATGACTATAATTTCTAAGCCATTTTATTCGCTAAATTCCAAAAAATAATTAAGCTTAATTATATTTCGGACAAAATTTTCATACATTGATTTCAGTAAAGGGCAACCATATGTTTTGTATATTTTCTTGATCATCGAAAATTTTTATATGCCATTGTCAGTTTAGATCGCATAGAATTTATATATTGATGCATAAAGCATAAGAACGGGAAATTGATATATTTGTGAGTTTAAATAAGATTTCTCAGCTTACATTGTGTTTAGAATTTGTTAATAAAACGTAGAAACACTAATATTGACACAGCAATTTCTTATTTGTCTATTTTTCTTATTTGTGTACGTGTTTCTTTTTAACTTTGCAACTGACATACTTGAATGCCTGCTTGAATTTGTGAATTTGGAATATTGGATGTTGGAATGTTGAATGTTTGTATTATAAAGTTTAGTAAGAAGCATTTATTTCGACAGGATTAGACAGGATTTTGTTAGAATGTTTATAAACCCTTCTGTTTTTGTAAGATTTTGTTTATAATTAAAAGAAAAATCATGCTATAGTTATACAATTCGATTAACGAGTTGTTATGATATTTATTTATAGAAATATTTGGGAATTCTATACATCTCTAGATTAATTATATAATTATAGAATATTATATAAAGTATTTAATTGTGTATTGTGTAACAGATCACATGTTTTTTTAACATTTTCAGAGTTTCCCATTATGAAATAAATCTCAGAGGATGTCATAAATGTTTTAATGTATGATAAACAAAGCCGTAAAGAAAGTTTTTTTTATATACTGATACAACTTTTTTAGCACTTTTATATATTTATAACATCTTTTCAGGCTAGCTGCAACGGTTACGAAGGATCCGGCGGTGCCTGCAGCGACAATCAATGTGGTCAGTTTAGCACAGTTTTTTAGTAGACAATCAACAAAAGTTTAATTTGTAGCATCCATTTATAAATCAGAGTCGCAGCAACAGCAGCAGTGCGGCCCGTCCTCTGCGGTTGCTAGTAGCTACCAATCGTTGCTGAAGCGACCCAAGCAGCGGCTGCAGCGCAACTATCTGTCAATCAACCGAGAGGCGGCCCGACTCGGCTACGCCTCGCTGCGGCAGTCCAGCGACTTCAGGGCGCTAAAAGACGGCGGCTGTGACGGGCTGGCTCCGCCATCGACCGCTAGCAAAGGAGAGTCCGCCTCTTCAGTCGCCGACGAAGGCAATTTCCAGCAGCGGGCGCAGAGACAACTGCCAGCGCCCATGACTTATGGGATCAAGACACAGTGAGTAGGAATTTACTAAGAAACTAAGATTTACTACGACTTTCATATCGTCAGGCAGTGTACACTCTCACTATGCCTTGGAGGTTGGAGTTTAAGGGCGTAAATCGCACGACAAGCCCCCAAAGCCTTCTCTCCGCGGCCACGCCCCAAATCAATATGGCCTCGCGGAATCGAGCTCTGAGACATTGGTGCGAGAGGCAAACGCGTTAGACCGCTCTCCCACTGCCCCCCTCCTCGTTCAGGGATACGAATAGCTTCCGTTGTCCTGAGATTCGAACTCACGACCTATTGGTGTAAACTGAAAAGTTAAAGTCCAAGAATTGAAAGGTTTATAGGAAACCCGTAGGAAAGCAGCGAAACTATTTCGCGCGATTTCAATTAAAAGGGCTGGAGATCCTCTACACGAGCTGCTGTCCAACCGGTATTTCGCCGAGTTTCAACAGAGCCGCTTCGATCGACACGGCGTGAAATCTGCCGTCTCCGCTATTAAGGTAATAAAAAGAAACATGATATTCTTGTTGTTCTTATTTGCAGCGGGGCAGTTGGCATTGGCGCATCATTTGGCGACATTGGTGCAATTTTATACATTCGTGGGACCCCTTAACACGCGCTCACACAGGCGTGTACTTCTGCCCTGACCCAGGCAGGCAGTTTACCATCTCACTGTGCATTGGTCTCATTGGTCTTTGAGAAAAAAGCCTCATAACTGGTTTTGCAAGTCTCGCAGTAAATTTATTGATTTTCAGATCGTGGCTTTATGAGTTTCTGCGATTAGTATGTTATTGTACTGTTTCACAAATAACTAATCACATTCGAGTTGGTTACATTCACATATTTGCTGTCCACACTCTAGAGATTTAGTTTTCTTTGTTCAAAGTCTCACGCCGGTCGTGACGAGCGTAGCCAAGGTGGGGGTGGAAAGGGGCTGCTGATGGCGCATAATTAAACCCCCATTGATGGCGCCCAATTTAACTCCCGTTGATGTCGCCCAATTCAGCTCCTGTTGATGGCGCCCAATTTAACTTCCGTTGATGGCGCCCAATTCAACTCCCGTTGATGGCGCCCAATTTAACTCCCGTTGATGGCGCCCAATTTAACTCCCGTTGATGGCGCCCAATTTAACTCCCGTTGATGGCGCCCAATTTAACTCCCGTTGATGGCGCCCAATTCAACTCCCGTTGATGGCGCCCAATTCAACTCCCGTTGATGGCGCCCAATTCAACTCCCGTTGATGGCGCCCAATTTAACTCCCGTTGATGGCGCCCAATTTAACTAAAAGTCCTGACTGTGCATCTGACACGACATGAATAATTATATTTGTATAATGTGCAATTTTTATAAAATGCTTTCTAGATTACTTTAAGTAGACGAACTGCGTGTGCTTTTTCGACTGTGCAATTTCGACCTAAAATCAACTTTTTTTCAGCCGGACTTCACGCAGCCTACCATGACCCGGGCGGCGATGCTTCGTCAGCGCCTGCTGCCCATCGATCTCAGCCATCCGACACTCGCCCAGCAGCAGCTGCCGAAGCCGTGGCGATTGGCCAGATTCGAGGAAGCCGCCAAGCCGCAGCTGGACACGTTCCGCTCCGAGCGGGCTCGGCGCGCCGCGGTGGCCGCCTGGCGAGCGGAGCAGAGCCACCGCCTAGGAGCAGCCGGACTGGGACTGTGCGCCCCCAGCAAGCACTGAGGCTGATTCTGACTGACAGCTGTTTGACAGTAGGATAACTGCATGCTTCTAAAGACTAGGGACTCGCGAGTTGCAATTCATTTTGGGGTCGGCCTTGGGATTATGGGTCATTCTAGCCTTAGATGAGTCATTCAAGCCTTAGATGAGCCATTCAAGCCTTAGATGAGTCATTCTAGCCTTAGATGAGTCATTCTAGCCTTAGATGAGTCATTCTGGCCTTAGATGAGTCATTCAAACCTTAGATGAGTCATTCTGGCCTTAGATGAGTCATTCTGGCCTTAGATGAGTCATTCAAGCCTAAGATGAGTCATTCTAGCCTTAGATGAGTCATTCTAGCCTTAGATGAGTCATTCTAGCCTTAGATGAGTCATTCTAGCCTTAGATGAGTCATTCAAACCTTAGATGAGTCATTCTGGCCTTAGATGAGTCATTCTGGCCTTAGATGAGTCATTCAAGCCTAAGATGAGTCATTCTAGCCTTAGATGAGTCATTCTAGCCTTAGATGAGTCATTCTGAACTTGGGTTTATTAGGCTTAGTTAAAAAGTTTTCTGTTTTAGCCTGTCTCATAGTTTTCTACTTATTTTTGTTATAACTGCTGAAAAAAAGTAAAAAAACTCGAAAAATGATATATGATGCTTTGTTAACTTGACTATTTGAAGTTGCTTAATTTATATTAAAACATTGTCTTGCTTTTGTTCATTCATCTGGCCGATAGAATGCTAACAGAAAGAATTCTATAAAACACATCTTTGGGATGACCTTTGCATAATGCTAATAATCAAAGCCAAACAAAGCAAGGCCACACCGAAACATGATAAAAATGATAGATTGGATTTGGCAAAATAATCACAATTTGCATGCCAGTGTCTTTACCAATTAGCATCAAACTGAATGGATTATTAACTTCTTAGAATTCACGCAGATTTGAGTAATTATTTGCTATTCTGAGATAATTAAAAATCTGAGCTAATTACCCGTATGTCAATCAACTTCGTCACCTACATCACCTGTGTCACTGTGTCACCTGCATCACCTGTGTCACTGTGTCACCTGCATCACCTGTGTCACTGTGTCACCTACATCACCTGTGTCACTGTGTCACCTGCATCACCTGTGTCACTGTGTCACCTACATCACCTGTGTCACATTGTCACCTACATCACCTGTGTCACTGTGTCACCTACATCACCTGTGTCACATTGTCACCTGCATCACCTGTGTCACTGTGTCACCTGCATCACCTGTGTCACTGTGTCACCTGCATCACCTGTGTCACTGTGTCACCTGCATCACCTGTGTCACTGTGTCACCTGCATCACCTGTGTCACTGTGTCACCTACATCACCTGTGTCACTGTGTCACCTACATCACCTGTGTCACATTGTCACCTACATCACCTGTGTCACTGTGTCACCTACATCACCTGTGTCACTGTGTCACCTACATCACCTGTGTCACTGTGTCACCTACATCACCTGTGTCACTGTGTCACCTACATCACCTGTGTCACTGTGTCACCTACATCACCTGTGTCACTGTGTCACCTGCATCACCTGTGTCACTGTGTCACCTGCATCACCTGTGTCACTGTGTCACCTACATCACCTGTGTCACTGTGTCACCTACATCACCTGTGTCACTGTGTCACCTACATCACCTGTGTCACATTGTCACCTACATCACCTGTGTCACATTGTCACCTACATCACCTGTGTCACATTGTCACCTACATCACCTGTGTCACATTGTCACCTACATCACCTGTGTCACTGTGTCACCTACATCACCTGTGTCACTGTGTCACCTACATCACCTGTGTCACATTGTCACCTACATCACCTGTGTCACATTGTCACCTACATCACCTGTGTCACTGTGTCACCTACATCACCTGTGTCAGATTGTCACCTACATCACCTGTGTCACTGTGTCACCTACATCACCTGTGTCACTGTGTCACCTACATCACCTGTGTCACTGTGTCACCTACATCACCTGTGTCACTGTGTCACCTACATCACCTGTGTCACTGTGTCACCTACATCACCTGTGTCACTGTGTCACCTACATCACCTGTGTCACTGTGTCACCTACATCACCTGTGTCAGATTGTCACCTACATCACCTGTGTCACTGTGTCACCTACATCACCTGTGTCACTGTGTCACCTACATCACCTGTGTCACTGTGTCACCTACATCACCTGTGTCACTGTGTCACCTACATCACCTGTGTCACTGTGTCACCTACATCACCTGTGTCACTGTGTCACCTACATCACCTGTGTTACTGTCACCTACATCACCTGTGTCTTTGCCTTTAAACCCAAATCCAGCAGCTTCATCACCTGAATCACACGCCACAAGCCAGAAGTTCAAACCGAAAATACTATTATTTGCCAGTTGTGCTCTGACTCAAAGCCTCATTCACTGTTGTCGAATCTTGTGCGTGACTTAGCATTCTTAGACTATTGATGTCCGATGCCTTCCGTACTTCACTCAGCACTGAGTATTTGTTGTCTGTGCTCAGCTGCTTGGCTAGACTCAGAACTATGCAAAGCGCAATCGATCAAAAAGTCGAACGCCACCAAGCCCAACTCTTGACAACCGCGCATGCGGACTCATGGTCCTCACTTTGAGCACTGCGAATCGATCTCACCCTTCAGTCAAAGTGGCTAAACTATATAGCAGGGAAAAAGATAAGACTTCTGTCTGCAAGGATTGTCAACTCTCGACTATGGATGATACTTAAGCAGTCAAACTCATTTTCATTGTGCTCAAAGGTGCACTCTTGGCACTGACCTCCAATGGTTTCTTCACTTTCATCTATGGCGCTTTTATCGCTTACCTGCAGCTGTCTTCTAACTCTTATCACCAACTGTCTTCTAACTCTTATCACCAGCTGTCTTCTAACTCTTATCACCAGCTGTCTTCTAACTCTTATCACCAACTGTCTTCCAACTCTTATCACCAACTGTCTTCTAACTCTTATCACCAGCTGTCTTCTAACTCTTATCACCAACTGTCTTCTAACTCTTATCACCAGCTGTCTTCTAACTCTTATCACCAGCTGTCTTCTAACTCTTATCACCAGCTGTCTTCTAACTCTTATCACCAGCTGTCTTCTAACTCTTATCACCCACTGTCTTCTAACTCTTATCACCAACTGTCTTCTAACTCTTATCACCAGCTGTCTTCTAACTCTTATCACCAGCTGTCTTCTAACTCTTATCACCAGCTGTCTTCTAACTCTTATCACCAACTGTCTTCTAACTCTTATCACCAACTGTCTTCTAACTCTTATCACCAGCTGTCTTCTAACTCTTATCACCAGCTGTCTTCTAACTCTTATCACCAGCTGTCTTCTAACTCTTATCACCAACTGTCTTCCAACTCTTATCACCAGCTGTCTTCTAACTCTTATCACCAGCTGTCTTCCAACTCTTATCACCAACTGTCTTCTAACTCTTATCACCAACTGTCTTCTAACTCTTATCACCAACTGTCTTCTAACTCTTATCACCAACTGTCTTCTAACTCTTATCACCAGCTGTCTTCTAACTCTTATCACCAGCTGTCTTCTAACTCTTATCACCAGCTGTCTTCTAACTCTTATCACCAGCTGTCTTCTAACTCTTATCACCAACTGTCTTCCAACTCTTATCACCAGCTGTCTTCTAACTCTTATCACCAGCTGTCTTCCAACTCTTATCACCAACTGTCTTCTAACTCTTATCACCAACTGTCTTCTAACTCTTATCACCAACTGTCTTCTAACTCTTATCACCAGCTGTCTTCTAACTCTTATCACCAGCTGTCTTCTAACTCTTATCACCAGCTGTCTTCTAACTCTTATCACCAGCTGTCTTCTAACTCTTATCACCAACTCTCTTCCAACTCTTATCACCAGCTGTCTTCTAACTCTTATCACCAGCTGTCTTCTAACTCTTATCACCAGCTGTCTTCTAACTCTTATCACCAGCTGTCTTCTAACTCTTATCACCAGCTGTCTTCTAACTCTTATCACCCACTGTCTTCTAACTCTTATCACCAGCTGTCTTCTAACTCTTATCACCAACTGTCTTCTAACTCTTATCACCAACTGTCTTCTAACTCTTATCACCAGCTGTCTTCTAACTCTTATCACCAGCTGTCTTCTAACTCTTATCACCAGCTGTCTTCTAACTCTTATCACCAGCTGTCTTCTAACTCTTATCACCAACTGTCTTCTAACTCTTATCACCAACTGTCTTCTAACTCTTATCACCAGCTGTCTTCTAACTCTTATCACCAGCTGTCTTCTAACTCTTATCACCAGCTATCTTCTACCCTATCATGAGCTGTCTTCTGCCCTCTATCATGAGCTGTCTTCTGCCCTCTATCATGAGCTGTCTTCTGCCCTCTATCATGAGCTGTCGTCTACCCTCTACTTTAATTTTTTTCTAAACTTTATCATGAGCTGAATTTTGCCTTTTGAATTCATTTTTAGACAAAATTTTGAAAATAATGCTTTTTTATCTCTGCCACATAAATGTAGAAAAAAAGTCTTGAAAAATTTTCTTTGTGCGCCAAATCAGGGCTGAAACTTTTCTAAATTGTTCCTCATGCTTCAACGGAAAAGTAAATTTCGCGGTTTTCGACTCACAGGACAATCGACTCATAAAAAAATCATCGATTGATAGAAATAAATTCAATATTGTTTAAAAGCTTTCTTTGAAAACAAATCTTTTTGTTGTGACTCTATTTAAAAAAAGTTTTTTGAAAGTTGCTTTTAGTCGCCAGCAAAATAAGTGGAGACCACATGACAGACAGACAGTTAGACAGACAGACAGACAGACAGACAGACAGACAGACAGACAGACAGACAGACAGACAGACAGAGACAGACAGACAGACAGACAGACAGACAGACAGACAGACAGTTAGACAGACAGACAGACAGACAGACAGAGACAGACAGACAGACAGACAGACAGACAGTTCGAAGATGTTCAGCAACCACCCAAGGCGCAAGCAGATCTGCCTAATAAGATAGTGTGCTCAAAGCGGTCTCAATATTCTCTCTCTGGCCCGGTGATTTCACGCGCCAGTGCGCGTGGCCCGCGGCTGCTGGGGTAAGGGAGGTGGGAGAGGGCTCGAGCTCGCGACCCGCGCAGGCTGAAGCTGATTGAGACTCCTCTGTTTAAACACACTCCGGTTGAGCTCAGCAATTGCTGGGCTAAGTTCGAATCGAGCATGATTAAAAGGGTCCGGGGTTGTTGGTGGGTTTGAGTAGTTCTCAGCTGACTGAGCTAGCCAGCACGGCGGCTGCGTCATAATTAATCAGTGCGGCCGCTTGGCACCGCACAGCAGAAGCGGATTCGATCGATTGAGTAGCTCGGCGTGCATTAGGAGCCGGCCCTTCAAAATAAATAACAGACGAAATAGATTTTGCATGATTTCTACTTTTCTGAGACTAGGCTTAGAAATTATGAACAGACAATAAGGCAGAGCAAATGCTAAGACGAATGCAAGTGCATTGGGGTATCCCAAAAGTATAATCAAACCAATTGACAATTTCAGCTATTGAAAAAAGGCTAAATTAGCACTGGCACTGGGAGTGACCAATGAACACTGGGAGTGACCAATAGACACTGAGAGTGACCAATAGATACTAAGAGTGACCAATAGACACTGAGAGTGACGAAAAGAGACTGGGAGTGACCAATTAACACTGGGGGTGTCAATTAGACACTGGGATTGACCAATAGACACTGAGAGTGACCACTAGAGACTGGGAGTGAGTGACCAACAGACACCGAGAGTGACCAACAGACACCGAGAGTGACCAACAGACACCGAGAGTGACCAACAGACACCGAGAGTGACCAATAGATACTGGGAGTGACCAATAGGCACTGGGATTGACGAATAGACAATGGGAGTGACCAAAAGAGACTGAGAGCGGCCAATAGATACTGAGAGTGATCAGTCGATACTGGGAGTGACCAATTGACACTGAGAGTGACTAATTGACACTGAGAGTGACCAATAGATACTAAGAGTGACCAATGGACACCGAGAGTGACAAATAGAGACTGAAAGTGACCAATAGACACTGGGAGTGGACCAATAGATATTGAGAGGGATCAGTCGACACTGAGAGTGACCAATCAACACTGGGAGTGTCTAATCGACACTAGGAGTGACCAGAAGACACTGAGACAAGACAGAAAGTGTCTAAATGATTCGTCGCAAAGCTAAATAGGCAGTGGAGGCATCAGCCTTGTATGGACAGTTTTCGAGTGGGATGGAAAACCGCCTTGTGGTTCGATGGGACAGATATAGTCCTTGGGGATAAGACAGGATTATTATTTTAGTTGCCTGTGTAATTCCCTCCCTAATATATTGCACTTTGTAATGTAAATATCGTTTTGCAACAATGTACTTGCATGGTCGAATGCTAGTTAGCAATGGTGCCATAACATGCAGTCGTATTGAAAATCAACTAAAGTTCTGAAAACTACCAAAATAATCCCGAAGTAGCCTAAATCCCACATAACAGGAAGTGTGTTCAGCGAATTTCAAGAATCCCAAATCCCTTTTAGCTTATAGTACCATTCAGCCAAAATCCCATTCAGCTGAAATCCCTTTCTGCCGAAATCCCATTCAGCCGGAATCTTAAAATAGCCGAAATCCCATTCAGCCGAAATCCCTTTCTGCCGAAATCCCATTCAGCCAAAATCCGTTCAGCCGAAATCCCATTCAGCCAAAATCCGTTCAGCCGAAATCCCATTCAGCCGAAATCCTAAAATAGCAGAAATCCCATTCAGCCGGAATCCCATCCTGCCGAAATCCCATTCAGCCGAAATCCCATCCTGCCGAAATCCCATTCAGCCGGAATCCCAAAATGGCCGAAATCCAATCAGTCGGAATCCCATACAGTCGAAATCCCATTCAGCCGGATATCTTAAAATAGCCGAAATCCTATCCAGCCGAAATCCCATTCAGCCGAAATCCCTTTCTGCCGAAATCCCATTCAGCCAAAATCCGTTCAGCCGAAATCCCATTCAGCCGAAATCCTAAAATAGCATAAATCCCATTCAGCCGGAATCCCATCCTGCCGAAATCCCATTCAGCCGAAATCCCATCCTGCCGAAATCCCATTCAGCCGAAATCCCAAAATAGCCGAAATCCAATCAGTCGGAATCCCATACAGTCGAAATCCCATTCAGCCGGATATCTTAAAATAGCCGAAATCCCATTCAGCCGAAATCCCATTCAGTTAAAATGCCATTGTATTTCTCAAAAGGCCAGACGAAAGCTGGAGCAATGAACGAACTTTAGCTTTCTTTGAACTGTTGACAATTTTACATCTTATAAAACACAAGCCATTGTCTTCCCTGACACTTTCCTATTGTAGTTTTTCCTTTCATTTTATCCCCTCCCGGTTACTACCTAGCTTGGCTGCCAAAACCCGCAGGTCGGGCGGGGTGAGAAGGCATCGATTGATTCAGCACCAACTGGGAGAAACTTGAGACCAGCTTCTCTTCCCCATCCTCCATCTAGCCCTCAGTCGAAGCCGAACAAGTGGTTCCCAATTCTCCCAGAACCCCGTGTAGAAAAAATATCCCCTCCCCAACAAAAAATTGCTGATGCGCTCTCTCTCTCTTGATTCTTTCCTTAAAAAGGCACTCGCTTTTCCCATTGGCGGTGGAGTGGGAAGGTTGGCAAAGTTGCTATCCTGAGGGATAAAAAATTTCTGCTTTATCCCTTCTCACTTTTCGGTGGCATCAAATTCTCATGCCAGCTGTCAAATGAAAGTGTCGAAAGCGGGTTGGTATAGCGGAATAGGATAAATTCTGCAGCCATTGTTTGCTTGGGTCTTCCCAGCAACCCTCCCTCCGATGCAGAAGATAGCAAAGGGAAATTTTTCCCAAAAAGATGGATTCCAGGCCGCAGTTGAAGGCTTTCCCATGAGAACATTTTTTGTCCTTTCGTTGCCATTTTTTCGGCTGCGTGGAAGTGAAACCGTTGCATTGCTGAAGGCCCTTTTAGAGTGACAATAGGAATGTGACTTCTACAGGTTTCTTTGTAAGACATGTCAATAACTTCAGTGTTAGAGGATCTGTATGATCAGTGGATACTGGTAGATGATCTGTATGATCAGTAGATAGTAGTAGATGATCTGTATTACTGGTAGATGATCTGTATGATCAGTGGATAGTAGTAGATGATCTGTATGATCAGTAGATAGTAGTAGATGATCTGTATGATCAGTAGATAGTAGTAGATGATCTGTATGATCAGTGGATACTGGTAGATGAATTGTATGATCAGTAGATAGTAGTAGATGATCTGTATGATCAGTGGATAGTAGTAGATGATCTGTATGATCAGTGGATACTGGTAGATGATCTGCATGATCAGTAGATAGTAGTAGATGATCTGTATGATTAGTGGATACTGGTAGATGAATTGTATGATCAGTAGATAGTAGTAGATGATCTGTATGATTAGTGGATACTGGTAGATGAATTGTATGATCAGTAGATAGTAGTAGATGATCTGTATGATCAGTAGATAGTAGTAGATGAATTGTATGATCAGTAGATAGTAGTAGATGATCTGTATGATCAGTGGATACTGGTAGATGAATTATATGATCAGTAGATAGTAGTAGATGATCTGTATGATCAGTGGATAGTAGTAGATGATCTGTATGATCAGTAGATAGTAGTAGATGATCTGTATGATCAGTAGATAGTAGTAGATGATCTGTATGATCAGTGGATACTGGTAGATGAATTGTATGATCAGTAGATAGTAGTAGATGATCTGTATGATCAGTAGATAGTAGTAGATGAATTGTATGATCAGTAGATAGTAGTAGATGATCTGTATGATCAGTGGATACTGGTAGATGAATTATATGATCAGTAGATAGTAGTAGATGATCTGTATGATCAGTGGATAGTAGTAGATGATCTGTATGATCAGTAGATAGTAGTAGATGATCTGTATGATCAGTAGATAGTAGTAGATGATCTGTATGATCAGTGGATACTGGTAGATGAATTGTATGATCAGTAGATAGTTGTAGATGATCTGTATGATCAGTGGATAGTAGTAGATGATCTGTATGATCAGTGGATAGTTGTAGATGATCTTTATGATCAGTAGATACTGGTACGAGTAGATGATCTGTATGACCAGTAGATAGTGGTAGATGATCTGTATGATCAGTGGATAGTGGTAGGTGATCTGTATGACCAGTGGATAGTTGTAGATGATCTTTATGATCAGTAGATACTGGTACGAGTAGATGATCTGTATGACCAGTAGATAGTGGTAGATGATCTGTATGATCAGTGGATAGTGGTAGGTGATCTGTATGACCAGTGGATGCCCTGACTGACTGCATATTAATCTCTAATGATATAAGTGCACTATTTCTTTTGCCTGGCTCTTTTAGAACTCACTGATTTATATTAAAAAACTGCTATCTCGCCGCAGTCAGCAATCCACCAGGAGTTTTCGTGGCGAATAGCTAAAAATAAAGTCCCAGCGACGTACTTGACTATGCCACAATGGGAAGCAATCTTGAGACACTCTCATTACTCTTGAGAGCAGAAGTGAATTGATGTCTGAGCAGGACAAGCTTTTGTTTCGCTCATTCAATTAAACAGAAAGCATTTTAATTGCAACTGTCAATTAGAAGAATACGTTTACACAATGCATGGGAAAGACTGGCGTTGTTGGGGCCAAGCCAGCGTCAGGTGAGACGCGTGTCACAGTGCCGACATCCCTGCCAACAGGCCCGCTGCGACATGGGCAGTCGACGCCGGCTCTGAACTGAGTTCGACCGATCAGCGCCGCCGACGCAGTCCGCCGCCGCAGCTGCTGAATGCCCGTCGACGCCGCAACAGTTTGTCGTCGGCGACATTGACAACGAAGGAGATGCGGCGGCCGGAGCACCGCTGAGTCCGGATGCAGCCGACGCGGCGGCCAGCACGGTGTTGAGGCAGCGCCTTCTGGCCCGACTGTCGTGCAGGAATAGCAAAAGTGCATCCAGGGTTTCCAACAGGGTCACCAGGGAGGCGCCTAGCAGAAGACCGAGAGCTCCGCCGCAGTCAGCGAGGAAGGCGCTCAGCGGATAGAGCCACACCTCCGACAGCTGCCGCTCGAACAGGGCTGCTGGGCGCACCTCCAGCATGCCTGTGGACTCCTGCAGCACCTGGTAGGCGTAGATTGTGAATTCCGTGTCTTTGAGCCTGCGCAGGTAGGCCTGGACGTGGAGGCTGGCATTGCGGCGTCGGGCCTCCGGTTCAAGGATTTCGCGCTCGAACTGGCGCACATTCTGGGCAATGTAGGCCGCCTGCATGGTGTCCGTGGAGCGGAACCAGGGCCCAGAGTCAGCCTGAACCGAGTAGCGGGTCGACACAGGGTCCGGCAGCAGGCCGCCGCCGACGCTCGCTTCGCCAGCCGGCGCGATCTTGGGGAATCGCTTCAAGAAGCAGTCGACAGCTCGCTTGAATGCGGCATAGTTGGCCGTGTCTTCTATCCAGCGGTTGCGCGAGTCTCCGTCGCTAATGTAGAGGTAGCGGCCCATGTATTTCACGCGATCCGGGTCGAACAGAAGCAGCGCCGGGTCGCGAATGCCGATGCAGGCCGGCGGAGCGTCGCTAGACTCGGCTAAAGGCAGGGCATCGCTGACGCAGCCGCAGTCGGCCAGCAGATCGGCCTGCCGTTGCGCCAGCAGGCGATCGGCCAGCTGGCTGGCGAACGATCGACACCAGCGCCGCTGGCCGCCGAAGCAGTAGGCGACGGAGGTGAGCAGCCGGTTCAGTGACAGTTCAACTGAGGCGTCGTCGTCCAGACTGGCTCGCCAGACTTTGCGCATGCGAACCCGCATGGAGGTGACGCGGCCGCTGGCCACGTGAGCCACGTGGTCGAAGCTCGGCCAGGTCATCGGCGGATGGAGAGTGACGGCGAAGCTGTGCCGATGCGTCATGCTCGACTGCGGATCGGCTGTGAGCAGCCAGTCACGAGGAGTCAGCGTGTACAGCTGCAGCACGAGGCCAGGCGTGTCAGTGTCCAGGTAGGTGGGATGCACTATGCGCCTAGGCGGGTGATAGGTGATGCATGAGCCGTAGGATGGGTGGAAGAATATAGAGAAGTTGCTCATTGAGCACAGCTGGCCCTGGTAGCGACAGTAGGCGACTAGGTCGAGCGGGGTGAGCACCGCGCTGGAGTTGATGTAGTAGCGGAATATGCTGGGCAAGGCCAGTCGGGATGTGTACTCTCGCTGCGCCGGCGGCAGGTGCTGGTAGGACAAGTTGTCGTAGAGAACGTAACTCCAGAATGCGCGCGCCGTGGTCAGAGCAATGTCAACGCCAAGGCTGCGGTTGGTGCCGTCCAATGTGTCCGGCTTGCCGACGTCGCGTCTGTAGAATGGGCTGGGCGGACAGACGGTCACGTCAGGGAACACGAAGGGCACCTCGCGACCCTGAGCCAGCACCGTGAAGCCGCTATTGAACATGGCCAAAAGGCGCCAGAAATGAAAACCGCTGGCCGCTGCGCAGACGACAAACACAATGAGCCACAGTGATTTAACAGGTGGCGAGCGGTGGAGAAACTTCAATGCGAATGGCGTCAGCACCAGACGGTGGTAAGTAGCCGTGACTCGCTTTGTTGCTGGCGGAACAGTTGCTGGCACCATCGGGTTGGCTCTGGTGTGACGATGATGGTGACTGGCTGCATTCCTGCTGTTGTGGTTGTGCCGATGTTGCTGCAGCTGCTGCTGCTGCTGCTGAGACGCTGGAAGCAGTAGAGACCCGACTGGCGGCACAGTCGGCGGCGGTATCGGTGGAGGCGGTGGCGGCGGCGGCGGAGGCAGCGACGGTGCACCGTAGGACGAGGCTGGCGGCTTCCTGGACACCGACGCGAATGTGCCCTCGTCGGAATCCTCGAAGTCGAAGCTGTAGCGGCCCAGCATGTCTGTTGCAGGCGTGGTAGCGTTGGTAGCGAACTTCGGCAGAATAATCCCGGCCTTGAAGCCCTTCCCAGACAAGTCCTTCCGCGCCTATTGGCTCCCTGACCGGAGACGCAAAATCAGATGGGGTGGAAGAAGAGCTGAGGAAGATATGAGCTCTGAGGATCCCCATGCTCAATCAAACTCCCTCGTTTACTGCTGTCCCTGGCCCCACAGCTCAGATCCCCAAGGTTGAATCCCAAACTTCTTGGCCTTCCCAAAATTTCTCTCCTCTTCCCGCCTCCTCCAGCACTCGCAGCATAGGTCCAAGAATATTGAAGGGGGATTAAGAGTTTGGCATCCCCTCCAGCAGCAGCAGCAGCAGCAGCAGCAGCAGCAGCAGAGCATGCATGGTTCGGAACCTCCCTCCGTAGGCCACTTGTTAATCCAGCTCACCACCCACGCGATCCTAAGTTGGGATTTTTTCAAGGGGTGAGCAGGAAGGGGGATGGCGATGGTAGGGCTGAAAGGAGACAAGCCCTGCTGCTAATAAGCTTCTCTTTGTGCAATTAAAATCGATCAATTCGCAGAGTTTGCAGTAAGGAATTGCGACTGCACATTGCAATTCAGAGGCAAGATTGACATCGGGAAGTGTGGGAAGGCGGAGTGCACTGTTTTGCATTGTTAGCACTTGTGGCCTTTGCTAGTTTGGTGATTTAGTACATTTCGCTATTTGCCGAGCTCATTTCTTAACTAAGCTGCCACTTTGACCCCATATTTATCCCATCTTTGTCTCCCGACTCCCTGTTTGTGTATCTGTCAATGATTTTCCATTTTCTCTATACATTCTATATGCTTCCTGGTTGAGACAAATTTTATAGTACAAACTCCAGGCTCGCGTCAAGCTTCAGTGAAGCGAATGTTCCGCCCTTGGCCCTGGCAAAGTCAAATTTCCTTTTTTCATTTCTCTCTCCAACTGGCACTGGGCTAAAGGTGTGTGTGTGCGTCACTGTGCTCAAGTTTTAGCCTCACAAATTCGGTATTTGGACAGTGGAAATCCTCAGACCTGTCCGGGCGTGTTTCTCGCATCCGGTATGTTAACAAAATGCTCCCAAGCAGGTGAATGTGCCAGCTGATATCCTGCAGGGAGCTGCCGGCAGTGGAGCCTCACAGCCGGCCTGCAAAATAAAACTCAATCACTGATTTCATGAGCTCAATAGACACTGGGACTGGATTCAGCGGACACATTTGCCTGGGTGTGTAAGTTCCTGGTCCCTATCGTCACCTCCAGGACAAACACGGCTGCAATCCCTGCTCCTCAATTATTCTTTTATTAAGCTCACCTGCCTATGCTTAGCAATACTGCACTTAATTAGCTATTCCTGTCTGCCATGTCATCGCAATGATTCTGCTGATTTCCTGCGCATGATTAGAACTAACTGATACACTGTCTATAGAATAACTGGGCTGGATAGATAGATTAGATAGATAGATAGATAGATAGATAGATAGATAGATAGATAGATAGATAGATAGATAGATAGATAGATAGATAGATGGTTAAATGGTTAAATTAGAAATTGTTACATAGGAAATATTTAAATTAGAAATCGTAAAATTGATAGTCGTTACATTGGAAATCCGTAAAGTATGAATCGTTACATTGGAAATCGTTAAGTTAGAAATCGTTTCATAAGAAATCGTTAAATAGAAAATCTTAGAATTAATAGTCGTTACAATTGAAATCCTTGCATATCAAATCGTTAAATTAGACTTACATAAAAATCGTTACATTAGAAATCGTAAGATTATAAATCGTTACATTAGAAATCGTTACATTAGAAATCGTTACATTAGAAATCGTTACATTAGAAATCGTTAAATTAGACTTACATAAAAATCGTTACATTAGAAATGGTTACATTATAAATCGTTACATTACAGATCGTTACATTAAAAATCGTTACATTATAAATCGTTACATTACAAATCGTTACATTATAAATCGTTACATTATAAATGAAAAAAATCTTAATTCAGACGTTCTATCTGACCTCCAGTTCCGCAATGAATCGGTGTAAAAGCTGAAATCAATAGCTTTCACTAAGCTATTTTTATTACGCACGCTGCAGAGTTAGTTTGCGAATCCTGCTAAATTGAATGTAACGGAAGTGAACTCCAGTTTTAGTCGACAGTCTAAAAGCTCCGGCGGTCGCGCTTTCATTCTCAGACAGTTAGCGACAAGAACAGTTTCAATCAATCATATTTTATTCAAAGCCGGGGCAGGTAGGGTTGGCCCTGTAATCCCGAGCCTCATCTCTAAATATGAGAGATTTCTGCGGAATCCGCAGTCGGCGCCAGAGGACAACCATGGGAATTGGCGCGTCGGCTAATCCCAAATCGAATCGGCTAATCTTCCGAGCGTCCTTCCCCATGAGGGACCATGCGAGGACTCGCTTGTCGCTTTGTCCTCCTCGCTTTGCATTTCTTTGGCCAGACAAAACTGGCCCAAGTTGGCGGTAGAGCAAAGTGAACCAATTCAGAGAGCGCAATGGGCCATTGGGAGGGAGTTAATTATTGGCCGAGTTGTTGAGAACCAGTGATTAAAATATCTTATTTTGTGAAAGAGAATAACAAAACAGCAAGGCCAGCGAGACAACAAAAATTTCTGAATTTCATTAACCGCCTCGAGATAGGGCAGTGCGGCAGTTTCAGTCAGTTTTTTTCGCTGAGATATTCTGCAAAAGAATACTTTAAGGCCAGTAGATCGTGCCGAGTGGGGCAAAAACTTGAAAAGTGACTCCTGCACCGCGCTCGACTCGCCGAATAAATACCATAAAAGGCAGGACTGAAACGGACGGAGGATTTTAAAGACATAGTAGAAAAGTAATTTACCAGATTCTCTAAAAATAATTCGCTCTTTCCCTACTCACCGCCCTAATGAGTAGGACGCAGGAAGGAAGGAAAGGATTTGATGGGAGATCGGCTCGAGTGAGTCGAAGTGGACACTAGAGAGACCAGCAGGCCACTGTGAAGGGTCTGAAGCCTCAGTTTTAGCCTGGCCGAGCTGAATTAGGACGCAATTTAGAGTCTTGCGTGATAGCCAGAGATGTAGCCTTAGCCATGACCAGAATCGTAGCCTTAGCCATAGCCAGAACCGTAGCCTTAGCCATGACCAGAATCGTAGCCTTAGCCATAGCCAGAGATGTAGCCTTAGCCATGACCAGAATCGTAGCCTTAGCCATTGCCAGAATCGTAGCCTTAGCCATGACCAGAATCGCAGCCTTAGCCATAGCCAGAACCGTAGCCTTAGCCATGACCAGAATCGCAGCCTTAGCCATTGGCAGAACCGTAGCCTTAGCCATAGCCAGAACCGTAGCATTTGCCAATAGTCAGAATCGTAGCCTTAGCCATAGCCATAATCGTAGCCTTGGCCATAGCCAGATTCGTAGCCTTAGCCATAGTCAGAATCGTAGCCTTAGCCATAGCCAGAACCGTAGCATTTGCCAATAGTCAGAATCGTAGCCTTTTTCAATAGCCAGAAATCGTAGCCTTAGCCATAGCCAGAATCGTAGCCTTAGCCATAGCCAGATTCGCTGCCTTAGCCATTGCCAATATCGTAGCCTTAGCCATAGCCAGAATCGTAGCCTTAGCCATAGCCAGAACCGTAGCATTTGCCAAAAGTCAGAATCGTAGCCTTTTTCAATAGCCAGAAATCGTAGCCTTAGCCATAGCCAGAATCGTAGCCTTAGCCATAGCCAGATTCGCGGCCTTAGCCATTGCCAATATCGTAGCCTTAGCCATAGCCAGAATCGTAGCCGTAGCCATAGCCAGAACCGTAGCATTTGCCAATAGTCAGAATCGTAGCCTTAGCCATAGCCAGATTCGCGGCCTTAGCCATTGCCAATATCGTAGCCTTAGCCATAGCCAGAATCGTAGCCTTAGCCATAGCCAGAACCGTAGCATTTGCCAAAAGTCAGAATCGTAGCCTTTTTCAATAGCCAGAAATCGTAGCCTTAGCCATAGCCAGAATCGTAGCCTTAGCCATAGCCAGATTCGCGGCCTTAGCCATTGCCAATATCGTAGCCTTAGCCATAGCCAGAATCGTAGCCTTAGCCATAGCCAGAACCGTAGCCTTAGCCATAGCCAGAATCGTGGCCTTAGCCATTGCCAGAATCGTAGCCTTAGCCATAGCCATAATCGTAGCCTTTTCCAATAGTCAGAATAGTAGCCTTAGCCATAGCCATAATCGTAGCCTTAGCCATAGCCAGAATCGTAGCCTTAGCCATAGCCAGAACCGTAGCCTTAGCCATAGCCAGAATCGTAGCCTTAGCCATAGCCAGAATCGTAGCCTTAGCCATAGCCAGAATCGTAGCCTTAGCCATAGCCATAATCGTAGCCTTTTCCAATAGTCAGAATAGTAGCCTTAGCCATAGCCAGAATCGTAGCCTTAGCCATAGCCAGAACCGTAGCCTTAACCATAGCCAGAATCGTAGCCTTAGCCATTGCCAGAACCGTAGCCTTAGCCATAGCCAGAATCGTAGCCTTAGCCATAGCCAGATTCGCGGCCTTAGCCATTGCCAATATCGTAGCCTTAGCCATAGCTAGAATCGTAGCCTTAGCCATAGCCAGAACCGTAGCCTTAGCATAGCCAGAATCGTAGCCTTAACCATAGCCAGAATCGTAGCCTTAGCCATTGCCAGAATCGTAGCCTTAGCCATAGCCAGAATCGTAGCCTTAGCCATAGCCAGAATCGTAGCCTTAGCCATTGCCAGATCCGTAGCCATAGCTGATCATCGCGACTAAGTGGACTGGCAGCATTAGACGAGTCAAGCTCAGCAAGCGGTCCAACTTGACCTTGGCCATGCCTTCCTGTGTCCTGCCTCGCCCATCAGACTCCATCGTTGCCAGAACTGCAGAGTCCCATGGGCCATCGTAATGAGGTGCACGCTCTTGAAGTGAATCGAATTCCACAATTGTCTGCTCTTCGACTTTTTTTCCCTTTCTGAATCGCTTCCATAGATTGGACTTCTACAAGCTAAGAGCTGTCAATTGCACTTGTTTGTTGTACAGGTTGCTATGCTATAGTAATTGGATTCGTTTTTGTCATTTGATTACATTAGAAATTCATTGAATACCAAAATTAGGGAATCCCAAAATAATCAGGGAATCCCAAAATCAGGGAATTCCTTAATCAGGGAATCCCTAAATCTGAGAATTCCTAATATGTAAACTCGGGGAATTCCTAACCTGTAAACTCGGGGAATTCCTAACCTGTAAACTCGGGGAATTCCTAACATGTAAACTCGGGGAATTCCTAATTTGTAAACTCGGGGAATTCCTAATTTGTAAACTCGGGGAATTCCTAATTAGTAAACTCGGGGAATTCCTAATTTTTAAACTCGGATATTTCCTAATTTGTAAACTCGGGGAATTCCTAATTTGTAAACTCGGGGAATTCCTAATTTGTAAACTCGGGGATTTCCTAACATGTGAACTCGGGGAATTCCTAATTTGTAAACTCGGGGAGAAGAGAGAAACAAGGCATGCCTACCTGAAGCAGCTTAATTGTCAAATTCACATTTTAATTCTAAGAAACATAGCTAACAATTCCGTTAAAGTATCGTCCTTCATTGCGCCAGTTTACACAAAAGTTTCACAATAGTAAATGAACAGAGGAACATTACCGTATTCATTCATATAATTATTGCGTCAGGTAGGGATGCAGAATGATTCATCTGGTTCATTTGGGCCCTGAGCACAGTTTTACTAGCATAAAAGTTCAGAATAGAAGCCAGAATCGTGAGCTCTTCGGATTGAGTAGTCGGAGCTGGCAGTACTCTTGCGGAATGAGATCCCACGTACGAGTATATACTCGGTGAAGGTAATAAATCTTTTTCGTTTCTCTTCTGCAGAAATCGCAGAGAGTTACACAAAGTGACGGAATACTACTTGTACTTGTATAGCACAACTTACGCTTCTAAGTTTTTAGCTTTTGCGTCGTCGCCGACTCCTGCTGGCAGGCCACGTCATCCAGAAGTCGCACAACCAGATGTCCATCGGCCAGGTCAAACATGTGGATGCAAGCGATACCTTGCCTGGTGATGTCGAGAGCAGCTGGACAATTCAGGAGATGTAAATGTACAAGCTGGTGGCCGCAGAGGGGGTGAGTGGCTGGGCGGTCTAACTAGTTTGTCTCTCGCACCAATGTCCCTAAGCTTAATTTCGCGGTGAGGCCACATTAAAATGGGGGGCAGCCAAAATAGACGGCTTGAGGGCTTGTCGTGCAATTTCGCGTTGGCAAGGGCCAACCTCCAAGGCACAATGAGAGTGTACACTGCCTGACGATGAGAAAGTCAGAGCAGATGTACACACCTGTGTGAGCGTATGCCTGCGTACTCCGTGTGCGTGTGTGCTCAGGAGTCAGTGGAATCGCAATCTCGCTGCATGATTACAGGTCTAATGTCACCAAATGATGTGCCATTGCCCGCAGCCCGCCGCAGAGTCTGCACAACCTGGTTTCAGCGGCTCCGATATGCGATGTTGGCAGTAGCTCGAGCTCTGGAAGATGTCCTTAAATATCATCATGCGCTCGCGGAGCCGTCGGTGTTGTTGTTGTACTTGTTGTTTCGAAGAGCAAGTGCGGAAATATAAAGCAGGCATGAACTAGAAAACTTCAAATACTGCCTACTTCACGATGCCTAGTTTACAGGTTAGGAATTACCCGAGTTTACAGGTTAGGAATTAACCGAGTTTACATGTTAGGAATTAACCGAGTTTACATGTTAGGAATTCCCCGAGTTTACAGGTTAGGACCAAACCAAATAAACGATTTTCTTGAAAGTCCACCAGCTTTGTGCATTCCATTTTCCGCCATTTACGATGAACTAATTTCGTCCGAAGACGTCCAACGACAGCATCGTGGAGATATCCAGGGTCTTTGGAGGTCTTGCCAAAGACCCTGGAGACAAACACAACTAAAATTTATCTGTATAAGACTCTTTGGCGAAACTAATTGGTTCAGTAATGTAATAACAGAGGTTGTAGCCTAGTGGTTAGGGCGTCGGACTCACGACTTGAAGGTCGGGGGTTCGATTCCCGACTCCACTGGAACAATTTGCGTCCTTTAGCAAGACACTTAACTCTGCATTGCTTCAGTTCACCCAGTTGTTAAATGGGTACCAGCATCAGCTGGGATAATTGAAGGTGGGTGTGGCGTCCCCCCAGTCCGTGGACTGAACAGCTGTACGCAGCCTTCAGATGCGCCGCGCATTAGCTGCGGCTGTGCTGTCGGCTGCACATCTGACCCAATTGGGGCAGGTGTAATAAAAAAAAGTAATGTAATAATTAACAAAATAATCAACTCAAAATAATCAACAACAGTAGCTGATATATTGAAAATTTTGTGCGTAGAAAAATACTCCCTGTATTCGTGGATTTTGCAACTAGACACGACAAGAATCGTTGAATATCTCAACTGCGGGTATTTGAAATAGCAAAGTTTTGGTCTTTCTGCTGTTAAGTAACTGAAGACACGCTAATTCCACGCGATACCAAATTTCCATAGATAATGAAAGGTGTTTTCTCGTGTTGTCTCAATCCTGCTTAGATTTTGTTGCCTGAGATCTCATAGAAGAGGTCGTTTTAACGCGCGCGAGCGGCATAATTCGCGGCTTCACATGTAGCCAAAGAGTCGGCGTGAAAATGAAGCCGGAGCAGCAACCACTTGTGCACGAACATCAACTGGTTCAGGACAACCTTGATAGCCAATCAGGTCGGTCCTGCCACAAACTGACCTGCGACGACTGGACCAATCGCGGTGATGCAACCTGCAGCTCCATGTTCCTGTCGGCGAGGTCCAACGGAGACAACTGTGGTAATAATATACTGATGACGTCGACAAGACTGCGCAAGTTGACGCATAGCGGCACTGCAGCTTTGCAATCGCATGAGCACATCTCTGGCCCATTTGCCGTCGGCTGTGTGGCCTCCGCGGTTCGCTACTTCAACGCGTTCTCATCTGCTGGCCAGGCCCCAGCTGTTTCTCAACCGCCGTCGAAACTGCCAGCATCGACTCCAAATCCACCTGCCGCCCTATCCACAAACCCGCATTTTGTTCAACTGATGGCGAAATTCGACCAAATTAGTCAGGCGAATCAGGCCGGAGTCCAGGTTGAGAACGAACCCGTTGAAAACAATGACAGCGACAGGCCTGATAAGAGCGATCTGGTCGCATCGATCAGCGAGCCAGCAGACTGTGCATCGAGGCCAGCCGCCCAAGTATCCTGGCGAAATCGATTTCAATCAGTCTCGGCACGTATTGGCTCCCAACTGCTGACAGCTTGTCTGCTTCTGGTGCTGGGGGCGATTTCTGTATGGGCAGCCGATAGCTGCCTGCGGTAGGCTTGCTGGATGGCTTGCTTCGCGTGCTTTGGTTCTGGTGGCGTCCAAAATCTCCAATATGAGGCCTAATATATCTTATTTGACTCAAACTGATTATGCATTGCCTACAAGGACACAACCAGATATTCTACTGAACTTTATCAGTAAGAAATTGGCGTAGAAGTTTTTAGTTGACTATTTTTAGCGCAATGCACTCCTATCCAATAAGAAATTAAGTGGTCTCCATGTGTCAGTAAAATATGACTGATATTTCATATTGTCAATGAAATATGAATCGACATATTTCATATATATATATATTGTTGAGATATTCAATAATATCTCATTGAATACTATGAGTATTGTATTAATATATATATATATTAGCTATATATCAACATATAGCTGAGCATGGTGCGTATATAGACAAACCATGCACCTTAATCGAATGGATATACGGGGCTAACACTATAAGTATCAATGCTATCTCAACCAATAACCTTAAGAAATAAGCAAACAAATTAACCTTTGATTTAAATATCTAGCCAGAATTATGTCAATGCTTAATTTTTTTATTTGGTTGACGTTTTTAGAACTTAATAAATATAAATTGCACGCTAAAGTAAACTTGCTGATGTTTGTTATTGCATGAGCTTCCATGAACTTTCAACCGAACTTTTGTGTCGCAGAAGAATATAGTTATACTACTAACTATCGAGCATATACTGCATGACGACCAAGCAAGCGTGACATCAGGCAATCGTTATGTATGCTGCAGTCAGGAGCTCAGATTGATGTGCAAGTTTCAGCTCCGACCCGATATTGATGTTCCCTCACTTTTTGCACAGCTATCATTATTTTATGCTAGAAAGGACTGGAGCAGAATGTAGCATGAGCATGAGCGCCCTGAATAATCGTAAAAAGAAGTCGGACTTGAAAACCAACTTATATTTCGAAGACTCCCAACAAGCTGCAGAGTCCAAGCTTTGGCATATCTGTAATGTTGAGCAGGCATGCATTAGGCCAGCATTTTGAGGCAAGTTTGTCCATGTCAATTATCGGCAACAAACAAAAAAATTTAAAAGCAGTAAAGGCGATTCAGTGCCATGGTTTTAACGTATTTTGTAACTATTCTCCTTGCTTGAAGCCATTCCTTCTCTAAACTGATTTCATTTCTAGTACGCTCACGCCTTTCACAAATATACAAATTATACTCGTAGATTATGCGAGAATAGGCGCGTTCAGGTTCAGCTTACTCGGACTATAGCTAGATCGGTTCAAACCTAATATGAGAGCCAATGAAATTTTTTTGTATGTATAAAATGCGCTTGAATTAAGTTACATGATGACACAAAATGAATCAATGTGCAATACACAAAGAAACCTTGCAGCAATACGAAAACAAAAAAAACAAAAAAGACAAACTACAATAGCCATAGTGCTTTTAAATGCTGCAGTTGTAGTATGAAACTGCCGTATTTTTTTTCAAAAAATAAACTGTTTGGATGTTCTTAGATAGAAAATTGTTGGTGAGGTGTTGTGAAAGCTGTGAAATAAAAGTAAAAAACTGTGAAGCAGCTGCGATTGACATGACAAAATGTAGTGTAATCTACCGTTTTTAACGAAACGGTTTTGGCGCAAGATTCGAATTTTTAATTTCACGCGAATTAATTAACTTTCTAGGACCACTATATATATGAGAAGACTCTTCTTCTAGTTGTCCTTTATTAATTTTCGTGTGAAGAATGTGAATAACATATTTTTAATAATAAACTCTAATGTCGTTTTACGTGCTTGCTTAAACGGCAACGAGAGGATACATATATAAGTTTTAATCTTTTGAATGTCTGATTCAAATTCAATAGGGCCTATATTTTTCTGCCAGTACTGCTGCTGTTGAGTTGAAAAAATATTTTTTAATTTCATCGAATACACAAGCACATGTAGTCTTAGTAGTCTTAGTGACTTAGTCATAGACTGGCAGTCATAGACTCAGCTCAGACTATCCAACAAATACCGCGATAGCTGCGAGGTGGTTGGGAAGAATGTTTGACCGTCTATTATTGTTTGAAAGCTGTGGCAGATGTGAAGTTGCTAGGCCTATAGTGTTGGGGCTTATGGAATTATTGTCAAAATCAGTAATTATGTCCAATAGGAAGATAGGAAGAATTAAAAGAAATTTGGTGACATTGTCTAAGTCTTATCTTGTCCTTTCTTTGGAGCTAGTCAGAGGATCTGAGCTGTGGTGTTCTTAGCTATGTGCCCACTGCCCCTGTGACAATGACCTATGATGCATTGAAAATAAGTAGGCCTAACTTGAAATTCTTAGGTAGCTAGCTACCTAGCTAGGCCTAAGCTTAGTCTATACAATATGACTGATTTAGGCCTAATCACTTGTCTGTAGGCCCTATTACCTATAGAATAGGCCTAAAGACAACTAAAATAGGCCTAGGCCTAATATACATTGTTCTGTTCTATATAATGAAAAACAAAATTATTTTTTAGGCATATGATAGCTAATTAGCTAGCTATTAAGCAAAACAACTGTCTGTCACAAAGGTAGCAATAGCATTTGCCAATAATTTCTACATTCTAAGATAGCTAAGTATATATATTTAACAATATAAATAGTTTTTGTACAGTTAACTCCATTTATATATGAACTATCACTATCATACTATAACTAAACAAACCAGTTATTGTTATATTTAAAGTTTAAGCAAATAAGCAAATATATAATGTTACTTCTTAGATTTTTGTTGTCTGTAATAAATCAATTTATTATTTATAAACTTCATTTTTTCCAGGACATAAAGCCATTTAAACATCTAAATTCTAAAACAATACTTAAATATAATGACTGACTCCACCAAGAAGCCATCTTCTGGAACACAGCAGTAAGCAATTTTAAAAAAGCTTTTACAGTTAAATACTTTTTTTCTTGGTACTAGCTTCTTGCAATTTTTAAGCACCCAGAATCCAGATTGCCAAACCCTTCCCTACAATGTGACAGCTGACTATTGACACCCTTCCCTACAATGTGACAGCTGACTACTGACACCCTTCTCTAAAATGTGACAGCTGACTACTGACACCCTTCTCTAAAATGTGACAGCTGACTACTGACACCCCTTCCTACAATGTGACAGCTGACTACTGATACCCTTCCCCTCAATGTGACAGCTGACTAATAAAATAATCTTGATGTATTTGTTACATCCTTAACGACCATTCCATAATACCACAGACACTAGAATAATCACAATATCCTTCGATTCCAAATCGCAGGGGAATCAAAGTTCCCTTCAACAATGACGGATCCTTCATGGAGATGTTCAAGAAAATGAAGCAACAGCAGCAGCAGCGATCGCCGAAATCGCAGCCGGACGTGAAGCCATCGGTTGCACAGCTTGAAAAGCTAACTGGCGAAGCCAAGAAACGGCCAGCTGATAGGTGCTTACTGGCTTTTTAGTGGATTTATTGGTTCAATATGCTCTTATCCCCGCTTTACCATATTTTTTTAAGTTCTTGCTTTTAATCCTGTTTTGTTTATCATTTTAGACCAGCCTCGACCTCAGCAGCTGCTGATGCTAAGCCGAAGCCGAAGCTTGAAGAGATTCACGACGCCATTCCGCCGCCTGAAGATCCTCTCACAATAATGAACATTGAAAATCTGGCCTCACAAATTGCTCCCCTGGCGCCCGACGAAGAATTCACCGCTCTGCGCTGCTTCAAAGCCGAAGATTGCTACTCGTGAGTAGTGTTCAGCGCGCAAGCAATGCTGGAAATTTATTTGCTAATGAAAGTTGACATGTTAAAATCCGTGCCCAGCTTCCTACAGGATCAGAGCAGTCAGGCTTGTCGCTATTTCTACTATCGCCTTGGCGAAATTCGACTTGAGCTGAGCCAGGAGGTCGAAGCTGCCGGTGAGTCATTCGGGCCATGGGAGAGCAAGAGCAGTGCTTGTGTTGAAGCATGCTCACAGCTGAGCAGTGTGTGTGTTGAAGCATGCTCACAGCTGAGCAGTGTGTGTCTTGAAGCATGCTCACAGCTGAGCAGTGTTTGTGTTGAAGCATGCTCACAGCTGAGCAGTGTGTGTTGAAGCATGCTCTCAGGTAACCAGTGTGTGTGTGTGTATGTGTTGGGTTTGTGTTGAAGCAGGCTCACAGCTGAGCAGTGTGTGTGTTGAAGCATGCTCACAGCTGAGCAGTGTGTGTGTTGAAGCATGCTCTCAGGTAACCAGTGTGTGTGTGTGTATGTGTTGGGTTTGTGTTGAAGCAGGCTCACAGCTGAGCAGTGTGTGTGTTGAAGCATGCTCACAGCTGAGCAGTGTGTGTGTTGAAGCATGCTCACAGCTGAGCAGTGTTTGTGTTGAAGCATGCTCACAGCTGAGCAGTGTTTGTGTTGAAGCATGCTCACAGCTGAACAGTGTTTGTGTTGAAGCATGCTCACAGCTGAGCAGTGTTTGTGTTGAAGCATGCTCACAGCTGAGCAGTGTGTGTGTTGAAGCATGCTCACAGCTGAGCAGTGTTTGTGTTGAAGCATGCTCACAGCTGAGCAGTGTTTGTGTTGAAGCATGCTCACAGCTGAGCAGTGTGTGTGTTGAAGCATGCTCACAGCTGAGCAGTGTGTGTGTTGAAGCATGCTCACAGCTGAGCAGTGTGTGTGTTGAAGCATGCTCACAGCTGAGCAGTGTTTGTGTTGAAGCATGCTCACAGCTGAGCAGTGTTTGTGTTGAAGCATGCTCACAGCTGAGCAGTGTGTGTGTTGAAGCATGCTCACAGCTGAGCAGTGTTTGTGTTGAAGCATGCTCACAGCTGAGCAGTGTGTGTTGAAGCATGCTCATAGCTGAGCTGTGTTTGTCTGATGTCACCCATAGCTTTCTGATGCAAATTTAGCAGATGCCAAGCGTCCCCGAACCGATGAGCCGTCAGCGGCCGGAGCCTCGTCTTCCGGCGGTTGCGCCGGGGGCGCTTCGGCCGCTGACCTCTTTGATCCATTTTCGTCGAAGAACATTCGAGCGGCCAAGAAGTTCACCGGCGGCTTTCACCTGACTGAGGATCAGGCTAAGCAGATTGCCTACCAGCAGGAGCTCAACGCTATTCAGGTTCGTTGGCGATTGAGACCTAAACGAAGGTCTTTAGTTCGAATCCTAGCCCAGAAAAAGAACAAATATTATCACTTACCGAGACACTTAATTAACCATCGCATTGGTTTAACTACCTGTGGAATGAGAGCATCTGGGCTAGAGATTTAGGTTGGTGTGACGCCCGGCCCCCAGTCCACAGACTGAACTCTGCTTTGGATGGCATGCTACTGAATGTTAAACTGGCCCATATCGATAAGGTTTAGTTCCTATTTGTCAGATTTTTTATGATGCTGAGCTGTCATTTACGGGCTATAAAATTAGTACCCATTGTAATAAATGATTGCAGGATAGCTGTGGGCAATGGCACATAATTTGGTGACACTAGACCCGCAGCCTGCGAGGAGGCAATTCTGCCCATTTCGCTGACTCCAGAGCACACATGCACACGCTCACAGGTGTGTACATCTGCCTTGACACTCTCATTGTGCTTTGGAGGTTGGCCCTCACGGGCGTAAATTGCACGACAAACCCCCAAGCCTTCTTTCCGTGGCTGCGCCCCAAATGAATGTGGCCTTGCCGCGGAATCGAGCTCAGGGACCTTGGTGCGAGAGGCAAATTCCATTTAGATCGCTCTGCCATTTAACCCCCAAGGACCCTTGATTCATAATCGTCCATTTTCCGCTCGCTCGGAACAACAGGAGTTCATTCTGGCCCAGAAGAAGCTCAAGATCAAAGAGAAGGAGGTGATAGCCGCCAGGGGTAAATACGAATACGACTCAGACGAGGAGGAGGCCTCCGCCGGCGCGCCGACCTGGGAGCACAAGCTGCGCCAGCAGGAGATGGAGGCGACTCGCACCTGGGCCCAGAAGCTCACCGAAATGGGCCGCGGCCGGCACCACCTGGGCGACTTCATGGACCCGGCCGAGCTCACGAAGTTCATGGAGCAGTACAGGCAGCTGAAGGAGGGCGGCGGCGAGATGACGTCAGCTGATTATGCCGAGTTCAAGCTCACCTGCGAGAATGTCGGCTTCAAGATGCTGGAGAAGATGGGCTGGAAGGAGGGTGAGGGCCTGGGCCAGGCGGGCCAGGGCATCACGGCCCCGGTCGGGCAGCAGGGCGTCAACCAGACCGGCGCCGGCCTCGGCATGCTGTCAACCAGCGCCATCGCCGAGCTGACTAAGGACGACGACGAATATGAGGCCTATAGGAAGCGCATGATGCTGGCTTACCGGTTCCGCCCGAATCCGCTCAACAATCCGCGCCGGCCTTACTATTAATGTTAGGACTACTGTTGTGGGACTCGTCAATTGAAGCTCACCTGCACTGTTTTCTGGTTGAAATTAATGTTTTTCCACCTGAAAATTCTATTTTGATTGGTTTGCTTCTATTAGGGATTAAATAGCTTTGCCTTAGATGTTTTAAATGGTTGACTGTTATCTAGGTACAATTAGATTGGCGGCTTTGCCTTTGATATTTGTATTAGTGTTATCTAACAACAATTAGTTTGGCGGCTTTATGTTTGATGTTTGTATTGGTTAGCTGTTATCTAGGCACAATTAGTTTGGCGGCTTTATCTTTGATGTTTGTATTGGTTAGCTGTTATCTAGGCACAATTAGTTTGGCGGCTTTATCTTTGATGTTTGTATTGGTTAGCTGTTATCTAGGCACAATTAGTTTGGCGGCTTTACCTTTGATGTTTGGATTGGTTAGCTGTTATCTAGGCACAATTAGTTTGGCGGCTTTACCTTTGATGTTTGGATTGGTTAGCTGTTATCTAGGCACAATTAGTTTGGCGGCTTTGCCTTTGATGTTTGTATTGGTTAGCTGTTATCTAGGCACAATTAGTTTGGCGGCTTTGCCTTTGATGTTTGTATTGGTTAGCTGTTATCTAGGCACAATTAGTTTGGCGGCTTTATGTTTGATGTTTGTATTGGTTAGCTGTTATCTAGGCACAATTAGTTTGGCGGCTTTGCCTTTGATGTTTGTATTGGTTAGCTGTTATCTAGGCACAATTAGTTTGGCGGCTTTGTCTTTGATGTTTGTATTGGTTAGCTGTTATCTAGGCACAATTAGTTTGGCGGCTTTGCCTTTGATGTTTGTATTGGTTAGCTGTTATCTAGGCACAATTAGTTTGGCGGCTTTGTCTTTGATGTTTGTATTGGTTAGCTGTTATCTAGGCACAATTAGTTTGGCGGCTTTGTCTTTGATGTTTGTATTGGTTAGCTGTTATCTAGGCACAATTAGTTTGGCGGCTTTGTCTTTGATGTTTGTATTGGTTAGCTGTTATCTAGGCACAATTAGTTTGGCGGCTTTGTCTTTGATGTTTGTATTGGTTAGCTGTTATCTAGGCACAATTAGTTTGGCGGCTTTATGTTTGATGTTTGTATTGTTTAGCTGTTATCTATGTAGAATTAGATTGGCGGCTTTGCCTTTGATGTTTGTATTGGTGGGCTATTGTTCATAGTCTGTGAGACAGATAATGCAACTCTGTCATACTGCTACGATTTCTACTGGCAACTGTCTAATTATACTTTTAATTTATCTGTAACCCTATGTCTGTTTATGTTTGTCACTTCGATGCTGTGTAGTAAAAGTTGAGTTCCGCTAGCAAAACCACCGAAACCGTTTTTTTGTTGATGTGACAAAGCAGTTTTTAATCTTTATATAATTATTCAAAAGTGCTGCCGAAGCACTAATCTTACTATAATATGATCCCAAATATGTGAATGTGTTCATTATTGTCTTTTTTCTCTCACTTTTAGCTACATTTCTCAAAAAGAACTGTATATACACAAAAAAAATAAAAATTGTTCATTTTTGTCATTAATTATAATCTAACAAATGCCTTAGCAAGCCCTATTAAAACCTTGCACGACTTACATTGTTAAATTTTACAAAACTGCTTTGGCGTTTAAAATTAGGGTTATAAAATGCAAAAAATGGGCTATACGTCACTGTGGCTATATTGTGTTGCAATATTCCTTAATATACTGTCATATTTATCATAATAAAGGACCAATGTTGTTTTAGTTAGTATTAAAATAGTTTCTGTGTCGTCAGTTTATTATAAGTTTTTAGTACAAGTAACAACTGGGTTTGAAAGATCCCAGTCCCTCAGGGTTTTAAAGATCCCAGTCCCTCAGGGTTTAAAGATCCCAGTCCCTCAGGGTTTAAAGATCCCAGTCCCTCAGGGTTTTAAAGATCCCAGTCCCTCAGGGTTTTAAAGATCCCAGTCCCTCAGGGTTTTAAAGATCCCAGTCCCTCAGGGTTTTAAAGATCCCAGTCTCTCAGGGTTTTAAAGATCCCAGTCCCTCAGGGTTTTAAAGATCCCAGTCCCTCAGGGTTTTAAAGATCCCAGTTCCTTTCGCTTTATAGATTATACATCCACTTTTTATAAATCCTTGTTTCGCAGCGTTTAACATTTCTAGATCTTAAAGTTCTGAAAATAACAATATCTTCATGGTTCATAGATCCCAGCTTCCCATATCTTCATGGTTCATAGATCCCAGCTTCCCATATCCTCATGGTTCATAGATCCCATTCTCTGATGAACCGCACAGCCGACCTCCACCCCAATCCAGTTGCCCCTCAGCCGCAGTCTCCAGTTTTGCCAGCGCTTGGCGGCGGCCAGGGCGGCGCCGCTGCCCTGCCAGCCGAGGCGGCTGCGGCACCAGCGGGATCCCGGCACTCTGCGCTCCAGACTCATCCGGGCCGTCACAGAGCCGGTGCTGCCGCCGCGTACAGTCTGCGACACTGAGCGGCGTCTGCGGTTGAACGAGGCTCGCCGGCAACAAGTTGAGAACAGCGCCTATCTGGCATTTCTTGTCGATGAATATCGGCGCGAGGTGCTAGACGCTGCCGAAGGAAAAATGATGCTGCTGCTGGAAATGCTGCCTAACAGAATGGTATGCGTGCTTGCTTGGACTCTAGCTCATCCTCGATAATGTCCGTTGAACCCCCTTTTGTCGTTCATCTCTTTAGTCGAAATTTTATTTTTTTTCTTGGATAATTTCTAAAAATGTGTGCTTATCTCTGCGCAGTCTGCCGAAGTTTGAGTTGAGCATTGTAAGGGTATTGGAGCCCAGCGGTTAGAGCATCCATCCGACTTAAGACTTGAAGGTCGGTGGTTCGAATCCTGACTCCTATGGAACAATATGCATCTTCCTTGCCCTGGTGGCAGAGTGCATCGTGCCAAGATGGCTCACCTCACTGTCAGGCAGTTCCGGCTGCTGCTGCTGCTGTTGATTTCTCACGGCGAAAAAATTAAAATAAATAAATAACTTTTCTGGTCCTGTAAGTAGTAACATTTCTGTGTGGTCCTTCAGAGAGGGGTTGTAGCCTACTGGTCGGAGCATCCGACTCGCGACGGGGTTCGATTTCCGACTCCACTCGGACGATTCGTGTCATTAAGCGGTTGTGGCGTACCCCCCAGTCCATGGACTGAACAGCCGTACGCAGTTTTCAGATGCGCGGCTGTGCTGTCGGCAGCACATCTGGCCCGATGGGGCAGGTGTAATATGTTATATTTAAAATTATTGTCGATTCTATTCTGATTTCCCGAACCGCCGCTCGCCTCTCCGCCCTCAGCAACTGAGCTACTCCTATCGCAACCAGCTGCACCAGCTCAACTACTTTCTGCCTCGGCGCTATCGTTACGTCAACCCTGTGGTGAGGCGGGCCGCCAGCGGTACCAAATGGCAACCGTTGGCCGATCTGTTCTTCGCTGACGGCCTCTCAACCGAGGTGGCCATTGGGCCAGCCGAACCGCCAGTTTGCCAGTCCGCCCTGGCAGTGGTGGACGCCTCTCCCTACCTGGTGCTGCTTGGCGGCGTGACCGAGAATCGCATGCTGACCGCCGCGCAGGTAAGCTAAAATCCGGCTGGCCTGCTTGCTGTGCGCAGCTCCGTTGAGTTACTGGAGAATGCTGGGGATCGCGATTTTATCTACACTGTGGCCTTCTAAATTTGTGATAAAGTTAGGTATGTAATTCGGGGGGTTTGGTGGCAGAGCGGTTATCGCGTTTGCCTCTCGCACCACGGTCCTAAGTTCGATTCCACGGCGAAGCCAAATTAAATTGGGGCGCAGCCGCGGAGAGAAGGCTTGAGGGCTTGTCGTGCAATTTACGCCCTTGTGGGCCAACCTCCAAGGCACTGTGAAGTGTACACTGCCTGACGATGAGAAAGTCAGGGCAGATGTACACACCTGTGTGAGTGTGTGCCTGCGTACAGTATTTGTGTGCGTGTGCTCAGGAGTCAGCGAAATTGGCAGAATTGCCTCCTCGCTGGCTGCGGATCTAGTGTCACTAAATTATGTGCCACTCCCTGCAGCCCTCCTGCAATTATTATTATTTAGGTATGTAATTTGGGATTTAGGATTAAGTATTGTTTAAGGAAGTAGGGATTTCGCCGATCCTGGATTTGAAGTTAATACTAAGATTAGGCTAGATTAGGGATTATATGATTTGGGATTTGGGATTAATGTTAAGATTTAGGATTAAGATTAGGATTTGGGATTTGGGAGCATTGTGTAGATGAGTGATTTAGGAATAAATACTTGGCTGGGGTTAGGGGGTTCGGAAGAACTCCGGGATCGCTGGGGTATATCAATATAGACCATTGTGCGCAACGAGGTTTGAAAAAAGAAAATCTGATTTTTTTGTTAGGATTTTTTATTTTTTTAGAAGCTCTTGATTGCAATATTATTGAAATTTCTTGAATTATTTTTTTATCTACTTCATTGTGCTTTTTCCTAAGCCCGTAATTGCAATTAATTGCCTTGCCCAGGTCCGAGACTTTGCCCAGCTACCCGATCTGAGCACGGCCAGGGCTCGCCTCATCGGGGCTCTGAACGGCCCAGCCGAGTCGCTAACGAGCTTGCTCAACTCGCCGGCTGAACAGCTGGTGGCCCTGTTGGAGAATCGGCGAGATCAACTGCGCGGCGGGGTCGACGGCGAAGGCCAGCAATGACGCTGCGGTTGACTGCCTCACAATTGATCCGTTTTAATTATAGAAGACGCTTGAATTAATGTGCTTACCTGTTCCATAATTTACTTTTCTTGTGCTAGTTTATCAAAATCTTCTAAACTAAAACGGTTAGCTGTTACCTGGTTTACCTGTGGCCGCCAGTTTGCATTAAGAATTGTAATGTTTCTAAGAAATCTGCAAAAAATTGTTATGCTTCCATTTTTTTTCTTGTTCCGGAGTTCGTCAGAAGGCACTGTGCTTGTAGTACCACACTGAAGCTAGCAACTCGTAATCGTCTAGAATGGTCTAGACGCGATCGTCTAGAATCAGACTAGAAAAAAATATATGGATATATGCTTCTTCCTCGGCGCGAAAAAATTTGGCGTGACAACTATTATCCGCTCATTTAACAATAACTACATAATCAATTTTTATGCACTTAAAAAAGATAAATGATTTATATTAATGATCAATCAAATCTATACTGCAGATCGGTACATGGTATACATAGCTCCAAATGTGAAGAAAGGAAATAAATAGCTGATTAGTACCTGTGCCAAAGCAGAATAAATAATCGACAAAGCGTTAAGATAAAGTAAATTCGAACCACTGACCTTCACGTCGTGGATAAGCCAATGAACCCCCTTTAGCCTTTTACAAAAAAAGAAAAGTAAAGGTAATCATAAAAACAACGTGAATATAACTATACGAGTTCATAAAAATGATAGAGCCTGTAAATATTCAATTGACGAACAATGACACAGAAAGCCGATTTAGTCGAGCTCAGACATTTCACCGAAAAATTGGTGCCGTTAATAAACACACAAAATTAGTTTTGCCCATTTGCACAAATTTATTACACCCACATTAGCAGGTGTAATAATTATAAAATGTTGGATACGGCGTCCCCTTATATGATGCAGTGAACAGATGTATTCGCAGCCTTCAGATATAATGCGGCTGTACTTTGGGCTACACATCTTGCCTAATTGTGGCAGGTTTAGTATTTAAATTACTATTTTTATGAACATATGTACTAGCCCATAGATTTAAGATTAATGAACTTAACATCGGCTTGGTGGGAGTTAAGATTTGGTTACAATCGAGGAGAAGAGGGAGATTAATATTAAAATGAATAATGCAAATTCATTGCAATGAATAAACCACTTGATATTTTTATGTCAACCGGCGTCTGAGAAAACGAGCTAAGCCACATACTATTTGTTTAAGCCATTGAAAAATTCCGCAAATAGCGAGTAACGTAGTTTTCACGAACCGGCTTTTTAAACGGCAACTTTATTAGAATCAGAAGAAAATAACTTTTACCCTGAGCTCGAGGAAGTACTGCCATACTCTGCTGTTTCATTTCATCTTAGTGAAATTCTTTATGTATCCGTTAAGTCTAACCAGGGCACAGCTTTTTCGGCAACTAGATATAGAATCGCCCGTAGCAATTATCTAAAAATTGATATTAAGCTTATTTAATATTTTGATTGACAAAATTCTGTAAAGTTTGTTGGCATACTTACGCAACCTACAATGAATGGGTCGTAAATCGTACTGTAAATTATTACTAAGTTTATCTCCTGACATTCACATTTTTTAAGTTGATTGTCTTCTTTCAAATATACAGTGCATTTTTCAATGTTTTCATGAAATGATTTACCAGTGCCCCCAGTGCGTATCTTTTTAAATTTCATTTAAAATCCTTATTTGTGACTTCAAACATTTTAAGATATATGATGTAAAACATATCGAGTATATATGATGCAGAGAAACCAAAACCATACGTTTTTATTAGCTATTTGGTTATAGCAGCAACAATATTCTTGTAAGTATTTCTAATGTCTAATTGTGAATACATTGTCATTATTTAGATTCTACATAAAATCTGACTACCTAGATATTTGTTACATAATCTAACTAATAAATAAAGCGATAGTATCAGGAGTGTATTCAAGTATAATTATTGTTTTTGTTTTATATAAACCATGAGTCAAAAGATAAATGCTTTAAATATCTGCATTTATCAATGTGTTAGGTAAAACATGTCAGATATTGTAAGCATAAAATTATATTCAACTATGTTCAGTCAGTTTTTGTTTTGTTGAGTTTTTTCTCATTGTTTTTTGTTTAAATTAGTTCAGACAATAAATTTGAATATCATTTTAAGTTTTCTCTTTTGTTCTTTAGCTCTGCCAATTAGTTGAGTTCATTAGCTTTTTATCTGATGGCTATTGCATTGTGTTAATGAAAACACATTCTAGAAACATATCATGCTATGGACCAAAAGCTATAGACTTGTCTTTTTAGACTTTCTAAGCAAAAATAAATTATAGATTTTTGCTTTGGTTTAGTAATTGATTAATATACTTCAGGCATTGTTAATGATTAGAGATGGTCAGATGCTGAAGACAAAGGCCATTGCTTTGAGCCGTACTCTGTATTGTAGAACTAGCTAGTGTAATATGTATTATTACAGTAGAAGTTAGTTTTTTTCGTGTGCCTACATTTAAATTTTCCTCTAATTTTCGGTGCTTTTTAGCATATAGTTTTCTACATATAAGGATTTAATAACCCTGAAACTTAAGATAGAGCCCATTGTTTGTATTTTCTAATGATCAAGTCAACACAATTACCGTTTGATAAAGCTGTGTATCGAAATAAATCTGACTTCCTTTATTTATGTGAGATAAAGCCCGCAACTTGTCTATTTGCTGAATAGCCACCCACTGCTTCAAGGCCTATTGTCTATGGCAAAAAAGAACTTGTCGTCGTGGGCACCAAGTCCCGATTTGTTCTCTACTTCTTTGGTTCTATTGCAGTGTGCAAAATCGGTTCACTTTTCAGTCTTTTAGTCTTGAGAGTCAGCAGTTGTTACTTCGAAGCTCCACTCGAAGCTCCAATCGGTCAGTTCGCTAATATTTAATGCAGCCGCTGTCGCCAAGCGTTGTTCGCTTGCTGCCGGGCGATCGGTGCAACTGCTGCCCCAACGGCTATCACGTTGACAGAAGCTACTTGAGCGCCGTCGGAGCGGCAAGCTATTCCGCCGAGAGTTCAACAGCTCGATCAGCTTATCAGAGAAATTTGACTACTGCTCAAAATGGAGCACTGCTGTCAACATTCGAGCAGCAGCAGCAATACAGAAGCAGCGCCTATTACAATGACGACGCTGGCAGCGGCGTTCGGCCGGGGGGCAGTTACAGCGGCAGCAACTACAACTATGGCCAGAACGGCAACAGCTCGGCTTTGCGGAATCGCCAGAGTTACAATGGCGACTCTATTGCTTTTGGCGACACCCCAGCCGCTGATGAACCTGACGATGGCGACCTATTTGCCACCTATGGCACCAAGCTGGATAGGCGAACTATTCGGCGCGATTTGGATAGCAACGAGAACCGGAAGCGCGAGGAGGAAGCTAACAGTGACGATAGAATGCGGCGAGATCAGCTGACGCTGTTGATGCCAGCTGATAGGCAGAATTTTGTACAAGCCGATCCTGGGCGGCCCACGCAGCCGGCGAAAAAGCTGAAACCAAAGTCGCCGCAGAAGCGACTGTCGCCGATGCCGGAGAGGTCGCCATCGTTAATTACACCTAAAAGAGCACCACCGCCTCCGCCGCCAACGCCACCGCCTCCGCCACCGTTACCGCCACCACCGCCGCAGACGCCGCCACACCTGCCCCCCAGAAATGATCGTCGATTGAATGACCTAGAGAAGCTGCTGCCGAGGCTGCAGGAGCAAATCGACAGTCTGCAAAAAGAGAACCAACAATTAAACCAGCGCAAGCTGCCGCAGGAGGTGCCACAGCAGCGCGAGAAGCCGCACCGAGAAACAAGAGCATCAACAGCTCAGACGGAGGCGGAGCCGCTAAGGACCATCACGAAATCTACGGAGACCGAGCGTCAACCTACTACAATTTATCGCACGCAGTCCACGGCCACCGACGATGTCAATCTGTCCTCTTCAGTCAAGGCTTCCATGCCCATCGAGAAGCCAGCCCCAAAGCCGCCGCCACCGGTTGTGGCGCCAAAGCCGAAACGGCTGCCGGTTCTGCTAAATACTGGCGTTGGAACAGATCCTATACCGAAGCCCGCTAAGAAATACAACGTTGGGATTGTTACCGACCCGCTGCCGCCTCTACCGCCACCGCCACCGCCGCAGTCCGATGCTAGCATTAGCACAGATCCGCTGCCTCCACCACCGCCACCTCCTTCGTGTTCAAACACCGGCGTAAACACCGACCCCCTGCCGCCTCCACCGCCGCCGCCGCTGCCGCCATCGCCACCGCAGTCTGACGCCAGTGTGGTAACAGATGCGCCGCCTCAGCTTGCAGACTTCAGCCAACAGATTCGCGCTTCCGACGATCCCGAGGAGGTGCTGGAGGATCCAATACCGGTTCCGCCAACATCGCTGGAGCCGCGTCAGTCGAGGCCACTTAGAGTGCCGCCGTCTAAGGCAGGTCTTCCGCCTCTCTCTGATGATCCTAGTGTGTCACCAATTGACCCAGATAGCGACGTCAACATCGAGGAGGTGATTGTGCCGCAGCGTTGCAGAATGGTCGAGGTTGGAACCAGCTTCAACTGGATGTACCCATCGCAGTGGACCAGCACCGACGATCTGCCGCAGCCAGTTCCGGAGAGTCGCGACTTTGAGCAGCAGTTTGCTCCGCCTGACAATCGCACAACCAACGGCGTGGCCACTGTTAAGCTTGTTATCAGCAATAGCAAGACTCAGACCGAGCCGCAAGAGACTCCGCTAGCTCCACCATCACCACCGCCAACTCCGCCCCCGACTCCTCCTGTATCGACTGTCTCCGTCGGAGTTGGCGATTTCGACGTTCGCACAATCGCTGAGCAACATGCAGAGCGGCCAACTTCAACCAAGTCCTGCGGACCCGATGCCGCCGCAATCGTCACGTCCTCAGCTGAGTGCCGCGTGCTGAAACTGATCGACACCGGGTCGAACATTTCCATGCATACGCACGTTACATCCACGCAGGATTCCGGATCATTATTTGATAAGCAGCCGCAAGAACAGGCGGCCAGGGAATCTTCATCGACCACTCTATCGAGCAGTTACCGTCGCCAGCAATCTATTAAGCAGCAGCTGCAGCGGCAGCAGCAGAACCAGAACCAGAATCAGGAAACTGAACTACTCCACCAGCAACAGTTGGATCAAATCGAACGCGAACATGTGACCACCGTAAATGAACTCCGATCAATTATTACTGAACTGGAAACTCAGTTGAGCACTTATCAGACTACTGTGGTTGAACTGCAGCAGTCCACCGCTTCGGCCAAGTCAATTCGTCGACGCAACGTTGGCTTAATTGTGAAGCCGTCCTGCCGTGACGTCGGCATCAACTTCGTCGCCGAGGAGGCCAAGCCGGCTCAGCGGTCCGTTGGAATCAGCGTGGAGCTTCAACCAACGCCGCCACCACCGCCGCCGTCAACGCCACAGCTGCCGCAGACTACTGCACGTAATTATGCAAATTCTTCCGTCACGTCATCGTTAACTGAAGAGACCATTACCAGCTCGACGCAGCAGCAGCAGCAGTTCGCTCTTCAATCGTCGTCCTCAGAGCAGTCGCTTCCAGCGGCTTCTTTGACTATAATCAATCAACGCCACGCTTTTCAGACGGTAATCCAGCAGCTGCATCAGAAGTACGGCATTAGCACCGTAGAGCTGGTTAGCCTGATTAGTCTGCTACTTCGGCGGGACGTAAAGTGTTGCGGACAGCAGGTAGGGAGCCTTCAGCTTTGTTGAATTTCAGGCTCTTAAATTATTTCAGCTTTCTATTAAAAAAATTAAGTCGTAGAATGTCCACCAAAACTGATGCCCGCATATGAAGCATTGAGTATTTCAAAAATGGCCAAAACTCCTTATGATTTGTTGTCTTTTTTTCGAAAAAGTATGAGCATCTCCAGGACGACCTCTTTCAAAAAAGGGTCGGTCTGTCAGTACGCCTTCTTTGAGAAAAGGGTCTGTGTGTCAGGACGTCAATTTTTCAGAAGGGGTCTGTCTGTCAGGACATATACTTTCCAACGATGCTTTTTACAACCTCTCAGGTTTTTGTTAACTGTTGCACTACATTAGCTAAGCACGTCATTACTCGTATTTCGAATGTAGGAATATTCAAGTTTTATTCGGGTTTCTTTATTCTCGAAATTTCCCTATCTTTTATCCAATTGGTAGACATCGCCGGAAACGCAGACGGTTGGCACCTCGGCACCAATGCCGACCACAGAGTCGAAGGCCACGGGCGACTCGGAAGAAATGCGCACAGATGTCCGCCAGGTGCGCGAGCATCTACTGCGCGACGTTTCAGCCCAAGCGAAATCTCTGATGTCAAATAAGTTCGCATTCACAGAGCGAGTCTACAGCTACGAGGCTGCCACGAATACGCTGCATCCAAAGTATCGCGACGCCGACACTGATACCTCGCCGGAAACGCTTTTGACTGAGCGCGGCACTGTCGAACTGGCGACGTCTAGCAACGTTGGCAGTCGCCACGTGACCAGCCATCATCAGGTTCGCATTGAGAGTAGTAGCAGTCGTAGTCTTGAGCATAAGCAGCAGCAGCAGTCGAGTTTCGAATGGTCGGTGCTGGGTCCGCGGCCCTACGCGCGCACCCAGATTCCCGGGCTAACAGCGCCTGACGATTCGCCGATTAGGCGATACAGCGGAAATCACGACAATGATGACAGCGGTTTAACATCGACAACGCTCGAGCCACCGAGATCCATTCTGACTTCAGCCGGCCGATCCAGTATCGCCGGACAGTCCAAGGCAAAGACTGTCACCTTTAACTCCATCAAAGTGGCCGATCGGTGAGCTTTTATGCTATACTAATCATTATATTTGCAGCCGGGCTGTGGCACAACAGTTGGTGACAGTCGACCCCGTTCCGCTGACTCCTGAGCACCCACGCATACTGTACGCAGGCACACGCTCGCACAGGTGTGTACATCTGCCCTGACTTTCTCATCGTCAGGCAGTGTACACTCTCACTGTAGGTTAGCCCTCAAGGGCGTACAGTTGCACAACAAGCTCCAAAGCCTTGTCTTTGCGGCTGCGCCCCAAATGAATGTGGCCTCGCCACGTATTCGAGCTCAGGGACCTTGGTGCGAGAGGCAAATACGCTAGACCGCTCTGCCACTAAGCCAGCTCGGCAACAATAAATTTCCAATTGCTTGTTGAATTTGTTCATCGAGTTCTGACAGTAGCTACTGCTTAGTGAATTGGAAGCCCAGCGGTGCATTGCATTTTCCCACGGCTCCTACGAATGGCCATTTTCTCACGCCTTTCTACTGTTGATGACGAATTTGACTAATTGAATGTCGGATTAGTTGAACATAATATTCGCGGTGGCGCTGTGAGTACTGGCACTTCAGCAGCAGCATTTTTTACTCAGGTGCGCAATCACACAGGTGTGTAAATATACCCTGACCTTCTCATTGTGGCTGTAAAAATTGTACGACAATCCCACAAGCCTTCTCTGCGCCCCAAATTAAGATGGCCTCTTAGCGGCTGCGAGCTCAGGGACTCAGGGATGCGAGACCTGTTGGCACTCTGCAACTCACACCCCTGACTTTAGGATAAGTTAAGCGAATTACATAAAAGTTTTTATGTTTCTTTTTTTCAAGAACAGTCAATCTGGCTGGGTGGGTAATTTTCTTTACCTTTTAGTTTATTTTAGGTATTTGTCATTTCTTGGCTAGAGGCGGAGGAGCAGAATTGTGCAAGGCAGAAACTGGAATGCATATTCTCGGGCTGCGGTTTGAGTCGAAAGCATATGTAATAAAATAAACTATTCAAAATATAGAAAGGCAGAGAAACAAGCGTCTAGTGGGTTTCAGCTCTTTATTTTGGCTTTTTATTTTAAATCCATTTCTTTTTAGTTGTAGCGAAAGAGTGAAAAATTGCTCACCCCATTTTTTGCGTAAACGAAATTAAAGGAAAAACTGGTTTCCGCTTCTTTTTGTCTTTTTGCTTGCTTGCTTAGTATTTTAAGCATTTCATTTTTTATGATAAATCAAGATTTTAGTTTTAAGGGTTGAAGGGGTTAGAGATGAAGGGTTGAAGGGGTGAGAGATGAAGGGTTGAAGGGGTTAGAGATGAAGGGTTGAAGGGGTTAGAGATGAAGGGTTGAAGGGGTGAGAGATGAAGGGTTGAATGGGTGAGAGATGAAGGGTTGAAGGGGTTAGAGATGAAGGGTTGAAGGGGTGAGAGATGAAGGGTTGAAGGGGTGAGAGATGAAGGGTGAGAGATGAAGGTTGAGAGATGAAGGGTGAGAGATGAAGGGTGAGAGATGAAGGGTGAGAGATGAAGTGTGAGAGATGAAGGGTGAGAGATGAAGGGTGAGAGATGAAGGGTGAGAGATGAAGGGTGAGAGATGAAGGGTGAGAGATGAAGTGTGAGAGATGAAGGGGTGAGAGATGAAGGGTGAAGGGGTGAGAGTGGAAGAACTGAATTATTGAACGTTTGTGTTTGTCGCTCCTATGTAAAGCCTGTCAAACCATACCGTGTCGCACTGTACCTATCTGAGAGGCAAGCTACAATGGCTATATTTCTATAGTTAGGTTTCAGTCACGCTCAGTTTGGCGCAATCCATTTGTTACATTGTCACAACTTACCCCCGCCCCAGACCACTTGTGGCTGCTTAAAAAAATGAGTTTCCTAGCAGAGCAACGAACTTTTAGCGACCGTCTCTGTGAGCTCTGTGCTGCCTCTTATTTAGTTGCATCGTTTTTATTCAACTTTTACGGTGCAAATATCTTTTTTGTTTGCTTTTCTATTAAAATAATTGATGGTATTAGACAAGTGTGTCATATTATTTCACTTTGAATATATTAAAATGAAGAGTGGATGGCCATGCAGTGGCTTTAGCTCAGTATCTGTAGGCTCAATGATTAGCTACATGACATCAATTCTCAACTAGTTTATATTCTTTTCTATAACAGTCTGTCTGTCTGTCTGCCCTACTTTAAGTCCAGCTATGACATCAAGTTTCTGATTCATTGTGCTACATGCAGACTGAAGCAGCCTCTGTACGTATTCGCATTTTACGATGCGCGCGCATGAGTCGGTCTCTGTCAGTTTCCTGTTTGATGTAAAAAAAATTCTCTCACAGATTTGCATAGTTCCTGTGCTCACGACAGGTAAGCAGTTATTATAATGAGCTCAGTCAAAACCCCCGTGAAGATGCTTTATCACTGCCCTTCTGTTGGCTGTGTGCCTTTTTCTGACTAGCTCTTCTTTCTATTTTTCTTTCCGTCTGTTTGCAAATTCGCTGCGTAGTAAAACGCTTGCCAATTAGAATGACGTTTAATGGAAAGTCGAGCTAGGGCTATAATTACGAAATTACTTTTTCCTTTCAAACGAAATCTGCACTGCGTAAATGGGTAATTCTTTACCTAAAATATTTGAGTGCAGACTTACTTGACTCATTTGTTATAAAAAGCTTAGGGTAAAACTAAATTATCAGCCAATTACTGTACAGGGTTTAACTGTTTTCCTGTTGAAGGGAGATAAGCTCAGTAAAAGAAGATTTTTGTCCTTGAGTCGACACTTACGAAGTAGTTCCCATTACTTTGGGGGGCAAGTCGCAGAGCTGTTAACGCGTTTGCCTCTCGCGCCAAGGTCCCTAAGTCCAATTCCGCGGCGAGGCCACATTAACAGTAGGACTACCAAGCCATTTTGCCGCCCGTTTTTTTACCAAAATGTTTTTTGCCAGCGCCTGAAGCTTTGGGGGTGACTGATTGGTTGACTAATCGAGGGTGTCCTGTGGTTGAGCTGCGCCTAATAGTTAGGCTTGAACAGTGAAATTGGAGAACTTCGCGTCAGGGTGTCCATAGTGGCCTAGTTCCACCTGTTGTAGCTCTTGAAGGTCTAGATAGATTAGAGAGATAGATCTAGATAAAGGTCGGTGACCACCGAAGTCGGAGATAATGCAGGCACATTCGGGTGACATGCTGATAAAGTTTGAAGGTCTGGAAAGGCCGCACTGAGGCGCAGTGCAAATTCGTGTATAGGGGTGTATGAAATACACTAGCTCTTATGGGAAAAATCGGACCTTCGGCCAGAAACATTGAATATCTCGACGTTCTGAAGAGCTGGCGACTTGTTTCTTGTTTCAGAAGATGTGCAACAAAAAGTTGGGCCGTGTTCTTGAGTTTCGTGTGCTTGCATCGTTCGAGTGCAGCAAAAAAATTGTCAGGTCAGGATTTCCCCCCCCCTTTGGTAGTTTTACTGTTAATTTGGGGCGCAGCCGCGGAGAGAAGGCTTGGGGGGCTTGTGCAATTTACGCGATTGAGGGCCAACCTCCATGGCACAGTGAGAGTGTACGCTGCCTGACTATGAGAGAGTCAAGGCAGATGTCCACACCTGTGTGAGCGTATACCTTGCGTATAAATCTTTCACCGCATTGTTTTCCGCATGGTTTTCCGCATGGTTTTCCGCATGGTTTTTTTTCCTGTATTTTTGCATCATGCTGACTTTAATAAAGCACTCATGTGCTGCAATAATCCTTGGTAACATTTTTAGCAAACATATGAAAGAGATTCTAACAACTATATCATACAAGATTATATGATACTAGGTCATATCTTACCAGATCATGCCATATCATACCATAACATGCCATATTATACCATATCATGCCATATAATACAAAATCATGCCATATCATAACAGATTATGCCATATCATACCATATCATACCAGATCATGTCATATGCTAACATATAGACTACTTCATCATACAAAGATTAATACTATACCAGGTCATATCATACCATCCATTAAATTAAATTACAGTTTCACAGTACAATTTTTACACCATACAAAATTTTTTTAATTTTTACACGGAAAAAAAAACCGTGCGGAAAACCATGCGGAAAACAATGCGGTGAAAGACCCACTCATTATACCTTGCGTATGGTATTTGTTTGCGTGTGTGTCAGGAGTCAGCGGAATGGGCAGAATTGTCTCCTCGCTGGCTGCTGGTCTAGTGTCATCAATTGATACGCCATTGCCCGCAGCCCTCCTGCAATTATCATTTATTATTTATTAAGGTGGTCTGGAGTTCGAATCGGTCTGGGTTTGACGCCCCCCTGTCCACGGACAGAACAGTTGTACACAGCCTTTAGAAGCGTCGCGCAATGGTTGCGGATTTTAAATCTACCATTATTCTATATCCTCAGATCCTCAGGTTGAGTTGATAAATCTCCCCAATTCCCATTGGTTCAGCGAGGAGCGGCCAGAGCCGCAGTCGGCAACGGCAAGCGGGTCGGCAACGCTCGCCATTCCTAGCTCGGAGTCGCCGATATCTTCAGCCGATGAATCAGCAGACGAGTCGCCCGCCCCGAGCGCTGCTTTTAGCGAAAGCGTAGCCAAAGCTTGCGAAATTTTCGCCGCCTGGCACACAGACTCCACCACCATTGGGGCTAAGGAACTGGTGAGCGTGCGCAGTTTGAAGAAATTTGAATTTCGCATGTAGGCTTATCATTTTTACACATTCTACCCCAATCATCACTAAAATAAAAAGAACTAGACTTCACACCTACTTTGCATAGTCATTGATAAGATAAAGAGGCCTAGACTTCACACCTACTTTGCATAGTCATCAATAAGATATAGAGGCCTAGACTTCACACCTACTTCCTACTCCTTAGCCCATAAATAGGCTGTGGATTCATTTGTTGCCTCACCCTCTCCGCTTTTCAGAACGATGCCTTATCCACAGTGAAGACGGAATGGTTCAAAATCAGTCGCAATCGACCTGCAGACGAGGTGACAGCCTTCATGAACAGCATCGCTGAGCGATCAAGCAATCTGCTGGAGAAAATGGTCAACTTTACAGACGAAAATGTAAGTACTCAGATTTCAGGAGCAATGATAGGTGCCAATCAATTAAGCTTTCATGTCACCTGCATTCTCGCTACATTTGTCCAGGGAAACACCATCCTGCACTACGCCGTCAGCCAGTCCAACTGGCGCCTCGTCCTGGCCCTTCTGGACTCCGGCCTTGTCACCGTGACCGACCGAGCCAACCGCTCCGGCTACTCCGCCCCCATCCTCGTGGGCCTCTGCCGCCTGCCGCCGCTGCCGCCTTCGGGCTCCTCGCCTTCGTCTATCGACACAGACACGTTAGACAGCCAGGAGGCCGAGGTGGCCCACAAGGCCGCCAGCGCCTTGGCCTCCGCCGACATCAACGCCAGGGCCGTGCTGAACGGCCAGACTGCTTTGATGCTGGCCGCAGCCAATGGCCGGCTGGAGTCGATGCGCCTCCTACTTCAGCTGGGAGCCGATCCCAACCTGCAGGACGACGAGGGCCAGACTGCCCTCATGCTTGCGGCTAAACAGGTGCGCCTCACCTGCTCCTTCCATCAGTACTTGCTTACCCTTCCTTCCCTTCATCGCCTTCTTTCTTTACTTGCCTTCACTCTCTTTATTACCATCATTTCCGTCCTTTTTTCATTCTCTTCATTCCTTCATTCCCTTCTTTCCCTTCATTCCCTTCATTCCCTTCATTCTCTTCAATCTCTTCATTCCCTTATTTCCCTTCATTCCCTTCGTTCCCTTCATTCCCATCATTCCCTTCATTCCCTTCATTCCCATCATTCCCATCATTCCCATCATTCCCTTCATTCCCTTCATTCCCTTATTTCCCTTCATTCCCTTCATTCTCTTCATTACCTTCATTCCCTTCATTCCCTTCATTCTCTTCATTCCCTTCATTCCCTTCATTCTCTTCATTTCCTTCATTCCCTTCATTCCCTTCATTCCCTTCATTCCTTTTATTCGCGTTATTTACTTAACTCCATGGAATCCTTCTCACTCACAAACACTCACTCCTGCGCAGGGTCACATCGACTGCGTCCGTGCCCTCCTAGCCCATCCGGGCCTCGACGTGGAGCTTCGCGACAACGCTGGCGTCACAGCGCTGACAGCGGCAATGGACAGCGGTCACAGGGACTCGGCGCTGCTCATCTACGCCAGGGCCAAGCTGGGCGGCCGGCCAGGAATCGGAGCCTCCGGTGTAAGCCGTCGAGTTGGGCAGACTTAAATTGCGTCCATTGTTTCGATTGTTGTCATTGTTCATGCTGAGTTTAGTTGGTTGTTTTTCTTCGAATGTTGCTCAAAGTTAATTGAGTTCACTATTCATCGGGCACTATTCATTTCCAGTCAGCCGAGTCATTCCCCGAGCTCGAGTCCGAGCTCATTGACAGCTTCGATGACCGACTGGCCGCCGACGAGCTGAGCAGGTGAGGCCTCCGCCTGTGTTAACTGTGAGGTCGGGTGTTTGAATCTCAGCCAAGGGGAAACCTTTAATCCCTAGTGATTCGGTTCATAGTGCCAAAAAGGTTCTGGCCTAGTGGTTTGAGCATCGGACTCACGACTTGAAGGTCGGTGGTTTGATTCCTGACTCCACTGGAACAGGGTCGATGCGCCTCCTTTTTCAGGCGCAGATCAATCTGTGTCCTTTTAGCAAGACACTTAACTTTGCATTGCTTTAGCTCAGCCAGTAAATACTATGGGACTGTGCAACCAATTATTGTCCTATTTTTAATTATTACTGTCAGAGGTACTCGTAATAATTACCTCGGTCTGTCAGAAGGGGTCAGTGGCAGAGCGGTTAAGGCGTTTGCCCCTCGCACTCAATGTCCCTGAGACCTGAGTTCGATTCCGCGGTGAGGCCTCAATTTGGGGCGCAGCCGCTGAGAGGAGGCTTGGGGGCTTGTCGTGCAATTTACGCCATTGAGAGCCAACCTCCAAGGCACATTGAAGGGTACACTGCGTGACGACGATCCAACTGTAAAATGGATGCCCGCAATAGCTGGGATTTTATTTTGGCTGGGTGTGTCGTCCAGTCCATGGACTGAACAGCTGTACAATCTGACCCTAACTGTAATACATATTTGTAAACACAGTTGTATTTTGAGCATACCATAACCTGGTATTTGCTCTTGACTAACAGCATAGCATTGAGAGAAGCCCACTGAAATCTGAGATGCTCATTTAGCTGGCCCCGTGTGCAAATAACGTTCCTGTTTCTGTGCATGCATGTAGAATTAGTTATTATTAACAAAAGGGACATAACTGGCTAGATTGCCTACTAGTGGCGAGTAGAGTGAAAATAAATTATTCACTTTCTTTTCCTTTTTTCAGTCTGCTTCTAATAGAAGAGTCTACTCAGCATCAGCAGCAGCAGCAAAGTCAGAGCTCAACCCAGACTTCGTCTGTTGAAACAGACGAGGTGTTTTCATCGGTAATTGGCCATTGGTAGTTTTCTGATGCTCAAGCAAGCACGAAATTTAGTGCTTTTATAAATACAAACAAAAATTTCCGACAATGCCATTTACTGCTGCTATATTAGACTGACAGGAAGCACAGCAACAGCAGCAGCAGCAGTGGTGCCAATCAACAGTCACTGTCAGGCCTATGCAGTGTGATCCAGCTGCTAATGCTTATCACCTGCATAGTGCTCACTGTGCTATTCAGCATTGAGATTGCTCCAGGCAGTAAGACTAGCTGCTCGCTGCTCTCAGCACAGCCCCTCTTAAAGCAAACCAATTTTATCCGCTGCTATTCATGTTGTGGCTCTTAAAAATACGTTACAATTATTTTTGGTGCCTGAAGAATCCAACTTATAAATTTTATTATTGGTTGCTGTTGTTTTTTTCCTATTTTATAGATCAAAATATCTATGGTAAAAAAACATCCATCTATCCTACTTTAATAGTAGTGCTTTGTGGAGCTTTATTTGTTTGTGTGCCATGCATTCTTACCGTTGTCATATTTCCAATATTTTCCTTTCACAATCTGCAATGTTTGGCACTATCTCATAGACCGATTGCACATTTAAATCTACTTCGATGTCTCTATTAAGGTTAAACAGACGGTGGGACAACGTCCGAAACAGAGGTAAAAGTTTTAGTAAACCTTTATAATGGAAATTGAGGATAGCTTATTCGTTTGTTTGACGTTGTTGTTCATTTAATTTGTTTTCTCGTTCTTTCTTTCCTGTTTTTACGTTTCTTATTTAAAATTTGTTTTCAGGATTTTATAGCTCAATTTTGAGGATCTTATTGTATTGACAACATTGAAACGCAACCGTTTTTTATTAATTTGGTCCACTACGTTACACGTTTATGTCCGTTTAGACTCTCTCCGCATTCATCTGTGTTTAGGCTTTGGCTCTGTGCGCGTCCGTCTGTGTTTAGGCTCTGTACGCATCCGTCTGTGTTTAGGCTCTGTACGCATCCGTCTGTGTTTAGGCTCTGTACGCATCCGTCTGTGTTTAGGCTTTGGCTCTGTGCGCGTCCGTCTGTGTTTAGGCTCTGTACGCATCCGTCTGTGTTTAGGCTCTGTACGCATCCGTCTGTGTTTAGGCTCTGTACGCATCCGTCTGTGTTTAGGCTTTGGCTCTGTGCGCGTCCGTCTGTGTTTAGGCTCTGTACGCATCCGTCTGTGTTTAGGCTCTGTACGCATCCGTCTGTGCTTAGGCTCTGTACGCATCCGTCTGTGTTTAGGCTTTGGCTCTGTGCGCGTCCGTCTGTGTTTAGGCTCTGTACGCGTCCGTCTGTGTTTAGGCTCTGTACGCATCCGTCTGTGCTTAGGCTCTGTACGCATCCGTCTGTGTTTTGGCTCTGTACACACCCGTCTGTGTTTAGGCTCTGTACGCATCCGTCTGTGCTTAGGCTCTGTACGCATCCGTCTGTGTTTTGGCTCTGTACACACCCGTCTGTGTTTAGGCTCTGTACGCATCCGTCTGTGCTTAGGCTCTGTACGCATCCGTCTGTGCTTAGGCTCTGTTCGCATCCGTCTGTGCTTAGGCTCTGTACGCATCCGTCTGTGTTTAGGCTCTGTACGCGTCCGTCTGTGTTTAGGCTCTGTACGCATCCGTCTGTGCTTAGGCTCTGTACGCATCCGTCTGTGTTTTGGCTCTGTACGCATCCGTCTGTGTTTAGGCTCTGTACGCATCCGTCTGTGCTTAGGCTCTGTACGCATCCGTCTGTGTTTAGGCTCTGTTCGCATCCGTCTGTGCTTAGGCTCTGTACGCATCCATCTGTGTTGAGGCTCTCTCCGCATTAATCAGTGTTTAGGTTCTATGCTTAACACATTCTACCAATCTATCAATATTTAGTCTTTCCACGTATCCAAATTTTTGTTTCTTCTGCTATCAATCTTTTTGCCTGGATCTTTTTTAGGCTCTCTAATTTTATTGCTAGGAAAAGTCAGTTTGCCATTCGCCAAAAAAAGTTAATGAATTGAGAGTGTTTTTATATGAAGAGTTAAACTGTTATATTTGATGCACTTTTACCGAATTTTCAGATCCAGTTCCACTTTGACGCGCCGATAGAGAAGAATGTCGAACAAACCGACGCATAAGCGCAGCCCCAGCCTGCCCGCCTGTTAAACTTTCTGTCGCAGACAAATGCGCGATTTCTTTTAGGAGCCCATTTAGCTGCTTAGTCCATTGCCCCAGACAAAGTATTATCATCAGCTGACTCAGATCGCAGTGGTTAATAAAAGTACACGTAGCTCGTCTTACATAATGTATAGCAATTAGAAATTTCACACCTTCTGTTTACTGATAAGCGCTGTAGTACGAGCTGTTTACTCGATGTTCTGTTTTGTTTTGTTGGTTTTTCTTTATTTAGCAGCAGCAGCAGCAGCAGTGATTATTTTCAGTTGTTGGTTTTTATCTACGATATTTATTCTTTAAATATATTTGAGACCAATTATTTTGCTTACAAAGCTGACACTTTATTGATAACCGCACTGGCCTACTTAAAATAGTTTGGTAAGTGTTTTGGAAGACACAAAAACAGGGCTTTCAAAAATATTAGTAATGCACCTGTCTAACAGGTTAGCGCGCTGGTCAAACATTTTAGCACAATATTCTATCTGTCTACCAGGTTAGCACACAGGTCTAACAGGTTAGCACACAGTTCTAACAGGTTAGCACACAGGTCTAACAGGTTAGCACACAGTTCTAACAGGTTAGCACACAGGTCTAACAGGTTAGCACACAGGTCTAACAGGTTAGCACACAGGTCTAACAGGTTAGCACACAGGTCTAACAGGTTAGCACACAGGTCTAACAGGTTAGCACACAGGTCTAACAGGTTAGCACACAGTTCTAACAGGTTAGCACACAGGTCTAACAGGTTAGCACACAGGTCTAACAGGTTAGCACACAGGTCTAACAGGTTAGCACACAGGTCTAACAGGTTAGCACACAGGTCTAACAGGTTAGCACACAGGTCTAACAGGTTAGCACACAGGTCTAACAGGTTAGCGCGTTGTACTATCTGTCTAACAGCTGAAAGTGATTCAATATCATAGGTTCCTTACTTGCAATCGCTAAAGCTGGCGACAAACCTATTATTATAAAATTCTGTTACCTCAAATTGAAGTTTACAACCTAAAATATACTTCATTATCTGAACCATTCACTAAATTTCTTACAAGTAAGTTTACACTATGGAATTGTGATAATTTATTGTAATTTTTAATAGCTTCGACACATGTACGCGTAACTCACCTTGACACAGCGAAGCTTCCATTCCTTATTAAACAATTTTTTTTCTAAAAAATACTATTCTTTTATAGCATTGTTTCTTATTATCATCAGTTGTTTTCGTACACTTGCAGAATATTTGCAAGTTTTTATCTGACACCACAATTAATTTAATTTGCAAGTAATTTAATTGTTTGAATCTTAACAAGAAAATTATTATCTAACCTTTACTTTTTTAATGCCCATCCTAACTGTGTTATGCTTAATGGTGTACACCTGTACGCATGCACGCACATGTACATAATGCTGGCTTGGTCATCAATTATTAACTATTGGCGCCATTAAAAAACCCATTCCAACAAAAACTATTTGCAGCACCATTTTTAACAGCTTAATAACTCGTTCATTATTATTTTCATTCGTATTTTCTTTGCGTTGAATCTCTTATTTAATAATATTATTTGTGATTTTTCATTTCAACAAATGAATTTGCGACTATAAAAATATTCTACTGTGAGTAGAGCAAGTTCAAATAAATATTAAAGAATCTACTGACACACTGGAGTTGCTTGCATTTTTACCGGTCAACAATTGTATTCCCAACTTTAGTTTTTTTGTTCCTATCAAACTAACATGAACAGCCCAGCTTTGTTATGATTCGTGTTTTTTCAGTTCTTTTTTTAGTTTTTTAGTATTTTTAACTTACTTTAATATATGCTCTGTCTGTACATGCTTCTCGTCTCATTTAGAAGCAGAGGTCATATTTGCAGACAGCCTGAGAAACAAGCTCATTTAAATTTATTTGTTTTGAGAAATCATCGAAACAATTAACACAAAATAAAATGTAGCGAAAGGTGTCTTTTGGCATAAGTTTCATTGGCATGTCATATTACACTTTCTTGATATGCCAGTAGGCATTGTGCTAGCTGCTGCATTAGCCAGTGTGTTAGCTGCTGCATTAGCCAGTGTGTTAGCTGCTGCATTAGCCAGTGTGTTAGCTGCTGCATTAGCCAGTGTGTTAGCTGCTGCATTAGCCAGTGTGTTAGCTGCTGCATTAGCCAGTGTGTTAGCTGCTGCATTAGCCAGTGTGTTAGCTGCAGCATTAGCCAGTGTGTTAGCTGCTGCATTAGCCAGTGTGTTAGCTGCTGCATTAGCCAGTGTGTTAGCTGCTGCATTAGCCAGTGTGTTAGCTGCTGCATTAGCCAGTGTGTTAGCTGCTGCATTAGCCAGTGTGTTAGCTGCTGCATTAGCCAGTGTGTTAGCTGCTGCATTAGCCAGTGTGTTAGCTGCTGCATTAGCCAGTGTGTTAGCTGCTGCATTAGCCAGTGTGTTAGCTGCTGCATTAGCCAGTGTGTTAGCTGCTGCATTAGCCAGTGTGTTAGCTGCTGCATTAGCCAGTGTGTTAGCTGCTGCATTAGCCAGTGTGTTAGCTGCTGCATTAGCCAGTGTGTTCGCTGCAGCATTAGCCAGTGTGTTAGCTGCTGCATTAGCCAGTGTGTTAGCTGCTGCATTAGCCAGTGTGTTAGCTGCAGCATTAGCCAGTTAATTAGGAAATATTTAAACTCATGATTTTATCAACTAACTTCAGAGCGGCAGTTTTCAAGGCTTGACGTCGTGGTCGGCGAAGTCCCGCGAAGGGCCTGGAGGCACCACCCGCTAATCTGATGCCTTGGTATAAAAAGAAATGCTAGCAATCACTGTCTTCGACAGTAAAAAAGTAACGCAGTGCTAAAAGTAACGGAAGTGTCTAGCAGCCAAAGCTCTATTCCGACAGACTTGTCTGATGGGCGCCCGACTGTCTGTTGTCGACGACTCGGACATCCGGTCGCAGACTGGCAAGCGTCGAGTCGCTGATGTCGGCCAGCCGAACGTCAGCTTGGAGCCGTTCAACTACGGCAGCAGCCTGCCTCCAGTTTGGACTCAGCTCGTCAACTTCTTGACGCTGCCATCTGCTGAGCACTTTCAACGCAATGTACCAGTCGACTCGAGCAGCCAGCTGCTGTGGTCCATCGATCTGCACTTCGCACCCAGATCTGAGAGGCGAATTATCGCCAGCTTTGCTGCTCATTTTCCTCGGACCGGCATGACACCTGCGCCTGTCAATCAGCACCTGTCAGGTGGCAGCATCGGCGTCTGGCGAATCGACTCACGTCAGCGCATTTGTAAGTGTCCACCTGACTCATTCCCAATGCTAGGTTGCTGCCAGTTTGTGAGCAGCTGCTTTCTAGCTAAGCTAAAAGGGAAGCTTGTAACCAAGAGGCTCGGTTTTCAGACTCCTGGCCGAGAGGTCTGAAGTTCGAATCTCAGGCCTTAGTCATGCAGCTAATGATTGAGTTGGTCATGCAGCTAGTCTGTGAGTAGGTCATGCAGCTTGTCAGTGAGTATGTCATGCAGCTTTTCAGTGAGTAGGTCATGCAGCTAGTCAGTGAGTAGGTCATGCAGCTAGTCAGTGAGTAGGTCATGCAGCTTGTCAGTGAGTAGGTCATGCAGCTTGTCAGTGAGTAGGTCATGCAGCTAGTCAGTGAGTAGGTCATGCAGCTAGTCAGTGAGTAGGTCATGCAGCCTGTCAGTGAGTAGGTCATGCAGCTAGTCAGTGAGTAGGTCATGCAGCTAGTCAGTGAGTAGGTCATGCAGCTAGTCAGTGAGTAGGTCATGCAGCTAGTCAGTGAGTAGGTCATGCAGCTAGTCAGTGAGTATGTCATGCAGCTTGTCAGTGAGTAGGTCATGCAGCTAGTCAGTGAGTAGGTCGTGCAGCTAGTCAGTGAGTATGTCATGCAGCTTGTCAGTGAGTAGGTCATGCAGCTAGTCAGTGAGTAGGTCATGCAGCTAGTCAGTGAGTAGGTCGTGCAGCTAGTCAGTGAGTAGGTCATGCAGCTTGTCAGTGAGTATGTCAAGCAGCTAGTCAGTGAGTAGGTCATGCAGCTTGTCAGTGAGTAGGTCATGCAGCTAGTCAGTGAGTATGTCATGCAGCTAGTCAGTGAGTAGGTCATGCAGCTAGTCAGTGAGTAGGTCATGCAGCTTGTCAGTGAGTAGGTCATGCAGCTAGTCAGTGAGTAGGTCATGCAGCTAGTCAGTGAGTATGTCATGCAGCTAGTCAGTGAGAAAGTCATGCAGCTAGTCAGTGAGTAGGTCATGCAGCTAGTCAGTGAGTAGGTCATGCAGCTTGTCAGTGAGTAGGTCATGCAGCTAGTCAGTGAGTAGGTCATGCAGCTAGTCAGTGAGTAGGTCATGCAGCTAGTCAGTGAGTAGGTCATGCAGCTTGTCAGTGATCAGCTCCTCATTTAGCTTTGGCCCCTTCTGCTCAGCCTGCAGCCTGCTGCCTCGCCTGCAGTCGACGTGCTACCCCTGCTGCATCGGCCTTCATCCGTCCCGACTGTCCGTTTGCTTCGCCGGCGACCAGGGCCTCGGTCTGGTCGACCTGTCGCTGCCCGCCGTCAACGGGCTGCATCGGGTTGTGAGCTCTGGCAAACTCAACATGGGTGAAGTGGTCAAGAGTGTCGCCGTCTCGCCTAGTGGTGCCCGGGTTCTGACTCTGGTGCGACTGTCTAACAGCTTCCACCTGAGAATTGTCCAGCTGCATTCCATGTCTGTTGTGGAGAATGAGGTGAGCGACAACTGCGGACTATGGCTAGGGGGTATCGAACTCAGGACCTTGCCTTTTCGATATTTGAAATTTATCTTTAATAATATTAACTGCAGGAGGGCTGCGGGCAATGGCACATCATTCGGCGACACTAGACCCACAGAGGCAATTGTGCCCATTTCGCTGACTCCTGAGCACTCGCGCACACAGTTACTGTACGCAGGCACACGCTCACGCAGGTGTGTACATCTGCCCTGACTTTCTCATAGTCCGGCATTGCACAATCTCACTGCGCCTTGGAGGTATTTCACTACAAGCCCCCAAGCCTTCTCTCTGCGGCAGCATCCCTAAATGAATGTGGCCTCGCCGTGGAATCGAGCTCAGGGACCTGGATATTCTGATACTCAATCCTGATAATTATCGGATTATCTGGATTGGATTTCTTACTCATAGCATAGGTTCTCTTTGGATGGGATTTCTGATCTCAAAATGAATCCCGAATTTAGGCAATGATTTTCAGGTGGATCTTTTGTCCGGTGATAAATTGTGCCAAAATTTCTCCCCCGCCAGTTGCGGCTCAGCCGCCTGATTCCCTGCCTGCGACTTGGCCGAACCTACACGGAGACCGGCCACTGCGCATGGTCCTGGGACGGTCGCCGCGTCGGCTTTGCCACCTCCACCGGCCACTACGGAGTGCTGCTGCTTGTGCGACGTTCGCGGCAGAGAGCGGACAGCTGCTCGGACTCCGGTTCAGGTGGCAGCTGCCTGGCCCTGGAATGGTGCCATCGACCTGCAATCGGCAATGCCGGAAGCGTATCCGACACCGCCGCTTTGTCGTCGCCGCGCGCGTTCGCCTTCTGGCCGGCCGATCCGGAAGAAGCAGTCGGACAGCTGCCTTGGGAGGACGAGCTAGACGACGAAGAGGCGTCCGAGGACGGCTTTAGACGACCTCCCAGCTTAAGGTTTGCGCTAATCTTTTTCTGACGCTTCTATTGATTGGTCAGAGTATTCTCTGATTGGTCAGAGTATTCTCTGATTGGTCAGAGTATCCTCTGATTGGTCAGAGTATCCTCTGATTGGTCAGAGTATCCTCTGATTGGTCAGAGTATTCTCTGATTGGTCAGAGTATTCTCTGATTGGTCATATTGGTCATGATTGGTCATGCGTCGCATGGATTTTCCAAATTCTTCGCAACTTTAACGCCTTAAAGGTGTCGCAGCATTGTGGCACTGGGCAATGCTTCGGGTTTTCTCGATATCGTCGGCGGCTTCGTCAGCGCCGGCATTGACAACCACGATGCCGAGAACGCTAGCCGTGACGAAAAGGATCAGGAGAGCCTCGGCGGGCCCGATAGAGAGCAATTAGCCAAGTATCGCCGGTTGTTGCGAGTGCCAATGACGAAGGGCGAGGACAGCGCGGACGGCGAGGACGGCGGCACCGAAGGCGAAGTTGATCTGCCCGAGGTAGTTCAGTTCAGCAGCTCAGGACGTCTACTCGCTGTCGGCTGTCGAAGCGGTCTTATTCGCGTCTATCGCTTCATCTGCCAGCGACAGCGTGGGCGAAACGGCGGCACCAGTGACGGCGGAAGTAAAAGTGATGAAGAGAACTCTGCGGCCACAACTGGAATTTGTGTCAGGTAAGTTTCACTGTACCTGGATTTCATCCGCGTACTTTAAATTTTACAGAGGTGCAGATCTCTATCTATGTACAGATCTTTATCTTGTGTACGTATCTTTATCTTGTGTACAGATCTTTATCTTGTGTAAAGATCTGTACAGTGTACAAGTCTCTATCTTGTGTACTTTTCCTGCTGCAGTTTGATACAGCTGCAGATTTTGGACTCAAACTCCACCGAGGCAGCCGCCACCGCGTCTGTCATCTCTCTGGCCTTCGCTGACACCGAAGAAGTCCTTGCCGCGGCCAGCTCGTCGGGCTCTGTTCGCCTCTGGCGTCTGCCGCCGCACAGCCAGCTGGACTCGGTCGAAAATGCCGGTGACTACACCTTCAGCGGCTCGGCCGTCTCGACCCTCGCCGAGCTGTGCTGCCGCGCCGTGGCCTCCCGCTGCCGCCGGGGCTGCGTCGGCCGGCTGCCGCTGCCGCCCAGCCTGCTGCCCACGCTCTGCCCGAACCTGCCCGACCGACGACGGATTGTCAACCGACTGCTGGGCAACGGTGACACCGCCGACTACCTCGGAGAGCACGACGACACTCGAATTTTCGGCATCAGCTTTCTCTGACTTTTCAGTAGCTTAGGCCACCAAAGGAGCTGCCTTTGACCACCTCCCCCAAGCTCAACTGCTGCTCAATTTCCACTCTTTTTATCAGATTCAAATGGCATCATCGATGGGTATTTGTTCTCACAGACTTTTTAAAGAATTTTTGCAAAAAAATAATTTTCTGTTTTTGAATTTTTTGCTTTTTGCTGTTTTTGGATTTTCTTTCTGTTTTTTTGCTTTTTTGTTTATAAGAAACAATTTTTTTATATTCTGCAGGCACAATGCACTATTTGCACTGTCACAAGAGTCTGTAGGTCAACTTACACATCCCCCCGAATTTTCAAAGAATATCTTAAATCAGGAGCCTGTACTGTCTTCTGTTTGCAAGAATCAAAGCTGGAACTGAAGCTGAAATCGTAGCTGGAAACGAAGCTGGAACTCTAGCTGGAATCGTAGCAAGAACGCTAGCTGGAATCGTAGCAGGAACACTAGCTGGAATCGTAGCAGGAACGCTAGCTGGAATCGTAGCAGGAACGCTAGCTGGAATCGTAGCAGGAACGCTAGCTGGAATCGTAGCAGGAACGCTAGCTGGAATCGTAGGTAGAATCGAAGCAGGAACACTAGCTGGAATCGTAGGTAGAATCGAAGCAGGAACACTAGCTGGAATCGTAGGTAGAATCGAAGCAGGAACACTAGCTGGAATCGTAGGTAGAATCGAAGCAGGAACAATAGCTGGAATCGTAGGTAGAATCGAAGCAGGAACGTTAGCTGTACTCGTATCTGGAATCGAAGCAGGAAGCAGGAACTCTAGCTGGAATCGTAACAGAGCGATCTTAACCACAGAGCTAAAAGCAGGTTCTGTGTCGTAACCGCAGTTTAAATCGGCGTTTTTTCTGAGGTGATCTCAGCTCTGGCCATAGACAGTAGAGCCGCCCTGCACTCTATTACTATCTGTCGTTAGCAAAGTGTCTGTGTGCTAGCTATCTTTTGATTGGTTCTTTCGTTATAAAGTTTTCTTTACCTACATTCTTCCAAGCTACTGTTGGTTAGTAGTTAGATTTTATAGCACATTCTTGAATATAGATTCTATCCTTCCACTAATTTTAGATTTTGTATTTGCCTGATTAAACTGTTTGTCGAAAATAAACGGTTAACGAATTCGCACACTATTTTGTTTACATTTTCATCGCTCATTAAAGCATTCCTTAATTCCGATTATTTACCTCTATGCAAAACTTCAAGTTGAATTTCTGATTTCTTTTCATTCATTTTTGTTTATAGCCTAACCAATTCTTCAGATCCAGCTCGAAATGTTCCAGATACCAAATTTTAGTATAGCCGCTTTTCTGCTGCCGTATAGTACAGCTGGTCAGTCCATGGACGCGCTCTAATTTCTGCCACAGACAGTTGGTAAACATTTTACAGCTGGGAGACCTTGAGCAATATGGAGATTATTTTCTTGTTGCTCAAGAACACAACTGCTTCTCTGGGCTGCGATTCGAACTCCAGACGTCCTTAATAAATAATGAATGATAATTGCAGGAGGGCTGCGGGCAATGGTGCATCATTTGGTGACACTTGACCCGCAGCCAGCGTGGAGGCAATTCAGCTCATTTCGGTGACTCCTGAGCACACATGCACACAGATACTGTACGCAGGCACACGCTCACACAGGTGTGTACATCTGCCCTGACTTTCTCATCGTCAGGCTGTGAACACTCTCAATGTGACTTGGAGGTTGGTCTTCAATGGCGAAAGTTGCACGACAAGCTCCCAATCCTTCTCTCCGTGGCTGCGCCCGAAATGAATTTGGCCTCGCCGCAGAATCGAACTCAGGGACCTCGGTGCGAGAGGCAAACGCGTTTACCACTCAGGCACTCACCCCCTCCAGACCTTCTTAGCTCAACATAACACTTTGAAAGGCAGTTTTACATGACCAAAGCGATTCCAATAGTAATGTAACCTTAAAACTGAAAGAAATGAATTTGTGTCTACCCATCTTCAGTACATGATTGTCAAGAGTCGATAGAAAAAGAGAGGGAAAAATGGCAGAGTGGTCTAACGCGTTTGCCTCTCGCACCAAGGTCCCTGAGCTCGATTCCGCGGCGAGGCCACTTTCATTTGGGGCCGCAGCCGCGGAGACAAAGCTTGGGGACTTGTCGTGCAATTTACGCCCTTTAGGGCCAACCTCGAACTGTGAAACGATGAAGAAGTCAGGGTGGCAGATGTGCACACCTGCTTGAGTGCTCAGGAGTCAGCAGAATTGGCAGAATCGCCTTGCTGGCTGCAGTTCTACTGTCATTAACTGATGTGCCAGTTCCCACAGCCGTCTGTAAAACCAAAAATCGTGAACCAATAGGGCAAACTCTGCATTATCGACTCTGGCAATAGCAGCCGATCGGGTACCAGTTTTCGGAATTGCAGACTGAAATGACAAGCGATATTCAGAGCGCTACAGCGGCTTCGTTTTCCTGCTCTCTTTATTATCCCGCACTTACTATCCATCGATTAGTATATGTTTCGGAAGTTTTGTCAGTCTGATAGTAGCCAAATTATTTTATAGAGGCCACTCTTCAAACCGGCACACTTCCGGCTTTACCCTGCAGTGCTACCGCCCGAGCCACCGCCTCGTTCTCTGTCTGCGCTACTCGTAATCGTATCGAAAAATATCGTAATCGTAAATGGGCTCGCAAAGTTGACGAGAAAGTCTATCACTAAAAATAGTGGCGAAAATTCAAACAGTGACGAATGACGAAGTCTATCACGAAATTCAAATGACTAAATCATATAAAATAGCTTTTTAGTACTTTTGATTAGGTAATTAAAATCAGAGGCGAATATTTTTATGTCATTGTAACGCTCCTGTTTTCTTTAATTACCATTTTAATGGTTTTTCGGTTTCTTTGGAAGAAAAGTCTGTAATTTTCGTGTTCTCGTGCGGAGGGCGATTTTTCAAACAGAAAATTTGTTTGATATTCTCGGACATCCGGAACTACTCAGGGTTCGCGAGCTCGAGACGGTGTGTTTTGTGCGAGCCAATCAGATTTAACCGTTTACTCTGTATCATCAAATAGCTAAAGTCGATATAAATCAGCTCGATCGCTAGGAAGCAATAGAGACGGGACTGCACTGCTGTCTCATAGCCGCATAGTCGTTGCGAGCAGAGAGCCACACGGACAGCAGCTCTCTCGCAGTCATGCCGAGCCGGGTGGGCAAGATCCTCCGGTTGTTCATCGCCAGCACCAGTTTGAGAGGCTTCGCCAAGCTGGCCAGACCCGACCAGAGGCCCTTCCAGCGCCTGCTGTGGGCCGCTTTTATCCTGAGCATGCTCTGCGTGCTCTGCCTGAGCTGCTACTCGCTGGTGTTCGAATACTTCCAGTACCACGTCAGCCAGCAGACGGACCAGCTGGTGAAGCATCCGAGTCCGTTCCCCAGCGTCACGATCTGCTCGCACCAGCCGTTCAGCCGTCGCGCCGTCAGCCTGTGGTCGAACGGCACCGCGCCAAGTCCGGCAAACTTTTCTAGCCGAGTTCGTGGCGTCATGCGTGACCTGCTGGCCCAGGGCCGCTACAAGGACGCCCGGGAGGTCTTCCAGAGCGACCGGCTGTCCGGATACTACCAGAGCTTGGAGCGAGACCAGATCGCCCTGCTGGGCCACGAGCAGAGCGACCTGCTGCTGTTCTGCGTGATGCGCCACAGCCACAACACGAATCCGTCTGTGGCTCACGAGGACTCCTGCCAGCACCGCGTCAGGCGTATCCAGCACCCGCTCTACTTTAATTGCTACACACTAGAGGTGGCTAAGGATCCCAACTACGTCAGCAGTGTCTCCATGGTGATCTCCGGTGGCGGTCAAATTGAAAATGGTCTTAGTGATCAGGTGTACAATCTGTTTGACCAAGCGGCTGGTCTGGTGATTGTTCTGCATGAGCCCGGAACTTATCCGGACACGGATGCAGAGCAGTACAGGGTGCAGCTGGGCACTGCCAGTACAATCCGCTACACCACTGAGCGGCACGTTAGCTACCAGAGCCCGAAGACTGACTGCATGCACTCCGGCGAGATAATGCACGCGGCGCCGCGAATTACGCAGAATGGCGAGATCGACTTTCGTTACACACAGAGCTCCTGTATTGCACAGCAAATCAGCCAGTTCATTTCTCAGCACTGCAACTGTACGTCGGCGTTTCATCTGAATCCTCGACCGCCAGAAGCCACCAAGCCGTTCTGCAGCCGCCTACCTGAAGGCGACGGCGTGGCTGCGGCTGATTTGATGCTGGCGAGGATTGCATGCGCCAGGAACATCAGCCTGGAGAGGGTCTACTCGGAGCCCGGCGATGATACTGCCTGCCGTCAGCGATGCATTCGATGGCGATATTCAGTAAGCTTTCGACGATGTTAAAATGACGTTCGCTTTTTATAGCATGCCAAGCCATAGAAATCACAATGTCAATGATCCCTTGGAGGAGATACTGCATGTGCACGTGCTTCATATCAGATTAGTTACTAATCCGCTGCATCAATTGAACCATGCAATTAATTACTCGATCCACACCCGAATCCCAAGATCGAGCAATCGAACAGCGACTGGCGTCCGCTGGGGTCGCAGTTGCACTGGATGAAGCGCGTCACAGCCATCTTGAGCAGCGAGATCGAACCTACGCCGGAGGACACAAACCTGCTGAATGAATTCTTTACCGATGGTGCTGATGGAAATTGGACCGACGCTCGTTCTGCTTCCGATGAAGGCATGGCGATGGTGACCATTGTGAGGGAGACCTTCGTCACAACGCAAAAATCTGAGAAGCCCGTCATCTCGCTGAGTGCGCTAGTCAGCCGGCTGGGCGGAATCGGCACTCTGACGCTTGGAGTGACGCTCACTTTTGCCGTCGAAATAGTTGAGCTTTTTTATCTGGCACTTGCGGAGGTCCTGTGCGGCGGCACCTCAGATAGGCACATCGATGAGACCGAAGAAGATGCAGCTCGCGCTGATGGACTATTGAGCGTCATTCGATCGGAAGGTGTGGCAGTAAAGACTGTGTATGACGGAACTGCAATTTCTACAGCAAAACGAGATGCTCAATATGATAAAATAGAAAACAGTTCGCTGTAAGCTAGTGCGAATGAATATTTGCCATTGAGTTTTTACGCTGCGGATGGACAAATTTGCAAAGTTAATAATTATTAGGCGTCTCAGTACAACCGAGGGCCACGTAGAATATATATGTTACTCCAGTCGTCATTTAGTAAAACCAAAACAATATGTATTGCTTCGATCGCTTTGATCGCATTGCACTTAGCAGAAACAGTTTTTCATGCATGTACACGGATAGTTCCCTACTGGAATTAATTGGTAATCTTCCAAAATATTATAGCAGGTAATCACGACGTAAAAATATTAGTAAAAAAATAGTCAACGGCATAGTAAAGTAGATCAGTGTAAAATTTTGGTTTTAAATTATAACAAACCTTTTTGGGATTGTTGCATTTTTGTTTATACTTTATAAAAACAAAAAAAGTAAGTACATTTTTTCTCTTTTATCTGTGATTCTGTATAAAATTTGTATTTCAGTTAATTTGCAGAGTTTTTATGGCGTTGTCTTTTTATTTTAACCTGCTTTATTTATAATTAATTACATCTATTTTATCCTTAAAAACTACTGTGCTATATATAGACTTTAGTTCTGAATTCACTAATGTATATATGCATGTTTTTTGTTCCTAGAAATGTATTCTTCGCAGTTGACGATACGAAAGTTTTACATTTATTGCTTATTAAAATATTGATAATTATATTGCTGTAGTTTTCCTTCTTCATGCTAAAAATTTGTTACACTTAAAACATATATTTTCTAATGGAATAATAAGAATATTTATGTATATATCTAAGTATATGCCTTAATATATATAGTTTTGAAGCGTTCAAACTTGTTCGTCTACGACACAATCAACATAAAATTGGTACCTATTTTTTGTCTAAATAAAATAAAACATCTCTTCAGTGCCATAACAGAGTATGATTATAAATTAAAAGACGATTTTTAAACTGATTAATCAGATTTAGTTTTATGTTATACTTCTAAATAAAACCGCTTCTTAAATGTTGATCACTAGTTTTTATTTTTAGGATCCTCAAATTGTAAATATGTATTGTTAGATGGATACTATGCTCGTATGCATAATTTATTTCAAATATTAGATTTCGAACGTTTAAATAAATGTTTAAATAAAGCTATATTTCCAAATCACAATAATATTGAACATATCATTTTGAATTTTGTAATATTTAGTCATTGGTACGATCTGTTTTTTTTCTAGCCTAATCATGAGCACATGTGAGTCAGCTGAAGAATACAGACAATTAGCGCCTAGTCCTGAGCAGTTGTACCATCAAATCAAAAGGGCTGTTGCGGCTGCAGACTCAATCGAGACGGAAAAATTGCTGCTATTTCTGAAGAAGCAGACCACCAATCTCGGAGTAAGCTCAATGGCTAAATGCGTCATTTTTGCTGCAGCTCAGGATGTTGACGGACTAGCAGCTCTGCAAGCTGTGGTCGAGTGTCTGGGCGAGGCAACGCTTGCACTGACCGACGCCCGCGGACAGACGGTCGTCCACCTAGCGGCCGCCAGCCAGACTGCGGCCTCCATGGAGTTCTTCAAGCGAAAGCTCCAAACTGCATTCAACTTGAAATCTGCGCTAACCGCAGCTGCTAGCAATGGCAGCGAAGGCGGCTCGGCATTCCAGTGGCTGGTGACCGAGCTCGGTACAAACTGTCTCACAGAGCGGGCCGCAAATGGAGACACAGCGATCCACGTTGCCGCCAGATATCAGACGTCGGAGATGATGGAGTTCATCAAAGAGAAGTTGGGCGGACTCCAAGGCTTCAAGCTGAGAGGCATGCTCGGCATGACCGCCGTTCACTGCGCAGCTCACAATGCAACCGACTCAGCCCTCGTGTGGCTCGTGAGAGAGTTGGGTCCCGACTGCCTCACCGACAGAGATGTCAATCAAAACACTGTCATTCACCTCTGTGCGGAGCATCAGAACCCCGACGTGATGCGATTCATCAAAGAGAGTTTGTGCGGAGTGGAGTGCTTCAAACTCCGAGGAGTTAACGGCAGGACTGTGGTACACAGCGCTGCCTTCAATAAGTTAAACAGCTCGGTGCTGGAGTGGCTGGTTGAAGAGCTGGGACCCGACTGCCTGACAGTGAGGGACGATAGCAACTGTACAGTGATCCACAATTTGGCAGAGATGCAGACTGCTAGAACAATGCAGTTTATCAAAGACAAATTCAATGACATTCAATGCTTCAAGCTGAAGAGGAATTTCGGCCGCACCGTGGCTCATAGCGCAGCTTTTAATCAAACTGGCAACTCGACGCTTGAATGGCTGGTGAACGAGCTTGGGCCCGATTGTCTCATCGAGAGAGATGCCAATAATGACACAGTTATTCACATAGCAGCCGAATTTCAGCGAGAAGGCTCAATGCGGCTGATCAAACAGAGCATGAACGGCATTCACGGCTTCAAGCTGAGAGGAATGCACAATAGGACTGCAATGCACTGCGCTGCACGCAATGAGTACAGTAGCTCAGCATTTCACTGGCTTGTGAGTGAACTCGAGCCAGACTGTCTCACTGACCGGGACGACTCCGGCGACACTGTCGTTCACGTTGCTGCAGAATGTCGCACCGCTGAATCCATGCAGCTGATCAAGGAGGCCATGCGAGGTGAAAGATTCTTCCAGCTGAAGGGCCGCAAAAGCAGGAGCGTTGCGCACTGCGCGGCCAGCAACGATTGGAACAGTTCGGCGCTGGAGTGGCTCGTGACAGAGCTGGGGCCGGAGTGCCTTCTAGCAGTGGACGAAACTGGAGACTCAGTCTTAACAATCTGTGAGCAGCTGCAGAGCCGGCAATTGGCTGATCAGCTCTCGGCGCTGGTCGCCTCCAGCTTGCCATCCGCCTGCGATCGGTGAGGCAGCAACGGCAGCGATAAGATTTTCGTATTTTTTCATTGAGTGGTCGGGAGTTCGACTCTCGATCCAGTGACCTTGAAATGTTCTGGCCTAAAAAGGGTACAATTTTCCTCATATTTTAAACGCATTTATTATATACGTATTTTTCCTCTGCTTTCTGACTATAATCAACATTTTTAGGCCACTGTGCACAGACTTCTTCATTCTGATGTACTGTTAAAATCGTAGCCAATCACGACTCGCTTGTTTATTGTCAGCTAATGTTATTGCACACTGCTATGCACTTGACATTAAAACGCATGTAGGATATGCGTTGATGTCGTAAATTTTAGGAGAAAAGAAGTTCAAGAAATTGCTTAGTCAAACATTTTTGTCTATGGTAGTAAGTGGGCCTCTTCTCACTCTGTTCCTCGCGGTTAATACCCATAGACTAAAGCACATAGCAATGCTTTTTCTGCACTATTTTCTGAGTGTTAATGTTATTGCAGCGCGAGAGCGATAGGGGCTGGTCTCTCATCGGACGAACTTCAATTCGTGACCACGCTTAGTGATGGACGGCGCGAGGAAGAAGCTTGTATATCAGTCCACGGGACTGCCAGTACTTAAGACGGAAATGATTGAGAGTTTTCTGGCTGAAGTGTTCACTTGTAAGGCTTTGACTGACGAAGACCTGAATGAAATTGCCAAGATGGAGGACTTAGGCAAAGTCTGGTCTACTGAGAAGGCAACAGCTTCGTACGCCGCTCGTTTCCGAAAATGTCTTGACGATCGAGGACTGCCATCGCAACTTGAGACAATATTTATGTCACTATCTGCGCCTGTATTTTTCGGTGGTTAAAAAGGATGATGGAACGGCGTACAGTTTCAGTTCGCTGGTATGCATGCGCGCAGGAATCTACCGGTATTTGAAGAATTTACGAGGTTTGGATATCATCGGCAATGTTGAATTTAGCGCTTTTGAGAAGACTTTCAAAGCTGCTCTTACGTACTCACTGAAGAAGCCTGTTTCGGTGATGGATGGTGACGGTGGGTATCGAGCATTGGAGCCTGAAGATTTGGCGTTGTTGCATGCGTACTTTGACCGGAGCTCGCCACAGAAACTGCAACAGGAAGTCTTCTTTGTCCTGAGCTCGCACTTTAATTTGCCTTTCGTGGACGTGAATGGATTCGAGCGCTTGAGAAAAAAGATTTCATTCTGCGGGAATCCACCGGAGGTATGACGTGCGTTGACTACGCTCGTAGCAGAAAGAAAAGAAAGAAAAGTGTGTGTCCGCCGATGCCCCTCGGTCCAATCGGGAGATTGGGATTTTTCCTGTGCAAGACAAATCTGTGTGCCCAGTTGAAGGGATCAAACTGTATCTTTCGAAGCTTCCATCTGAGAACGGCTCTCTGTTTCCCAGGCCTGCCGTCAAGTGGCAGAATGGAGCATGGTATTGCCCAAAGGATGTATTGGGCAAGAACACATTGGCCAGCATGATGAAGACGATCTCGAAAGCGGCCAGGCTCTCGCGGGACTACACCAACCATTCGATCCGCGCAACAACCATAACAAACCTGTCCTCTGCTGGATTCAGTGCCGAAGCGATTCAAACCGTCTCTGGGCACAAAAAGGTGGATAGTGTTGTCCGTTATACAAAGCGGACAACGGTGGCCCAGAAGCGCGCATTGTCTTCGGCTATCACATATAGTCTACATGCCTCTACGTCGAGCGTGGTCAGTCATCAAGCACAAGCACTCTGCGAAAAGTCATCCAGCGTTCCAACTGCCGTCACAACTATTGGCCAGCCTGATAAATCCACCCCGACGATCGTTTTGGAGAAGAACGGGGCTAAATGTTACGTTTATATGTGAGTGCAAAAAAGTCGCTTTGCGAAATTCGACTTTGGCTGTAGACTCTAACTGCTTTGTTTGATGTTTTGTTTATCTTGTTGAAATACGTTGAAATACACAAAAATAATCCATTATCGGCCCAACTTTTCGGGTCAAAATGACATCGTCTATGGCAATCATCGAATATCAGCCCGCCCGATAGCCACGTAGTCACGGTACAATATAGTTGAACGATCATTAAAATAAAAATCGAATAATTTTTTTGAAAAGTTAATAAGAAAGGGACAATTGAATAGTTTAATGCCATGGAATTTCTATTTATGTACAGCCATGATCGTTGCTTTGCAAAATCAATAATTAAGGACCACTACTGTTAGTAGTGAGGACGAATTGCTCAACGGATGAAGCAAAATGTATTTAGTTATTTTCAATTGATTCGTGACTTAATTTTCTGTTTTATAACTAATATTCGAGGTTAATTAACGGAATCTGAACATATTATGATGTGGATCTGATGCTGCACACTTAGACTAACCAGCAAACAGCTCTACTGCAATAGTCAAGCACACATGTCACATCAGAACTAAAATTAAGAAAAACGGAATTAGAAAGCTATAAATCAGTAGAAAAAAATTAGTGCAAAATTGATTCCCTATATACAGGAAGACTTTGGTGTCTATGTGCACAGAAGATTGACAACGGACGAATGATTAAAGCGTGTAGATTATGCCAATGCCCTCCTTCGGTAGCAACAAAGACTGGATTAACCTAATAAAGAACCTTGCAATTGGTACCCTGTCTATTATACTTCTATTCTACTATGAGTAAGTCAAAAGAGTAGCACAAACATAATTTACAATCCTGCAGAGCAAAAATCTAAGCTTCTATAACGAAACAAAACAAAATTGTAGATAAAAAAATACATCTAAAACGAAAACAGAGTTGGAAAATAATTGATTGCTGAAATGTCTCTTTTCTTAATTCTGAAGTATTCTTAAGTAACTCTTACAAATAGATAACTAGATAAAATAGGCTTGAAGCGTGCTTACAGGCCGTATTTTAGAGCTCATCGAAAGGTCGCGAGTTCGAATCTTCGCTCAAAGAAAGTAATTTGTGACCTCTAGGAAGACACTTAATTCCCTATTCGTTCATTTATAAAATTGGAACCAAAATTAGCTTGGGTGCACGGTGTAGATTCCTCCAGTCCATGGACTGAACAGATGTACACAGCATTTAAATGCGCTATTGCATGTTGTGTTAGCTATAATATTTCGTCTTCTATATCGGTTAAAAATAATTTATTTGATTTCTTCCTTTACAGAAGAAAGCGGAAGAGAAATCGCTTGTACGAGTTTCGTGGAAACATCCTAAAATCGCGTTTCTAAAAATAGCAACAAATCAAATCATTTCGACCGAGGAAATAAAAACAACTTGAGCGCTTTTTCTGTACTTTCGCTTTTAAATTTCTAGTCGTGGCCTTTAAAGGCTTCAAGAATGTAGCTGTTGAAATTGCGCCAATCCTCGGCATAGATGTGATGCCCGCAGAGAGGCAGTTCGTACACGCGGACAGCCACAGAGCTGCAGGTCGTTCTGGCTGCCCGAAGCTTCTCGCCGATGTTAGGCTCGCCGCGGGCTCGCTCCAGACGGTAGAGCCGCGACCGGCCGCCAAACAGAACAGTCAGGGGCAGCGCCGGGGACAGCTGCTGAATGCGCGGCAGGCCAGGGAAGCGAGCGAAGGCGATCATGTGGGACAGTCGGCGAAACCCAGTCTCGCCGCTGGGAACCTGGCAGGGGAAAAAATGAAATTCTAAATTGGGATGACAATGAGATCCAGTGGACCTGCAAGTTAGGGATGTATATGGAATCCCCAGAAGGATGGGGCTGCAAGTTAGGGATGTATATGGAATCCCCAGAAGGATGGGGCTGCAAGTTAGGGATGCATATGGAATCCCCAGAAGGATGGGGCTGCAAGTTAGGGATGTATATGGAATCCCCAGAAGGATGGGGCTGCAAGTTAGGGATGTATATGGAATCCCCAGAAGGATGGGGCTGCAAGTTAGGGATGTATATGGAATCCCCAGAAGGATGGGGCTGCAAGTTAGGGATGTATATGGAATCCCCAGAAGGATGGGGCTGCAAGTTAGAGATGTATATGGAATCCCCAGAAGGATGGGGCTGCAAGTTAGGGATGTATATGGAATCCCCAGAAGGATGGGGCTGCAAGTTAGGGATGTATATGGAATCCCCAGAAGGATGGGGCTGCAAGTTAGGGATGTATATGGAATCCCCAGAAGGATGGGGCTGCAAGTTAGGGATGCATATGGAATCCCCAGAAGGATGGGGCTGCAAGTTAGGGATGTATATGGAATCCCCAGAAGGATGGGGCTGCAAGTTAGGGATGCATATGGAATCCCCAGAAGGATGGGGCTGCAAGTTAGGGATGTATATGGAATCCCCAGAAGGATGGGGCTGCAAGTTAGGGATGCATATGGAATCCCCAGAAGGATGGGGCTGCAAGTTAGGGATGCATATGGAATCCCCAGAAGGATGGGGTTGCAAGTTAGGGATGCATATGGAATCCAACGTCGGATTTAGGATGTGATTAGGATGGGATCCGTGGAAAGAATTTGGATGGGACTCTAGATGCGATTCATATTTGGAATTCGAATTGAATCGTCGGCGAGATTTCGTATGGGGTCTATGGTGAGAATTAGGATGGGGACTGTGGTGGGATTTAGGATGGGGACTATGGTGGGATATAGGATGGGGACTATATGGTGGGATTTAAGATGGGGTCTATGGCGGGATTTAGGATGGGGTCTATGTTGAGATTTAGGATGGGGTCTATGGTGAGAATTAGGATGGGTTCTCTGGTGAGATTTAGGATGGGTTCTAAGATGGCGGGATTTAAGGTGGTGGGAATTAAGATGGTGGGAATTAAGATGGTGGGAATTAAGATGGTGGGATTGAAGATGGTGGGATTTAAGATGATGGGATTTAAGATGATGGGATCTAAGATGATGGGATCTAAGATGGTGGGATTTAAGGTGGTGGGAATTAAGATGGTGGGAATTAAGATGGTGGGATTTAAGATGGTGGGATTTAAGATGATGGGATCTAAGATGGTGGGATTTAAGATGGTGGGATTTAAGATGATGGGATCTAAGATGGTGGGATTTAAGGTGGTGGGAATTAAGATGGTGGGAATTAAGATGGTGGGAATTAAGATGGTGGGATTGAAGATGGTGGGATTTAAGATGATGGGATCTAAGATGGTGGGATTTAAGGTGGTAGGAATTAAGGTGGTGGGAATTAAGATGGTGGGATTTAAGATGGTGGGATTTAAGATGATGGGATCTAAGATGGTGGGATTTAAGATGGTGGGATTTAAGATGATGGGATCTAAGATGGTGGGATTTAAGGTGGTGGGAATTAAGATGGTGGGAATTAAGATGGTGGGAATTAAGATGGTGGGATTGAAGATGGTGGGATTTAAGATGATGGGATCTAAGATGGTGGGATTTAAGGTGGTGGGAATTAAGATGGTGGGAATTAAGATGGTGGGAATTAAGATGTTGGGAATTAAGATGGTGGGATTTAAGATGTTGGGAATTAAGATGGTGGGATTTAAGATGGTGGGAATTAAGATGGTGGGAATTAAGATGGTGGGATTTAAGATGATGGGATCTAAGATGGTGGGATTTAAGATGGTGGGATCTAAGATGGTGGGAATTAAGATGGTGGGATTTAAGATGATGGGATTTAAGATGGTGGGATTTAAGATGGTGGGATTTAAGATGGTGGGATCTAAGATGGTGGGAATTAAGATGGTGGGATTTAAGATGATGGGATTTAAGATGGTGGGATTTAAGATGGTGGGATTTAAGATGGTGGGATCTAAGATGGTGGGATTTAAGATGGTGGGATTTAAGATGGTGGGATTTAAGATGGTGGGATTTAAGATGTTGGGAATTAAGATGGTGGGATTTAAGATGGTGGGATTTAAGATGGTGGGAATTAAGGTGGTGGGATTTAAGATGATGGGATTTAAGATGGTGGGATTTAAGATGGTGGGATTTAAGATGGTGGGATTTAAGATGGTGGGAATTAAGATGGTGGGAATTAAGATGGTGGGATTTAAGATGATGGGATTTAAGATGATGGGATCTAAGATGGTGGGATTTAAGATCGATTCCGCGGAGAGGCCTTGGAATTCAACTGGCCGGGCGCAGCCGCGGAGAGAAGGCTCGGGGCTTGTTGTGCAATTCTGTGCAATCCCTATGCAGTATCTGCCTGCGTACGGTATCTGTGTGCGTGTGTGCACAGGAGTCAGCGGAATGGGCAGCATTGCCTCCTCGCTGGCTGTGAGTCGAATGACATTGATGATTTTTGATTTTGCCAAACCTGTGCATTGCAGTGGTACACATAGTCCAGAATCTCCTCTCCGCCGTCAGCAGCTGCGCCTTTTCTGTCTAACAGCGCGGCGGCGCCACCCCGGCCGTCGTTGTCAACTCCAGCGTCCTGATCTGTTGAACCGCCTCCACCGCCGGCGTCCTCGTTGGCGTCCTGGAAGAATCCGCGCAGGTCGCCCCGCAGCCGGCGCACCAGGCCGGGGCCGAAAGGACCTGCGGCGCGCAGCAAGTCCAGGGGATCCAGGCGCCAGTAGTCCATGACGGAGGCCACACGGCGCAGCAGCTGCGGCGGCTGGTAGTCAGCCGGAGGAGCCAGCATGCCCCACGGGTCGGCCAGCAGCAGGTGGGCCACCGAGGCCGGATAGCGAGCCGCGAAGCAGAACGCCAGGTAGCCACCAAAACTGTGGCCAACCACCAGGAGACCTTCGGGCAGGCCGGCGGACACGCGCCACTGCTCGATGGAGTCAACAAAGCGAGACTCGCACGCCTCGGGGTCCAATGGGAACGGCACCCGGCTGCTGCGGCCGAAGCCCAGAATGTCTATGGCATAGACTGGGCGCTGCTGGCACAGCGGGCTGATGTTGCGGCACCAAAAGCCCACTGCGGCCCCCATGCCGTGCAGCAGCAGTAGGGGAGTCCGCTGAACATATTCAACATCGTCTGGCCGGGCTAGAGCGCGCAGGGTTCGAATCTCGGCGCCGCAGGGGAGCATGACAAATTTGGCATCCAGGGTGCAGTCGGTGATGCCTATATTGGGTGTTGTGGCAAATCTAGTGGAAATTCTTCAACTTAACAATCATTTCATGTGAAATGATCAATTCAATGCTTACGATTCAGGACAAGAGCTTCGGCGTAGGCGAGCGAGAATGAGGACGTTGGTCGCCAGTTGTTCGGCAGCCAGGATTGACTGCTGGACACTGCGCTGCAGGTCTCGTGTACCAGCAGGGCGCCTGCATTGACGCCATCAGCTGACTTCGAGTCTGACATGCTGGTTTTGTTGATGGTGGGCAAAGCCTCTGCCGGAGTCTCGACTGAGAATGAGGGCTGCGATGCCATAGCAACTATCCGGCAACTATCCAGCTGGATAGGTAATACGTTGATTTGGTCAATTGGCTGGATAGATGATACGTTGATTTGGTCAATTAGCTGGACAGATGATAGTTTGATTGGTCAATTATCTGGAAAGTTGATAGTTTGATTGGTCAATTAGCTGGATAGTTGATAGTTTGATTGGTCAATTAGCTGGATAGTTGATAGTTTGATTGGTCAATTAGCTGGATAGTTGATAGTTTGATTGGTCAATTAGCTGGATAGTTGATAGTTTGATTGGTCAATTATCTGGAAAGTTGACAATCTGATTAGTCAATTAGCTGGATAGTTGATAGTTTGATTGGTCAATTAGCTGGATAGTTGATAGTTTGATTGGTCAATTAGCTGGATAGTTGATAGTTTGATTGGTCAATTAGCTGGATAGTTGATAGTTTGATTGGTCAATTAGCTGGATAGATGATACGTTGATTTGGTCAATTGGCTGGATAGATGATACGTTGATTTGGTCAATTAGCTGGACAGATGATAGTTTGATTGGTCAATTATCTGGAAAGTTGATAGTTTGATTGGTCAATTAGCTGGATAGTTGATAGTTTGATTGGTCAATTAGCTGGATAGTTGATAGTTTGATTGGTCAATTAGCTGGATAGTTGATAGTTTGATTGGTCAATTAGCTGGATAGTTGATAGTGCGATGGTCTACTCTACTCTGTCGGTTCGCACTGTACTAGCTCTAGCTTGTTCAGAGGCTGCAGCAAAGACTGAAATGAAAGATGTGAGATCAAAGTGTCAATACTTTTGATAGCCATTTAATTTTTATGAAAGAAGCCAGGCTGTTGTAAGGCACAATTGTCATTGTTTATCTTTGTTTATTTTTTAAGCCTTACAACTGAGTACTGGCAGGCCTTAAAGTTAAAATTTCTCGTGTTTTGAGAATAATAAGGACTACAGAAAATAGATATCATCTATATAGTATTAACAGTTATTATTATTGATCTGTTTGATAAGTCAGCTAATCATAGAGAAGGTACGCTTAAAGAATAAAGATAATAATTCCGTTTTCAAGCAAGGAACAATAAGGCACAGTTATGCTTTAGTCTTTTTTCTTCAACAAAAAATAAAAGAAACGCTACTTAAAACAAATACCAATGAGATGATGACATAACATTATAATGCTCCAACAGCTTAGATATTCTATTTTTTTGTTTAAGCAATGATTTGCCATAAACTTTCATAAAAGAATATGGAAGCGGTTTACAGAACACAACCACGAGCATGTTTTCTTCATTTGTTTGTGGAAAGTTTTGACGTCGCGGCCGTCAACAGGATCAGATAGCGTCACATAGAACAGGCATGTGCCTTGTTTTGTCGCTAACTGTAACCTTCAAATGTAGAGCGTGAAATCTATAATAAAAAATAAAGTTAAATTCTTATAAACAGGTACGGCTGTGGGTGCTGGAGCATTTTCCAATCACTTCAAGATAGATCCCAAACCGCGCTTGGGATCAATCAAAAATTTCCGCGCTTGATGATGAATTAATTTTCAAAGCCGTCCGAGTCAGCATTGTCGAGATGTTCAGCCATTCTTGTGGAAGACCCTGGCGAAAATAACAACTAGCATTCCTCTGTATAAACTTCTATTTTCATGGCTATTGGTTAATTATTTTGGGAGAGACAGATAAAAGCTATATTTGGGTATTTGAAATACTCCGTGGTATTTCTACTGTTAACTATCCCTCCCCTTACCCCTTACGAGTACAAACATGCAACAAGCGATCCGCATTGCATCAAGCAAAACTCAAGAAAGCTTTGCTTGAGTCGGGATAAGCAGCCAGACACGAGCTCGAAGATTTTTGTCCTGAAATCCCATCAGGCAAGACCGGCAGTCTCAGACTGCACCAGCCGGTTGAACAGGTCCGAGTCTTCAGCGTACAGGTGATGATTGCAGTCCGGCATGCAGCGCACGGACACGGGGCCCGGCCGCGGCCCGAATCGGCTCCGGAATTCGTCGGCCAGATCGGGCGCGTCGGCTAGCCGGCCGAAGCGGAACAGCCAGCTGCGGCCGCCGTAGATCAGCGACACAGGCAGGCGCGGCTCCAGCTGGGCGAGGCGAGGAAACAGCGGCCGCTGGGCGAAGCCTAACGGTGCGGCCAGGTAGCGAAATCCGGTCTCGCCGCTGGCAGGCTGAGCATTGCAGTGATAGATGTAGTCCAGAATGTCGTGAGCTCGCTCTACCGACTCGGGCGCCGATGTGGCCGCCTCGGAGGCGCCAATGTCGTCATCGGTGACGCCGTTGTCAAAGTAGGCCTTTGGATTTAGTCAAAGCAGATTCTTTTATAGCTTTCTTTTCATTACTATTTTTCTTTACCTATGACTTTGTCTCACTTCATTACCTTGTCAATACGTTCATCACCCCCCATTCCTTTATCAGTCTCTCTCACCCTTCATCAATGCCTCCCTTTATCACCCTCGCTCTGCCTTCATCACCATCATCGTCTCGAACATATACTCGCCACTGAAAGTCCCCTCACCTGAATGTCCCCTCGAAAGCGTCGAATCAAGGACGGGCCAAAGGGGCCGGCCGCCCGGACCACAGCCAGCGGATCGAATCTGTGCAGCAGGTTGCCAACGACGCCAACCCAACGCCGGGTGGGCCTGTGATTATCCGGTCGTTCAACTAATCCCCACGGATCGGCAAGAATGAGCTTCCTAACCGAGCCGGGATTACGCAGCGCATAGTTGAATGCCAGGTAGCCGCCAAAGCTGTGGCCAAGCAGGATCACCTGGTCCAGGCCCTCAGCTACTCGCCATTCTTCTATGGAGCGAACGAATGCGGCTTCGCAGAGCTCCGGCTCGGCCGGGAAAGCCACCCGGCTGCTCCGACCGAAGCCTAATAGGTCCACAGCGTAAACTGGGCGCTGGCGAGACAGCGGGCCGAAGTTTTTGCACCAGAGGCCGACACCGGCGCCCATGCCGTGCAAAAGTACAAGAGGCGTCCGGGCCAGGTAGGCCGGCTCCTGGCCGGAGGTGGCCCGAACTGTCCGAATCTGTACCCCGCCCGGCAGGTGGACGAATTTCGCTTCCAGCTCGCAGTCTTGAACGCCTGATTAGATATTAGATGAAGTGATTATTGACGTAAAAATCCGGTAAAAATGACATCATAATCCAGCACTTTGCAATACTAATTTTTTTGCGAGATTCTAAAACTCCGATATTCAGAATTTGAGAGTTTTTACCTGGAGATCGCCATCCTGAATTCAAAGGATTTTAGATTCTGGGAATCTCAATCTTAATTAGTTAGGCTATCTGATTCTAACCCAAGACTTGTAATGTTTCACCATTTCTTGCTAGCAATCTCCATATGTGCAAAAGAAGTCAGTAAATAGAACCAGCCAATGCTCACGATGAAATACAATCTCCTCAGCGTAGGCCAGAGCGAAACTGCTTGTGGGCCGCCAATTCCATGGCAGTAGGCGGCGATAGGAGCATGTTTTTGAGGAGATAGATGGCAGCATCTGAGATTCGTGTGCCTCAGGTGGCCTAAGATGCATATAAAATAGAATTTTATGTTAAAACGAATTGTCAGGCTAGTGTTTGGAAGTTTAGATAAGAAAATCGATGATATGCTTCAAATGTTTTAGTGACAATCATAAAGCAGACATTTTCTAGACATACCTACAAAATTAATTTGAAAGAATGTTGATTTTTGTAACAAGCAGATTTTATTCTTATAAAATTTTTCCAGTTTTAGTAGCCACATAAATCTATGTCTATTTTTGGGGTGCTGAGTTAAGAAAAGAAAACCATTTTGCTCCATCTACAACCACTTTCTATGGAATGGCTTCCCTATCATGGGATCACCACACTTTGTGGCATATAGGGAAAAATGTTTTTTTAAGTAGGTATTTTGGGTGATTTATTTGTGGAAAATAGCAAATATATAGGATTAAACTTCAATAGAGTCAAGGAGACCTATTGATGATTAGGGTAATGTATCATCAACCGAACAGTGTATCTTCAAAACCGAACAAGAATTTTGACTCCTTCCTTGGTCTTGTGCAAGATAGAAACAAGCTATTGTGTTTCACAGAACAACTAATTTGAAAGTTGAAGAAACTATCTACAAGCTGAGGCATGATGTGCAATGAAGCATTAAGAGAAAAGAAAGATATTGATGTTTCAGTAGAAATTTTTATTGCAAAAGCATACTTTTTAACAACATTTTTTCAGTATGTACTTTAAACAAAAATTGTATGTGGTTGCTTGCCAATTAAATGACCATAAATGTAGTTATTTATAGAGCATGAAAAATGCTTTCAAATTACATAATTCATGATAGTTCACTCCTTAAAATAAGATTAAACCACTCACTCAAATTGTACAACCAAACATCAAATTCTCTGTTTGGTTTGAAGATAGGCCTACATGAAAATCATTGTTCGGTTTTAGATAAAAAGCAGGAATAACTTTTTTTCTATTTGACAAAATAGCAAAAGCAGATACTTTTTAGAAAGATGTAACTGTTTTCTATAACTTGGCTTTTAATTTATCATCATATCTTAAATAGAAAATCTGTAGCTTAGGTTTGAAGTTAAAAAAATACACATTCTTGTTTGGTTGATGATACATTACCCTACTCATATTTTTAATTGGATGGCCTTAAGCCTAAAGGCTTTTGCAAGGACCCAATACATAGAAATACCACGCTAAGCAGGACATGGTGATTAAAGGGTTTTTGGTCAGGTAAAATAGGCAAAATCTATATGACGAATAAATAGGATTAAACTTTAAAAGAGACATTGGAACCTATTGAAGATTAATATGATATATTATAGGGTGAGCCTAACTGCCTAAGGACAATGATGACTAATAACAGCAACAACTACATTCTTGCAATAAAGCTCTTATTGTTCATTAAAAAATTTCAGCCTAGTTTTAATTTTCTTTTTCATAAAAACTAAAGACAAACTTGTTCTAATTACTCTACATATACATTTTTAAGTTACAGCCTACGGGCAAGCTACAAACTTATTAAAGATAATGAGTCACTAACCCACTATTTTCTAGTGGCACTAGAAGACATTGGGTGAAGTTTCAAGTCGATTGGAAGACCCAAAGTATTTTAAAGGATTAAATTTCAATAAGCCTAAAATGAGTATAACTTTCTCCCAATATAAAAAAGCTTTTTATTCAGATTCAAGTTTCTTGGGTTATCTATCATATAGATAAAATTATTTAAATAACTCAGCAACACTAAGGGCTGATGTTGAAACCTAGTGAATAATTTATAAAATATATATTTTATGTGCTTGCGCTACCAGCTTCCAGTTCCACATTCTGAACTTACATGTCAGTCTCAGCAGCCATTACTCATTAGTATTAAATCGACGTATAAAACTGATCAGATAGTAGAAAGTACTTAACAAACAATTTGGTCTTTAACAGTATATATGTAACATTGCTACGTAGCGAGCACGATTTTTTATACGAATTCACATTTACGTAAAGAACAGCTATAAATAGAAGTGATTTTGCGAACTTAAACGTACGATAATATTCAATGACATCAGATTAAGTGTTCAAACAAAGTATATAAAGATTTAATAATAAGTGACAAGTTCTGCGACAATTTTAAGCACTTTCGATAATTACGTAGGAACAGTGAATTAGTAATTATAAATATAAATAAGGAATTAAGCAACAGGAACCTATAATAGTAATTTACAAATAAAATGTAATCTAAAATGCTTACTTGAATAAATTGGTTCATCGAAACATGCTGGTTTTGGATTAATGCTCCACTTTGTGTATCAAAAAGTGCGTTAATATGGCAGCTAACTAAACTGATGACACAAATGCATAAAATATTGTGTAATCCTATGTCAAGTGGTCCCAGCTAGACTTCTATATCTTTGGAATTTAGACAAGGACTAAGTTACAGCTTTATAGTTATCAAGATTGAATTAGCGACGTGGAAACGAGTCAAGGACCACTATGAGTAGAAGGACGGAAAACTTCATTTCTTAAAAAATGGAAGGTTGGCTTTCGCGAAAAAAAAGACTGCGGAGATACGAAATTTTCATTTTATTCAGGTTTCAATGCTGATTGCTTTCGATTGGAAGCTGTTCTTCTGCAATGTACTTCTATGCCATACATGTATGTAATTGTACCATAAACTTAATACCAAAAAAGCGTTTACAACTAAAGTCAACATCAAAAGTCGATAACTGGCTGATTGACGTGCAGTTCGTCAATCGTCAACCGTAAAACAGGCAGCTTGACGGTTAACATAAACTTGCCCGATTGTGTGGCGATAAAAAAGCAGCAAAATAAAAATTCCTATTGAATGCACTAGCTGGCGTTTTTGCATTAAACAAATGAACTCGATATAAGAATGCATAATAATGCATAAGAATGCATAAAGTATTGACACGAAAAGCACAGAAAAATATGTATAGCTAACGGTGACAATTTTACATTATTACATTACATTATTACATTAAATTTTACATTTAAATTTATAAATCACATAATGTATAAAAATTGTACTTCATACAGTTAGGATAATTTTTTTTAATTATCGTAAAAACTTTGTTAAACCCAGTCTTTCTTAAATGTCTACGATTTCAAGTGTGTCCTTACTCTGAATATTTTGCTACATTTATTCTAAGATCAGACGCTTCTGATAAGGTTTTTTGCCAGAATACTACAATATTTCTAAGCATGAATGTGCGAGAATGCCTTTTAGAAGCGCTATTTAGTGCGGCTTTATATTATATTATGCTTAGACTATTTTTCTACTTTAAACTTTATGTTTCTTCGACTGACTGACTAAGCAGCCTTGCATTGCAACGAGTGACCAATTGACCGACTGGTGCACAATTATCATTGAAGTGCATTTTCGCTTGATATGCCTCTTATTTGAACTACCGATTTTTATAACTAGTATTTCTAACTTGAGTTTAGAAACATTCTCCGTGCAGTTTTTTTACATTTATAGCATAGGCCTATACTCTAGACAGACCCCAGTGGACTCAACACCACACACAGCTTCAAAAAGATAAAGCCAAAAGTAGGCCTAAGCCTAGTGATTTAGCGGAGATCTTATATATTTCTAGTTAAGTCCTTAGCTGCTTACCAGAATAGGCCTATGCAGAGCTACCATACTCTACAAATTCTGTTGATCAGGGTTGCATGTAAACATCTAAATTTGCCCCACAGTAAAAATTTTATTGTCTGGTTTATGATTCTACATTGAAATGGCGATAGGGTAGGCCTAGTACTAGTCATTCATTAACTGTACCCAACCAGTGCCTGGCCTTTTGTATTCAAAAAATTGTATTAGCCTAGGCCACTTCACTAGGGTCTACTATATTAAATGTATTTTTTGTGTGCTAGGCCTAGTGTGTCTCCCTATTTTTTGCCACATAGATACATACCAAGCAAAGTTGTTACTGTCTTGCTGAATAGTATTCACTATGCTAAGTTTTCACTATGCTGTTCCTAAAATCCTAGTTTTTTTCTGCCACTTAAGTTGTAGGCCTAATTTTTTGTCTTATATCTATATAACTTCTTAAGTAGCAATATACAAGTAAAAATTATTCTTTGTCTATTTAACTATATAACTGGCTTTTGTTCTCCTTGGGTTTTCTTCTATTATTTAAACTATTTTTTTCTGTTTGGTGTCAGTTAAACAAAATGTTTGTACCAATTAAAACAAAAATAATTAGCATTTATGCAAATATAACAAAATAAATTTTTATGTAAAAAAATCCAATTAATTGTCACATTTTTTAAATACATGTTTTCTTATATTTTGTTTTCTTTTAAACACTATCTTCTTAGTAGCAGTATAAATCATCAGTTTTGATCAACTTATTCAATCAAGCTTACTTTTGCTAACTGAAAAAAATAGTTTGTTGGTTTGGTGTTCACTTCTTCATCATTAAATATTTGTACACGATAGATTTAGTTTTATCTCAATTGATTATATTCTTATCTCCTTGCTTTTAAAACACCCTCTAGCTAAGCCCTGAAAGTGTTAAGTATTAGCTATATATTTTTGTGTAGCTATATATGGATGTAATCGCAAATGTCTTAAACATTTTTGACTTCATTTTTTATTAAGAAACATTTAACTGTTAAGGCCAGGTGAATCAAACGATGGGACATTTATGTTTGACTCTTCACTTTATCATCTATATGTGAATTCACTCTCTTGGTTTTAAGCTCATTTAAATTTACCCTTAAAAGATAGAGAAGTATTGTAGATTAGACTAGATCAGAATTCCTGATGCTGTATTTAGGATTTAAATTCCTATATTTGTTGGACTAGTTTGGGCTAGCTAAACCCAGATAATTTGGCATGATGAAATATTTTAATATATATAGATAGGTAGCTTGTCAATTGTCATTATGGTCAACTTAGCTTACAAAAAGGTGAGTGCCTTGAATAATGGTATTAAATTCCATCTGCAGATAAGTTTTTAAATATAAAAAATAGCGTATAACAACACATGAAACAGTAATTAATAAATTCGACAGTGATGCCCTATTGTTGAATTTTTTATCTGTAGTGCCAAAACATTTACTTTTTTAAACTACTAATGTATTATTATTATTACTGTTTACTTCTGGCGAAAAATATTACCTAATATCTTTGACTGTTTTAAATGTATCAGCTTATTATTATTAAAGAAATTCAAAGGTGCAGTTTTATTACCAAGTATGTACCTTTGCAATTCTCAGTTACTTGTTAGTACCTCTCAATGTCAATCAATGTAAACTCAACTGGGTCCTCTTTTGCAGCTTTGCAAATTTCAACCTAGAAAAGAAATCTTAGCTCACATTACTAACGAATTCGCCAAATAGCCAAAACTTGCACAGTCATGGCCGCCAGCAACACTAATAATGGAAAGGTGCTAACCACTGTTGAGGACCGCGATGGATGGACCCTTGTTAATTATGGCGATGCTGACGACTATGTGGACGATGGATTCCTACTGGCTGACGCTGGTGCTGAGGGCGGCAGTGGCAGCAGCAGCAGCTCCGCCACGCCAATGTCTGCCGATGAAAATGAATCTGCCAACATTGATGAGGCGAATGACGAATCGGCTGCAGTGACAGTGGAGTCGTCTTCTACCCGGGCGGCCGCCGCTGTCGTCACTGCCAATTCATCGTCCCCTGCTACGTCTGCCTTAGCCTTGCGCCAGTCTGCCAAAGCGGCGTCGGCTGCGGCGTCGCGCACACGTGCCAAAGTCGAGCTGAGTCGGACTGCCTTAAACCGCCGGAATCAGGTGGCTGCTCTGCGGAGCACGTCGGTTAGGCGGCAGGCTCAGAAGCGTGGCGTGGTCAAGTGCCCGGCTGCTCGGTCGGCCTCCAAGAAGTGCTAAGTTGTGCAGTTTTACTGATGAGCAATGACTGCGTAATCTATATTTTTAAGGATTTTATACTTAGAAGATTAATGAAATCATTTAGTATCGAAGACTAGTAAAATCAACCCCCCTCCTGTTTAGAAGCATGGAATTTCGTTTTTCCCTTCTCAATACTTTTCTAGGCCTAGTTTTTTTTAATAAATATATTTACTGGAATTAACAGTAGGTAGAACTACCAAGCCATTTGCCGCCAGTTTTTATACCATTTTTGGCAGCGCAATTGAATGGTTGACAGACCTGGGGATGGTGTACTGTTTTAGGTATTTAGGCTTGATCAATGAAATTTGAGAAATTAGCTTCAGGGTGTCCATAGTGGCCGAGTTCTACCTTTTGTATCCCTGAAGGTCCTGCAGTCCATGTAGATAATGGTAGGTGACCATCGAAGACGGAAATTATGCAGGCACATTCGGGAGACATGCTGGTAAATTTTTAAGACCTGTAAATGCCGCCTTGAGGCGCAGTGCTAATTCGTGTAAAGGGGTGAAATTTCGTGAAAAATTCTCATAGGGATTATCTCCATTGGTAGTTTTACTGTTACAAAATAAATGGTAAGGAGTTTAGAAATATTCTAGATTTTTAACCAAATCTGGAATTTAGGCTTGGAATAGCCAAGGATCGATTGGACCTGAAGTAATTTTATTTCTTGTGTGAATTTGTGAATTTTAGTAGGCCCAATATTGCTGTAAGACTATTTTGCTAGGTATTTATTAGCAGGCCATTAAACAGCGGTTTACTTATCCGAATGTGTTAGTGTTGGATCATTTGAAAATGCTTCTCTGAATGTATCATTTCGCTGTTGTACTTTATTATTTTTTCCGTCGTCACATTTTTTCCCACCTAGTTTCGAGCTCTGCGGGTGTCTCAAATTTTAATCTTGTGTGTTGTGTCTAGAATATATAAATATTGCTGCTAGAACATGCAATTTACTATTTATATTGAGTTTTTTGTTTTCTTTAAATCTGTAGAAAGCACTATCCGTTTTTAGCACATGGACCACATGTAAACCAATGTTTTATTTACCTATTTCTTTTTATTAACTAGGCATTATAACAAGTGTCAGTTGACGTGACGTGTACAAGTACTCCTAAATAGTCTTGCTGCAATTCTACAATAATACAATTTCTAGAGTGCTTTCTGAAATCTTCTATATTATAATAATGATATTCTTTCACTGTTCGTTGAGAGCAGCCTAACAAATATTGATATTTGCTAATGTAAATAATGCTAGATATATCTGTTAACTGCACTTTAATGTTTAACTTCTTTTTTCAGTTTGTATTAGTATATTTTTTACTAAACAGGCCTTTCAAATAATTGTTCTGACACAGAGACACCCACTGCTGATTGAACATTGTGCAGTTTAACTAAGCCTTCAAGATGTGTCATAATTAAATTGCTAGTTAACTGTATTAGTCTATAATAATAATTGCCTTTTTGTCGGCAGCAATCGATCAGTAACTAATTTGATTTTTAAGTCCTTTAATTAATTATACAGCGCTTTCAAGCTCATATTTTACCTTTTTGTAATCTATGTTCTTTAAACATAATCTGGAGTATCTTTATAAACGTGATATTTATTATTGTCTGCAACAGGTTTTTTGTCTAGCAAAACAGTTAATTGAACTTTAGCAATTGGCAGTATTAAGCAATGCTTTATGTCATCAATTTTCACACACTGGATGTCATATCAGATTTTACTATTCTGTTTTTTTCAGTGACTCAAAGTCGGGGTTCTATGCTAATTTATTGATGCTTGAGTAGTAACTCATTCTATAATAAGTATTGTCCGTCACTTTTGTAGAATCTCGTGTCATCATTTGTAATAGGGATTTTCCTGTTTCTGTAGTTTTCCTCTACCAACCCAGTTTAGTTATGAGTGTTGTACGCATTCTTTATTTGTAGTTTTTTGTTATTAAATCTTTTTATCACCATTCTGTAGGCACACAGAGTATCTTTTTGTTTATACAAGCAGTTATATTTACCTATTCTGCGAGCATTCGCTTATTTGAATTGTTAGATTTCTAATTACTCAGAAACTGCACAATTGTTTATTTAGAGTTCTGCTGTGTTACGCTTACGCTTTTTTCAGTTTTCAGTTTTTAGCACTAATATAAAACTGCTAAGTTTGTTGTTTAAAGGCGTGTTAGCTTTTTAATTATTATATAATTTATATTACTGAATACTTGCCTATCAGTTTATACACCTAATTACACAGTTTTAGTAGCCCAGCCAATCCCATTATTTGAAAAAAAGCAAAAAAATTGTTGATCTCTTCTTCTTTTTTATTTTAAGAAATTTATAATTGACAAAACAGGTTAAGTTTTCTTAGACAATATCTGGTTGATAGGTTTTAGATTTTATAAACATGAACAGTCCAATAATGAAATTTTCTCTAACTAATACACTTGATGCGCAAGGTAAGGTCTGAGTGACACAGGTGAGGTTTTAGAGGCAGAAAAAATATATCTGAGAGACAGGAGAAAAGAGATTTGAGAGACAGGAGGAAAGATATTTGAGAGACAGGAGGAAAGAGATTTGAGAGACAGGAGGAAAGAGATTTGAGAGACAGGAGGAAAGAGATTTGAGAGACAGGAGGAAAGAGATTTGAGAGACAGGAGGAAAGAGATTTGAGAGACAGGAGGAAAGAGATTTGAGAGACAGGAGAAAAGAGATTTGAGAGACAGGAGGAAAGATATTTGAGAGACAGGAGGAAAGAGATTTGAGAGACAGGAGGAAAGAGATTTGAGAGACAGGAGGAAAGAGATTTGAGAGACAGGAGGAAAGAGATTTGAGAGACAGGAGGAAAGAGATTTGAGAGACAGGAGGAAAGAGATTTGAGAGACAGGAGAAAAGAGATTTGAGAGACAGGAGGAAAGAGATTTGAGAGACAGGAGGAAAGAGATTTGAGAGACAGGAGGAAAGAGATTTGAGAGACAGGAGGAAAGAGATTTGAGAGACAGGAGAAAAGATATTTGAGAGACAGGAGGAAAGAGATTTGAGAGACAGGAGGAAAGAGATTTGAGAGACAGGAGGAAAGAGATTTGAGAGACAGGAGGAAAGAGACTTGAGAGACAGGAGGAAAGAGATTTGAGAGACAGGAGAAAAGATATTTGAGAGACAGGAGGAAAGAGACTTGAGAGACATGAGAAAAGAGATTTGAGAGACAGGAGGAAAGAGATTTGAGAGACAGGAGGAAAGAGATTTGAGAGACAGGAGGAAAGAGATTTGAGAGACAGGAGGAAAGAGATTTGAGAGACAGGAGGAAAGAGATTTGAGAGACAGGAGGAAAGAGATTTGAGAGACAGGAGGAAAGAGACTTGAGAGACAGGAGGAAAGAGATTTGAGAGACAGGAGGAAAGAGATTTGAGAGACAGGAGGAAAGAGATTTGAGAGACAGGAGAAAAGATATTTGAGAGACAGGAGGAAAGAGATTTGAGAGACAGGAGGAAAGAGATTTGAGAGACAGGAGGAAAGAGACTTGAGAGACAGGAGGAAAGAGATTTGAGAGACAGGAGAAAAGATATTTGAGAGACAGGAGGAAAGAGACTTGAGAGACATGAGAAAAGAGATTTGAGAGACAGGAGGAAAGAGATTTGAGAGACAGGAGGAAAGAGATTTGAGAGACAGGAGGAAAGAGATTTGAGAGACAGGAGGAAAGAGATTTGAGAGACAGGAGGAAAGAGATTTGAGAGACAGGAGGAAAGAGATTTGAGAGACAGGAGGAAAGAGACTTGAGAGACAGGAGGAAAGAGATTTGAGAGACAGGAGAAAAGATATTTGAGAGACAGGAGGAAAGAGACTTGAGAGACATGAGAAAAGAGATTTGAGAGACAGGAGGAAAGAGATTTGAGAGACAGGAGGAAAGAGATTTGAGAGACAGGAGGAAAGAGATTTGAGAGACAGGAGGAAAGAGATTTGAGAGACAGGAGGAAAGAGATTTGAGAGACAGGAGGAAAGAGATTTGAGAGACAGGAGGAAAGAGACTTGAGAGACAGGAGGAAAGAGATTTGAGAGACAGGAGGAAAGAGATTTGAGAGACAGGAGGAAAGAGACTTGAGAGACAGGAGGAAAGAGACTTGAGAGACAGGAGGAAAGAGATTTGAGAGACAGGAGAAAAGATATTTGAGAGACAGGAGGAAAGAGATTTGAGAGACAGGAGGAAAGAGATTTGAGAGACAGGAGGAAAGAGATTTGAGAGACAGGAGGAAAGAGATTTGAGAGACAGGAGAAAAGAGACTTGAGAGACAGGAGGAAAGAGATTTGAGAGACAGGAGGAAAGAGATTTGAGAGACAGGAGGAAAGAGATTTGAGAGACAGGAGGAAAGAGATTTGAGAGACAGGAGGAAAGAGATTTGAGAGACAGGAGGAAAGAGATTTGAGAGACAGGAGGAAAGAGATTTGAGAGACAGGAGAAAAGAGATTTGAGAGACAGGAGGAAAGAGATTTGAGAGACAGGAGGAAAGAGACTTGAGAGACAGGAGGAAAGAGATTTGAGAGACAGGAGGAAAGAGATTTGAGAGACAGGAGGAAAGAGACTTGAGAGACAGGAGGAAAGAGATTTGAGAGACAGGAGGAAAGAGATTTGAGAGACAGGAGGAAAGAGATTTGAGAGACAGGAGGAAAGAGACTTGAGAGACAGGAGGAAAGAGATTTGAGAGACAGGAGAAAAGATATTTGAGAGACAGGAGGAAAGAGACTTGAGAGACATGAGAAAAGAGATTTGAGAGACAGGAGGAAAGAGATTTGAGAGACAGGAGGAAAGAGATTTGAGAGACAGGAGGAAAGAGATTTGAGAGACAGGAGGAAAGAGATTTGAGAGACAGGAGGAAAGAGATTTGAGAGACAGGAGGAAAGAGATTTGAGAGACAGGAGGAAAGAGACTTGAGAGACAGGAGGAAAGAGATTTGAGAGACAGGAGGAAAGAGATTTGAGAGACAGGAGGAAAGAGATTTGAGAGACAGGAGAAAAGATATTTGAGAGACAGGAGGAAAGAGATTTGAGAGACAGGAGGAAAGAGATTTGAGAGACAGGAGGAAAGAGACTTGAGACACAGGAGGAAAGAGATTTGAGAGACAGGAGAAAAGATATTTGAGAGACAGAAGGAAAGAGACTTGAGAGACATGAGAAAAGAGATTTGAGAGACAGGAGGAAAGAGATTTGAGAGACAGGAGGAAAGAGATTTGAGAGACAGGAGGAAAGAGATTTGAGAGACAGGAGGAAAGAGATTTGAGAGACAGGAGGAAAGAGATTTGAGAGACAGGAGGAAAGAGATTTGAGAGACAGGAGGAAAGAGACTTGAGAGACAGGAGGAAAGAGATTTGAGAGACAGGAGAAAAGATATTTGAGAGACAGGAGGAAAGAGACTTGAGAGACATGAGAAAAGAGATTTGAGAGACAGGAGGAAAGAGATTTGAGAGACAGGAGGAAAGAGATTTGAGAGACAGGAGGAAAGAGATTTGAGAGACAGGAGGAAAGAGATTTGAGAGACAGGAGGAAAGAGATTTGAGAGACAGGAGGAAAGAGATTTGAGAGACAGGAGGAAAGAGACTTGAGAGACAGGAGGAAAGAGATTTGAGAGACAGGAGGAAAGAGATTTGAGAGACAGGAGGAAAGAGACTTGAGAGACAGGAGGAAAGAGACTTGAGAGACAGGAGGAAAGAGATTTGAGAGACAGGAGAAAAGATATTTGAGAGACAGGAGGAAAGAGATTTGAGAGACAGGAGGAAAGAGATTTGAGAGACAGGAGGAAAGAGATTTGAGAGACAGGAGGAAAGAGATTTGAGAGACAGGAGAAAAGAGACTTGAGAGACAGGAGGAAAGAGATTTGAGAGACAGGAGGAAAGAGATTTGAGAGACAGGAGGAAAGAGATTTGAGAGACAGGAGGAAAGAGATTTGAGAGACAGGAGGAAAGAGATTTGAGAGACAGGAGGAAAGAGATTTGAGAGACAGGAGGAAAGAGATTTGAGAGACAGGAGAAAAGAGATTTGAGAGACAGGAGGAAAGAGATTTGAGAGACAGGAGGAAAGAGATTTGAGAGACAGGAGAAAAGAGACTTGAGACAGGAGGAAAGAGATTTGAGAGACAGGAGGAAAGAGATTTGAGAGACAGGAGGAAAGAGATTTGAGACAGGAGGAAAGAGATTTGAGAGACAGGAGGAAAGAGATTTGAGAGACAGGAGGAAAGAGATTTGAGACAGGAGGAAAGAGATTTGAGAGACAGGAGGAAAGAGATTTGAGAGACAGGAGGAAAGAGATTTGAGAGACAGGAGGAAAGAGATTTGAGAGACAGGAGGAAAGAGATTTGAGAGACAGGAGGAAAGAGATTTGAGAGACAGGAGGAAAGAGATTTGAGAGACAGGAGGAAAGAGATTTGAGAGACAGGAGGAAAGAGATTTGAGAGACAGGAGGAAAGAGATTTGAGAGACAGGAGGATGCAGGGACAGAAGGAGATAGATTGGCGAGACAAAATAATTCAGATTGAAGAGATAAAAAGAGATTTGGGAGACAGAAGTGAGATACATTTGAGAAGTTCAGTGAGTAGAAGCGATACAATTAACTGACCAGCGATATGAAATTTAGAAAGCGCACTAGTATAGTGTGGGGCAACGGGGAGCAGTGGGAAAATAACAAGACACTGGTTATTTGCATTTCCAAGCATACTATTTACCCTTTCTCCGCTGCAGAGCAATTTCTCTCAGCTTTACTCAGCCTGTTGTTATCTGAGCCGCAGCAGCTAGTCCGCATGCAGCATTGCCTCTGTCCGACTCCAGTTGTGCTCAGATGACAAGCACGCCCGCTTCCGCCAACACAGCAACAGCCTCTGCAGTGTCCTTGTCTCTGTTGTCTGATACCGAACTGAACCTGGACAAAAGCGAGCAGCTAGATATGCAGGTGATTTTTTTGGGAAATGGGTTGACAGTATGGGAATACGAAGAAAAGATTTGTTGATTCGATTCCATGATCCCAAGGACATAAGATTCCAAATCCTAAAATATCTATATCAGATTCAATGATCCCAAGAATCAATATCAGATTCCATAATCCCAGGAATCTATATCAGATTCCATGATCCCAAGGACATAAGATTCCAAATCCTAAAATATCTATATCAGATTCCATAATCCCAAGAATCGATATCAGATTCCATGATCCAAAGAATCGATATTAGATTCCATAATCCCAAGAATCTATATCAGATTCCATGACCCCAAGAATCGATATCAGATTCCATGACCCCAAGAATCGATATTAGATTCCATAATCCCAAGAATCTATATCAGATTCCATGACCCCAAGAATCGATATTAGATTCCATGATCCAAAGAATCGATATTAGATTCCATAATCCCAAGAATCTATATCAGATTCCATGACCCCAAGAATCGATATCAGATTCCATAATCCTAAGAATCGATATCAGATTCCATGATCCTAAGAATCGATATCAGATTCCATAATCCTAAGAATCTATATCAGATTCAATGATCCCAAGAATCGATATCAGATTCCATAATCCCAAGAATCTATATCCGATTCCATAATCCTAAGAATCTATATCAGATTCAATGATCCCAAGAATCGATATCAGATTCCATAATCCCAAGAATCGATATTAGATTCCATGACCCCCAGAATCAATATCAGATTCCATAATCCCAAGAATCTATATCAGATTCCATGACCCCAAGAATCGATATTAGATTCCATAATCCCAAGAATCTATATCAGATTCCATGACCCCAAGAATCGATATTAGATTCCATGATCCAAAGAATCGATATTAGATTCCATAATCCCAAGAATCTATATCAGATTCCATGACCCCAAGAATCGATATTAGATTCCATAATCCCAAGAATCAATATCAGATTCCATAATCCCAAGAATCGATATTAAATTCCATGATCCCAAGAATTGATATCAGATTACATAATCCCAAGAATCTATATCAGATTCCATGATCCTAAGAATCGATATCAGATTCCATAATCCCAAGAATCTATATCCGATTCCATGATCCCAAGAATCGATATTAGATTCCATGATCCCAAAAATCGATATCAGATTCCATGATCCCAAGAATCGATATCAGATTCAATGATCCCAAAAATCGATATCAGGTTCCATAATCCCAAGAATCGATATTAGATTCCATGACCCCCAGAATCAATATCAGATTACATAATCCCAAGAATCTATATCAGATTCCATGATCCTAAGAATCGATATCAGATTCCATAATCCCAAGAATCTATATCAGATTCCATGACCCCAAGAATCGATATTAGATTCCATGATCCAAAGAATCGATATTAGATTCCATAATCCCAAGAATCTATATCCGATTCCATGATCCCAAGAATCGATATCAGATTCCATAATCCTAAGAATCTATATCAGATTCAATGATCCCAAGAATCGATATCAGATTCCATAATCCCAAGAATCTATATCCGATTCCATAATCCCAAGAATCTATATCAGATTCCATGACCCCAAGAATCGATATTAGATTCCATAATCCCAAGAATCTATATCAGATTCCATGACCCCAAGAATCGATATTAGATTCCATGATCCAAAGAATCGATATTAGATTCCATAATCCCAAGAATCTATATCAGATTCCATGACCCCAAGAATCGATATTAGATTCCATAATCCCAAGAATCAATATCAGATTCCATAATCCCAAGAATCGATATCAGATTCCATAATCCCAAGAATCGATATCAGATTCCATAATCCCAAGAATCGATATCAGATTCCATAATCCCAAGAATCGATATTAGATTCCATGATCCTAAGAATCGATATTAGATTCCAAAATTCCAAAAATCTATATTATATTTCATAATCCCAAAAATCGATATCAGTTTCCCTGATCTTAAAAAAATAGATATCAAATTCAAAAATCCCAAAAAATCTATATTAGACTCCCGTCAGAATTAGCCTCTGTTGCTCAATGTCACTGTCGCCTAATCTCGCCTTTCTCAGGTGTTCAGCCTGAAGGCGCATCAGGCAGCCACTCGCAGCATTGACGAGGTGGCCGGCAGCCTGCGGACCAGCCTGCGCGACGGTCTGATGCAGGCGGACGCCGAGGCCCGACTGAAGCGCTTCGGTCCGAACGAGATCGAATCGCCGCCCGACGATCCGCTGTGGCAAAAATATCTGGAGCAGTTCAAGAATCCCATGATTCTGCTTCTCCTCTGCTCCGCTGTGATCAGCGTTCTAATGCGCCAACTGGACGATGCCATCAGCATCTCCCTGGCTATTGTCATTGTTGTCACCGTGGCATTCATACAGGAGTACAGGTTCGCTTTTTTGTCAATCTATAATCAACGCATGTGTCGCAATTATTATTCCAGGATTCTTATCCTTGTCTACCTGATCCAGATCCTCATCTACCTGATTCAGATCCTCGTCTACCTGATTCAGATCCTCATCTACCTGATTCAGATCCTCATCTACCTGATTCAGATCCTCATCTACCTGATTCAGATCCTCATCTGCCTGATTCAGATCCTCATCTACCTGATTCAGATCCTCATCTACCTGATTCAGATCCTCATCTACCTGATTCAGATCCTCATCTACCTGATTCAGATCCTCATCTACCTGATTCAGATCCTCATCTACCTGATTCAGATCCTCATCTACCTGATTCAGATCCTCATCTACCTGATTCAGATCCTCATCTACCTGATTCAGATCCTCATCTACCTGATTCAGATCCTCATCTACCTGATTCAGATCCTCATCTACCTGATTCAGATCCTCATCTACGTTATTAATATCCTCAGATTATATATATTCGGAGCATCAGATTCCCTGAAGCTTATATATTATTAAGTGCATTCAGTTATAAATCTCAATTAACGGAAACTGACAACACTAATGAAGTGGCATTATCAAACTAAGCATTGATTTTACTCCAGATCCGAGAAGGCATTGAGCGCCCTGAAGAAGCTGGTGCCCTACAAGTGTTACTGCCTTCGTTCCGGTGTTCTTCAATTTCTCTACGCTCGCGACCTTGTACCAGGCGATGTTGTACACCTGAATATCGGCTGCCGGGTGCCAGCAGACATTCGAGTGTTTGAGTCCACTGATTTGCGGATTGATGAAGCCAGCTTCACCGGCGAAAACGACCCGGTGCTGAAGTTGGCCGGCCAGCTTTCCGAATCGGCCGTTGGCACCGGCGGCACAGTTGTGGGATTGAAGAACTGCGCATTTACCGGCACGCTGGTCAGGTGCGACCGCGGGTCACTGGCGTCTAGAGATTGCGGATCAAGTTCTGTATTGGGGTCTAGGGATCTAGGGACTTGATATAGAGATTGAGAACATTAGATTTCTGATAATGAATAACGATTTCAGGCATGGATAAAGAGTTCCAGACATGGATTAAAATTTTTGACATGGATTAAGGATTCCAGCGATGGGTTAAGGATTCCAGACATTGATTAAGGATTTCTGACATAGATTAAGGATTTCTGAGATGTATTAAGGACTCCAGACATGTATTAGGGATTCCTGACATGGATTAAGGATTTCTGACATGGATTAAGGATTCCTGACCTGGATTAAGGATTTCTGACATGGATTAAGGATTCCTGACATGGATTAAGGATTTCTGACATGGATTAAGGATTCCTGACATTGATTAAGGATTTCAGACATGGATAAATGATTTTTTAACAAGGATTAAAGATAGAGCACTGAGGAATTTAGAACAGTATTGAGAATTTCGCATTTCGCATTTGTAATTCGCAGGTGCGGCTCTGGCAAAGGTGTCGTCATCTGCACTGGCGAGGAGAGCGCCTTCGGCGACATTTTCCGCGCCATGCAGGAGGAGGAGGCGCCGAAGACTCCGCTGCAGCGCAACATGGACCGGTTGGGCAAGCAGCTGAGCTTCTACAGCCTGTGCATCATCGCCGGCATCATAGTCATCGGCCTGCTGCAGCGCCGCCACATGCTGGAGATGTTCCAGATTGGCGTCAGCCTGGCTGTTGCCGCCATACCCGAGGGCCTGCCCATTGTGGTGACGGTCACCCTGGCTATTGGCGTCATGCGCATGGCTAAGCGTAATGCCATTGTTAAAAAGCTGCCAGTTGTTGAAACTCTCGGCTGCGTCAATGTTGTGTGCTCGGATAAAACTGGCACCCTGACCCAGAATGAGATGACCGTCACCCGGCTTGTCACCTCGGATGGCGTTGCTGCCGCGGTCAGTGGCGTCGGCTACACGGCGCCTGGCGAGGTTGTCGCCGAAGCCACCGGAGCCCGGCTGACCGCAGCTTCGTCCAACGCCCTCCGCTGGCTCTGCCTGGCCGCCTCCTGCTGCAACAATGCCGAGATCAGGGGCAACGAGCTCCATGGACAGCCCACCGAGGGAGCGCTGGTCACTCTAGTTGCCAAGGTCCGTCTCTACAGTCTGTCCGTCACTCCTGAGTGTCTGTCTTTCTGTCCGGAGTGTCTGTCTGTCCGTCACTCCTGAGTGTCTGTCTTTCTGTCCGGAGTGTCTGTCTGTCCGTCACTCCTGAGTGTCTTTCTTTCTGTCCTGAGTGTCTGTCTTTCTGTTCTGACTGTCTGTCTGTCTGTCCGGAGTGTCTGTCTGTCTGTCCTGAGTGTATGTCTTTCTGTCCTGAGTGTCTGTCTGTCTGTCCGGAGTGTCTGTCTGTCTGTCCTGAGTGTCTGTCTGTCTGTCCGGAGTGTCAGTCTGTCTGTCCGGAGTGTCAGTCTGTCTGTCCGGAGTGTCAGTCTGTCTGTCCGGAGTGTCTGAATATCTGTCAGTTCTTCTGATTGCCCTCTTTGTGTATTCTGTGTGTCTGCATAAATGCCAGTCCATGCGCAGCCTGTCTAAAGTACTGCATCCTTTGTCGGCTTCCTTTAATTCTAGTTAAACGGCGACCGTCTGAAGCAGGACTACACTCGCATTCAAGAGTGGCCGTTCAACTCGGACACCAAGCTCATGATGGTGAAGTGCGAACGAAAGATCAGCCCCGGTGACAGCTCGGTTGTGAGTTCACTTAATGTCTCGGTGTTTAAATGCTGCTTAATATTGATGATTAAGTGGCAGCGCAGTCTTTCCTAAGACCAAGGTCCCTGAGCTCGATTCCGCGGCGAGGCCACATTCATTTGGGGGTGCAGCCGTGGAGAGAAGGCTTTGGGGCCTTTCGTGCAATTTACGCCTTTGAGGTTTAACTTTTAAGGTACAGTGAGAGTGTACACTGCCTGACGATGAGAAAGTCAGGGCAGATGTACACACCCTGTGTGCGTGTGTGCCTGCGTACGGTAACTGTGTGCGCGTGTGCTCAGGAGTCAGCGGAATGGGCAGAATTGCCTCCTCGCTGGCTGCAGGTCCAGTGTCACCAAATGATGCGCCACTTTTCGCAGCCCTCCTGCAATTATTATTATATAATTAATTTGCTGTTAAATTACTAAAGCAACTGTTAAAAGGCTCTTTATTATCACCACTTTCAATTTTAGCCCAGACGCCATGTGAGTTTGAAAGTTTTTATTGAAAAGAATTACGCTGATTCCACTCTTGCTTTTGACATCTCAATAATTATTTATAATTTTTGCTTTTTATCAATGATAGATTTCAGGGCATAGACTTCGTTTCTTAGTTTAAGAAATTTTCTTGTTTCGATTTCGAATTCGCTTTCACGAGTTGTGCCTAAGCTTTGCTCATGCGCAAATAAAAACTTTACATTGATCTCATTGTGTAGATCCTGTACAAAATTTTATCAGTCTCTGATTGGTCTAAATAATGTACATAGCGTATCATTTTCTGATTGGACGGACTAGAGAATATACATAGTAGATCAGGCTCTAATTGGACTAGACAATGTACATAGTAGATCAGTCTCTGATTGGACTAGAGAATGTACATAGTAGATCAGGCTCTAATTGGACTAGCGAATGTACATAGTAGATCAGGCTCTAATTGGACTAGCGAATGTACATAGTAGATCAGGCTCTAATTGGACTAGCGAATGTACATAGTAGATCAGGCTCTAATTGGACTAGCGAATGTACATAGTAGATCAGGCTCTGATTCTTCAAACACATTTGCATAATGTGTACATAATCATGCCATTGTCGCATTCCTCACCCGTTGCCAGGACCAGCCGTCAACAGTGTACTTTGTAAAGGGCGCCGTAGATCGCTTGGTTCGCACCTGCACTGGATACTGGGGCGAGCGCGGCCAGCTCGAAGCCATGAATGCCGACCAGGAGGCGCGCATCAATGATTGGGCCGCTCAGCTGGGCTTAGGTGGCCTCCGAGTGCTGGGATTGGCCTTCGGGCCGGATCAGCAGAGCCTGACCTTCTGCGGACTCGTTGGCCTGCTAGACCCACCTAGGCCGGGTGTGAAAGACTCTGTGCGCTATCTGCAACAGTCCGGCGTACTTGTTACCATGGTTACCGGAGACGCTATGGAAACCGCATGCGCCATAGCGCGCCAACTGGGCATCTCTGGCGGTGCCGGCCAGCCAATCAGCGGAGAGCAATTGGATTCTATGCAGCCGGACGATCCGCGCATCCCGGAGGCTCGCATTTTCTACAGGACCAGCCCGCGGCATAAGAATAAAATTGTGCGCGCCTTCCAGGTCTGTCCGCGGCTGCATTTCTGGGAAATTTCGAATTCTTTGACAGTTTTAAAGGGTTACGACTGATCCCATGACTTGTATGGAGAGGTTATGACTGATCCCATGACTTGTATGGCGAGGTTATGACTGATTCCATGACTTGTATGGAGAGGGTTATGACTGATCCCATGACTTGTATGGAGAGGGTTATGACTGATTACATGACTTGTATGGAGAGGTTATGACTGATTCCATGACTTGTATGGAGAGGGTTATGACTGATCCCATGACTTGTATGGAGAGGTTATGACTGATTCCATGACTTGTATGGAGAGGGTTATGACTGATCCCATGACTTGTATGGAGAGGGTTATGACTGATTACATGACTTGTATGGAGAGGTTATGACTGATTCCATGACTTGTATGGAGAGGTTATGACTGATCCCATGACTTGTATAGAGAGGGTTATGACTGATCCCGTGACTGGATACAGAGGGTTATGTACTGAAGGATGCAGATGATATAGATCCCATGCCTGTTCTCATGACTGAATGCAGGGTAATAAACACCTAACTAGCCAGCCCATCCTAAACCCAACAGGGCATCGGCAAAGTGGTGGCCATGACAGGCGACGGTGTCAACGACGCTGTAGCGCTGAAGGCCGCTGACATAGGCATCGCCATGGGCCTGATGGGCACGGAGGTGTCGAAGGAGGCAGCGGACATGATCCTCATCGATGATCACTTTCAGACCATCTTGGCGGCTGTGGAGGAGGGCAAAGCCATCTTTCACAATATTCGCTGCTTTATCCGCTTCCAATTGTCAACTAGCATTGCGGCGCTTACCTTGGTTACCATGGCAACGTTGTTCAACCTGCCCAGCCCTTTGAATGCCATGCAGATCCTGTGGATTAACATCTTAATGGACGGTCCACCGGCACAATCGCTCGGCGTGGAACCGCTGGATCCTGACCTGCGCCGAAAACCGCCGAGACGACCCTCGGACTCCGTGCTGCCAGTTGAACTACTTGTTGGTGTGCTGCGCTCTGCTGCAGTCATTGTGGCAGGAACTCTGTTTGTGTTCCATCGAGAGATGAGCGACAATAAGGTGGGTTTAAAATACTTTTTCCTATGAAATCCGCTAATGCAATAACCTTTGAATAATCATGTATAGTATAATCCCATGCCAGGAATATAATATTGTTGTTATATTCCAGTTCTTTAATCCATGGGTTAATCAAATCCCAGTTTCTTAATCCATGGGTTAATCCAATTCCAGTTTCTTTAACCCATGGGTTAATCCAATCCCAGTTCCTTGATCCATGGGTTTACCCAATCCCAGTTCCTTAATCCATGGGTTAATCCAATTCCAGTTTCTTTAACCCATGGGTTAATCCAATCCCAGTTCCTTGATCCATGGGTTTACCCAATCCCAGTTCTTTAATCCATGGGTTAATCCAATCCCAGTTCCTTGATCCATGGGTTTACCCAATCCCAGTTCTTTAATCCATGGGTTAATCCAATCCCAGTTCCTTGATCCATGGGTTTACCCAATCCCAGTTCTTTAACCCATGGGTTAATCCAATCCCAGTTCCTTGATCCATGGGTTTACACAATCCCAGTTCTTTAATCCATGGGTTAATCCAATCCCAGTTCCTTGATCCATGGGTTTACCCAATCCCAGTTCTTTAATCCATGGGTTAATCCAATCCCAGTTCCTTGATCCATGGGTTTACCCAATCCCAGTTCTTTAACCCATGGGTTAATCCAATCCCAGTTCCTTGATCCATGGGTTTACACAATCCCAGTTCCTTGATCCATGGGTTTACCCAATCCCAGTTCTTTAACCCATGGGTTAATCCAATCCCAGTTCCTTGATCCATGGGTTTACACAATCCCAGTTCTTTAATCCATGGGTTAATCCTATCCCAGTTCCTTAATCCTAGGGTTAATCATATCCCAGTTTCTTAATCCATTTCGTAATCCTACCCCTTTTTAAATCAATTTTATAATCTTATTCGAGTTCCCTGATTAGTTTTTTAAATCCTATCCCAGTTCCTCGATCCATGGTATAATTCATTCAATTTCCTTGAATTCCTCGCAAAACTTCAGGTCACTCCGCGCGATACGACGATGACCTTCACTTGCTTTGTCCTATTCGACATGTTCAACGCCCTGTCGTGCCGATCAAAGTCCAAGTCGATCTTCACCATCGGCATATTCTCCAATCGTACCTTCTGCGTGGCTGTTGGCCTGTCTTTGATTGGTCAGCTGCTGGTCATCTATGTGCCACCGTTTCAGGCCATCTTCCAGACCGAGGCTCTCTACGCTACGGGTGAGTTAACTGCGGGGCCGTTATTGCTATTCCATGACTGACACTGCTGTGTGCTTCTTTAGAGCCATCTTTTTAAAGCCAAATATATTTCAGCTGAAAGCATTCCTATTTTATTTCGCATAAAATACTCCAAATCTCACTCTTTTCCACTCAGAATCGCATTGTTATTCTCTCTAACTCTCACTTTTTCTCTCCGAATCTCATCGTTTTTCTCTCTAAATCTCTGTTTCTCTCTAAATCTCGTCACTTTTCTCTCTGAATCTCATCACTTTTCTCTCTGAATCTCGTCACTTTTCTCTCTGAATGTCGTCACTTTTCTCTGAATCTCATCACTTTTCTCTCCGAATCTCATCACCTTTCTCTCTGAATCTCGTCACTTTTCTCTCTGAATCTCATCACTTTTCTCTCTGAATCTCGTCACTTTTCTCTCTGAATGTCGTCACTTTTCTCTCCGAATCTCATCACTTTTCTCTCTGAATCTCGTCACTTTTCTCTCTGAATCTCGTCACTTTTCTCTCTAAATCTCGCCACCTTTCTCTCTGAATCTCGTCACTTTTCTCTCTGAATGTCGTCAGTTTTCTCTGAATCTCATCACTTTTCTCTCCGAATCTCATCACCTTTCTCTCTGAATCTCATCACTTTTCTCTCTGAATCTCGTCACTTTTCTCTCTGAATGTCGTCACTTTTCTCTCCGAATCTCATCACTTTTCTCTCTGAATCTCGTCACCTTTCTCTCTGAATCTCGTCACTTTTCTCTCTAAATCTCGCCACCTTTCTCTCTGAATCTCGTCACTTTTCTCTCTGAATGTCGTCAGTTTTCTCTGAATCTCATGACTTTTCTCTCCGAATCTCATCACCTTTCTCTCTGAATCTCGTCACTTTTCTCTCTAAATCTCGTCACTTTTCTCTCTGAATCTCATCACTTTTCTCTCTGAATCTCGTCACTTTTCTCTCTGAATGTCGTCACTTTTCTCTCCGAATCTCATCACTTTTCTCTCTGAATCTCGTCACCTTTCTCTCTGAATCTCGTCACTTTTCTCTCTAAATCTCGCCACCTTTCTCTCTGAATCTCATCACTTTTCTCTTTCTGAATCTCATCACTTTTCTCTCTGAATCTCATGACTTTTCTCTCCGAATCTCATCACTTTTCTCTCTGAATATCGTCAGTTTTCTCTATGAATCTCGTCACTTTTCTCTCTGAATCTCGTCACTTTTCTCTCTGAATCTCATGACTTTTCTCTCCGAATCTCATCACTTTTCTCTCTGAATATCGTCAGTTTTCTCTATGAATCTCGTCACTTTTCTCTCTGAATCTCGTCACTTTTCTCTCTGAATCTATCACTTTTCTCTCCACTATAATTTCTCTCCAGTCCACTATAATAATAATAATAATAATTGCAGGAGGGCTGCGGGCAATGGCGCATCATTTGGTGACACTAGACCCGCAGCCAGCGAGGAGGCAATTCTGCCCATTTCGCTGACTCCTGAGCACACACGCACACAGATACTGTACGCAGGCACACGCTCACACAGGTGTGTACATCTGCCCTGACTTTCTCATTGTCAGGCAGTGTACACTTCACTGTGCCTTGGAGGTTCGCCCTCAAGGGCGTAAATTGCACGACAAGCCCCCAAGCCTTCTCTCCGCGGCTGCGCCCCAAATAAATGTGGCCTCGCCGTGGAATCGAACTTTGAGACCGTGGTGCGAGAGGCAAACGCGTTAACCGCTCTGCCACCAACTTCCTATTATAGATTAGTTAGTAAGTTAAGTTTTAATTATTTTCTGACTAGGTGAGCCCACAGTTGCAATCACTTGTACTGCTAATTAGGTTAAAAAATCTAAAACTATAGCACGCTGCATTCCGTTTGTATACGCGGCCATCTGTCTGATTGCGTAATGTTGCCTTTTCGGAGCTCTGATTCGATAAATAATTATTGATAGTTGCACCTTGAATATAATAATTTAGAGCCGCTGCTAGTTCGTTGGTTACCTTCACACATTCTCAGTATCAGATTATGCAATCAACTCATTTGGTCACTATTCGAGGCACGTGGCGTGAAGATGCAGTAAAGTTTGTTAAACAAAGCTTATTCTAGATTTTTCCGAAATTATCCGCACTGCAGTACTTTCACTTGAAGTAGTATGTAGCAAAATTATGTTCTATATTTAAATTATTTAAAAATGGTAATAATTTCAGACCTGATTTTCCTGGTCTGTCTGTGCTCCACTGTGTTCTGGATTTCGGAGCTGTCCAAGCTGCTCCATCGGCATCATTTCAATGTCAGTCGGGCGGCGCTGTCGCTAATTGGCTTTAACAATAGGCGGTCTAGTAAAATGTCGGATAGCATTGTCTGATGGACGAATTCAACTAGGCAATGTGCTTCGTTAATCTTTAATTTTTTTTATAGTTTTTGTATTGAATTTTTTGTTACATAATTGAAGTTCATAAGTCCAAAATAGTTCAAATTCATTACAATTTGCTTTAACTTTTATTATACGTGAAGCGTTATGTTTATAAAATCATGACCTATCTGTATAATTTGCTGCGCAATAGTTCAGCCTTGAAGTTCCCATTTCATTCTATATCCTACTTAAGGTCTGAAGATTTTCCCTATTCCCCAAATAACCCTAATTTGTGTTTTATTTATGGTGATTCCCAACTTCAAGAGGTACTTTTGGATTCTCCGATAAAGGATTTTTCTATTTGGAGTTCCGAATTCGGGATTTACCCAATGCGGATGTCAGACCTTGAGGACTCCCCGATTCGGGATTTTCCCAATAGGGATGTTTGACCTTGAGGACTCTCCGATTCGGGATTTACCCAATGCGGATGTCTGACCTTGAGGACTCTCCGATTCGGGATTTTCCCAATGCGGATGTTTCACCTTGAGGACTCTCCGATTCGGGATTTACCCAATGCGGATGTCAGACCTTGAGGTCTCTCCGATTCGGGATTTTCCCAATGAGTGTGTCTGACCTTGAGGACTCTCCGATTCGGGATTTTCCCAATAGGGATGTTTGACCTTGAGGACTCTCCGATTCGGGATTTTCCCAATAGGGATGTTTGACCTTGAGGACTCTCCGATTCGGGATTTACCCAATGCGGATGTCTGACCTTGAGGACTCTCCGATTCGGGATTTACCCAATGCGGATGTCTGACCTTGAGGACTCTCCGATTCGGGATTTACCCAATGCGGATGTTTGACTTGAGGACTCTCCGATTCGGGATTTTCCCAATAGGGATGTTTGACCTTGAGGACTCTCCGATTCGGGATTTACCCAATGCGGATGTCTGACCTTGAGGACTCTCCGATTCGGGATTTACCCAATGCGGATGTCAGACCTTGAGGTCTCTCCGATTCGGGATTTTCCCAATGAGTGTGTCTGACCTTGAGGACTCTCCGATTCGGGATTTTCCCAATAGGGATGTTTGACCTTGAGGACTCTCCGATTCGGGATTTTCCCAATAGGGATGTTTGACCTTGAGGACTCTCCGATTCGGGATTTACCCAATGCGGATGTCTGACCTTGAGGACTCTCCGATTCGGGATTTTCCCAATGCGGATGTTTGACCTTGAGGACTCTCCGATTCGGGATTTTCCCAATGCGGATGTTTGACCTTGAGGACTCTCCGATTCGGGATTTTCCCAATGCGGATGTTTGACCTTGAGGACTCCCCGATTCGGGATTTTCCCAATAGGGATGTTTGACCTTGAGGACTCCCCGATTAGAGACTTACCCTCTTTCCAATTTGTAATCTTGTGAATTTCCATCAGTTAATTCTCATTTATTGAGCTGGCAATTATAGCTATTGTGAGCGAAGCTATAGTAAATCATATATTAAATTACAAACAATAAATCTGTCAATAACTTTTGTTTTCAACTACTAAATCTCGTCTTGAACAATCTATGCTGCAATAGTTTAGAAAATGTTATTTAGCCGGACACAGCAGAGACAAGAATGCTTTGATTGTTTCGTATAACATTGTAATTTTGGTCCTGCGTGCCTTCTTTATGTTTTTAATGGCATTGAAAACCAAGTTGAGTCATAGAAAATAATTGTCACAAATGCGACTTGTTTAAACATTCCTATATTTTAGTATCATTGCGCATTGTTCTTTGCCTCACTCCACTTCAAAAACATAATAGTATATTCTATTGTCTTAAGTTTTGGATAATTAATGCACATTTTCCACAACGTATGCTTGATTTGCTTGGTTTATTTAGTCTTATTCGATGGTGATTCCTCAGCTAGGTGTTTCTGTTCTTTGCCAATCGTTTTTTTATCTCTGAGATTTTTGTTCGCTGCCAAGTGCAAATCTGTACATTTTTTGTTTTGGTTTCTATTTTTGCTATCGAAAAGCACTTCAACATGACTGACTAACTCTGATTGCTAATTTTATTTACTCACTGAAATTTCAGAATTGTCTGTATTTAAGGGTCTTAAGTTGTATTTTGTTGCCATATATATTCTTTGATGGTATCCTACGGTATCTAGTGGTGTCCAATGGTTTCTGGTGGTGTGCCAGGGTGTCTAGTGGTGTCCTATGGTTTCTGGTGGTGTGCCAGGGTGTCTAGTGGTGTCCAATGGTTTCTGGTGGTGTGCCAGGGTGTCTAGTGGTGTCCTATGGTTTCTGGTGGTGTGCCAGGGTGTCTAGTGGTGTCCAATGGTTTCTGGTGGTGTGCCAGGGTGTCTAGTGGTGTCCTATGGTTTCTGGTGGTGTGCCAGGGTGTCTAGTGGTGTCCAATGGTTTCTGGTGGTGTGCCAGGGTGTCTAGTGGTGTCCTATGGTTTCTGGTGGTGTGCCAGGGTGTCTAGTGGTGTCCAATGGTTTCTGGTGGTGTGCCAGGGTGTCTGGTGGTGTCACAGGGTGTCCGATGGTGTTCCAGGGTGTCCGATGGTGTTCCAGGGTGTCCGATGGTGTCCTATGGTGTCCTAGGGTGTCCGGTGGTGTCCTAGGGTGTCTAGTGGTGTCCTAGTGTGTCCAGTGGTGTCCTAGGGTGTCTAGTGGCGTCCTAGTGTGTCTAGTGGTGTCCTAGGGTGTCTAGTGGTGTCCTAGGGTGTCTAGTGGTGTCCTAGTGTGTCTAGTGGTGTCCTAGTGTGTCTAGTGGTGTCCTAGTGTGTCTAGTGGTGTCCTAGGGTGTCTAGTGGTGTCCTAGGGTGTCTAGTGGTGTCCTAGGGTGTCTAGTGGTGTCCTAGGGTGTCTAGTTGTGTCCAATGGTGTCCAATGGTGTCCTAGGGTGTCTAGTGGTGTCCTAGGGTGTCTAGTGGTGTCCTAGGGTGTCTAGTGGTGTCCTAGGGTGTCTAGTGGTGTCCTAGGGTGTCTATTAGTGTCTTATGGAGTCCTTCGATGCCTACCAAAGTTTTGGTGTCGTTTCGTTTCCCGTAAATATTTAGTGTCTCGTATTATATATTAGGTGTTGTCATGATCTTTAAGTCTTAAAATACATCTTAATGTAGTGATGAGTTGTTTTATTGTTTTAGTGCCAGGCAAATCAAAAGCTGCAATAATTCAGACAATTTTTTCTATCAATGCCTAATTTCTTTCTTGATTAGTAAGCCATTTCTCAATTTTGAAGTGCTCATTTGTTGTTTGATTTGATGCCTTTTATAAAGCTTACCTGTAAGTGGCTAATTTAGAATAGCGACATATCTTAAACAAATTTTTACTTTTGTTTCATCTGTTTTCTAGTTAGTTTTCTAGAACGCATGCACCAATTTTTTATGTATGCCTCTTATTAGCTTGGTAAATTATTGGGCTTCAGTTTTCAGTTTTGATAAATCAGTTTAATGCTGGGCATTGCGCAGAATCGGATCACCATGGCGAAACTAATGACGCAAATTGTTTTGCTTAGTGACTAAAAACAAAGGTTCCTGTGCCCAGCATTAGCATTTATTTGTTCCCATACTCAGTTAAAACAACTTAGCGAATTCAAAAACAAAAGCAGCAATAATAATTATCTTTTTTAGCGCAAATTAAAAATAGTTGAACATAAATTTTCTTTGTTATTTTCATTCTGGTGATTTTTCCTTGTTCATTGTTCTGGCTGAAAAGAAAATTTCTTTATTATACTTTATTCTGAAGATTTATATTTTTACTGATTTATGAAATATGATTAGTTTAGTTGATTGATTATCAGATGCAGTTATTTCCCTGTACTCATTTGCAGGTAGAGTTACAGTTCGCTTGTTATAGCAGGACGCATCTATGATTAGCTAAAGTATTTGCTGCCTCAGGCTGTTGGTGACTCTTATTGATCTTGCAAGCAGTTATCAACCTGTCTCAAATGTTTTTTCATTGTTCTGAATTGATTGTGTTTAGTGAGTTTCGGTTTTGCTTAATCATTTGCTGCTAACAACTATCGCTACTACTGTATTGTTACAATCTTTCTAATATTTTTGTGCTGCACAGCCGCACAAGAAAGCCCCACACACAAGGGCAAATTATATGACAGTCTTACCTTAAACCGACCGACTTTACTTTACCTAATTTATTTGTCTGTAGCAAGCCTACAATAGCCTACAGGTTCTGTCTTTATCAACTACTGTATTGTGCATTCACCCAGAACTGTCCAGTTCTCTATCAGCCATTCAGTTCTGTCCAGTTCTCTATCAGCCAATCAGTTCTGTCCAGTTCTCTATCAGCCATTCAGTTCTGTCCAGTTCTCTATCAGCCATTCAGTTCTGTCCAGTTCTCTATCAGCCATTCAGTTCAGTCCAGTTCTCTATCAGCCATTCAGTTCTGTCCAGTTCTCTATCAGCCATTCAGTTCAGTCCAGTTCTCTATCAGCCATTCAGTTCTGTCCAGTTCTCTATCAGCCATTCAGTTCAGTCCAGTTCTCTATCAGCCATTCAGTTCTGTCCAGTTCTCTATCAGCCATTCAGTTCAGTCCAGTTCTCTATCAGCCATTCAGTTCTATCCAGTTCTCTATCAGCCATTCAGTTCAGTCTAGCTTTTTAAGATAATGTAGTCTCATTGGGGACAACAGAACCATAGAATAGCAGCAGTACTACTCTAGCACTTTAACACCTGTCACGACCTGTCTTAAACTTCATTCCAGCCGTTGGCTATCCAGCCGCATGCAGTCTTCGGCTCGCAGCGTCGCTCGCGCCTGCACCGGCCAGCACCTGCTGATCCTTCGGCTACCGGCTCGGCCTCCTCACCCGCTGCCTGCCGCTAGTCGCTGCTTCGGCCAGGCGGTCCGCCGCACCGGCAAGGTGGTAACAGACGGCAAGGATTTTGCTCGCGCCTACCTGGCGCCCTACCAGCTGAGCAATGGCGCCCGTCAGTCGGCCTGGCGCAGTCGGGCCTTCTGGGCGCTGATGGCTTCAGGATCGGCCTACGGCATCTGCCGACTGTGGGAGACGCATCAGTCCCGCATGGCGGATCCAAACAGCCTGCGACTGCCGTTTCTTGGCGTCCAGGTGCGCGTCCAGCAGCGAGATCCAAAGAGATGCGTCTCCCACAGATCCCCAAGCTTGACGGATCGACATCCTAGATCTCCAAGTTTGACCCGTGGACTTCTCAGATCCCAAACTTGACCCATTGACCTCCCTGATCCCCAAGATTGACCCATTGACTTCTCTGATCCCCAGGATTAACATCCCAGATCCCCAAGATTGACCCGTTGACATCCCAGATCCCTAAGATTGATCTGTTGACATCCCAGATCCCCAAGATTGACCCGTTGACATCCCAGGTCCCCAAGATTGACCCGTTGACATCCCAGATCGCCAAGATTGACATCCTAGATCCCCAAGCCTGACGGATCGATATCCCAGATCCCAAGATTGACCCATTGACATCCCAGGTCCCCAAGATTGACCCGTTGACATCCCAGGTCCCCAAGATTGACCCATTGACATCCCAGATCACCAAGATTGACCCGTTGACATCCCAGATCACCAAGATTGACCCATTGACATCCCAGATCCCAAGCTTGACCCGGTCCCATAAAATCAGCAATCTTTCGCCGCACGCATTCTTTTAAAGGGTCTGTCCCGCCATATGCTGCTGGTTCCCTGCGTGGTCGTCCTGGCGTTCAGCTCGTGTGCCTTCACCATCTGGCGGCTGTTCGGCTCCGCTCTCGGCTTCGGTCTCGGTGGTGGTCGACCAATGCCGCTGCGTGGCGTGGTGGCGTTCCTGCGACTCTTCGTTGACAAGCCTGGCCTCGGAGCGGCCTCTGTGAACTTCTCCCGGCCTCTGCTCAGCCCGCTTGGCGCCGCCTTCAGTCATCGCAGCGTTGGTCATTTTATCGTCAACCAGTTTGTACTATTCGGCGCCTGCATCAGCTGCATCGGCAAACTCTGCCCCGGCGAGTTTGTCTCTTTCTTCGTGTCAGCCGCCTATTTCAGCAGCCTAAGCAGCACCCTGGCCATGACCCTGACTAACAGGTTTGTCTACAGTCTCGGCGCCAGCGGGGTCATCTCCGCCCTGGTGGCATTCAATGTTCTCACAGTTGACGAGGACCGGCGTATCTGGATGGTGCCGGAGAATGAGCCGGAACAGCCCAGCCTAGCCTTGCTGGGTATTCTGCCTCTGCCTGCCTGGGTGACCCCAGGTGGCGGGCTGGCTGCCTGGGCTGCCGCGGAGTTCGCCTGCTGGTCCGCCGCCGTCTGGCGCAGCCGGCTGCCGCGTTTGAATCACGCGGCTCACCTTGGCGGTATCGCTTTTGGCACAGCCTACGCCCTATGGGGTCACGCCGCATTGTGGTCGGCGCATCCTGTGCCGCCGTTGAAGGGTCGGTCGGGCTCGGCATAGCAGCTCCGGCTGCCGACTGTACTACTATTTCTTCTTCTGTCAGAAACATTATTTTTGGCTTCGATCATTGTGCTTTAGCGATTCTTGTTTTTTTGCGTTGCTTCTAAAAAATTCCTTTCTTAAATTATCCCCTTGTCATCTTTCTCTCCCCCGTCTCTTATCAGATCTTCCCCTTCTCATCTTTCTCTCCCCCGTCTCTTATCAGATCTTCCCCCTCTCATCTTTCTATCCCTGTCTCTTATCAGATCTTCCCCTTCTCATCTTTCTCTCCCCCGTCTCTTATCAGATCTTCCCCTTCTCATCTTTCTCTCCCCCGTCTCTTATCAGATCTTCCCCTTCTCATCTTTCTATCCCCCGTCTCTTATCAGATCTTCCCCTTCTCATCTTTCTATCCCCGTCTCTTATCAGATCTTCCCCTTCTCATCTTTCTATCCCCGTCTCTTATCAGATCTTCCCCTTCTCATCTTTCTATCACCCGTCTCTTATCAGATCTTCCCCTTCTCATCTTTCTATCCCCGTCTCTTATCAGATCTTCCCCTTCTCATCTTTCTATCCCCGTCTCTTATCAGATCTTCCCCTTCTCATCTTTCTCTCCCCCGTCTCTTATCAGATCTTCCCCTTGTCATCTTTCTCTCCCCCGTCTCTTATCAGATCTTCCCCTTCTCATCTTTCTCTCCCCCGTCTCATCTTAGAACTTCCCCTTCTCATCTTCCTCTCCCCCGTCTCTTATCAGATCTTCCCCTTCTCATCTTTCTCTCCCCCGTCTCTTATCAGATCTTCCCCCTTGTCATCTTTCTCTCCCCCGTCTCTTATCAGATCTTCCCCTTCTCATCTTTCTCTCCCCCGTCTCATCTTAGAACTTCCCCTTCTCATCTTCCTCTCCCCCGTCTCTTATCAGATCTTCCCCTTGTCATCTTTCTCTCCCCCGTCTCTTATCAGATCTTCCCCCTCTCATCTTTCTATCCCTGTCTCTTATCAGATCTTCCCCTTCTCATCTTTCTCTCCCCCGTCTCTTATCAGATCTTCCCCTTTTCATCTTTCTCTCCCCCGTCTCTTATCAGATCTTCCCCTTCTCATCTTTCTATCCCCCGTCTCTTATCAGATCTTCCCCTTCTCATCTTTCTCTCCCCCGTCTCTTATCAGATCTTCCCCTTGTCATCTTTCTCTCCCCCGTCTCTTATCAGATCTTCCCCTTCTCATCTTTCTCTCCCCCGTCTCATCTTAGAACTTCCCCTTCTCATCTTCCTCTCCCCCGTCTCTTATCAAATCTTCCCCTTCTCATCTTTCTCTCCCCCGTCTCTTATCAGATCTTCCCCCTTGTCATCTTTCTCTCCCCCGTCTCTTATCAGATCTTCCCCTTCTCATCTTTCTCTCCCCCGTCTCTTATCAGATCTTCCCCCTCTCATCTTTCTATCCCCGTCTCTTATCAGATCTTCCCCTTCTCATCTTTCTCTCCCCCGTCTCATCTTAGAACTTCCCCTTCTCATCTTCCTCTTCCCCGTCTCTTATCAGATCTTCCCCTTCTCATCTTTCTCTCCCCCGTCTCTTATCAGATCTTCACTTTCTCAACTTTCTCTCCCCCGTCTCTTATCAGATCTTCCCCCTCTCATCTTTCTATCCCCCGTCTCTTATCAGATCTTCCCCTTCTCATCTTTCTCTCCCCCGTCTCTTATCAGATCTTCCCCCTCTCATCTTTCTATCCCCCGTCTCTTATCAGATCTTCCCCTTCTCATCTTTCTCTCCCCCGTCTCTTATCAGATCTTCCCCTTCTCATCTTCCTCTCCCCCGTCTCTTCCCGAATTTTGTCATTTTTACAGTCATGTGCCTCTACACGTTAGTGAAAAAAACAGGTTAAATGATCTGAATAGATGAGTAGCTGAGTACGTTGGCTAACTACTCGCAGTAGTAGTATTGTCTGTTCACTGCAGCATTTGATTTGTTTGTGTTTTCTAGTTTTCTAAATCTAACTAGTGCTGATTAGATCTACTACATGTCTGTGTTTTTTCGCCTGATAAACACGAGCGAATAAAAGAGTTAAGTTAAAAGCCCCATTGATGAATAACGGCATAGTAGACTTATAAAATAGTTGTGTTATTTTCTTTATGACGAATCTACTTGCCATTGTATCTGGCTTTGTTATTTCATTATGTACTACTAACTCGTTTTTCTGTTTTAGAGTGCACAGTTTTTACAGACTGGCACACCTCCCTGAAACTTCAAGTTACAGACTGGCACACCTCCCTGAAACTTCAAGTTACAGACTGGCACACCTCCCTGAAACTTCAAGTTACAGACTGGCACACTTCCCTGAAATTTCAAGTTACAGACTGGCACACCTCCCTAATGGCCTTCGTCCTTTGCCGAAGCTGTCGCAGTCGCCTATTCAACGTAGCCGTCTCGCCTTCGAATAGTCAGCAGTCGCAGCCTCTGCTGCTTCCCCTGCTCCGGCCCAGTCGCCGAGGTCTGAAACCGTCGCCTGCCAAGATTCGCAGTCCCTCTACAACCGACCAGCCAGCGAAGTCCTTCATCATACGCATTGCTCAGCTGCCGGAGTCTCCGCTGACGCCGATTTCGGCGCCTTCAGCGGGCAGCGGAGGCAGCGGTGCCATTCAACTGGCCGCTCGTTTCGCCGCCGCCCTAGCTGCTGGCGGCCTTCTCTGCCTCGTTGTTGGCGAGCGTCGCGATCAATATCGACAGAGTCTCGTTAGCGACTCCGCTTCGAATGACGACAGCAATCAGCAACAGCAGCAGCAGCCGCTGCTAGCATTTGCTCCATTCGACTTCGGCTACGCCGACCACGCCGACGCCACCCTCGACGGAGCCGAGCGGCTGCTGCGTGACCTGCGGCTTGCGGCTCCCTGCCTGATCTTCTTCACTGTCAGCCTGGCCCTCGGCAACCTGCTGCGCTCCAAGCGAATGTCCGCAGCCACCCTCGCCAAGCTTTGTCGGCACGTCTTCGACCAGCCCGGCAGGTTCGGCCAAACCCCGTCTGCTCAGTGACCACTGCCCAACCCTGTGTCTACCCCACTGCCCAACCCTGTGTCTACCCCATACTGTCTACCCCACTGCCCATTGTCTACCCCACTGCCCAACCCTGTGTCTTCCCCACTGCCCAACCCTGTGTCTTCCCCACTGCCCACTGTCTATCCCAATGCCCACTGTCTATCCCACTGCCCACTGTCTACCCCACTGCCCCAGTCTGTCTACCCCAATAATGTCTGTACTCACACGCATCACTTTCTTAGGTCGGCTCTGCTCACCTCACCCTGGCTGAGCTCATTTTGCTCAATGCACGGCTCCGAATTCCTTCTGGCAGCCTGTGCAATGTACCTGCTGAGCGTGCAGTATTTTGGCTTCTCGCCTGAAGAAAAAGTAAGAAGACCGTTTTTTAAGACTGTTTTAAGTCACCGTCGGAACCTTTAGCAAAATCATCCGATCTGCATCTCAAAGACGGCTGCTTTTGTTGAAGGTCCCGACTGTCGCCGGCTAGGATGCTGAGAACAAAACTGAGTCCCTACAACAGATGGACTTAGATTTTTGAATCGACAAAAATCGCTGAATATCTCGACGAGGTTGACGTCCGATGGCTTTAAAAATTAGTTCATCGTGAATTTGCTTTTCGCCCCGCCAGGTTCTAGCCTTCGTCACCGGCGCGTTGGCCGGCTCGGCTGGCCGCGCAGCCTATCAGCGATTGGCGACTTTCAGCAAGGCCAGTCCCCGGCTACCAGTTATCAGTCACTGGTACGGCGCCCACGCTGGCATTGCAGTGCTAGTCGGCCTGCTGGTGCTCTCCTGGCGTCGGGACGCCGGCATCGCCCAGCAGCTGGCATCCGGTGACCAGGCCGGTCAGCGACAGCTCGGCGGCATGTCCAGATCCGCCCAGCGGTTCCTTCTGGACCTGCGGCCGGGCGCCTGCTCGGCTGTGCTGGCCGGCTGGGCCGTCTACGACGTCGCCTGCCTGGCCCTGTTCGGCTGGCGCCTGCCGTTGGTCATCGGCGCCGTCGCCCAGCCGTTGAAACACGTGTCGACTCTTTCAGGCCTGGCTGCCGCCTGCGGCATTCACGCAGGCCTGGAGCTCCGGCCCGCCGTGGCTGCGGTGGCTCGGAGTGACCGGACAGCGGCTGCCGGCTCTGAGCCCGCGTCTGCCTAGTTACTTCTTTAGCGTATTGTGCGCTTTGCTTCTGCTGTTGCTATGGCAACTGTTCAAATAGCAGACACAACCTCGCATCACTCGTATTTTGCAGTCTCTGTTATTTTTTATTGTGAGCATAGTTCTCAAAGCTGCCTAGACATAAGTGGAGTTTCGTGTCCAGAGAGATTCAATGATTTGCCACTAAATAAAGCTATGAAGCTCTGGCTTGCTTTTTTCGATCTAAAAAAGAAAGACTCCGTCGTACGGCTGTTCCTTTTTATATCAACTCGGAAACTTGTATAAATCGAAAAAAACCTAAAAACAGTAATAATTCTATATAGTAATAATAATAATAATAATAATAATAATAACAATCGTAGGGACCGCATCATATTACGAAAATCGACCATAAAGGAGGCGCACTCTCACGGGTGCGTGTGTAAATCGGGTCTGACTTTCTCATCGTCAGGCAGAGTACACTCTCTTTGTGCGTTGGGGACTTGGCACTCAAATGACTTGAATTTTTCCACTAACCCCCAAGCCTTCTCTCCGTGGCTGGGCCCTAAATGTGTTCTCTGATGTGTGTTAGGGAGGGACCTTGGTATGCTTCACAAAATCTTTATATACTCGTATATATTCATATGCATATACATATCCATATTCATATATTCCGTGCCATACTATTAGCTGTTTGCGTTTCAGTTAGTATCAATATCGCTATTGTCAATCTAAATGATAATTTGGACATTCAAAATTATAATGTCTGCTCTCATGCCATCGGATGTGTCTCCCACGCGCTGCTCAGCTATTCGGCCATAGAGTTAAGGACATTCAAAATGAGAAAAAGCGCAATCAAAACGAGAATTAGGAAGGCAAAAAATCTAGCGATCAAACAGCCAAACATTTTTTCAAAATAACGATCAAACAGACAAACAAACCAGCTCGACAGTCTGGTGAGCACAGGCGAGTGTAGATCCTGACTTGCCGGATGTGCGCCAGACGGTCGGTGTTGGCCTGCTACCAGGGGTTCTTCTCGATAGTACTGCGTGTGGGCGCACTACTTGCCGGACCAGTGCTGATTGAAGTTGTTGTCGATGGCTCTTTGGCACTGCGATGGCTCTTTTTCTTACCCGAGTCAGCACTCTCGTTCTCGCACCGCCAATCCCGTTTAAGTATAACAGTGTATAAATCAAGGACTGTACGTACTTTTAGTAGTCCCTTAGTATAAATATTATTATAGACATTGTCTACAGAAAACTATACGTTCTTGGGCTCATTTTGGCTTCAGTTGGCTGCTTCGATCTAATGGTGTTTAAGATCACAGTAGCGCCAGACTTCCATGCAATAATAGAAAAGCAGTAGAGCACGTTCACGAATTCGGTCCTTTCGACTTCGTAATATTAAATATTCAATTCAGTTAAAAGGTTTAGCTTTTTAAACTAGTGATTGTTATATGAAATTTAAAAAAAAAATTATTGAAATATTATTAATTCTTTAATACAGCTTCTAGTAGAAACTGAAAAAGTTTTTTTGAAAACTAATGATTTGAAAGTTCTGTTCTTAGAAAGCAGCAGCAGATTAAAATCTCGAAAAACTACATTAGGATAGGATCGGATCGCAGTCGTAGTTACAACACAGGTTAAAAATGTGCTTAACTATTTGATTTTATTTATTTTGTTTTCATATCAATAAGAATCCGTTTTTTATCATTTCCTACCTTTCATCAGTTAAATTTCTAAAAATGTGTGACTAGAGACACGCAATTGGCAAATTCATAATTTTTTACTACCAAATACCATGAGCTAGTCACTAACTCATTGCACACGTAAATATTATTTGCCAATACTATGTCTGTCCTTTTAAGGCCACAAATTGAATCCTCTAGCTGGGATATACGAAACTGAATTCGCGCGCCCTTTGCCCGGACATCTTTTTTTCGGCACTTTAGCTAAAGAAATGACACCACTTAACTAGCTAGGCTTAGCTATTAGGCCTATATCAATAAATAAACATTTCCTATTAACTATGCCTAAGCATAAGTATCAAAAGTATGTTGCACAAAGGCTAACACCACCCTTGGCCTGTGCATAATTGGCCATGCTACACTATACGACTAAACAGCCCCACTGCTGCAATTCCCTACTTTTACTAGACACCAACACCTGTGCCATACATGTAACATGTGCAGTGTTGCATTGCCAGTGTGATTAGACCCACTAGGCCTGTTTGAAAATTAACCAGCAATAGTGCCTAGCCATCCAAATTGAGAGTTGGTTTAGGCCAGAGGTCGGCAAACTCCGGCCCGCGGGCCAGATGTGGCCCTCGAAGCTCCCAAATCCGGCCCGTTCCCCTTTCCGACACCTACAGTATCCTGTTTTATCTTTCCCTGTCTCATCTCCCCTGTGTGTCACCTCTCCGGTGTGTCACCTCTCCCGTGTCTCATCTCTCCCGTGTCTCATCTCTCCTGTATCTTATCTCTCCCGTGTCTCATCTCTCCCGTGTCTCATCTCTCCTGTGTCTTATCTCTCCCGTGTCTCATCTCTCCTGTGTCTTATCTCTCCCATGTCTCATCTCTCCCATGTCTCATCTCTCCCATGTCTCATCTCTCCCATGTCTCATCTCTTCCATGTCTCATCTCTCCCTATCTCTGATATATTTCTCTTATATTTCTACAGTCAATACGGCCCGCTGTCTTCTTTTAGGTTCTCTTTTTGGCCTGCTAGCTAATAAGTTTGCCGACCCCTGGTTTAGGCCCTAATAAAGTATAGGATTCAAAGTCTACTTATTTTATAGGGGCCTAATGAGAAGCTTGAATTGCTTAGCTTATTGAGTATTTAGGGCCTATTGGAATCTCCTTTTATAAGCCCTGCTAATTGTCACAGCCATAGTAACATATTTTCATGCCACATCAGGACACAAATTCAAAAGTTATTTGTTGTTATGATGTAGCAACTGAACTATAACAAACAATCGGACTTCCAATACATAATTAACAGGTTTCTTTGTTTAGAAACACAATTTTTTGTATTTCTAGAGTCCAAAAATATGAAGAATTTGAATGAAACAAAAATATTAGACAAATGGGTATATATACTTATATAGTAATAGCTGCCTATGTATATTTAGTGACAAAATATGGGCCTAGCTTCTAAGTTACTAAGGACAACTTAGATGTCTTTTGATTTTCTGATAAATGTGTTTTTAAATTTATAAATCAGTTTTTATTCATTTAGTATTCTACTAATTCAAGCTGAGAGTAATCTATACAAACAGGTTTATTATTATTTTATTTAAGTTGTTTGCACAAATTGATATTTCAACATGACTTTATATATTATTATTTTTGTTTTATTTGATTGTCAGTATATATTAAAAAGTTATTAATTTACTTTATTTTTAATTGGTCATCAGGGCCAACACTTTCATCCTTGACAGAATAGTTAGATCTTTTGTTGTCATGTTCTGTTTTGCCCATTGTTTCTGGACTTCTTGTATTATTTGATAGCACATAGCCATTGTGGCTAATGTTGACTTCTTGACAGCGCTGATATTTATCTGTTGATATACTGTTTGGATGGATGGTTTTGATATTTAAATATGTCTATGGCAGGTAAACAAAAGTTGGCTCTTAGTTTACACCTTTACACTTGATAAGATAAGTTTAGATTCTGTAAAGTGTGAATGACATTGGTGCATTTGCACTAAAGTACAAGCCAACAATTTCTAACATTGAACTTTCAGGGGCAGGGGTGTACTTACAAGGACTGATTGAAACAGAATATCACATATTACATATTACATATTACATATTCCTTGGCTTGAATTGGCAATGGCTTATGTCTCTTTTTTGCTAAAGGGTTGTGTCTCTATGATTGTCATTCATCTTAAAGAGCTAAGCTTTAAGCTAATGAAGCTAATCATAAACGAATCTAAAAAAATCTTCTAAGTTGGGTATCAATGTGTGCTCAACATATGAGCTTCTTGGATGTAAATCTGTGCAAAACAAGTTACTTAATATAGAAAAAAAAATTTATATTTATATTTCAGGCTACTTCTGGAGGCAGTGGCAGTGATGACAGCCGCATTCCCGGCGATCATTCAGGTCGGCAGCATCAGCAGATGCTGTCCATTCTAGATCATCGCGACGATTTTCAAGACGATGAATCGAACGATGCAGCCCCTAATGTATCTATAAACCGCCCGCTTCAACAGCGTCTTCAAGCTCCGGCGGCGCTGCCTCCACCGCCGCGGCAGCAGCAGCAGCGACGCCAGCGTCGTCCGCCACTCAGCGCCGAAGGCGGCGGCCTATCCGAGCTTTATAAGCCGCGGCGCAACACCGAGTCATTCTGCAGCTGTCCGAAGCTAAACGGCGCCGGCGCGCGTTCGCTAACCTGGATCCACTGCGACTGCGGCGAAGCTGCTCCGGACGGTGGGGTCGCCGCCGGCGGTGTCGGCGACGCCAGCGTGGACTCCGACTGGACTTGGACGGAGCCGGATTCGCCGGACTGCACTCTGTCGCCCTGTCAACGCATAGTCAGCTTTCACCCGCTGTTCAGCCATGGCACAGCGGCTGCTGTTGGCAACAAGCCACTGACTGACGGCCTGCACTATTGGGAGCTGAAGTTTGTCAGCCCAGTCTATGGCACCGACTTCATGGCCGGAATTTGCACGTCGGAATTTTCGCCAAAGAGTCACCACAACAGCTTTGTGTCCCTGCTGGGTCTGGGACCCGACTCCATGGGACTGTCCTATAATGGCTACTTCCAGCAAAACAAGTGAGCCGTCTGCGATCCTGCCTTCTGCCCGCTTCTATCTGACCTTTGGAGACCCACCCACACCTGCCTGACCTTATGGAGACCCATCCACACCTGTCTGACCTTCTGGAGACCCACCCACACCTGTCTGACCTTCTGGAGGCCCATCCACACCTGTCTGACCTTTGGAGACCCACCCACACCTGTTTGCCCTTCAGGAGCTCACCATCCACAAATCTGACCTTCAGGGGCCCACTACCCACCAGTCTGACCTTCAGGGCCCATTACCCACAAGAGTGACCTTAAAACGCCACAATGAAATAAGAAACGAAAAAAAACCAACAAAAATATCCATTTTCAACTTGCCGCTCCGCATTCTCAGGCAGAAGCGCCAGTTCTGTCGGCCATTCGGCCAGGGCGCCATTGTCGGCCTGCTGCTGGACCTTTGGCACGGCACCCTCACCTACTTCCTCAACCGGCAGTGCCTCGGCATAGCCGCGCGCGGCCTCAAAGCACCAATCTATCCGGCAGTTTGCAGCACGGCTGCTAAGAGTGGAGTCAAGCTAATACGGGCCCTTAGCCTGCCCATCACTCTGCAGGCTTTGAGCTGCCGAGCCTTGCGTCACCTCATTCCCGACAGCCTTTGCGTGACCGAAGCCTTAACACTGCCGCCTGGCCTCGTCAACCTGCTTACTAACAATCTGCCCTACCTGATCTGGCCTGCTTACAGGTGAGTCAATGAGCCCGATCCTCAGATTGAGCTACTATTCTCCCAGATCCTCAGACTGAGCTACTATTCTCCCAGATCCTCAGATTGAGCTACTATTCTCCCAGATCCTCAGATTGAGCTACTATTCTCACAGATCCTCAGACTGAGCTACTATTCTCCCAGATCCTCAGATTGAGCTACTATTCTCCCAGATCCTCAGACTGAGCTACTATTCTCCCAGATCCTCAGATTGAGCTACTATTCTCCCAGATCCTCAGATTGAGCTACTATTCTCCCAGATCCTCAGACTGAGCTACAATTCTCACAGATCCTCAGATTGAGCTACTATTCACCCAGATCCTCAGACTGAGCTACAATTCTCACAGATCCTCAGATTGAGCTACTATTCTCACAGATCCTCAGATTGAACTACTATTCTCACAGATCCTCAGATTGAGCTACTATTCTCCCAGATCCTCAGACTGAGCTACTATTCTCCCAGATCCTCAGATTGAGCTACTATTCTCCCAGATCCTCAGACTGAGCTTCTATTCTCCCAGATCCTCAGATTGAGCTACTATTCTCCCAGATCCTCAGACTGAGCTACTATTCTCCCAGATCCTCAGATTGAGCTACTATTCTCCCAGATCCTCAGATTGAGCTACTATTCTCCCAGATCCTCAGACTGAGCTACTATTCTCCCAGATCCTCAGATTGAGCTACTATTCTCACAGATCCTCAGACTGAGCTACTATTCTCCCAGATCCTCAGATTGAGCTACTATTCTCCCAGATCCTCAGATTGAGCTACTATTCTCCCAGATCCTCAGATTGAGCTACTATTCTCACAGATCCTCAGACTGAGCTACTATTCTCCCAGATCCTCAGACTGAGCTACTATTCTCCCAGATCCTCAGATTGAGCTACTATTCTCACAGATCCTCAGACTGAGCTACTATTCTCCCAGATCCTCATTGAGCTACTATTCTCACAGATCCTCAGATTGAGCTACTATTCTCACAGATCCTCGGAAAGGATTGACAAACTTATATTTCTACTTTCAGTACGAGTATGAGATTGCAGACAGTTTTCTATTCTGTGCTAGTAAAATTTAATATACTTTTAATTATCCCTCAGACAAAAGTCTGTCTCCCAATCAGCCGAACCAACTGAGGACGTCGACGCCGACGAAGACGCCGAAGCTGATGGCGACGCTGACTGGGAAGCTGAGCCCGTTTCGCTTTTCAGCAAGCGTCGCCGTGTAGACGAAGACGACTCCGAAGGCAACGATGGGGCAGGGCGAGGCGGATTAGGAACAGCGTAGCGTCAAAGAATGTACTTTTAGATTGCGGCTACTATTGATGTTACAGTCTTTTGTTTCTTGCCGGAGTTGTGTGCATAGAACCAGCTTTATACAAACGGTTCTTTATCGCTTGAAGTCGAAGTCAAGCGACTTGTGCGGCATATCTAAGGCTGCGTACGGCTGTTCAGTCCATTGGGGCGCCACACACACCCTTAATTACCCTAATGCTGTTACACAGCTTACAGCTTGGCGAACTGATGCAATCATAGAGATATGTGTCTTACTAGAAGATACCAATTGTTCTAGTGGAGTCGAGAATCGAACCCAGGACCTTAAAGTAGGGGTTTGAAGACTAGCCACTAGGCTGAAACCCCTTTTGAATTTAAAAATGTTACTAAAATGTCTTCAGCATTTCCTTTTTTCTTTTCTTTGCTCTTCTCTGTTCGTTACACCACTCCCTAATCTCTTCAGGTCCTTCAGAAAACCACTCCCTAATCTCTTCAGGTCCTTCAGAAAACCACTCCCTAATCTCTTCAGGTCCTTCAGAAAACCACTCCCTAATCTCTTCAGGTCCTTCAGAAAACCACTCCCTAATCTCTTCAGGTCCTTCAGAAAACCACTCCCTAATCTCTTCAGGTCCTTCAGAAAACCACTCCCTAATCTCTTCAGGTCCTTCAGAAAAACACTCCCTAATCTCTTCAGGTCCTTCAGAAAACCACTCCCTAATCTCTTCAGATCCTTCAGGGAACCACTCCCTAATCTCTTCAGATCCTTCAGGGAACCACTCCCTAATCTCTTCAGATCCTTCAGCAAACCACTCCCCAATCTCTTCAGATCCTTCAGCAAACCACTCCCCAATCTCTTCAGATCCTTCAGGGAACCACTCCCTAATCTCTTCAGGTCCTTCAGAAAACCACTCCCTAATCTCTTCAGGTCCTTCAGAAAACCACTCCCTAATCTCTTCAGGTCCTTCAGAAAACCACTCCCTAATCTCTTCAGGTCCTTCAGGGAACCACTCCCTAATCTCTTCAGATCCTTCAGCAAACCACTCCCCAATCTCTTCAGGTCCTTCAGAAAACCACTCCCTAATCTCTTCAGATCCTTCAGGGAACCACTCCCTAATCTCTTCAGATCCTTCAGGGAACCACTCCCTAATCTCTTCAGATCCTTCAGCAAACCACTCCCCAATCTCTTCAGGTCCTTCAGAAAACCACTCCCCAATCTCTTCAGATCCTTCAGGGAACCACTCCCTAATCTCTTCAGGTCCTTCAGGGAACCACTCCCTAATCTCTTCAGGTCCTTCAGAAAACCACTCCCTAATCTCTTCAGGTCCTTCAGAAAACCACTCCCTAATCTCTTCAGATCCTTCAGCAAACCACTCCCCAATCTCTTCAGATCCTTCAGGGAACCACTCCCTAATCTCTTCAGGTCCTTCAGAAAACCACTCCCTAATCTCTTCAGGTCCTTCAGAAAACCACTCCCTAATCTCTTCAGGTCCTTCAGAAAACCACTCCCTAATCTCTTCAGGTCCTTCAGGGAACCACTCCCTAATCTCTTCAGATCCTTCAGCAAACCACTCCCCAATCTCTTCAGGTCCTTCAGAAAACCACTCCCTAATCTCTTCAGATCCTTCAGGGAACCACTCCCTAATCTCTTCAGATCCTTCAGGGAACCACTCCCTAATCTCTTCAGATCCTTCAGCAAACCACTCCCCAATCTCTTCAGGTCCTTCAGAAAACCACTCCCCAATCTCTTCAGATCCTTCAGGGAACCACTCCCTAATCTCTTCAGGTCCTTCAGGGAACCACTCCCTAATCTCTTCAGGTCCTTCAGGAAACCACTCCCTAATCTCTTCAGATCCTTCAGCAAACCACTCCCCAATCTCTTCAGGTCCTTCAGAAAACCACTCCCCAATCTCTTCAGATCCTTCAGGGAACCACTCCCTAATCTCTTCAGGTCCTTCAGGGAACCACTCCCTAATCTCTTCAGGTCCTTCAGGAAACCACTCCCTAATCTCTTCAGATCCTTCAGCAAACCACTCCCCAATCTCTTCAGGTCCTTCAGAAAACCACTCCCCAATCTCTTCAGATCCTTCAGGGAACCACTCCCTAATCTCTTCAGGTCCTTCAGGAAACCACTCCCCAATCTCTTCAGATCCTTCAGGAGACCACTCCCTAATCTCTTCAGGTACTTCAGGAGACCACTGGCTAATCTCTTCAGGTACTTCTTAAGACCAATTCCCAATCTCTTCGGATCCTTTAGGCGACCACTGCCTAATCTTTTTAGGCCCTTCAGGAGACTACTCTCAAATCTCTTCAGGTCCTTTAGGAAACCACTGGCTAATCTCTTCAGGTACTTCTTAAGACCAATTCCCAATCTCTTCAGATCCTTCAGGGAACCACTCCCTAATCTCTTCAGGTCCTTCAGAAAACCACTCCCTAATCTCTTCAGGTACTTCAGGAGACCACTGCCTAATCTCTTCAGGTACTTCTTAAGACCAATTCCCAATCTCTGCGGATCCTTTAGGCGACCACTGCCTAATGCCGCACTTTTGCTTTAGTTTGTCAAGTCGAAAAAATGTAATGAAATTTTCACTATGTGATGTGGCACTTTGAAATGTTTTTGTACAGTTTTTTAATTCGCATGTGTCTAGCCTGTAGAGCAGTTTGGATAAAGCAGAAAAATTACTCTATGAAATGTCAATTTGTTATTGTTATGCCAGCATGCTAACTAAACTGTTATTATCACATTATTAACTGCACAATTAATTATAATATTTTATTCGCTGTTAAAATAAACTTGTTCAAATTCTTTCTATTTTACTCGATTCGGTTATTTTGGTTGTGTTTTATTTCTAAAGTCCCCAACGCACTGGGAGTGCACACTGCCTGATGAAAATAATTTGCTGTTCTCAGGGTTCAGAATGACCTCCTCGCTGGCTGCGGAGCTAAAATGATTCCCTTTTTGCATTCCGCTTCATTATAATTGCAGGGCTGAATCAGCGATCTGATAGTCCCGTCAGCGAAGGCAGGCAGGTCCTGTCGACAAGTGCAAAGCATCAGCATGCTGCGCTACTGTTCCATTGTTAAGCGTCATCGATTCCTATTGATAATATTCTGCCTGCTGTGTGTGATTGGCAGCCTGCTGCTCACTTTGCACCGCAGAGCTGAGTCTGATGCGCAGTCGCGGACAATCAGCTCCGATGCCAAGCAGCAGCTGGCGTCAGTGCCGTCTGAGCCGCGCCTAATAGTTTACAATCGTGTGCCAAAGACTGGCAGCACGAGTTTTGTTAACATGGTCTACGACCTTTGCTGGCGGAACCAGTTTCACGTTGTGCACTTGAGCACCAGCCGCAATCAGCATGTACTCAGTCTGGCCAATCAAATCTCCCTGGCGCACAATCTCACCGGCTGGCGAGAGATGCAGCCGCTCATGATTCACGGCCATGTGGCCTATCTAGATTTTCGCAGGTGAATTCCTGATGTCACGGCTTCAACTAATCCATAGTGTTAATCCTACGATCCACAAATCCTCAGATTGAGCTACTATTCTCCCAGATCCTCAGATTGAGCTACAATTCTCACAGATCCTCAGATTGAGCTACTATTCACCCAGATCCTCAGACTAAACTACAATTCTCCCATATTCTCAGACTGAGCTACTATAATCCCAGATCCTCAGACTGAGCTACTATAATCCCAGATCCTCAGACTGAGCTACTATTCTCCCAGATCCTCAGATTGAGCTACTATTCTCACAGATCCTCAGATTGAGCTACTATTCTCACAGATCCTCAGATTGAGCTACTATTCTCACAGATCCTCAGATTGAACTACTATTCTCCCAGATCCTCAGACTGAGCTACAATTCTCACAGATCCTCAGACTGAGCTACTATTCTCACAGATCCTCAGACTGAGCTACAATTCTCACAGATCCTCAGATTGAGCTACTATTCTCCCAGATCCTCAGACTGAGCTACAATTCTCACAGATCCTCAGATTGAGCTACTATTCACCCAGATCCTCAGACTGAGCTACAATTCTCACAGATCCTCAGATTGAGCTACTATTCTCACAGATCCTCAGATTGAACTACTATTCTCACAGATCCTCAGATTGAGCTACAATTCTCACAGATCCTCAGATTGAACTACTATTCTCCCAGATCCTCAGACTAAACTACAATTCTCCCATATTCTCAGACTGAGCTACTATAATCCCAGATCCTCAGACTGAGCTACTATAATCCCAGATCCTCAGACTGAGCTACTATTCTCCCAGATCCTCAGATTGAGCTACTATTCTCACAGATCCTCAGATTGAGCTACTATTCTCACAGATCCTCAGATTGAGCTACTATTCTCACAGATCCTCAGATTGAACTACTATTCTCCCAGATCCTCAGACTGAGCTACAATTCTCACAGATCCTCAGACTGAGCTACTATTCTCACAGATCCTCAGACTGAGCTACAATTCTCACAGATCCTCAGACTGAGCTACTATTCTCCCAGATCCTCAGACTGAGCTACAATTCTCACAGATCCTCAGATTGAGCTACTATTCACCCAGATCCTCAGACTGAGCTACAATTCTCACAGATCCTCAGATTGAGCTACTATTCTCACAGATCCTCAGATTGAACTACTATTCTCACAGATCCTCAGATTGAGCTACAATTCTCACAGATCCTCAGATTGAACTACTATTCTCCCAGATCCTCAGACTAAACTACAATTCTCCCATATTCTCAGACTGAGCTACTATAATCCCAGATCCTCAGACTGAGCTACTATAATCCCAGATCCTCAGACTGAGCTACTATTCTCCCAGATCCTCAGATTGAGCTACTATTCTCACAGATCCTCAGATTGAGCTACTATTCTCACAGATCCTCAGATTGAGCTACTATTCTCACAGATCCTCAGATTGAACTACTATTCTCCCAGATCCTCAGACTGAGCTACAATTCTCACAGATCCTCAGACTGAGCTACTATTCTCACAGATCCTCAGACTGAGCTACAATTCTCACAGATCCTCAGATTGAGCTACTATTCTCCCAGATCCTCAGACTGAGCTACAATTCTCACAGATCCTCAGATTGAGCTACTATTCACCCAGATCCTCAGACTGAGCTACAATTCTCACAGATCCTCAGATTGAGCTACTATTCTCACAGATCCTCAGATTGAACTACTATTCTCACAGATCCTCAGATTGAGCTACAATTCTCACAGATCCTCAGACTGAGCTACAATTCTCACAGATCCTCAGACTGAGCTACAATTCTCACAGATCCTCAGACTGAGCTACAATTCTCACAGATCCTCAGACTGAGCTACAATTCTCACAGATCCTCAGACTGAGCTACAATTCTCACAGATCCTCAGACTGAGCTACAATTCTCACAGATCCTCAGACTGAGCTACAATTCTCACAGATCCTCAGACTGAGCTACAATTCTCACAGATCCTCAGACTGAGCTACAATTCTCACAGATCCTCAGACTGAGCTACAATTCTCACAGATCCTCAGACTGAGCTACAATTCTCACAGATCCTCAGACTGAGCTACAATTCTCACAGATCCTCAGACTGAGCTACAATTCTCACAGATCCTCAGACTGAGCTACAATTCTCACAGATCCTCAGACTGAGCTACTATTCTCACAGATCCTCAGATTGAGCTACTATTCTCCCAGATCCTCAGACTGAGCTACAATTCTCACAGATCCTCAGACTGAGCTACAATTCTCACAGATCCTCAGACTGAGCTACAATTCTCACAGATCCTCAGACTGAGCTACAATTCTCCCAGATCCTCAGACTGAGCTACAATTCTCACAGATCCTCAGATTGAACTACTATTCTCCCAGATCCTCAGACTGAGCTACTATTCTCCCAGATCCTCAGATTGAGCTACTATTCTCACAGATCCTCAGACTGAGCTACAATTCTCACAGATCCTCAGATTGAGCTACTATTCTCACAGATCCTCAGATTGAACTACTATTCTCCCAGATCCTCAGATTGAGCTACTATTCTCACAGATCCTCAGATTGAGCTACTATTCTCACAGATCCTCAGATTGAGCTACTATTCTCCCAGATCCTCAGATTGAGCTACTATTCTCACAGATCCTCAGATTGAACTACTATTCTCCCAGATCCTCAGACTGAGCTACAATTCTCACAGATCCTCAGATTGAGCTACTATTCTCCCAGATCCTCAGACTGAGCTACAATTCTCACAGATCCTCAGACTGAGCTACTATTCTCACAGATCCTCAGATTGAGCTACTATTCTCCCAGATCCTCAGACTGAGCTACAATTCTCACAGATCCTCAGACTGAGCTACAATTCTCACAGATCCTCAGACTGAGCTACAATTCTCACAGATCCTCAGATTGAGCTACTATTCTCCCAGATCCTCAGACTGAGCTACAATTCTCACAGATCCTCAGATTGAGCTACAATTCTCCCATATTCTCAGACTGAGCTACTATAATCCCAGATCCTCAGACTGAGCTACTATAATCCCAGATCCTCAGACTGAGCTACTATTCTCCCAGATCCTCAGATTGAGCTACTATTCTCACAGATCCTCAGATTGAGCTACTATTCTCACAGATCCTCAGATTGAGCTACTATTCTCCCAGATCCTCAGACTGAGCTACAATTCTCCCAGATCCTCAGATTGAGCTACTATTCTCACAGATCCTCAGATTGAGCTACTATTCTCACAGATCCTCAGATTGAGCTACTATTCTCCCAGATCCTCAGATTGAGCTACTATTCTCCCAGATCCTCAGACTGAGCTACTATTCTCCCAGATCCTCAGACTGAGCTTCTATTCTCCCAGATCCTCAGATTGAGCTACTATTCTCACAGATCCTCAGATTGAGCTACTATTCTCCCAGATCCTCAGATTGAGCTACTATTCTCACAGATCCTCAGATTGAGCTACTATTCTCACAGATCCTCAGACTGAGCTACAATTCTCACAGATCCTCAGACTGAGCTACTATTCTCACAGATCCTCAGATTGAGCTACTATTCTCCCAGATCCTCAGATTGAGCTACTATTCTCTCAGATCCTCAGATTGAGCTACTATTCTCACAGATCCTCAGACTGAGCTACTATTCTCACAGATCCTCAGACTGAGCTACTATTCTCTCAGATCCTCAGATTGAGCTACTATTCTCACAGATCCTCAGATTGAGCTACTATTCTCCCAGATCCTCAGACTGAGCTACAATTCTCACAGGTCCTCAGACTGAGCTACTATTCTCACAGATCCTCAGATTGAGCTACTATTCTCACAGATCCTCAGATTGAGCTACTATTCTCCCAGATCCTCAGATTGAGCTACTATTCTCACAGATCCTCAGATTGAGCTACTATTCTCCCAGATCCTCAGACTGAGCTACAATTCTCACAGATCCTCAGACTGAGCTACTATTATCCCATATCCTCAGACTGAGCTACTATTCTCACAGATCCTCAGATTGAGCTACTATTCTCACAGATCCTCAGACTGAGCTACTATTCACCCAGATCCTCAGACTGAGCTACTATTATCCCATATCCTCAGACTGAGCTACTATTCTCACAGATCCTCAGACTGAGCTACTATTCTCACAGATCCTCAGATTGAGCTTCTATTCTCACAGATCCTCAGATTGAGCTACTATTCTCACAGATCCTCAGATTGAGCTTCTATTCTCACAGATCCTCAGATTGAGCTACTATTCTCACAGATCCTCAGACTGAGCTACTATTCTCCCAGATCCTCAGATTGAGCTACTATTCTCCCAGATCCTCAGACTGAGCTACTATTCTCCCAGATCCTCAGATTGAGCTACTATTCTCCCAGATCCTCAGATTGAGCTACTATTCTCACAGATCCTCAGACTGAGCTACTATTCTCCCAGATCCTCAGATTGAGCTACTATTCTCCCAGATCCTCAGATTGAGCTACTATTCTCACAGATCCTCAGACTGAGCTACAATTCTCACAGATCCTCAGATTGAACTACTATTCTCACAGATCCTCAGACTGAGCTACAATTCTCACAGATCCTCAGACTGAGCTACAATTCTCACAGATCCTCAGACTGAGCTACAATTCTCACAGATCCTCAGATTGAACTACTATTCTCCCAGATCCTCAGACTGAGCTACAATTCTCACAGATCCTCAGACTGAGCTACTATTCTCCCAGATCCTCAGACTGAGCTACAATTCTCACAGATCCTCAGACTGAGCTACTATTATCCCAGATCCTCAGACTGAGCTACTATTCTCACAGATCCTCAGACTGAGCTACTATTCTCACAGATCCTCAGACTGAGCTACTATTCTCACAGATCCTCAGACTGAGCTACAATTCTCACAGATCCTCAGACTGAGCTACAATTCTCACAGATCCTCAGACTGAGCTACTATTCTCACAGATCCTCAGATTGAGCTACTATTCTCCCAGATCCTCAGACTGAGCTACAATTCTCCCAGATCCTCAGACTGAGCTACTATTCTCCCAGATCCTCAGACTGAGCTACAATTCTCACAGATCCTCAGACTGAGCTACTATTATCCCAGATCCTCAGACTGAGCTACAATTCTCACAGATCCTCAGACTGAGCTACTATTCTCCCAGATCCTCAGACTGAGCTACTATTCACCCAGATCCTCAGACTGAGCTACTATTATCCCATATCCTCAGACTGAGCTACTATTCTCACAGATCCTCAGACTGAGCTACTATTCACCCAGATCCTCAGACTGAGCTACTATTATCCCATATCCTCAGACTGAGCTACTATTCTCACAGATCCTCAGACTGAGCTACTATTCTCTCAGATCCTCAGATTGAGCTACTATTCTCACAGATCCTCAGACTGAGCTACTATTCTCACAGATCCTCAGATTGAGCTACTATTCTCCCAGATCCTCAGATTGAGCTACTATTCTCACAGATCCTCAGATTGAGCTACTATTCTCCCAGATCCTCAGACTGAGCTACAATTCTCACAGATCCTCAGACTGAGCTACTATTATCCCATATCCTCAGACTGAGCTACTATTCTCACAGATCCTCAGATTGAGCTACTATTCTCACAGATCCTCAGACTGAGCTACTATTCACCCAGATCCTCAGACTGAGCTACTATTATCCCATATCCTCAGACTGAGCTACTATTCTCACAGATCCTCAGACTGAGCTACTATTCTCACAGATCCTCAGATTGAGCTTCTATTCTCACAGATCCTCAGATTGAGCTACTATTCTCACAGATCCTCAGATTGAGCTTCTATTCTCACAGATCCTCAGATTGAGCTACTATTCTCACAGATCCTCAGACTGAGCTACTATTCTCCCAGATCCTCAGATTGAGCTACTATTCTCCCAGATCCTCAGACTGAGCTACTATTCTCCCAGATCCTCAGATTGAGCTACTATTCTCCCAGATCCTCAGATTGAGCTACTATTCTCACAGATCCTCAGACTGAGCTACTATTCTCCCAGATCCTCAGATTGAGCTACTATTCTCCCAGATCCTCAGATTGAGCTACTATTCTCACAGATCCTCAGACTGAGCTACAATTCTCACAGATCCTCAGATTGAACTACTATTCTCACAGATCCTCAGACTGAGCTACAATTCTCACAGATCCTCAGACTGAGCTACAATTCTCACAGATCCTCAGACTGAGCTACAATTCTCACAGATCCTCAGATTGAACTACTATTCTCCCAGATCCTCAGACTGAGCTACAATTCTCACAGATCCTCAGACTGAGCTACTATTCTCCCAGATCCTCAGACTGAGCTACAATTCTCACAGATCCTCAGACTGAGCTACTATTATCCCAGATCCTCAGACTGAGCTACTATTCTCACAGATCCTCAGACTGAGCTACTATTCTCACAGATCCTCAGACTGAGCTACTATTCTCACAGATCCTCAGACTGAGCTACAATTCTCACAGATCCTCAGACTGAGCTACAATTCTCACAGATCCTCAGACTGAGCTACTATTCTCACAGATCCTCAGATTGAGCTACTATTCTCCCAGATCCTCAGACTGAGCTACAATTCTCCCAGATCCTCAGACTGAGCTACTATTCTCCCAGATCCTCAGACTGAGCTACAATTCTCACAGATCCTCAGACTGAGCTACTATTATCCCAGATCCTCAGACTGAGCTACAATTCTCACAGATCCTCAGACTGAGCTACTATTCTCCCAGATCCTCAGACTGAGCTACTATTCACCCAGATCCTCAGACTGAGCTACTATTATCCCATATCCTCAGACTGAGCTACTATTCTCACAGATCCTCAGACTGAGCTACTATTCACCCAGATCCTCAGACTGAGCTACTATTATCCCATATCCTCAGACTGAGCTACTATTCTCACAGATCCTCAGACTGAGCTACTATTCTCTCAGATCCTCAGATTGAGCTACTATTCTCACAGATCCTCAGACTGAGCTACTATTCTCACAGATCCTCAGACTGAGCTACTATTCTCTCAGATCCTCAGATTGAGCTACTATTCTCACAGATCCTCAGATTGAGCTACTATTCTCCCAGATCCTCAGACTGAGCTACAATTCTCACAGGTCCTCAGACTGAGCTACTATTCTCACAGATCCTCAGATTGAGCTACTATTCTCACAGATCCTCAGATTGAGCTACTATTCTCCCAGATCCTCAGATTGAGCTACTATTCTCACAGATCCTCAGATTGAGCTACTATTCTCCCAGATCCTCAGACTGAGCTACAATTCTCACAGATCCTCAGACTGAGCTACTATTATCCCATATCCTCAGACTGAGCTACTATTCTCACAGATCCTCAGATTGAGCTACTATTCTCACAGATCCTCAGACTGAGCTACTATTCACCCAGATCCTCAGACTGAGCTACTATTATCCCATATCCTCAGACTGAGCTACTATTCTCACAGATCCTCAGACTGAGCTACTATTCTCACAGATCCTCAGATTGAGCTTCTATTCTCACAGATCCTCAGATTGAGCTACTATTCTCACAGATCCTCAGATTGAGCTTCTATTCTCACAGATCCTCAGATTGAGCTACTATTCTCACAGATCCTCAGACTGAGCTACTATTCTCCCAGATCCTCAGATTGAGCTACTATTCTCCCAGATCCTCAGACTGAGCTACTATTCTCCCAGATCCTCAGATTGAGCTACTATTCTCCCAGATCCTCAGATTGAGCTACTATTCTCACAGATCCTCAGACTGAGCTACTATTCTCCCAGATCCTCAGATTGAGCTACTATTCTCCCAGATCCTCAGATTGAGCTACTATTCTCACAGATCCTCAGACTGAGCTACAATTCTCACAGATCCTCAGATTGAACTACTATTCTCACAGATCCTCAGACTGAGCTACAATTCTCACAGATCCTCAGACTGAGCTACAATTCTCACAGATCCTCAGACTGAGCTACAATTCTCACAGATCCTCAGATTGAACTACTATTCTCCCAGATCCTCAGACTGAGCTACAATTCTCACAGATCCTCAGACTGAGCTACTATTCTCCCAGATCCTCAGACTGAGCTACAATTCTCACAGATCCTCAGACTGAGCTACTATTATCCCAGATCCTCAGACTGAGCTACTATTCTCACAGATCCTCAGACTGAGCTACTATTCTCACAGATCCTCAGACTGAGCTACTATTCTCACAGATCCTCAGACTGAGCTACAATTCTCACAGATCCTCAGACTGAGCTACAATTCTCACAGATCCTCAGACTGAGCTACTATTCTCACAGATCCTCAGATTGAGCTACTATTCTCCCAGATCCTCAGACTGAGCTACAATTCTCCCAGATCCTCAGACTGAGCTACTATTCTCCCAGATCCTCAGACTGAGCTACAATTCTCACAGATCCTCAGACTGAGCTACTATTATCCCAGATCCTCAGACTGAGCTACAATTCTCACAGATCCTCAGACTGAGCTACTATTCTCCCAGATCCTCAGACTGAGCTACTATTCACCCAGATCCTCAGACTGAGCTACTATTATCCCATATCCTCAGACTGAGCTACTATTCTCACAGATCCTCAGACTGAGCTACTATTCACCCAGATCCTCAGACTGAGCTACTATTATCCCATATCCTCAGACTGAGCTACTATTCTCACAGATCCTCACACTGAGCTACTATTATCCCATATTCTCAGACTGAGCTACTATTATCCCATATCCTCAGACTGAGCTACTATTATCCCATATTCTCAGACTGAGCTACTATTATCCCATATTCTCACACTGAGCTACTATTATCTCAGATCCTCAGACTGAACTACCATATCCCCCAGATAGAATTTTATTCCAATTCTTATAGTTGTACATCTGATTTGGCCACGTGACCCAACACAGGCAACGCCTCGCTCTCCGCCCGCAGATTGGGCTCCTCTCTGCAGCCGCTGAACATTAACATCGTCCGCGATCCCCTCGAGCGCCTCGTGTCCTATTTCTATTTTCTTCGTTTTGGCGACAACTACCGGCCACACCTGGTGCGCAAGCGGATGCGAAACAAGCGCACCCAGCAGATGACCTTCGATCAGTGCGTTGAGCAGGGTCACAAGGACTGCTCAGAGAGAAGTCTTTGGATGCAGGTCAGTGGCTGATTTTATTATTGCGGTAGAATCTCCTGAGATTTTTTATGGACTCACATGCTCCATAGGAATTTTTGATGGAATCACATGCTCCATAGGGATTTTTGATGGAATCACATGCTCCCTAGGGATTTTTGCTGGAATCACATGCTTCATAGGGATTTTTGATGGGATCACATGCTCCATAGGGATTTTTGATGGGATCACATGCTTCATAGGGATTTTTGATGGGATCACATGCTTCATAGGGATTTTTGATGGAATCACATTCTCCATAGGGATTTTTGATGGAATCACATGCTCCCTAGGGATTTTTGCTGGAATCACATGCTTCATAGGGATTTTTGACGGGATCACATGCTCCATAGGGATTTTTGATGGGATCACATGCTTCATAGGGATTTTTGATGGGATCACATGCTTCATAGGGATTTTTGATGGAATCACATGCTCCATAGGGATTTTTGATGGACTCACATTCTCCATAGGGATTTTTGATGGAATCACATGCTCCATAGGGATTTTTGATGGAATCACATGCTCCCTAGGGATTTTTGCTGGAATCACATGCTCCATAGGGGATTTTATTTCGAATCACATGCTCCCTAGGGGATTATATTTTGAAGGACATGCTCCCTAGGGGATTTTATTTCGAATCACATGCTCCCTAGGGGATTTTATTTCGAATCACATGCTCCCTAGGGGATTTTATTTCGAATCACATGCTCCCTAGGGGATTTTATTTCGAATCACATGCTCCCTGCGAATTTTGATAGAGTTACAACTTACGTGCCTATTGATGATCTCGAATGAGAACACACTCTACGGATCGCATCGGATTGACCCTTTTCCAACCCGAATCAGGTGCCATTCTTCTGTGGTCACGACGCGCACTGCTGGTTGCCAGGCAACCGGGAAGCTCTGGAGCAGGCCAAGCGCAACCTGGTTGACAACTATTTCCTTGTCGGCGTCACGGAAGAGCTCGGCGACTTCCTTCTGCTGCTGGAGTCGGCCCTGCCGCGCTTCTTCCGCGGCTTGACGGCGGCCTATCGCAGCCGGGAAAAATCCCACCTGAGGCGCACCTCGCACAAGGTGCCACCGTCAGCGGCCACAGTTGAGCGGCTGAAGAAGACCTCTGCCTGGCAGCTGGAGCAGGAATTCTACGAGTTCGCCAGAAGCCAGTTTCGCTTCGCCCGCGATCGCGCCTTCGCTAGGCGAGCCGCTTCAGACACGGACACCGACGCTGGTAATGTCGACTGGAGCCAGCAGAAGTTTGTGTACGAAAAGGTTAAGCCTAAGCGACCGTTTTCTGGCCGCGCCGATGCCGCCGCCGCCGCCGCTGTTCCGCCTCCCGATGCTGAGAACGACAGTGACGCTGTTGCTGACAGAGGCGATTGATTTGAAATGCGGATTGGTTAGTTTGCTTAGATCTGCGGATTAACTTCCGCTACTTTCCAACTATTAACTGTCGCTAGATTCCTAATAACTTCCGTTGAATTCTATTGACTGTCGCTAGATGCCTAATAAGTTCCGTTAAATTCTATTAAGTGTCGCTAGATGCCTAATAAGTTCCGTTAAATTCTATTAACTGTCGCTAGATTCCTAATAACTTCCGTTAAATTCTATTAACTGTCGCTAGATGCCTAATAAGTTCCGTTAAATTCTATTAACTGTCGCTAGATGCCTAATAAGTTCCGTTAAATTCTATTAAGTGTCGCTAGATTCCTAATAACTTCCGTTAAATTCTATTAACTATCGCTCTCTCCCATAATAATAACGATGGCATATCATTGGTGACACTAGACCCGCAGCCAGCGAGGAGGCAATTCTGCCCATTTCGCTGACTCCTGAGCACACACGCGCACAGATACTGTACGCAGGCACACGCTCACACAGGTGTGTACATCTGCCCTGACTTTCTCATCGTCAGGCAGTGTACACTTCACTGTGCCTTGGAGGTTGGCCCTTAAGGGCCTAAATTGCACGACAAGCCCCCAAGCCTTCTCTCCGCGGCTGCGCCCTAAATCAAAGTGGCCTCGCCGCGGAATCGAGCTCAGGGACCTTGGTGCGAGATGCAAACGCGTTAACCGCACTGCCACCCACGCCCCGCTTTATCCCTTATAAATACCGTAAATAACAGATTGCTAGATTCATAATAAGTTTCGTGTTTTAGTATTTATTCCTAAACTTTTTAAAGCAAATATTTGTGCGTTTTTCAAGGTTACCCTACAAAAGTAATTGGCGGCCTTGTGCTAATATAAGCACAAAGATAACAAAGACCTCTGCGTCTATCCAGTGTTTTGCCGTGGTGCTTTTTCTGTCTTTTATCGAGTTGATTTTTTTTCTACTTGGCTTCAGTTTCCGCCTTGACTTCGCACCGCTTTTGATGTTTGTACTTCAGTTTGTTGCTTGTTTGTTTAGCCGGGCGAACTGAAGCAATTGGGGAAATATTTGTTTCCCCTGGGATCGGATTACAACTACCGACTCCCTCGTTAATAATTTTGAAGCCCTACCATTCGCTACAATCACGCCTAATTGTAACTATTTTTGTGAATTTTCATCTTTTAGAAATCTACTTTTAATCAAAAAGTTTTTTCTTTCTTTAGTTCCAGTGTTTTTTCTTGCATGCAGGTTGCCCCAAATGCCTCGTTAACTGAACTGAAACACCTGTCTGATCAATTAAATAGTATTTTTGTACATTCGGTACATTCTTCTGTGTTTTATTTTTTGTTTGAGAGTATGGCCAGCTAACAGTCTTACATCTCAGTTGCTCTCAACTTGCATCAACTATACCTTTTAACAATTTTGGACATAAGTGAAGTTTATTTAGTCCTTGGTCAGCTCAGTCCTAGAAAAGTGAATTTTATTTAGTCATCATGGCGGCAGCTGTAGGCATTCGCAGAGTTATAATCTCTGAGCAGGACCGGCGAAGACTCATCGACGCCTTTATTGGCAATGTCGATTGGCAGCAACTAGCGAGACAGCTGAACATTCCACGTCAGCCTGCCAGAAATGTTATCGTTAAATACGAACAAAGTGGACGCGTTCCGGCATTGAGACGAGGCGGAAATAAGCCAAAAGCTTTAACTAAAGCTATGCTCGACAGCCCCGTTGAATTTGTTGGTGAAACACCCACCATGACGCTCAATGACATGCGGCAGCTAGGCGACAGGAACGCTGCCAACGCACTTGGCAGCAATCTACAAGAACACCGCGCCCGCATTCTTGAGCGCGAACTGGAGGCGAGTAAGGCAGCTGTCACACGGCCTCACTGCGAAGCCTGGCATCGTGAGAGCCTTCGGTACATACCCGCTGCATTGACATGGAAGACATTGTTGATTAAATTGAAAAGGGGAAGTGTCGTGACATAAAGTTTTTGGTTTGTGTTGTTCTTGTTTAAGCTTTCGTCTCATGGCTATAACGACTAAATAAAATTCACTTTGACCTAATAAAAGGTACAAAAGACAGATTTAGAGGGACTTGACTAAATCGATATCATTTCTTTACTATAGTCTACGGTAAACCCCGAGTGCTGACTAAATCAAACTCACTTTTCTAGGACTGAGCCGGCCAAGGACTAAATAAACTTCACTTATGTCCAAAAATATTGCTATAAGTTATATTAGCTTTTCTGCTTTTACTTTTCATTCGCAAAGTCTTTTCTGAAAACTAACTTTAGAAATTATGTTTTTGTCTTGAGGTTTTTTATTCCATTTTCATTTCCATACATTTGCATCCAGTAAACCAACCAATCAGGCGATGGTTGTTAATGGGGCCTGAAATTACATCGACCAATCATGCGATTTTTGTCGATTTGAGAGATTTGTCAGAGATTAACTAAGTTCTGACTACTTTTCGTATTTCAGTCTCTCAACTGTTGTCCATTTAGGCTTTTTAATTCAGCTTTAATCAGTTTGTGGTTGCCTTTTATGCTTCAATATTTGCTTCAAATATAGCCATTCAGTGCTTTATTGTTTGCTGTAAACCATGTCAAAAATTTTAATTCTCTGTACGGCCTTGATTCACACTATAAAGCCTTTTTATTTGATGTGTTCCGCCAATTCACAATCCTTGTTTGATGAGTGCCGCCAATTCACAATTCTTGTTTGATGTGTGCCGCCAATTCACAATCCTTGTTTGATGTGTGCCGCCATTTCACAATCCTTGTTTGATGTGTGCCGCAAATTCACAATGCTTGTTTGATGTGTGCCGCCATTTCACAATCCTTGTTTGATGTGTGCCGCCATTTCACAATCCTTGTTTGATGTGTGCCGCCAATTTACAAGCCTTGTTTGATGTGTTCCGCCTTCCTAATACTTGTTCTTTGATGTGTGCCGCCATTTCTCAACCCTTGTTGTTTGATGTGTGCCGCCAATTCACAATGCTTGTTTGATGTGTGCCGCCATTTCTCAACCATTGTTGTTTGATGTGTGCCGCCTCTTAAGAAAATAACAAAGAACAGTCCAGGTAGCCACTAAATTAGGAGTAAGCAATCAAAGAGAGATGAGTTTTATGTTTTGAGATCCGCCAATAATTTTCTATAATAATAATAGTTGTTACTATCTAATGAAAAGAAAACGTTTAGAACGTTTTTAAAACATTTTTTAAGCTTCAATGAGATTTTTGTTTAGTTTGTTTAGTTGATTCAACATTAACTTGTTCCATTCGATACTACTTGCCGAATATGCGCAGTAGTGCGGTACTAAACAAAGTAGAAAAATATTATCGACGAGACCAGGCAGGAGGTGCAGCTTAGAATAAACAGTAGGAAGTGATTTCGGTCGATGAATCCGAGCCGACAGCCAATCACTAGCGTGGCGTCTTTCACGTCCGCTGTCAGCGCCGTGGCACTGTTGGCAATGCTGGCACTGCTGGCCAGCTCCACCGTGGCCCCGGCTACCACAGTGGCCAATGTAATGGAGCTCTTCTCGTCCGCTGCCGGCTCAATTAGCGTCGAGTTGCGCCAGCCGTAGTGAGGCAGCTGGTGACGAGTGGGCCATGTCAGACCTTCCAGCTAGGCAGGTTTGGCAAAATTATTGGGTTGGAATTATCAATCAGCTGACTTTTTGAATGGCCTTCTGAACCCTGACCAGTTTCTTATAAGACCGAACCCCTCTCCTAGAAGCAGTCGTCACCTGGAAATTTTCTTTCCGTCCCCTTCGCTCATTGGCTGGATCAGACATTACCCACCTCAGTTTTCTTTCCGTCCCCTTCGCTCATTCGCTGGATCAGACATTACCCACCTCAGTTTTCTTTCCGTCACCTTCGCTCATTGGCTCGATCAGACATTGCCCACCTCAGTTTTCTTTCCGTCACCTTCGCTCATTCGCTGGATCATTCATTACCCACCTCAGTTTTCTTTCCGTCACCTTCGCTCATTGGCCGGAGCAGACATTACCCTACCCCAGTTTCCTTTTCGTCCCCTCCTCTTCGCTTATTGGCTGGAACAGACATTACCCTACCCCAGTTTTCTTTCCGTCCCCTCCTCTTCGCTTATTGGCTGGAGTAGACAATTTTTTTCCCTTTTCTCGCGGTTTTAACCATGTTCACCTGCTCATTTTCATCTTTAGGCAGCACAAACGACAGCAGAACAATGGCAAGGCCAGTTAGTACAAACAATAGCACATTGTAATGCAGGTAGTGCATGTTGCGGAACACAGCTGGCCTGTTGTCCGGCTGACCGCAGGGTGGCGCTGGCAGGACAAAAGTGATGATCAGGCGGGCGTAGCCCAGGACCATGCCGAACATGCTGCCCCAGAAGGCGCCCTTTGGGGAATCGTTTGTTTTAGTCAGGTCAAGTGGACTTTACGCGACTTTTTCTTCCATATCTTCCTTTTATTTCATCCCACGGTCAGTTACAGTTACCGTCCGAATAGTTCCCGAACAGAAGGTTCATCTCCCCCTGTCTCATCGCCCTCCTGTCTCATACCTCCTGTCTTATCTCCCCCTGTCTCATCTCCCCTGTCTTATCTCCCCTGTCTAATCTCTCTCCTGTCTCATCTCTACCCTGTCTTATCTCTCTCCTGTCTCATCTCTTCTGTGCGCCATCTCTACCCTGTCTCATCTCTCTCTTGTGTCATCTCTCTCCTGTCTCATCTCTCCCCTGTCTCACCTCTCCCCTGTCTCATCTCTCCCCTGTCTCACCTCTCCCCTGTCTCATCTCTACGCTGTATTATCTCTCTCCTGTCTTATCTCTCTCCTGTCTCATCTCTCTTCTGTCCCATCTCTTCCCTGCTTCATCTATCCCTAGTCTTATCTCTCCGTTGTCTCATCTTTCCTTTGTCTCATCTCTCCCCAATCTCATCTCTTCCCCGTCTCATCTCTCCGCAGGGCGCAGCAGTTCAGAATCCACGCAAGCAGGACTCACCTTCTCGTTAATCCTGGGCCAGGTCACTGATAGCAGGTAGAGCACCAGAATCGGTGGAGCGATAAACGATGCGATCGCCTGTAGGTAGTGGAACATCTGGCCGCCCTCGGCCGAGTCCAGTGCGGGAATCAGGGCCAGCCCAAGCACTGTGTACAGGCCCACGGTCACCCTGAAGTTTGAAATTCGCTCAGTTGGATAAAAACTCTAGTTTTGCAAAAAAAGATCGAATATGCGAATGTAAAGCTGAAGACGATTTTCTTTTACCTGCCAACAATGAGCTGCTCAGTTTGAGACGCATTCTTTCTAACTTTGACGTACAAATCTCTGGTGATAATGGTGCTGCCGCTGTTGAAAATCGAAGTCAGTGTTGAAATCACCGACGATAAAATTGCCGCGATCACCAAGCCTTTGACGACTGAGGGCGATGTTTTACAATGAGAAAATGTGCATCGATTCCACTAGTGTGACAAAACTTTTTACAAACTGCGTCTTGAAAGTAAAAACCGCGTATCAAACTGTACTCGTACACCCACCTCACTCCTAAACAACCACCTCACTCCTATACACCCAGCTCACTCCTGCAAACTTACCCACCCACCTTACCTCGTTTCTATAAACCCACATCACTTCTATAAAACGACTTCACTCCAAAACACCCTCTTCACTCCTAAACAACCACCTCACTCCTAAACACCCACCTCATTCCTAAACAACCACCTCACTCCTAAACACCCACCTCATTCCTAAACAACCACCTCACTCCTAAACACCCACCTCATTCCTAAACAACCACCTCACTCCTAAACACCCACCTCATTCCTAAACAACCACCTCACTCCTATAAAACCACCTCACACACGTAAACCCACATCACTCCAACACACCCACCTCACTACTATACGGCCATCTCACTCCACACTCAACCTCAGTCCTATAAAACTACCTCACTCCTAAACACCCACCTCACTCTTCATTCCTATACAACCACCTAATCATTAATATTTACAATACACCAACCTCACTCCTACAGACCTGACTTGAAGCCAGTTTCTGAACCTATAATAGTCCATGCCACAGAAGAATCAGCTGTGGAACTCACAGACTGGCGCGTACTCTCGCACCAGGACAATGTAAGCCAGGTTGGAGCAGCCACCCTTGTTGTGGCAGTAGGCGTCGCAGGTGTCGGGATCAACGCAGGCCACCTCCTCGGTGAAGTCCACGCGGGAGATTAGGCCGGGTAGAAGGAACAAAAACGTCGGCGTCAACTTCAGGAAGCTGGCAAGGACGCAGCCAGCTTTTATCTGGGAAAAGTTTATTTCATTTTAGCAATTTAGTCGTCTTTGAGTTCCTCTATCAAACCAATTCCCTGCTCGTTCACAGCACAGAAACTACGATTCAATTTACATTTTGTTTCGAAAATCCCGAATTTCAGATTTCTATAAAATGAAAAATCCTAATTTCACAAATTTACAAATTTCACAGACATCGTCGTCTCGTTTTTTTACAGAAATCCCAACCGCACAGAGATTTTTATTTTATTTAAATCCTAGTTTTAGGGAAATCATAAATTCTAGTTTCTAAGAGATGTCAATTTAAAAAAATCCAAGTTTCAAAGAAATCCAAATTTCCCAGAAATTCCTATGGCCAACACCTGGTCTTACCTGGTACAGGTTCTTGCCCGAGAAGCAGCGCTGCAGCAGGTCCTGATTGCCGCAGAAGTACCAGACGCAGATGATCAAAATGCCGCCCAATGTTCCCAGCCACGGATAATCCGGATCGCTGATTGGCCGGACAATGTGGAACGCCCACGGACTGGGATCGCCGCAGGTGCTGTTGGCCAGCGCGCCACGATTGGCCACCACGGCTTCCATGTAAGACACCTTGAGCAGCTCCAGGCTGGGATAATGGCTGTAGGCGATGCCGGCGAGGATTGCTCCACCCACCACCATGATGATGCCCTGGTAGAAGTCTGTCACCAGCACCGTCTTGAGGCCGCCGAAGATAGTGACGGCGGCGGTCATGACCAGCACGATGGCGATGCCGACAAAGCGGTTCCAGTTGAGAATGGACTCAGCTATGAGGCCGCCAGCGTAGATCTCCGACTGACGATGGGGAAATTTCAGTTAAGATCATTCTTGATCCCAATCTAACAGTCTAACACCTTCATGATCCAGATCTAACAGTCTAACACCTTCATGATCCAAATCTAACGGTCTAACACCTTCATGATCCAGATCTAACAATCTAACACATTCATGATCCCGATCTGACAGTCTAACACCTCATGATCCAAATATAACAGTCTAATACCTTCATGATCCCGATCTGACAGTCTAACACCTTCATGATCCCGATCTGACAGTCTAACACCTTCATGATCCCGATCTGACATTCTAACACCTTCATGATCCCGATCTGACAGTCTAACACCTTCATGATCCCGATCTGACAGTCTAACACCTTCATGATCCCGATCTGACAGTCTAACACCTCCATGATACCGATCTGACAGTCTAACACCTCCATGATACCGATCTGACAGTCTAACACCTCCATGATACCGATCTGACAGTCTAACACCTCCATGATCCCGATCTGACAGTCTAAACTATTCATGATCCAAATAAATTGCACTGTAACTCACGGGTATCTTGTGCAGAATCTGGAACACAAGTGTCTGAGCCGATATGTAAATCTGCAGCCTGGATCTGCCGAATCGTTTCTGCAAGTATTCGCCATTCGTGTACACCTGCGCCTCATAGAACAGCGGCATGAACAGGTAGCCCATGATGAGAATGCCGAACACGCCCTGCAGTGGTTTAATTTGATTCCAATTTAATCTTGCAATAGTTTCACTCTAGCTTTGAGTAGCTGTGCTCATCTGTGACTCACAAACAGCTCATAGCAGATGACGGGTATTCCGGCCGCTGCCGCGGCTCCAGACAGCCCGATGACTGCGCTGCTGCCGATGTTCGTCATAAAAATAGAGAACCCAATCAGTGGCCACGTCATGCTGGCGCTGGCCAGGAAGTATCCGACTGTCGTGCTGCGCTCGCTGCGCCATGCCGACTGGGGGAAGCGGGTGGCAACGGTTGCTAGGTGTTACTAGGGACAATAATATGCTATGACCGTGTCTCCCAGATCCTCATACTGAATGACCGTGTGTCCCAGATCCTCATACTAAATTACCGTGTCTACAAGATGCTCATACTGAATGACCGTTTCTACCAGATGCTCATACTGAATGACCGTTTCTACCAGATTCTCATACTGAATGACCGTTTCTACAAGATCCTCATACTAAATGACTGTGTCTCCCAGATCCTCATACTGAATGACCGTGTCACCCAGATCCTTACTGAATGACCGTGTCTCCCAGATCCTTATACTGAAATGACTGTGTCTCCCAGATCCTCATACTGAATGACCGTGTCTCCCAGATCCTCATACTGAATGACCGTGTCTACCAGATGCTCACTCAATGACCGTGTCTCCCAGATCCTCATACTGAATGACCGTGTCACCCAGATCCTCATACTGAATGACCGTGTCTACCAGATGCTCACTGAATGACTGTATGAACATGCAAATCCATATCTCGAAGCGGAAGCAAGTCTTACCCAGACTCCAACAAGCAGTGTTACCAGGAAGTTTGCCACAAGAACAACATAATCTACCGCATGTAGATTGCCGGTTGCTGCCATTCCGCTCGAACAAAAAATATCGAATACAAAAAATCGAATACCTTCTAAATCGGGGCTGTCTAATTAAATATGAAACTGCGTGCCTACTTTGCCATTCGAGAAGCCAACTCAACCAGTTCAGTTGCTACCCCCTTGTTGACAGAATCATTAATCAACACTGCCTATAGCCAGATAGTGCAGAGTAAGGTTTAGCCAATCTACACTCAGGTGCAATTGCATTGCGCGGTTAATTTGATAAGCAAATTTGCAGTTTCAGAAGCGAAACATTTTCCAAATAGCAAAATAAAATTTTAATTAGGAGGAAAACTGTTCTCATGCAGCCCTAAGTTAATTTAGATTTCGCGCATAATATGCACCCGCGGCTAAGAATTGAGGACATGACACTAAACGATTCTCTCCTGTCTGTATGCTAATTTCTTGAAACAAGCGCCTGTGTTGCAAGTGCTATCTGAGAGTTTTTTAAACATTAAAAAATGCGCGACGAGCCTCGCTTCGACTCAGCACTTCAAATAACTTCAAATCGCCTCAGCTTGTCGCGTAGGTGAATACTGTTATATACATATATGAGAACCATTAGCTGGGATAGCTACTGCAAAACTATATTCTTTGTAAGTAAAAATAGGAAAGGAAAAAAAGATTAAGAAAATGTAGGAAAAAAGGCTGGGAGAGAAAGCAAAGGAAGTAAAATAAAAGAAACGAAGGATGGAAAGTATTGGAACGTAGGGGAATTGAAAGAAAAAGGGAACTCAATGAAAGTAAATAAAGGGGAGAGAAATATATGAAAGGGAAAGAATGGGAAAGGAAAGGGTGGGAAAGGAAGCAAAGGAAAGGAAATGAAAGGAAAGGAAAGGAAAGGAAATGAAAGGAAAGGAAAGGAAATGAAAGGAAAGGAAAGGAAAGGAAATGAAAGGAAAGGAAGCAAAGGAAAGGAAAGGAAAGGAAAAAAGAAAGGAAGCGAAAGGAAAGGAAAGGAAAGGAAAGGAAAGGAAAGGAAAGGAAGGGAAAGGAAAGGAAAGGAAAGGAAGGGAAAGGAAAGGAAAGGAAAGGAAAGGAAAGGAAAGGAAGGGAAAGGAAAGGAAAGGAAAGGAAGGGAAAGGAAAGGAAAGGGAAGGAAGGGAAAGGAAAGGAAGGGAAAGGAAATGAAAGGAAAGGAAAGGAAGGGAAAGGAAAGGAAAGGAAAGGAAGGGAAAGGAAAGGAAAGGAAAGGAAGGGAAAGGAAAGGAAAGGAAAAGAAAGGAAAGGAATGGAAGGCAAGGGAAATGAAAGGAGACAAATGGAAAGGAAATGAAAAGGAAAGGAAAAGAAAGGAATAATATAATAATAATTAAATGTTACTTTTCAGAAGATGCAGATGCAAGCACGATAGCGAAAGTGTGCTCAGACCAGAGCAGTTTATTGCTCTTTTCTTTGCCCAGCTTCACATCATTGAGTTGCTTATCCGTGTTGCTTTAAGCAACAAATGAAACAGAAACTGAAATATATTGCATTAATCTAAACTTAACAACAGAATCTTGTCAATGGAAGCAATCGTGTCCTTGGAAAGGAATGGAAAAGTTCTGCTGGAACATTTCAAGTTTGAAGCTTTGCTCAATTTTGACACGTGCCTCAGGCTGTTGGTCAGTCACGGGCTAACTGGGGCATCAGACCCGTCAGCAGCACCTTAAATGTGTCATTTGGGCTGTCTTCGGCTGCCTCGTCGTCGTCTTCGCCAGATTTCGTCGCCCGGCCGCAGGAGGACTTGGCAGCCAGCGGAGGCTTCTTATTGGCCAGCTGTTTGGAAGGCCTGTCAGACTGCACCAGATCGCTGATGGTCAGCAAGAATTTGAACTCGTCGGCCGAGCCGACAGCCGCGCCCGACTTTAACGGGCCCCGGCTGGCTTGAGCCTCGGCTTTGGCCTCGTTGGGACTCGACGGCGGCTGACTGGGGCAGCTGGAGGACTGCTTGATGCTGGTTGGCATGGCTGATGGCCCCTGATCTATTTATTCCAGCCCTTGATTTACAGCTGCTTGAAGCTGGCTCTATAACTGCTGAATTCATTTATAGGCTGTTTTATCTGCTCTGTCGTGAAGTGCTGGGGGTCCAGAATGGCCATAGACAACAAGCCAACAGTCAGCTTGGATTGTAAGGGTTTTTGAACGCCGAATCGCATTCTTAATTGATTCTACCATTCTACATTCTGCCCGAAAAGGGGGATGCTAGCGGGGGATTATCTACATGATATTAGTTATGGCTGATAAACAAAACTACACGTAAAAAACAGATTTTTGTAAAAAAATTATAAACGGAAAGTAACGTTTTAAATTAACAACCGTTACTTTTTTCGTCACTAAATGGCAAGTAACGATCGTTATCGCCATCGCCGTTACTTTTTTGGTAACGCGCCCAACATTGCTATTTACATAATGACGGCGATAATAACTTTTTCTTAAGACGATTTTCTTAGATAGATAAATTCAAATTCGCGGCAAAAAAGTTTTACTTTATTTTCGTATTTTTTACGAATTTTACGCATTTTTTGTTTGCAGTGTTCACTCAGCACTTAATATTTGTGCCTTCGTGATTGATGCTGGCTGCATTGCTGCTTTGCAAAGTGCCAAGAAAGGCCAAGATATACGCAACATTCGGCTGTTTCCGGACTTTGTATGAAATCTATGGATTTCTATGATGCATGATGTATATATGTACATTAGATATGTACCTTATGCATAGGCCTGTAGATTTTAGCAATTTTAGCAATGCGACGACATAATTATCTTCTTGGCCATGAACATCAGATAAGAAGTGTAATTCAATTTAAAAAACAGTTTAGAAAAGTACTTTATTGAATAATTTAAAGAATTTTACATTTTCAACCAATCCATAGTTGATTACTTATAGCTAGGATAAGACAATTATTGTTATTTATTAATGGTATTGTTTAAATCCATGGACACATGTTTGTTAGGAAATAATTTTTTATGTAATAATCATTTTGAGCAGCAATACCAGGAGGCGGCAACAGCCGCTGGGTCTCTCAGTAATTCGGTGTTCGCCAGACCAGGAAAGCGAAACGTCCCACAAAGAAGTGAGTCATAAAGCCAATCTCGTGTGTGCAGTATGAGCCGTATTTGAAACGACCCAGAACGACCTGCGGAGACCGGAGACAGGAGCATGGACAGGAGCATGACTTGCTGCTTTCAGGTGGTACCCGGGGTTCTTCCGACAGAGGGACTTGGGGAGGCACTTCCGGGGTATTTGGGGAGGCACTTCCGGGGTATTTGGGGAGGCACTTCCGGGGTATTTGGGGTAGGCACTTCCGGGGTGTTTGGGGAGGCACTTCCGGGTATTTGGGGAGGCACTTCCGGGGTATTTGGGGAGGCACTTCTGGGGTATTTGGGGAGGCACTTTCGGGGTGTTTGGGGAGGCACTTTCGGGATTTTTGGGGGAGGCACTTCCGGGGTTTTTGGGGGAGGCACTTCCGGGGTATTTGGGGAGGCACTTCCGGGGTATTTGGGGAGGCACTTCCGGGGTGCTTGGGGAGGCACTTCCGGGGTGCTTGGGGAGGCACTTCCGGGGTTTTTGGGGGAGGCACTTCCGGGGTATTTGGGGAGGCACTTCCGGGGTTTTTGGGGGAGGCACTTTCGGGGTTATTGGGGGAGGCACTTCCGGGGTGTTTGGGGGAGGCACTTCCGGGGTGTTTGGGGAGGCACTTTCGGGTTTTTTGGGGAGGCACTTCCGGGGTTTTTGGGGGAGGCACTTTCGGGGTTTTTGGGGGAGGCACTTTCGGGGTGTTTTGGGAGGCTTTGGTCAACTGAGTGGTGGGCTGCCGCAGTTAAGTGTTTAATTTATGCCATGAGGAATAACTGAGTATTAGCAAATGAGATCAGGTTGCATATCTCACCTGCCACGCGCTCTGGTCTAGCTCGTCCAGGCCAGTCTTGACGTACTTGGCGATGTCCTTCTCGGCAGTGAACTTGGCTTGGCCCTCTCGCGCCAGGCGCACAATCTGGCGCATTAAGTCGTCGGTCATTGCTTTGTCAGACGCGATGACGCGGACTCCGTTCATCCAGTCCTCGTCTTTCTCATCGTCGGGTTTCACCGGGGCCTGCGTGCGCTGAACCTCGACCTTCTCCCTTGGGAGCATTATCGATTGGGACATTTAAAATCTTGGAAAATTCACTTCAGACCAGATCATGTACTCAAACTTGAGCTCTCACATGTACTCCGTGTTGGGCCTCAGGCCAAGGGTTTCGCAATATTCGTCTATGGTGATGGTGCCCGAATTGTCGGCGTCAAACAAGTTCAACCATTTCTGCGTTTTTTTGGAGGCGAGTTGGATAGCATTGTCAGGGTTTGCAAAACAGAAACCTCACCTTCATGCAGCCACTTGCCGACATCGTTTACGACCCCTCTGCCTTCTTGACTGCCTTCCTCCTTCAGTATTCTCACAGGATTCTTACAGGATTCTCACAGGATTCTTACATGATTCTCACAGGATTCTTACAGGATTCTCACAGGCCTCTCACCGGATTCTGAGAGGATTCTGACAGGATTCCGACACGATTCTCACAGGATTCTCACAGGATTCTCACAGGATTCTCACAGGATTCTCACAGTATTCTCACAGGATTCTTACCTGCACAAAGCGCTCATCGAAGTTCTGTTTCCTGCAGTAGGTCTCCAATTCTTCCCTGGTGATTTCGCCGCTGAAATCAGTGTCGATTGACTCGAATGCAGTGAGAAAGTCCGCCATAGCCGGTTGAAAATATTCTAGTTAAAAGTTAAAAGGCCTGACTGACCCGCGCTTTCAAACTCAAGTGGCGGAGCTGCCTTTGTGTCGAGTTTAAAAAGAAAAAATGAAGGCATTTTTATAACCAACCCAAGATGAATAATTTCTCTAGTCATCAGAGATTTCTGTCAACCGCCCCAACCACTACTTTTGTTTGTGCTTGAACAAACTAGACTGCTCGAACGAATGCTCGATGGCTTGTCATTGTTGAGCGTGTAGAAAAATTTCTGTCTCTGATTCACTTGCCTTTTCCGTGTGCGTGTCCATTTCGAGTCCGAATATAGACGAAATAGGATGAGTTTGAGAAGAATCTACAGAGGCTCCTCACCTGTCCACCGACCCCAGGAGTATTTAGAATTCACTGGCTCTGTATCTAGCTGCATCTAGTTTCTGTCAGGGTCAGAATAGAAAACTGAGGGCTGCAATAGAAATGTGTGGCAAAGATAGCCAAGTTTGTCTCATTCATAGATCTACTAGTAGATCTACTAGTTTTGACAACCAGTAGATCTATGAGTATGCTGGAAGTGTGTGTTCCAGCCACACAGCGCATTTGCGGACTCGCTTCCGAGCAAATTTGCTCAGCCCATTGCATTTAGTGACTTTAGTGATTTTGAGAAATGAAATGCGAATACCAACAACTGCTACATAGCATACCCCATCCTCAGTTCCTCATTAACTCCCTTCCTTATTCACACCCTTCCTTATTCACACCCTTCCTTTTTCACACCCTTCCTTATTCACACCCTTCCTTATTCACACCCTTCCTTATTCACACCCATCCTTATTCACATCCCTCCTTATCCACACCCTTCCTTATTCACACCCTTCCTTATTCACACCCATCCTTATTCACATCCCTCCTTATTCACTCCCTTCCTCAGTCACATCCCTCCTTATTCCCTCCCTTCCTCAGTCACACCCTTCCTTATTCACTCCCTTCCTTATTCACTCCCTTCCTTATTCACTCCCTTCCTTATTCACACCCTTCCATTTTCACACACTTCCTTATTCACACCCTTCCTTATTCACACCCCTCCTTATTCACTCCCTTCCTTATTCACACCCTTCCTTATTCACTCCCTTCCTTTTTCACCTTCTTCCTTTTTCACACCCATCCTTATTCACATCCATCCTTATTCACTCCCTTCCTCAGTCACACCCTTCCTTATTCACTCCCTTCCTTTTTCACCTTCTTCCTTTTTCACACCCATCCTTATTCACATCCATCCTTATTCACTCCCTTCCTCAGTCACACCCTTCCTTATTCACTCCCTTCCTTATTCACACCCTTCCTTATTCACATCCCTCCTTATTCACTCCCTTCCTCAGTCACACCCTTCCTTATTCACACCCTTCCTTTTCACACCCATCCTTATTCACATCCCTCCTTATTCCCTCCCTTCCTCAGTCACACCCTTCCTTATTCACTCCCTTCCTTATTCACTCCCTTCCTTTTTCACACACTTCCTTATTCACACCCCTCCTTATTCACTCCCATCCTTATTCACACCCTTCCTTATTCACTCCCTTCCTTTTTCACCTTCTTCCTTTTTCACACCCATCCTTATTCACATCCCTCCTTATTCACTCCCTTCCTCAGTCACACCCTTCCTTATTCACTCCCTTCCTTATTCACACCCTTCCTTATTCACTCCCTTCCTTATTCACACCCTTCCTTATTCACACCCTTCCTTATTCACACCCTTCCTTATTCACACCCTTCCTTATTCACACCCTTCCTTTTTCACACCCTTCCTTATTCACACCCTTCCTTATTCACACCCTTCCTTATTCACACCCTTCCTTATTCACACCCTTCCTTATTCACTCCCTTCCTTTTTCACACCCTTCCTTATTCACACCCATCCTTATTCACTCCCTTCCTTATTCACACCCTTGCTTATTCACACCCTTCCTTATTCACACCCTTCCTTATTCACACCCATCCTTATTCACATCCCTCCTTATTCACTCCCTTCCTCAGTCACACCCTTCCTTATTCACTCCCTTCCTTATTCACTCCCTTCCTTTTTCACACACTTCCTTATTCACACCCCTCCTTATTCACTCCCTTCCTCAGTCACACCCTTCCTTATTCACTCCCTTCCTTATTCACTCCCTTCCTTATTCACCCCATCCTTATTCACTCCCTTCCTTATTCACACCCTTGCTTATTCACACCCTTCCTTATTCACTCCCTTCCTTTTTCACACCCTTCCTTATTCACACCCATCCTTATTCACATCCCTCCTTATTCACTCCCTTCCTCAGTCACACCCTTCCTTATTCACTCCCTTCCTTATTCACTCCCTTCCTTATTCACACCCTTCCTCATTTCCTCATTCACTCCCTTCCTCAGTTCCTCATTCACTCCCTTCCTCAGTTCCTCATTCACTCATTTTCTTTAAGACTTACGCGTGTAATATATACTTATGTAATGCAATCTCGTATACAGAAGTCCTTGGGTCATGTTCTGCCTATCGGCCACAATCAATATTCACCTCATTCGGTTCTGGGTTTTGATCGTAGACTAAAGTCAAACAGTTATGAAAATCAACAAGCTTTTAACAGTTTGCACTGATGAATTGACTAATTCACTGCAGCATTTGTGGCATACATTCAATCAAAAGTTTTTCAAGAGTTTTTTTCACACTCAGCCATGGAGATCGGAAGAGGACTTCACAAGAAGATCTCAGCTGGAAGCACAGCAGCAGGGACTCAGTCGGCGCACTCCAAAGCCGAGGAGTCCCTGAGTGGCGCAAGCAACGCGACATCTGTGCAGCCATCTGTGAATGATTTGGTAGACATTTCCAAAATTTCAGTTTCCAGGAACTTCTCTTAATAATAATAATAATTGCGGGACGGCTGTGGGCAATGGAACATCATTTGGTGACACTAGACCCGCAGCCAGCGAGGAGGCAATTCTGCCCATTTCGCTGACTCCTGAGCACACAAGCACACAGATACTGTACGCAGGCACACGCTCACACAGGTGTGTACATCTGCCCTGAATTTCTCATTGTCAGGCAGTGTACACTTCACTGTGCCTTGGAGGTTGACCCTCGAGGGCGTAAATTGCACGACAAGCCCCCAAGCCTTCTCTCCGCGGCTGCGCCCCAAATGAATGTGGCCTCGCCATGGAATCGAGCTCAGGGACCTTGGTGCGAGAGGCGAACGCGATAACCGCTCTGCCACCGACCCCCCGAAACTTCCCATTTCCGAAGTTTCCGTTTCTGGATTGAAAACCTGTCGCAACCTACTCAGCAGTATTCCACCCGATCCACCCGTCTCGGGTCGCCCAGGTTGAAATAATCACTAGGAAGTATGAAATATTGCGCTCGGATCTGATGATGGACAAGCTCGTGCACACTCTAAGTAAGAATATTGACGACCTGCTCAGGTGAGATTCAACCAATCTGCGGCTGTTTATTTTCGGAATTTGACTCAGTCCCATTGAGCTTGAACCCACAGCCAGCCCAACTACATTTTGAGTAGAACCGATTCCCTCGTACTCACATTCCGACAGGCAGCGCGATATGAACGGGACTCCGATTCGCTGGTTCTACGTTCCGGCTCTTCCAGTTGGCCGATTCTCCGGCAAATGCCTCTCAATGGACTTTGGCTGCAACGAAAACTACTTCCAGGTGAGAGTACAGGAGCATCATTGATGAGAGTACAGGAGCATCATTGGTGAGAGTAGAGGAGCATCATTGGTGAGAGTACAGGAGCATCATTAGGGAGAGTACAGGAGCATCATTAGGGAGAGTACAGGAGCATCATTAGGGAGAGTACAGGAGCATCATTGGTGAGAGTACAGGAGGATCGTTAGGGAGAGTACAGGAGGATCATTGGTGAGAGTACAGGAGCATCATTAGGGAGAGTACAGGAGCATCATTAGGGAGAGTACAGGAGCATCATTAGGGAGAGTACAGGAGCATCATTAGGGAGAGTACAGGAGCATCATTAGGGAGAGTACAGGAGCATCATTAGGGAGAGTACAGGAGCATCATTAGGGAGAGTACAGGAGCATCATTAGGGAGAGTATAGGAGTATCATTGGTGAGAATACAGGAGCATCATTAGGGAGAGTACAGGAGCATCATTAGGGAGAGTACAGGAGCATCATTAGGGAGAGTACAGGAACATCATTGGTGAGAGTACAGGAGGATCATTAAGCCGTACTACATCTATGGCAGGTCGCTGTATGCAACGTGAACACAGAATGTGGCGAGAACACTACTGATGAGCACATGTTTGAGTCCATCGATAGGCAGGCATTTGTTCTGACTCCGTCCATTCGCCGGGCCCACATGTCAACCTTCTGCAACTTCGTGGGCGTCTGCGTGCGAAAAGTTCTGCAAGACAACGGACTGGGCCTCAATGCCAGCGAGCCAGTGTACATGGGTATTGTAGCAGGCTTCAATGTTCGAGTGAAGGCGCAGTTATCGCCCGCAGAAGCCGTCGTAACGTATACCTACAAGGACTACAAAATGAATGGTTTTTTTAACTCCAACTTTGTAGAAAGCTTCCAGGTGAGTTTTTAACTGGCTTACATATTAGCTCATTCCTGTATGAGTGAGTTCAGGCCCTCAGCTCTTGTGCCCAACCTGAGCTCTTTGATTACGGTGCTTAAATCCCTGCTTAATCTAAGGAATCGACGCCATTTAGTCCTTTAATTAAGTACATAATATGTTAAATTCTAACTTATAATTTTTCTTTACCGACAAAACTGACCAAACTGCTCAAAATCCCTGCTCAAGTGCATCTAAAATTTTAACTCAAATCCTTGTAAAATCCCTGCTCAAACTCATCTTAAATCCAAACTCATACCCATCCTGAGCTCATACCCATCCTCAGCTCATACCCATCCTCAGCTCATACCCATCCTGAGCTCATACCCATCCTCAGCTCATACCCATCCTCAGCTCATACCCATCCTCAGCTCATACCCATCCTCAGCTCATACCCATCCTCAGCTCATACCCATCCTCAGCTCATACCCATCCTCAGCTCATACCCATCCTCAGCTCATACCCATCCTCAGCTCATACCCATCCTCAGCTCATACCCATCCTCAGCTCATACCCATCCTGAGCTCATACCCATCCTCAGCTTATACCCATCCTCAGCTCATACCCATCCTCAGCTCATACCCATCCTGAGCTCATACCCATCCTCAGCTCATACCCATCCTCAGCTCATACCCATCCTCAGCTCATACCCATCCTCAGCTCATACCCATCTCAGCTCATACCCATCCTCAGCTCATACCCATCCTCAGCTCATACCCATCTCAGCTCATACCCATCCTCAGCTCATACCCATCCTCAGCTCATACCCATCCTCAGCTCATACCCATCCTGAGCTCATACCCATCCTCAGCTCATACCCATCCTCAGCTCATACCCATCCTCAGCTCATACCCATCCTCAGCTCATACCCATCTCAGCTCATACCCATCCTCAGCTCATACCCATCTCAGCTCATACCCATCCTCAGCTCATACCCATCCTCAGCTCATACCCATCCTCAGCTCATACCCATCCTCAGCTCATACCCATCCTCAGCTCATACCCATCCTCAGCTCATACCCATCTCAGCTCATACCCATCCTCAGCTCATACCCATCCTCAGCTCATACCCATCCTCAGCTCATACCCATCCTCAGCTCATACCCATCCTCAGCTCATACCCATCCTCAGCTCATACCCATCCTCAGCTCATACCCATCTCAGCTCATGAGATCCCGGTCCCGCAGAACGCGTTTGACGAGCTAGGCCTCAACATAAAGATCGTGACAGTGCTGAACGACAGTGTGAGCACTGTTCTCTTCGGGATGCAATCACTGTCAATCAGGAATTCCGGGTCTCAGATTGTCGACTGTTCAATTGGCGTGGTGTCTACTCGCAGCGGTGCCAACATCGCTTTCTTAGAAACCGACCAGGACTTTCTGGACACGTGCACGGCTGACAGACGCCTCCTGCTGAGATCCCCGCGCGGCACCGGCAACTGCGTGGTGGTGAATCCGGAGCTAGGCGCCAACTTCGGCCCGAACGGCGAACTTGACGACTTCATCAATAATGTGGACAGGAAGGTGCTGGAGGCGGATGCCGCGCGGAATCTGCGATGGGAGTGCCTGTCATCTGGCAACTGGTACTTCCAGCATCTGAAGAGCAGCGTTGTCATGCTCAAGTCACTCGGCGCTCTCAGTGAAAACTTCCCTGACACTGTGTCCGTGTCCAACTGCTTCGAGCTATTCAAAATCTGCGACAGAAGTCAGCAGGACAAGAGCGAAGCCGATCCGGACTTCACAGCTCAACTGCAGGTGTGCCCCTGACCCAACCCTAACTCCTGACCCAACCCTACCTCCTGACCCAACCCTACCTCCTGACCCAACCATAACTCCTGACCCAGCCCTAACTCCTGACCCAACCCTACCTCCTGACCCAACCCTACCTCCTGACCCAACCCTACCTCCTGACTCAACCATAACTCCTGACCCAGCCCTAACTCCTGACCCAACCCTAGCTCCTGACCCAACCCTACCTCCTGACCCAACCATAACTCCTGACCCAGCCCTAACTCCTGACCCAACCCTACCTCCTGACCCAACCCTACCTCCTGACCCAACCCTACCTCCTGACTCAACCATAACTCCTGACCCAGCCCTAACTCCTGACCCAACCCTAGCTCCTGACCCAACCCTAACTCCTGACCCAACCCTAACTCCTGACCCAACCCTAGCTCCTGACCCAACCCTACCTCCTGACCCAACCCTACCTCCTGACCCAACCCTACCTCCTGACCCAACCATAACTCCTGACCCAGCCCTAACTCCTGACCCAACCCTACCTCCTGACCCAACCCTACCTCCTGACCCAACCCTACCTCCTGACTCAACCATAACTCCTGACCCAGCCCTAACTCCTGACCCAACCCTAGCTCCTGACCCAACCCTACCTCCTGACCCAACCATAACTCCTGACCCAGCCCTAACTCCTGACCCAACCCTACCTCCTGACCCAACCCTACCTCCTGACCCAACCCTACCTCCTGACTCAACCATAACTCCTGACCCAGCCCAAACTCCTGACCCAACCCTAGCTCCTGACCCAACCCAAACTCCTGACCCAACCCTACCTCCTGACCCAACCCTAACTCCTGACCCAACCCTAACTCCTGACCCAACCCTACCTCCTGACCCAACCCTACCTCCTGACCCAACCCTAACTCCTGACCCAACCCTAGCTCCTGACCCAACCCTACCTCCTGACCCAACCCTAACTCCTGACCCAACCCTAGCTCCTGACCCAACCCTACCTCCTGACCCAACCCTAACTCCTGACCCAACCCTAACTCCTGACCCAACCCTAGCTCCTGACCCAACCCTACCTCCTGACCCAACCCTACCTCCTGACCCAACCCCAGCTCCTGACTCCAAATTCTCATCCTCCATGCTCAACGAAAATCCCACAGTTTGTCCTGGATCCAAGCCAGAAAAGGCTTGTCCTGAACAGTGACGCCGACATCCTCGAGCGCATCTGTCACGCCATTGTCCGCCGGACCTCCGGGATGCTGGCCGCAGCCATCATGGCCATTGCACAGCGAATCTACGGCAAGGCCCTACCCGATGTGCTTATCGTGGCCTTCAGCGGTTCTTTGTTCAACCTCAGGGGCCTGCGGAGTTCGCTGACCCTCGAGATCGAGGCTCTGATCAGGCGAACGACTTCGGCAACGACTGCGTGCAAGGTGGTGCTGCGAGACAAATGGATCTCTGAGACTATGGGATCCCTCAGACAATGGGATCTCTGATACAATGGGATCCCTCATACAATGGGATCCCTCAGAAAATCGGATCTCCGAGACAATGCGATCTCCGAGACAATGGGATCTCTGAGACAATGGGATCTCTGAGACAAAAGGATCTCTGAGACAATGGGATCTCTGAGACAAAAGGATCTCCGAGACAATTGGATCCCTCAGACAATGGGATCCATTTGAGACAATAGGATCTCTGAGACAATGGGATCTCTGAGACAATGGGATCTCTGAGACAATGGGATCTCTGAGACAATGGGATCTCTGAGACAATGGGATCTCTGAGACAATGGGATCTCTGAGACAATGGGATCTCTGAGACAATGGGATCTCTGAGACAATGGGATCTCTGAGACAATGGGATCTCTGAGACAATGGGATCTCTGAGACAATGGGATCTCTGAGACAATGGGATCTCTGAGACAATGGGATCTCTGAGACAATGGGATTTCTGAGACAATGGGATCTCTGAGACAATGGGATCTCTGAGACAATGGGATCTCTGAGACAATGGGATCTCTGAGACAATGGGATCTCTGAGACAATCGGATCCTCAGACAATGGGATCTCTCAGACAATGGGATCTCCGAGACAATGGGATCTCTGAGACATTGTTGTTTCTTTGTTGTTGTACGTGTTGTTTCTATTCAAAGTAAATATTTCATTCCCCAAATCCCAAATTTCCAGGTCGAGCTCATGTGCGCAGACACGGCATTCGGTTGCGCTGTCTCGGTCATTTCCACGGGAAAACCTCAGGAGAGAAATTCCCAACTATCGCCTTCATGGCTCCCGTGAGCACAGTTCTGATTGGAAACCGAGAACTATTGACTAAAATATCACAACTGATCAGCTATTTATTTTTGTTTTTTCCGTTTACCGTTTGTTATTGTTTTTAATGTGCTTTTTGCCAGAGTTGCGAATAGTTTAAGGAAGAGAGATAGGCTGCAGGCTTCAAGCCCATCGGTCATAATTAGACTCAGGCATTGGTAGATGGGTGAGAAGTAGACTCCGGGATTGGTAGATAGGTGAGAAGTAGACTCCGGCATTGGTAGATAGGTGAGAAGTAGACTCAAGGATTAGTAGATAGGTGAGAAGTAGACTCCGGCATTGGTAGATGGGTGAGACGTAGACTCAGGCATTGGTAGATGGGTGAGAAGTAGACACAGGCATTGGTAGATGGGTGAGAAGTAGACTCCGGCATTGGTAGATAGGTGAGAAGTAGACTCAAGGATTAGTAGATAGGTGAGAAGTAGACTCCGGCATTGGTAGATGGGTGAGACGTAGACTCAGGCATTGGTAGATGGGTGAGAAGTAGACACAGGCATTGGTAGATGGGTGAGAAGTAGACACAGGCATTGGTAGATGGGTGAGAATTAGACTCCGGGATTGGTAGATGGGTGAGAAGTAGACACAGGCATTGGTAGATGGGTGAGAAGTAGACTCTGGCATTGGTAGATGGGTGAGAAGTAGACTCCGGCATTGGTAGATGGGTGAGAAGTAGACTCAAGGATTAGTAGATAGGTGAGAAGTAGACAGGAATTTTAAATGATAAAAAATGTCTGCTTGAAAGTCATAAAAAATGGAAAACCAACTAAGTCAGTTTGAATTATCGATTATATCCGCAGCCTAAAAACGGCTTTGTCAACTATTCTGCTTTTTAACGCAAATGTCACATGGCTATGTATAATCTCATGTATAAATTATGTAAAAGCACCGAGCAATGAAAATTAGCGGGGTTGTTGGTAGGTCAGCACCTGCACTCTCTGATTCTGGACAAATACCGAGAACTGAAGAACAGCCTCTTTCTCGCGTGTTGAAGCAAGCGGCGGTACAATTCATACTACTTAACAGCCAGCTAAAGTAGAGTAGTGCGCGCATTTCCCAGCTTGAGAGGAAAACAGTTTTAGCACAAAAGGCACATTGCCGTGTCTCATGTTAGCGGGGACTCCATTCTCGATGACATTTCAGTTTGAGTCCCTCGCAGTCGAGCATTTAAACAAAGAAAACAAAAAATAATATTAAAAGAATGATAGGAAAAAGGTGGATGGAATATTCTAATATATGATATGGCTGACGCAATCAATCGGTATGTGCTACTTGAAGCAGAGGAGTGCGTGTGTGAGTGGGTGTTCTATTAGACACAGGATGATTAACATCAGCTGTGTCAGTCGGATCATTCAGTGCACAAATAATAGCAGTTAAAAAATAATCATCGAGCAAATTAGTCTGAATTTTGTTTTACCGAAACGCTCTTTTTGCTCATTCGGAGTCGAAAATAAGAGGAAAATGTTGATAAATACAAAACTTGCTTTACAAAAGTACAGCTAGAAACAAAGATACTGATCTGACAGGCAAAAAAATAGGTTGACAAAGCGGCGAGTTGCAGTTTGCTAGGAAAATGCGGCCCTCAATTAACACCGGTTCAGAGTGGTGCCGTGAATTAGAGTATTAAAGTATCATTTTTCTGTATGCTAACTACTTAATGAGTAGGATAGTAGGCAATTTATCTCGATTAACTCTGAACCGACACCAATGGAAGGTTAGCTAAGTACAGTTGGCTAACTGATATTGAGTTAGATCTGTTCAGGGAATTGGTCGTAGTGAAACCTGTAGGTGTGCTGCTTGCCTGTCACCTTGGTGATGAGCCGCCTGTCATAGTAGTACCTCAGCGTACGGGACATCTTTTCGTATGTCATGTTCTCCCGTCGCCTGTGACTTCCCCAGGCTTCGGCTAAGCCGGTTGGATTCGAAATTCGAAAAACTCCCTCCTGCCGATTCTCCCAGCGAAGGCTGGGCGCCGGCAGGCCGGCGATGTCGGTCGGAGCGTCGAGTTGTTGATAGAGAAACTGCCACAGCTGCAGCTGGCGGCACTTGCTGGGTTCTGCGGGTGAGCAAAGCGGAGTTTCGTTTTGCCAATTTGATTTAGCAATGTAATCGTGAATGCCCCACATTCCTGAATCCCCCACATTCCTAAATCCCCCACATTCCTAAATCCCCCAAATTCTTAAATCCCACACATTCCTGAATCCCCCACATTCCCAAATCCCCCACATTCCCAAATCCCCCAAATTCTTAAATCCCACACATTCCTGAATCCCCCACATTCCTAAATCACCCACATTCCTAAATCCCCCACATTCCTAAATCCCCCACATTCCTAAATCCCCCACATTCCTAAATCCCCCACATTCCTCAATCCCCCACATTCCTAAATCCCCCACATTCCTCAATCCCCCACATTCCTCAATCCCCCACATTCCCAAATCCCCCAAATTCTTAAATCCCCCACATTCCTGAATCCCCCACATTCCTAAATCCTCTCAACTTCCCAAATTCCAAGATCCCTAAATAACGCATAGCTCTAAATCAGAGATTTCAAAATCCATAGTTCTTAAAACGCCGACAGTTATAATCTAAGGTTTTTCATATCCCAAAATATGCAACTCGAGAGCACTCACTGGCTCGCTGTTTCCTGGCCCTCTTTCTCACACCGCTGTGAGCTTCAGATATTGTGAAACTTGTCACAGATCTTGCTCGCTTTGACAGGCACCACTGCTGCTGCTGCTGCTGCAAGGCTGGTGGCTGCGAATGCGTTGGCAAAGGCGGAGTCGGCGACGCAAGCAGAGACGACGTCGGACTGTCGACGCCAGCGTCGCTGCTGCTGGCGCAGCTGAGGCAGGCGGGGCTGTGACACCAGCCTGCTGTGGAGGCTAGCAGTTGGTGCTGCTGTTGCTGTTGCTGTTGCTGCCTGATAGACCCGGTGGAATAGCCTGAATCAGACCGACTTCGCTGTTGCTGCTGCTTCTCATCTTCGCCCGTCAAGTCGATGAACTCCATGGCCGCTTCGCTTGCGGCCAGTTTGTACAAATCGATGAGGGCGGCGCTATCGTAAGACTGGAGGTCGCCAAATTCGCAGCGCATCACGGCGAAGTCCCAGGTGTCCAGGCCGCTCAGGTCGTCAACGGGCTGCAAAAAAATAAATAGGTTTGCGACTGCCTTTCTCCGCTGTGCAATGGTCCAGCTTCATCAGTGATCTACGCAATGTCTCCCATAGACAATCTAGCCGCTGTCTCCCATAGACAATCTAGCAGCTGTCTCCCATAGACAATCTAGCCGCTGTCTCCCATAGACAATCTAGCCGCTGTCTCCCATAGACAATCTAGCCGCTGTCTCCCATAGACAATCTAGCCGCTGTCTCCCATAGACAATCTAGCCGCTGTCTCCCATAGACAATCTAGCCGCTGTCTCCCATAGACAATCTAGCAGCTGTCTCGACAGTGGACTGCCTACCCTAGGAAAAAATAGTCAGTATTTTCTTGACTTACCGCAGCTAGATTTTTTGCATCCGTGACGAATCGGTTTGAATTGCGGCAGCCCAGCTGCATGGCTGCAGTGTCTGGCACGGACACTCTCAGCCGATGGTAGCCACTGTCGCAGCTGTAGTTGCCTAGGCAGTCGGTCTCTATGGCTGAGAACACGGCTGGCTGTGTCTGCTGCTGCTGGAACTGATAATTCGTCTCGTTCAGCAATTCCTGGATGAAATCATTCTCGCACTCCATGTCGCTATCCTGTCACGATTGTTGATTGTCAATAACCTGTTCAGAACTAAAGATGTTTAACAACTATCTAACTTATCAATTCGCCTCTAAAATAATGAAACCTAAAATTCATTTCGCTTGCCAGCTTTTTATAGCCGGGCAATTTTTCAACTATTTTTTTTCACCAACCAATGAGAGTTGAACTGGCGATAGTCACGTGCGCTTTCTAACTGTACTGTACACTCATTCGCTCGCGCAGTGTTGGCTATAGAAGGAAGGACGGTGGAGACCCTACTATGGCCAAAGCAGAGGTTACTATTCATGGACACAGCGGTACGAATGGAGGTTTCTAGATTGCATTGTAGCTTCTGGTGTTTGATTAACGTGCGAACCACAGATACAGTTCAGAAACTTGCGGGCATGTGACTTATTATTATTTATTTTAGCACTCAAAAGCAGCCTTCAGATCACACAGGCAGCCTAATAGACCATGCTATCTGCCACAGTTCACCTTGCATTGTGTCTCAAAAGCTTTCTGGGGAAGACCCGCTCACCTAAATATAGACTAATCCACTATACTAAAATTAGCTCAGCCCGATTCTAAAACCACTTTTGATTTGACACTAAGTTCTTAAACGCAACTTTCCCTCATTTCTGAATGTCACAGTCACACAGACTAATTCTCACAGAAAACTGAACCTTTTCTTGTAAATCATATGAGTAATGAGTCTGCTCTTCACTGTCACTTAAACCTCCAGTCTCCCCTGTCACTTAAACCTCCAGTCTCCCCTGTCACTTAAACCTCCAGTCTCCCCTGTCACTTAAACCTCCAGTCTCCCCTGTCACTTAAACCTCCAGTCTCCCCTGTCACTTAAACCTCCAGTCTCCCCTGTCACTTAAACCTCCAGTCTCCCCTGTCACTTAAACCTCCAGTCTCCCCTGTCACTTAAACCTCCAGTCTCCCCTGTCACTTAAACCTCCAGTCTCCCCTGTCACTTAAACCTCCAGTCTCCCCTGTCACTTAAACCTCCAGTCTCCCCTGTCACTTAAACCTCCAGTCTCCCCTGTCACTTAAACCTCCAGTCTCCCCTGTCACTTAAACCTCCAGTCTCCCCTGTCACTTAAACCTCCAGTCTCCCCTGTCACTTAAACCTCCAGTCTCCCCTGTCACTTAAACCTCCAGTCTCCCCTGTCACTTAAACCTCCAGTCTCCCCTGTCACTTAAACCTCCAGTCTCCCCTGTCACTTAAACCCACATCTCCCCTGTCACTTAAACCTCCAGTCTCCCCTGTCACTTAAACATCCAGTCTCCCCTGTCACTTAAACCTCCAGTCTACCCTGTCACTTAAACATCCAGTCTCCCCTGTCACTTAAACCTCCAGTCTCCCCTGTCACTTAAACCTCCAGTCTCCCCTGTCACTTAAACATCCAGTCTCCCCTGTCACTTAAACCTCCAGTCTCCCCTGTCACTTAAACATCCAGTCTCCCCTGTCACTTAAACCCACATCTCCCCTGTCACTTAAACCTCCAGTCTCCCCTGTCACTTAAACCTCCAGTCTCCCCTGTCACTTAAACCTCCAGTCTCCCCTGTCACTTAAACCTCCAGTCTCCCCTGTCACTTAAACCCACATCTCCCCTGTCACTTAAACCTCCAGTCTCCCCTGTCACTTAAACCTCCAGTCTCCCCTGTCACTTAAACCCACATATCCCCTGTCACTTAAACCTCCAGTCTCCCCTGTCACTTAAACATCCAGTCTCCCCTGTCACTTAAACCTCCAGTCTCCCCTGTCACTTAAACCCACATCTCCCCTGTCACTTAAACCTCCAGTCTCCCCTGTCCCTTAAACCTCCAGTCTCCCCTGTCACTTAAACATCCAGTCTCCCCTGTCACTTAAACCTCCAGTCTCCCCTGTCACTTAAACATCCAGTCTCCCCTGTCACTTAAACATCCAGTCTCCCCTGTCACTTAAACCTCCAGTCTCCCCTGTCACTTAAACCTCCAGTCTCCCCTGTCACTTAAACCTCCAGTCTCCCCTGTCACTTAAACATCCAGTCTCCCCTGTCACTTAAACCCACATCTCCCCTGTCACTTAAACCTCCAGTCTCCCCTGTCACTTAAACCTCCAGTCTCCCCAGTCACTTAACTGACTAACTAACTGACTAACCCTCAGCCTTCCCTGTCACTTAACTGACTAACTAACTGACTAACCCTCAGCCTTCCCTGTCACTTAACTGACTAACTAACTGACTAACCCTCAGCCTTCCCTGTCACTTAACTGACTAACTAACTGACTAACCCTCAGCCTTCCCTGTCACTTAACTGACTAACTAACTGACTAACCCTCAGCCTTCCCTGTCACTTAACTGACTAACTAACTGACTAACCCTCAGCCTTCCCTGTCACTTAACTGACTAACTAACTGACTAACCCTCAGCCTTCCCTGTCACTTAACTGACTAACTAACTGACTAACCCTCAGCCTTCCCTGTCACTTAACTGACTAACTAACTGACTAACCCTCAGCCTTCCCTGTCACTTAACTGACTAACTAACTGACTAACCCTCAGCCTTCCCTGTCATTTAACTGACTAACTAACTGACTAACCCTCAGCCTTCCCTGTCACTTAACTGACTAACTAACTGACTAACCCTCAGCCTTCCCAGTCACTTAACTGACTAACTAACTGACTAACCCTCAGCCTTCCCAGTCACTTAACTGACTAACTAACTGACTAACCCTCAGCCTTCCCTGTCACTTAACTGACTAACTAACTGACTAACCCTCAGCCTTCCCAGTCACTTAACTGACTAACTAACTGACTAACCCTCAGCCTTCCCAGTCACTTAACTGACTAACTAACTGACTAACCCTCAGCCTTCCCTGTCACTTAACTGACTAACTAACTGACTAACCCTCAGCCTTCCCTGTCACTTAACTGACTAACTAACTGACTAACCCTCAGCCTTCCCAGAGCACAGTCGAATTCTAAGAAAAGTGTGCGCGCACTTGTTAAATGACTCACACTGAATGTGGCTATCAGGGTTGAACCCAGTAACCCCGCTAAGAACTCGCTGCTGAAAAAAATCGGCAAGTTCAGGCAGTCAAGTTTTCGCATTTTTCTCACAATTACACAAATTTCCAGATAAAATAGCAGTTTAAATTTTGCTACAATTTTGTCTCAGCTGGTCTCAGTGAGTTTCCAGAATTTTCCATCAATGCTCTCGGGTCAGCAAAGGTGCTAAACAATAATTAGTCATGTGTAATTATTAATCAGCTGCGAAAATGTTCATGTTTGCGGGCTGGCCAACACATTGCAACAAATTTTGGTGACATCCATATATGCAGGTGTTAGATAAGGGATCGGACCACCGCTTTAGCTTACTGTCTGATTATAACTTGTTGTTTACTGTGAAAATGTATAACCGCTTTGCAGCAATTTTACTAGCATTTTTTTCTTTAAATTCTAGTTATAGCCACTCTGACTTGCTTTTTATCGCTGAATTTTAGTTAGGAGTGAATTTTTTTTCTAGGCGGATAAACGAAGGACATTCAAGAGCGTGGGGGAGAATAAAGACTGTGATTGAGGGAGAGCAGGGACTGTGATTGAGGGAGAGCAGGGACTGTGATTGAGGGAGAGCAGGGACTGTGATTGAGGGAGAGCAGGGAGTGTGATAGAGGGAGAGCAAAGAGTGTGATAGAGGGACAGCAGGGAGTGTGATAGAGGGACAGTAGGGAGTGTGATAGAGGGACAGTAGGGAGTGTGATAGAGGGAGAGTATGGAGTGTGATAGAGGGAGAGTATGGAGTGTGATAGAGGGACAGCAGGGAGTGTGATAGAGGGAGAGTAGGGAGTGTGATAGAGGGACAGCAGGGAGTGTGATAGAGGGAGAGTAGGGAGTGTGATAGAGGGAGAGTAGGGAGTGTGATAGAGGGACAGCAGGGAGTGTGATAGAGGGAGAGTAGGGAGTGTGATAGAGGGAGAGTAGGGAGTGTGATAGAGGGAGAGTAGGGAGTGTGATAGAGGGAGAGTAGGGAGTGTGATAGAGGGAGAGTATGGAGTGTGATAGAGGGACAGCAGGGAGTGTGATAGAGGGACAGCAGGGAGTGTGATAGAGGGAGAGTAGGGAGTGTGATAGAGGGACAGCAGGGAGTGTGATAGAGGGAGAGTAGGGAGTGTGATAGAGGGACAGCAGGGAGTGTGATAGAGGGACAGTAGGGAGTGTGATAGAGGGACAGTAGGGAGTGTGATAGAGGGACAGTAGGGAGTGTGATAGAGGGACAGTAGGGAGTGTGATAGAGGGACAGTAGGGAGTGTGATAGAGGGACAGTAGGGAGTGTGATAGAGGGACAGTAGGGAGTGTGATAGAGGGACAGTAGGGAGTGTGATAGAGGGAGAGTATGGAGTGGGATAGAGGGACAGCAGGGAGTGTGATAGAGGGACAGTAGGGAGTGTGATAGAGGGACAGCAGGGAGTGTGAGAGAAGTTGTGCAGTGATGCAGGGTGAATGATAGTGAGCTGGAGTGCAGCATGGAGTGAGGCACACAGTTTTCGCAGTGCTTTGACTTTTCAGCGTGAATGTCAGCTCGTTAAAGCAGGAATTCACGTGACCAGCAGGCAGCTGCAACCGAGGCTTATCAGCAGGCTGCGGACTCAGCTGACTTACGTTACGCCAGTGCCCCTAGCAACGGTCTCCGGGTGCAACTGAAATTCGGCTGCGCCACAGCACATAGTGGGCGGTTCTTTGCAACATCAGTAGAAAAAAAATTCACAGAGCGAAGGAGGGGGGCAGAGTGAAAGATCACGCACAGTGTGAGCGGCTGCAAAATTTGACTGAACTTGTAAACACAGCGCAATTGAACCGCCTGCACCCAATGGACCCCTCCTGCACCGCAGGCCCCGCTCAGTTTGATTCAGCGCTGTGATTTGATCTACTAGCAAACTTGTGCGAACCCTACTGGGTAATAGAAGGGCTTCTCTGCAATGCCAGGCACTACACTGTTTGCATTTTAGATATCTTTTATTTAGAACCGATGATTCACATGCGATGAAATTAACCGAGGGCTACAGTTCATCTCTGTAAATGTTTCAGCAACAATGAAGGTGACTGAGCACCCATGAAGGTGACTGAGCACCCACGAAGGTGACTGAGCACCCATGAAGGTGACTGAGCACCCATCAAGGTGACTGAGCACCCATGAAGGTGACTGAGCACCCATGAAGGTGACTGAGCACCCATGAAGGTGACTGAGCACCCATGAAGGTGACTGAGCACCCATGAAGGTGACTGAGCACCCATGAAGGTGACTGAGCACCCATGAAGGTGACTGAGCACCCATGAAGGTGACTGAGCACCCATGAAGGTGACTGAGCACCCATGAAGGTGACTGAGCACCCATGAAGGTGACTGAGCACCCATGAAGGTGACTGAGCACCCATGAAGGTGACTGAGCACCCATGAAGGTGACTGAGCACCCATGAAGGTGACTGAGCACCCATGAAGGTGACTGAGCACCCATGAAGGTGACTGAGCACCCAGGGAAGGTGACTGAGCACCCATGATGGTGACTGAGCACCCATGAAGGTGACTGAGCACCCAGGGAAGGTGACTGAGCACCCATGAAGGTGACTGAGCACCCACGAATGTGACTGAGCACCCAGGGAAGGTGACTGAGCACCCATGATGGTGACTGAGCACCCATGAAGGTGACTGAGCACCCAGGGAAGGTGACTGAGCACCCACGAAGGTGACTGAGCACCCACGAATGTGACTGAGCACCCATGAAGGTGACTGAGCACCCATGATGGTGACTGAGCACCCATGAAGGTGACTGAGCACCCAGGGAAGGTGACTGAGCACCCACGAAGGTGACTGAGCACCCACGAATGTGACTGAGCACCCAGGGAAGGTGACTGAGCACCCAGGGAAGGTGACTGAGCACCCATGAAGGTGACTGAGCACCCATGATGGTGACTGAGCACCCATGAAGGTGACTGAGCACCCATGAAGACAAAGCTCTGCATATGTACATGGCTATTTTGCCGCCAAATTAAACTAAAATTTAGCTAACTTAGCAGGCAAAAGCAAGCCAACTGTCTGCTGTCAACAAGCGATTTCAGTATTGCAGCTTATCACAGAAAACCTCAGCGCTAAAGGGCAACGAAAGAAAACAGAGTTGAAATGTTTTTTAAACTGCTTTTTACCTGGATCTCCAGGTGCCGCTGTTAATGAATTTGTGCAAGTATTTTTTCGAGTTGAGCACACAAACAGTTGAGCTCGCCAGATAAGGACACCCAGTAATATTAAGCAACTATTAAAACGACTAAATTTACGCCATGCGAAAGGCTGAAGTTGATTCCAATATCGGATGGGCAGCTGTGCTCAACTATAGTCTACTCTAGCAGAAAATGAGAGAGCTCAGAAAAATGTTGCAGTGCACAAGACAAAACCTTTGCAATGTCAAGTGCCAAATAAACTAAATAGGCCTTCTCACCTGTTCTGTTTACTGCGGCAATTGCAGACACCGTGCACTTTTCTTAGAAATATTTTCTTAACAGTCTAACTGTCAGTTTGGCACCTCTGTATAATTTTCTAAATATATCGTTGCAACATTTGCACAACTTTGGTTTGAGGATGATTCTAACAGCTGCACACCTCTGTCTAACAGTTTTACTGTCCTTAGAACAGTTGCACACCTCTGTCTAACAGTTTTACTGTCCTTAGAACAGTTGCATACCTCTGTCTAACAGTTTTACTGTCCATAGAACAGTTGCATGCCTCTGTCTAACAGTTTTACTGTCCTTAGAACAGCTGCACACCTCTGTCTAACAGTTTTACTGTCCTTAGAACAGTTGCATACCTCTGTCTAACAGTTTTACTGTCCATAGAACAGTTGCATACCTCTGTCTAACAGTTTTACTGTCCATAGAACAGTTGCATGCCTCTGTCTAACAGTTTTACTGTCCTTAGAACAGCTGCACACCTCTGTCTAACAGTTTTACTGTCCTTAGAACAGTTGCATACCTCTGTCTAACAGTTTTACTGTCCATAGAACAGTTGCATACCTCTGTCTAACAGTTTTACTGTCCTTAGAACAGTTGCATACCTCTGTCTAACAGTTTTACTGTCCTTAGAACAGTTGCATACCTCTGTCTAACAGTTTTACTGTCCATAGAACAGTTGCATACCTCTGTCTAACAGTTTTATTGTCCATAGAACAGTTGCATACCTCTGTCTAACAGTTTTACTGTCCTTAGAACAGTTGCATACCTCTGTCTAACAGTTTTACTGTCCTTAGAACAGTTGCATACCTCTGTCTAACAGTTTTACTGTCCTTAAAGTGTAGAACAAAGGCAAAGGTAAGTTAGGAAATTCCAGTAGACGTGTTTTGTTCTATTTACTCTCTATGTGAAATTGCAGTACAGCAGCAAAGCAGTTTGCTTAACAGGACTGCTCACAGATGAGAGGCACTGCCAATGAGCACATTCTAAAACACTCGAGCTAGGAATGCTCACTTTAGCTTCTATATTTGCACCTAAGCAGAGAAACGACAACCCGACAGACTGGGCCCATAGACAGTAAAATGTGCAGCGTCTGAGGTGCTTCAAGAAAATTCTGCGATGACTGTTAGACACTGTTAGACAATTAGAACTCAACTGACTGTTAGACAGTGAGAACACGAATTGAGTGTTAGACAGTGAGAACACGAATGGACCGTTAGACAGTGAGTACTCAACTGACTGTCAGTCAAAGAGCTTAAGCAAACAAACTAAGCAGTAGAAAAAAGCGGAGTTCTTCTTTTAAAAATGCCGCATTGCCAGTTCATCGGAGGCCGTCTGGCCCCTAAAACCCCGCCAACCCCACCCCATGTGTGTCTGGCAGTGATTCACGCACTAAAAATTCGTTCTGTGGGACACGCTTCCCCCGACAATTATGCACCTCCTACCCCCCCCCGCAACAAGCAGAACATTCCTAGACAGAAAAATGTAAGACAGAAATTTTTTAAACCTTGGTTCATTTTCGGTACGAAAATTTTCAGGTTTTTGCGGAAGAATTAAGCAATTAAGCATTAAACTCTTCCTGTTACAGTTCTAAGATAGCTTTTAATATTTCCTTCGCGTTTCTGCTCCTCAAATTCTAATCTATTTCCTAATCTCTCCCAATCTCTCCTATTCTCTCCCAATCTCTCTCAATCTCTCCTAATTACTCCCAATCTCTCCTAATATCTTTCAATCTCACCCAATATCTCTCCCAATCTCTCCCAATCTCACCCAATATCTCTACCAATCTCTCCCAATCTCTCCCAATCTCACCCAATATCTCTACCAATCTCTCCCAATCTCTCCCAATCTCACCCAATCTCTCCCAATATCTCCCAATCTCACCTAATCTCTCCCAATATCTCCCAATCTCTCTCAATCTCTCCTAATTACTCCCAATATCTCCTAATATCTTTCAATCTCACCCAATATCTCTCCCAATATCTCCCAATCTCTCCCAATCTCTCCCAATCTCTCCCAATCTCTCCCAATCTCTCCCAATCTCTCCCAATCTCTCCCAATCTCTCCCAATCTCTCCCAATCTCTCCCAATCTCTCCCAATCTCTCCCAATCTCTCCCAATATCTCCCAATCTCTCCCAATATCCCCCAAACGGGCTGTCCTCCATTCAGGTGTCGGTAGTTCATAAAGCCTTAATTAGCAGGTCATAAATTTCAGCGTCTGGACTGTGAAAGCTGAGAAAGCCGCCTTTATTGTGTTACCGCTAAGTTTTTTCTAAAAATTTCTACACTGGTCTAGACGCTCACAAAGGTGAATCTGCTTTGGTCTTTTGAAGGTGACGGCGGTCGACAGGGTCCAGAGTTATATAAGGCCCGCGAGTGTCCCGAAATGAAAGCTGATCTAATTGAAAAATAATGCCGGGCACAACCAGAACTCTAGTTGTCCCACTTCCAAGCCAAAGCCAGAGAATTTCGGCAATGATTCGCATTGCTTTCTACTGCTTTGCTGCCTTTTTAGTTATAAAATTAAGAAAAATTGCAAAGCACCAGGCACTGCTCCAGTTTTCAAACACTCCGCAGGAGTTTTAGAATGAAACATTTCAGGCTAGCGGCTTCGATACAAACTGTTTTATTGCTTGGAAGGCCCCGAAGAAAAATATTTTCATTTCATTTGCAAAGTTTTTCTTTTGATTTTTAATGTGCACAAAAGCCTTGCAATCTACTCGCAAACCTGGTCCCACTTTCAGATCCTGCCATAGAATTCTAAGCTCAAGCCCAAGTTTTATGGGATGGCTGGCGTTTGAAAATAAAATCCTCATTTTACTGACCTTATATTCACCTGAGGCCACACACGTTGATATTTACGAGCGCAGTCGATTCTTATCAAACTAATAAACATAAACCATAATAGTAACTGTTCTGCCGCTTCAGGTTGCTAGACAAAACCTGCCAGTCATGAACTGTTAGACATGAACTGTTAGACATGAACTGTTAGACATGAACTGTTAGACATGAACTGTTAGACATGAACTGTTAGACATGAACTGTTAGACATGAACTGTTAGACATGAACTGTTAGACATGAACTGTTAGACATGAACTGTTAGACATGAACTGTTAGACATGAACTGTTAGACATGAACTGTTAGACATGAACTGTTAGACATGAACTGTTAGACATGAACTGTTAGACATGAACTGTTAGACATGAACTGTTAGACATGAACTGTTAGACATGAACTGTTAGACATGAACTGTTAGACATGAACTGTTAGACATGAATTGTTAGACATGAATTGTTAGATATGAACTGTATAATATATGAACCCAGGCTATTAAACATGAACGCAGGCTATTAAACATGAACGCAGGCTATTAAACATGAACGCAGGCTATTCAACATGAACGCAGGCTGTTAAACATGAACGCAGGCTGTTAAACATGAACGCAGGCTGTTAAACATGAACACAGGCTGTTAAACATGAACGCAGGCTGTTAAACATCAACGCAGGCTTTTAAACACGAACGCAGGCTATTAAACATCAACGCAGGCTATTAAACACGAACACAGGCTATTAAACACGAACGCAGGCTGTTAAACACGAACGCAGGCTATTAAACATCAACGCAGGCTATTAAACATGAACGCAGGCTGTTAAACATGAACGCAGGCTATTAAACATCAACGCAGGCTACTAAACATCAACGCAGGCTATTAAACACGAACACAGGCTATTAAACATGAACGCAGGCTATTAAACATCAACGCAGGCTATTAAACATCAACGCAGGCTATTAAACATGAACGCAGGCTATTAAACATGAATGCAAGCTGTTAAACATGAACGCAGGCTGTTAAACACGAACGCAGGCTATTAAAAATCAACGCAGGCTATTAAACATGAACGCAGGCTATTAAACATCAACGCAGGCTATTAAACATGAACGCAGGCTGTTAAACACGAACGCAGGCTATTAAACATCAACGCAGGCTATTAAACATCAACGCAGGCTATTAAACATCAACGCAGGCTATTAAACATGAACGCAGGCTGTTAAACATGAACGCAGGCTATTAAACATCAACGCAGGCTATTAAACATGAACGCAGGCTATTAAACATGAACGCAGGCTGTTAAACATGAACGCAGGCTGTTAAACATGAACGCAGGCTGTTAAACATCAACGCAGGCTATTAAACACGAACACAGGCTATTAAACACGAACGCAGGCTATTAAACATCAACGCAGGCTGTTAAACATCAACGCAGGCTGTTAAACATCAACGCAGGCTGTTAAACACGAACGCAGGCTATTAAACACGAACGCAGGCTATTAAACATGAACGCAGGCTATTAAACATCAACGCAGGCTATTAAACACGAACACAGGCTATTAAACATGAACGCAGGCTATTAAACATCAACGCAGGCTATTAAACATCAACGCAGGCTATTAAACATGAACGCAGGCTATTAAACATGAACGCAGGCTGTTAAACATCAACGCAGGCTATTAAACACGAACACAGGCTATTAAACACGAACGCAGGCTATTAAACACGAACGCAGGCTATTAAACACGAACACAGGCTATTAAACACGAACGCAGGCTATTAAACACGAACGCAGGCTATTAAACATCAACGCAGGCTATTAAACACGAACACAGGCTATTAAACATGAACGCAGGCTGTTAAACACGAACGCAGGCTGTTAAACATCAACGCAGGCTGTTAAACATGAACGCAGGCTGTTAAACATGAACGCAGGCTGTTAAACACGAACGCAGGCTATTAAACATCAACGCAGGCTATTAAACATCAACGCAGGCTATTAAACACGAACACAGGCTATTAAACACGAACGCAGGCTATTAAACACGAACGCAGGCTATTAAACATCAACGCAGGCTATTAAACATGAACGCAGGCTATTAAACATGAATGCAAGCTGTTAAACATGAACGCAGGCTGTTAAACACGAACGCAGGCTATTAAAAATCAACGCAGGCTATTAAACATGAACGCAGGCTATTAAACATCAACGCAGGCTATTAAACATGAACGCAGGCTGTTAAACACGAACGCAGGCTATTAAACATCAACGCAGGCTATTAAACATCAACGCAGGCTATTAAACATCAACGCAGGCTATTAAACATGAACGCAGGCTGTTAAACATGAACGCAGGCTATTAAACATCAACGCAGGCTATTAAACATGAACGCAGGCTATTAAACATGAACGCAGGCTGTTAAACATGAACGCAGGCTGTTAAACATGAACGCAGGCTGTTAAACATCAACGCAGGCTATTAAACACGAACACAGGCTATTAAACACGAACGCAGGCTATTAAACATCAACGCAGGCTGTTAAACATCAACGCAGGCTGTTAAACATCAACGCAGGCTGTTAAACACGAACGCAGGCTATTAAACACGAACGCAGGCTATTAAACATGAACGCAGGCTATTAAACATCAACGCAGGCTATTAAACACGAACACAGGCTATTAAACATGAACGCAGGCTATTAAACATCAACGCAGGCTATTAAACATCAACGCAGGCTATTAAACATGAACGCAGGCTATTAAACATGAACGCAGGCTGTTAAACATCAACGCAGGCTATTAAACACGAACACAGGCTATTAAACATGAACGCAGGCTGTTAAACACGAACGCAGGCTGTTAAACATCAACGCAGGCTGTTAAACATGAACGCAGGCTGTTAAACATGAACGCAGGCTGTTAAACACGAACGCAGGCTATTAAACATCAACGCAGGCTATTAAACATCAACGCAGGCTATTAAACACGAACACAGGCTATTAAACACGAACGCAGGCTATTAAACACGAACGCAGGCTATTAAACACGAACGCAGGCTATTAAACATGAACGCAGGCTATTAAACATGAACGCAGGCTGTTAAACATGAACGCAGGCTGTTAAACATCAACGCAGGCTATTAAACACGAACGGAGGCTGTTAAACACGAACGCAGGCTGTTAAACACGAACGCAGGCTGTTAAACATCAACGCAGGCTATTAAACACGAACACAGGCTATTAAACACGAACGCAGGCTATTAAACACGAACGCAGGCTATTAAACATCAACGCAGGCTATTAAACACGAACACAGGCTATTAAACATGAACGCAGGCTGTTAAACACGAACGCAGGCTGTTAAACATCAACGCAGGCTGTTAAACATGAACGCAGGCTGTTAAACATGAACGCAGGCTGTTAAACACGAACGCAGGCTATTAAACATCAACGCAGGCTATTAAACATCAACGCAGGCTATTAAACACGAACACAGGCTATTAAACACGAACGCAGGCTATTAAACACGAACGCAGGCTATTAAACACGAACGCAGGCTATTAAACATGAACGCAGGCTATTAAACATGAACGCAGGCTGTTAAACATGAACGCAGGCTGTTAAACATCAACGCAGGCTATTAAACACGAACGGAGGCTATTAAACATCAACGCAGGCTATTAAACACGAACACAGGCTATTAAACACGAACGCAGGCTGTTAAACACGAACGCAGGCTATTAAACATCAACGCAGGCTATTAAACACGAACGCAGGCTATTAAACATGAACGCAGGCTATTAAACATGAACGCAGGCTGTTAAACATGAACGCAGGCTGTTAAACATGAACGCAGGCTGTTAAACATGAACGCAGGCTATTAAACATGAACGCAGGCTGTTAAACATGAACGCAGGCTGTTAAACATGAACGCAGGCTATTAAACATGAACGCAGGCTATTAAACACGAACGCAGGCTATTAAACACGAACGCAGGCTATTAAACATCAACGCAGGCTATTAAACACGAACGCAGGCTATTAAACATGAACGCAGGCTATTAAACATGAACGCAGGCTGTTAAACATGAACGCAGGCTGTTAAACATGAACGCAGGCTATTAAACATGAACGCAGGCTGTTAAACATGAACGCAGGCTATTAAACATGAACGCAGGCTGTTAAACATGAACGCAGGCTGTTAAACATGAACGCAGGCTATTAAACATGAACGCAGGCTGTTAAACATGAACGCAGGCTGTTAAACAACAACGCAGGTTGTTAAACATCAACACAGGCTGTTAAACATGAACGCAGGCTGTTAAACATGAACGCAGGCTGTTAAACATGAACGCAGGCTGTTAAACATGAACGCAGGCTGTTAAACATGAACGCAGGCTATTAAACATGAACGCAGGCTGTTAAACACGAACGCAGGCTATTAAACACGAACGCAGGCTATTAAACATGAACGCAGGCTGTTAAACATCAACGCAGGCTATTAAACACGAACACAGGCTATTAAACACGAACGCAGGCTATTAAACACGAACACAGGCTGTTAAACATCAACGCAGGCTATTAAACACGAACACAGGCTATTAAACACGAACGCAGGCTATTAAACACGAACGCAGGCTATTAAACATGAACGCAGGCTATTAAACATCAACGCAGGCTATTAAACACGAACGCAGGCTATTAAACATGAACGCAGGCTATTAAACATCAACGCAGGCTATTAAACATCAACGCAGGCTATTAAACATGAACGCAGGCTGTTAAACATGAACGCAGGCTGTTAAACAACAACGCAGGTTGTTAAACATCAACACAGGCTGTTAAACATGAACGCAGGCTGTTAAACATGAACGCAGGCTGTTAAACATGAACGCAGGCTGTTAAACATCAACGCAGGCTATTAAACACGAACACAGGCTATTAAACACGAACACAGGCTGTTAAACATCAACGCAGGCTATTAAACACGAACACAGGCTATTAAACACGAACGCAGGCTATTAAACACGAACGCAGGCTATTAAACATGAACGCAGGCTATTAAACACGAACGCAGGCTATTAAACACGAACACAGGCTATTAAACATGAACGCAGGCTATTAAACATCAACGCAGGCTATTAAACATCAACGCAGGCTATTAAACATGAACGCAGGCTGTTAAACATCAACGCAGGCTATTAAACACGAACACAGGCTATTAAACACGAACGCAGGCTATTAAACACGAACGCAGGCTATTAAACATCAACGCAGGCTATTAAACACGAACACAGGCTATTAAACATGAACGCAGGCTGTTAAACACGAACGCAGGCTGTTAAACATCAACGCAGGCTGTTAAACATGAACGCAGGCTGTTAAACATGAACGCAGGCTGTTAAACACGAACGCAGGCTATTAAACATCAACGCAGGCTATTAAACATCAACGCAGGCTATTAAACACGAACACAGGCTATTAAACACGAACGCAGGCTATTAAACACGAACGCAGGCTATTAAACACGAACGCAGGCTATTAAACATGAACGCAGGCTATTAAACATGAACGCAGGCTGTTAAACATGAACGCAGGCTGTTAAACATCAACGCAGGCTATTAAACACGAACGGAGGCTGTTAAACACGAACGCAGGCTGTTAAACACGAACGCAGGCTGTTAAACATCAACGCAGGCTATTAAACACGAACACAGGCTATTAAACACGAACGCAGGCTATTAAACACGAACGCAGGCTATTAAACATCAACGCAGGCTATTAAACACGAACACAGGCTATTAAACATGAACGCAGGCTGTTAAACACGAACGCAGGCTGTTAAACATCAACGCAGGCTGTTAAACATGAACGCAGGCTGTTAAACATGAACGCAGGCTGTTAAACACGAACGCAGGCTATTAAACATCAACGCAGGCTATTAAACATCAACGCAGGCTATTAAACACGAACACAGGCTATTAAACACGAACGCAGGCTATTAAACACGAACGCAGGCTATTAAACACGAACGCAGGCTATTAAACATGAACGCAGGCTATTAAACATGAACGCAGGCTGTTAAACATGAACGCAGGCTGTTAAACATCAACGCAGGCTATTAAACACGAACGGAGGCTATTAAACATCAACGCAGGCTATTAAACACGAACACAGGCTATTAAACACGAACGCAGGCTGTTAAACACGAACGCAGGCTATTAAACATCAACGCAGGCTATTAAACACGAACGCAGGCTATTAAACATGAACGCAGGCTATTAAACATGAACGCAGGCTGTTAAACATGAACGCAGGCTGTTAAACATGAACGCAGGCTGTTAAACATGAACGCAGGCTATTAAACATGAACGCAGGCTGTTAAACATGAACGCAGGCTGTTAAACATGAACGCAGGCTATTAAACATGAACGCAGGCTATTAAACACGAACGCAGGCTATTAAACACGAACGCAGGCTATTAAACATCAACGCAGGCTATTAAACACGAACGCAGGCTATTAAACATGAACGCAGGCTATTAAACATGAACGCAGGCTGTTAAACATGAACGCAGGCTGTTAAACATGAACGCAGGCTATTAAACATGAACGCAGGCTGTTAAACATGAACGCAGGCTATTAAACATGAACGCAGGCTGTTAAACATGAACGCAGGCTGTTAAACATGAACGCAGGCTATTAAACATGAACGCAGGCTGTTAAACATGAACGCAGGCTGTTAAACAACAACGCAGGTTGTTAAACATCAACACAGGCTGTTAAACATGAACGCAGGCTGTTAAACATGAACGCAGGCTGTTAAACATGAACGCAGGCTGTTAAACATGAACGCAGGCTGTTAAACATGAACGCAGGCTATTAAACATGAACGCAGGCTGTTAAACACGAACGCAGGCTATTAAACACGAACGCAGGCTATTAAACATGAACGCAGGCTGTTAAACATCAACGCAGGCTATTAAACACGAACACAGGCTATTAAACACGAACGCAGGCTATTAAACACGAACACAGGCTGTTAAACATCAACGCAGGCTATTAAACACGAACACAGGCTATTAAACACGAACGCAGGCTATTAAACACGAACGCAGGCTATTAAACATGAACGCAGGCTATTAAACATCAACGCAGGCTATTAAACACGAACGCAGGCTATTAAACATGAACGCAGGCTATTAAACATCAACGCAGGCTATTAAACATCAACGCAGGCTATTAAACATGAACGCAGGCTGTTAAACATGAACGCAGGCTGTTAAACAACAACGCAGGTTGTTAAACATCAACACAGGCTGTTAAACATGAACGCAGGCTGTTAAACATGAACGCAGGCTGTTAAACATGAACGCAGGCTGTTAAACATGAACGCAGGCTGTTAAACATGAACGCAGGCTATTAAACACGAACGCAGGCTATTAAACACGAACGCAGGCTATTAAACACGAACAGGGGCTATTAAACACGAACGCAGGCTGTTAAACACGAACGCAGGCTATTAAACACGAACGCAGGCTGTTAAACACGAACGCAGGCTATTAAACACGAACGCAGGCTGTTAAACACGAACGCAGGCTATTAAACACGAACGCAGGCTGTTAAACACGAACGCAGGCTATTAAACACGAACAGGGGTCAATAAGCACGAATCAAAGTATGTTAAATACGAGTTTGAGTAGTTACAATCATGAATAGACAAACAGCAGTGCTCGCTAAGGAAATGCCATTCTCAAATTAGACGACTGAAGTTTTTATGAAGTGTCCAACACCCTCGCCATGTCTTGGACCCCCCAGTCTGGCTAAACAAAGATGAAATGTATACTTTATGAACCCGTACTAACCCAGTTAGCAGTCAGTTTGAACACACACAGACACAGAGAGACACAGAGTTGGACTTAGATGCAGGTAAAGCACAATTATCTAGATAAATATCTATTGCTCAGATACGTAAAACAGACAGGCACAATACCGTTTCTGCCTGCAACAGATTCATACAGTTAAAATGGCCCACCACACAGATAAGCTTAGCAGTCTGAATACAATTGAACTGCTTATTTTATTGCTTTGCACCCATGCGTGCTGTTTGTTGGCCATTGAAATCTTTGCTACTAATTGATGTTAAAATAACCGATGCTGTTTTCACAGCCACGTGCCCTAGCTATCATTGTGACCACTTAGTCTAAAAAACTGTGCTAAATTGTCAAATTTATGTGCGCTTCACCGCACCAGTTTGTCACCCTTGACAATGTCCACTTTGCCTGCCAATTATTAATTTCCCCTTCTGCTACAACAAAGCTACCTCTTTTGTCCAACTAAAAAATCTTCCCCGTTTATCCTACTTAAAAATCTCCCCTGTTCTTCCAACTCAAAATTCTCCCCTTTTGTCTAAATCACAATTCTCCCATTTTTTCGTACTCACAATTCTCATTTTTTCGTACTCACAATTCTCCCATTTTTTCGTACTCACAATTCTCCCCTTTTGTCCAAATCACAATTCCCCCATTTTTTCGTACTCACAATTCTCCCCTTTTGTCCAAATCACAATTCCCCCATTTTTTCGTACTCACAATTCTCCCCTTCTGTCCAAATCACAATTCTCCCATTTTTTTCCTGCTCACAATTCTCCCCTTTTGTCGAAGTCACAATTCTCCTTTTTTTGTCCAACTCAAAATTCTCCCCTTTTGTCCAACTCACAATTCCCCCCCTTTGTCCAACTCACAATTCTCCCATTTTTACGTACTCAAAATTCTCCCATTTCGTCCTACTCACAATTTTCCCCTTTGTCGTACTCACAATTCTCCCCTTTTGTCGTACGCACAAATCTTCCCTTTCGTCCTACACACAATTCTCATCTTTTCGTCCATAAGTCTCGCTGTTTTTGCAACTAGAACATCTCTCCATTGCATCCACAAAAATCCTGTTTCCTGTCGCTAAATTCAAATTCTAAATTCTAATATTCTCCCAGCTTTTTTATCTCCCATTTCACCCACTGAATAATCTTGTGTTTCTGCATTTTCATTCGATTAAGATTGTGAAAAACGCGCCAGTCGTGGCCGGCGTACAGGTCGTGTGGCGGGGGCTGGTGGACCACTTACTAGGACAGGTGGGCACCAGTTTGCGGACTCGGCCCTCCCTCTCCCAGTTCTCCGGCGCTGGGCACTCACATTGCCCTCGTCCAATTCCCCGTTTAGATTAGGAGTCGCTGTTCTGCGTATTTTTTCTTTCAAAAAGTTGAAATTTTCTTGGCAAAAAACATTCCACTTGTTCGTATTCAAATTCCTTAATCTCTTTGACGCCAAAATGTCGAGACGTAAAAACTTACGCGACTTGAGAAGTAACGAATTTCGAGGGTGCGAGCCAAGGACAGCGAAATTTAACTGCGCAGTCTCGTTTTTCTGTTGTTGATTCTGGCCAAGCAGCTACATTGTTGATTGGAGATTAATGACACGGCAAGTCACGTGAAAGCCATGCACTCAAGGACCTCGTGCGCAAATGACTTCGCAAATTCTACGAGTAGAAAGTGCAAACACATTAATCCCCGTGTTCTGTTCGATTTCGATTTAGTTAAAATGCATTTTTATTTTGCTCCGGACTTCGCTGAATAAGAGATAAGTATCCCTGCTCTACTGCCAGTAGGGATGGAAACATATTTTGCGAGAGTACGAACGCATGCTAGAATGCGAATTCTTTAGTTACAAGTTATGAAATTGACAGACAAAGGCAAAACTTCCGTATCTGGTCCCCAAAACTTCGATACCAGATCCCTGATCCCCAAACTTCGATACCAGATCCCTGATCCCCAAACTTCGATACCAGATCCCTGATCCCTAAACTTCGATACCAGATCCCTGATCCCGATCTGCGCATGGTACCGATCCCCATGATTCTGTTCCCCATGGTACCGATCCCTTTGATCCCGATCCCTATGATCCCGATCTCCACGATCCCGATCCCCATGATCCCAATCCCCATGATCACGATCCCTATGATCCCGATCTCCACGATCCCGATCCCCATGATCCCAATCCCCATGATCCCGATCCCTATGATCCCGATCTGCACGATTCCGATCCCCATGATCCCATTCCCCATGATCCCGATCCCTATGATCCCGATCTGCACGATCCCGATCCCCATGATCAGATCCCCATGGTACCGATCCCCATGATCCCAATCCCAATGATACTGATCTCCGTGATTCCGATCACCATGCAGTAATCCTGAACACTGATCTCGATCTCTGAAGGCTTGTTTTGCACATGATTTAAACAAAAACGTATTCACTCCATTGACAAAGGTATATTTTTGCGTAAAATGACACTCTTGCCGATCGTACTGTTAGTAGTTTGTGGTGTAAAAGCTCCAAATCATCATCACCAACGCAGAATTCAAACTAACAAAATCGAGAACAATGCCCGCCTAAGTAATAACTGAGAAATCATCGGCCCCACTGCAAAGATAAGAAGGAAGGAAGTTTCTTTCAAACTTGAGCACTCGTCTTCAAGCCGAGACCAAGATGCTTTTACACGTTTTTTGCAATTAAAAGGCTTCACTTGACAACGAAGTCAGCCTCCGTGAGTTTCATCATAGTTTCACCCAGGAGTCGAACGTCGTCCATGTCAACCGTGATTGACGCGCAGATGCGAACGTACAGCACATCTTGGATGTCAACAATGCGAACATTCAATTTGAGCTGGTAGGACAAGACTCTCCAGATATCGCTAGCTAGCCTGGTTTCCTGGGTCTGTGGAGATTGAGACACGATTCCATTTTGTAAGGCTCTGAAAATCAATAAAAAAAGAAGTAAAAATGTCCAGTGGATCTCAAGTGATTCAACTCACAGCCTCCCTGATGGCGGGCCGCTGCAGGTGCTGCGGCAGCCGAATGAGCCGCATGAAGGGCGCCCGCATGTCAGGCGGCAGTGGCGCCTCTACGGAGCTCCACACCTTGGCCAGGTGAGAGCTGGCCTCCTCAGCCAGCCCGCTGCAGTACTCGTGCACTCTGGCCTGCCCGGCGGAGTGGGTCACGTGATTTAACATTCTCGCGAAACGACTCCAGAATTCTCAAAATATATTACCAGATAGGACTTCTAGATCTGGCACCAGGAAGGACTCCAAGATCTAGCACCAGGTAGGACTCAATCTAGCACCAGGTAGGACTCCTACCTGGTGCTCCAAGATCCAAGATCCTAGACTCCAAGATCTAGCACCAGGTGGGACTCAAATATGCAGCAATCGAACTCACCCAGCCGCCGCAGACCTCGTCAACAAACCTGACCACCTCGGGAATCACGTAGAAGCTGCTGTTGTCTCTGGTGCCCAGATAGGCGTACCGGTTCGGCAGTACATCGTCGTGGAACAGAAAGGAGACAATGTCCGGCTTCATGACACTCACGTTAGGCTCGCTGACCCACATGAGGGCCACTGACTTTGGCAGAAAGTACCACTTGTTGAGGTTGCCGAGGTAGAAGTCGGCGCCGATGTCCTCGATGTTCAGGTCCGCCACCTGGCCGAGGGCGTGTGCTCCGTCGATGATGACCTTGACTCCGCGGCTGTGGCACAATGCCGTCAGAGCCTTCACCGGCATCAGGCAGGCCGTCGTGCTAGTGATGTGGTCTGTGAATTAGGGAGGTGGTTTGATCGAGACTCAGCCACTTTGTTGGGCTTCGGATATTGTTTCGGTTTCGGATATTGTTTCGGTTTCGGATATTGTTTCGGTTTCGGATATTGTTTCAGTCTCCATCTGCTTTGGGTTGGTTTCAGTTTCGGTTTCTGGTTCAGGAAAGGCTCTGTTCTGGCTCTTTTTGGGTTTGCTTTGACTTCTGTTTGATATCAGTTTCGGCTTTAGTATCAGAATTGGTTTATGTTTCGTTTTCGAGTTCGGTTTCGGGTTCGAGCTCGGTTTCGGATTCGAGCTCGGTTTCGGGTTCGAGTTCGGTTTCGGGTTCGATTTCGGGTTCGGGTCCGGTTTCAGTTTCAGTTTCGGGCTCCGAATCGAATTTGCCCACCGAACACGGCGATGCGAACCCTCGGCCGCCTGTCCAGCTCCTCCGCCACCGCGCGCAGCACATCGTCGGCCGAGTTGATCGGCAGCTGCAGCGCCACCTCCGGCGCTTTCTCCCGAGTGCGTCCGGCCTCGGTCGCGGCCATCTTCACGGAGCCGAAAGTCCAGCTGTTGACGAGCACCTCGGAGTCCTCTGGCTCCAGGGCCATCAGCTGGTTGAGAATGTTCGACACTCCGACAGTGACATTATCCAGCAGGACGCACTGAGCCGGCCGCAGTCCCAGCTGCTTGGCGATGCAGGCGACGCTGTTGAAGTTCAGCTCCACCTGGCGCAGCCGGCAGAACTCGTCGGCGAACGACTCGAACTCGTCAGTCAGGCTGCGGGTCTCAGAGGCTTTGTGTCAGAGGCTTTGTGTCAGAGGCTTTGTGTCAGAGGCTTTGTGTCAGAGACTAGATAGAGGCTTTGTGTCAGAGACTAGAGGCTTTGTGTCAGAGACTAGAGGCTTTGTGTCAGAGACTAGAGGCTTTGTGTCAGAGACTAGAGGCTTTGTGTCAGAGACTAGAGGCTTTGTGTCAGAGACTAGAGGCTTTGTGTCAGAGACTAGAGGCTTTGTGTCAGAGACTAGAGGCTTTGTGTCAGAGACTAGAGGCTTTGTGTCAGAGGCTGTGTCAGAGAATCTGTATCAGAGAGTTTGTGTCAGAGAATTTGTGTCAGAGAATTTGTGTCAGAGAATCTGTGTCAGAGGCTTTGTGCCAGAGGTTTTGTGTCAGAGGCTTTGTGTCAGAGGCTTTGTGTCAGAGGCTTTGTGTCAGAGAATTTGTGTCAGAGAATTTGTGTCAGAGAATCTGTGTCAGAGGCTTTGTGCCAGAGGTTTTGTGTCAGAGGCTTTGTGTCAGATGCTTTGTGTCAGAGGCTTTGTGTCAGAGGCTTTGTGTCAGAGGCTTTGTGTCAGAGGCTTTGTGTCAGAGGCTTTGTGTCAGAGGCTTTGTGTCAGAGGCTTTGTGTCAGAGGCTTTGTGTCAGAGGCTTTGTGTCAGAGGCTTTGTGTCAGAGGCTTTGTGTCAGAGGCTTTGTGTCAGAGGCTTTGTGTCAGAGGCTTTGTGTCAGAGGCTTTGTGTCAGAGGCTTTGTGTCAGAGGCTTTGTGTCAGAGGCTTTGTGTCAGAGGCTTTGTGTCAGAGGCTTTGTGTCAGAGGCTTTGTGTCAGACAACTGTCAGGACATTTCGCTGACCTCTGCTTGCGGTCCAGAACGCATTTCGGAGCCACACCGAATGAGCCATTGTTGAGCATCAGAACACCGCGACGGGCCACGTGCGGAAAGTGCTGCTCGAGCATCGGCCGACCGAACTTGGCAGGTTGCAGGTCCGCCTTTGTAGGCGGAATCTCTGAAGGGGAGGGGAGGAGAGGGCTTTGACCCCCGTGCTCGCACTGAGGGATCTGCTGTCGAGAGGGCTTTGACCCCGTGCTCGCACTGAGGGATCTGCTATGGGGAGGGCTTTGAGCCCGTGCTCGCACTGAGGGATCTGCTATGGGGAGGGCTTTGACCCCGTGCTCGCACTGAGGGATCTGCTGTGGGGAGGGCTTTGACCCCGTGCTCGCACTGAGGGATCTGCTGTCGAGAGGGCTTTGACCCCGTGCTCGCACTGAGGGATCTGCTATGGGGAGGGCTTTGACCCCGTGCTCGCACTGAGGGATCTGCTGTGGGGAGGGCTTTGACCCCGTGCTCGCACTGAGGGATCTGCTGTCGAGAGGGCTTTGACCCCGTGCTCGCACTGAGGGATCTGCTATGGGGAGGGCTTTGACCCCGTGCTCGCACTGAGGGATCTGCTGTGGGGAGGGCTTTGACCCCGTGCTCGCACTGAGGGATCTGCTGTCGAGAGGGCTTTGACCCCGTGCTCGCACTGAGGGATCTGCTATGGGGAGGGCTTTGACCCCCGTGCTCGCACTGAGGGATCTGCTATGGGTAGGGCTTTGACCCCGGCCATGATTCAAGCTCGAGTCCCGCATTTGCTTACCTTCCTCCATAGTGTAACCATGCAAGCAAGCAGAAGAATGTTGCTTTAAAGATTGTGAGAGCAAAAGTAATATTTTGCCAACAGAAGTAAAACTCGAGCTAGTTTTTATCAGTCGTGGCTCCTTTAACCGGTCGATTTCGTGGGTCTGTTCGTTTTCGAGAGATCCAGATCGAAGCGTGCATTATTTATCTATATATTCACATAGATCTTATCACTTATGGTCGATATATTTTCGCTAGTTTTTTTAGTTCAGCTCTAAATGTGTCGGCAGCGGTATGGAGAGATTAAAAGTTTACTTCGCGACTGAAACGACATTCAGTACAGCCAGTAAAGTACAAGCGAAAAGCACTGTTCTCAATTACTGTTGGCTCTGACGCATCTGTAGGCGCCCAGTGGGCGCGCGTTCATTCAGTCGTGTTAGCTGTGGGCCCTGAGTTATCGTAGTGTGCGTAGAGTTGCGAGCGATTAATGTACATCTGCACCTATCACGCGCATGTTCATCACCTAATATAAAATATAATCGATTGCTCAGAGCCTACTTCGCTTAAGGCTTTTTCGTCTACACAAATTATCGGTCTCTCGCTCATCACTCCTTACAGCTTCCATTCGGGCATTCGACTTAAAGACAATGAGGTGCACGATAACTACAAAAAATGGTGGACACAGTGATACACATGTGGTCTGTGCTTATTATTGTCAGACACCACGGTTTATTATCGACAACGTTAAAACCTAATCCCGATCCCGAGAGTGTCAGTGAGTGTCAGTGAGTGTCAGAGAGCGTCAGTGAGTGTCAGTGAGTGTCAGTGAGTGTCAGAGAGCGTCAGTGAGTGTCAGTGAGTGTCAGTGAGTGTCAGAGAGCGTCAGTGAGTGTCAGTGAGTGTCAGTGAGTGTCAGTGAGTGTCAGTGAGTGTCAATGTGTTTGAGGCAGTGGGTCATCCAGACGGTGCGCACTCGGCCAATATCGACGGACGTGAAGCATCGTTGAACGGCGCCGTGCCAGTCAGTGTCGTTGGGTAGTCGGCGGCCCATGGCAAAGATGCTGAGTGTCATTCGCGGCCGCAGGACGTTGCCGTAGCAGTCCTTTGAAAGTTTCGGGAAGGAGAAATGTGCTTAGCAGATTCAGTAAAATACACTCGTATTAATGAAACAGATTGATAGAGTGATCAGGTAATTCTCGACACACTGACAAACCATCTATCGATATTTAACGATCGATTTAAAAAATGGCAATATCAGAAAATCCATAATATCAGAAAATCGACGGTAAGAGAAAATCGACGATATCAGAAAATCGACGGTAAGAGAAAATCGGCCCGAAAATCTCCAGTAAATCGGCCCACACCTGGACAGTGAAGCTCTGGGGCGTCAAGTCGAGCAGCTGCAGTCTGTAGGCCGAGCTGTCTAGCCGCAGCCAGCCCGGACAGTCGGTCCAGCGCGGAAATGTGACGAAAAACCAGGCGGCACCGCCGGCGTCTCTGAAAGATCGGTGCGCCGTCTGGTTATAGCATGTATCACCATTACCACTCCTAGATTGCGGGATACACACTGATGGTTCAGGGAGAGGGTAGCGGTGGAGGCCTGAGGGTTCAGGGAGAGCGGAGGAAGCCTGAGGGTTTAGGGAGAGGGTAGCGGTGGAGGCCTGAGGGTTCAGGGAGAGCGGAGGAAGCCTGAGGGTTCAGGGAGAGGGTAGCGGAGGAAGCCTGAGGGTTCAGGGAGAGGGTAGCGGAGGAAGCCTGAGGGTTCAGGCTGAGAGAAGCTGGAGAGGCACTGAGGTTCAGGGTCTAAAAGTTCCAGTGATTTAAGATGCCGCAGTCACCCATCCAGATAGTCCAGAATTTTATCCGCAACGCGAAGCATGAGCTCCTCGATGAAGGGCGGATTGACAGTCCAGCCGCCGGGATGTTCGCTAAAGTCAATGCTAAAGAAGTCGCCAAGGCTGCCAAAGGGAGCATCAGTGTCGGGGAACAAGCTGCAGAAAGCGGCTCCGGGCAGCCCAAGCAGTTTTGAGTTCAGCGGCGAGGCGAAGCCCTCGTAGCGAACGCCCATGAGGTGGTAGAGCGTGTGGTGCACCGTGACGGGGTCGCCCCACTGGAGGCTTCCTGTGCCCAGAGCCTCGTAGCGCAGCAGCATCCGGGCGGTGGTTGCTAGCCCGTAGTTTCTAGCCAGGAACCAGACTCGAGGGCAGCAGGGACTGGCGTAGCCGCCCGGTCTATTGGAGCCGATGGAACAATCCTCAACACCTGAGACAGATAAAAAACACAGGGACTGGCGTAGCCGCCCGGTCTATTGGAGCCGATGGAACAATCCTCAACACCTGAGACAGATAAAAAACACAGGGACTGGCGTAGCCGCCCGGTCTATTGGAGCCGATGGAACAATCCTCAACACCTGAGACAGATAAAAAACACAGGGACTGGCGTAGCCGCCCGGTCTATTGGAGCCGATGGAACAATCCTCAACACCTGAGACAGATAAAAAACACAGGGACTGGCGTAGCCGCCCGGTCTATTGGAGCCGATGGAACAATCCTCAACACCTGAGACAGATAAAAAACACAGGGACTGGCGTAGCCGCCCGGTCTATTGGAGCCGATGGAACAATCCTCAACACCTGAGACAGATAAAAAACACAGGGACTGGCGTAGCCGCCCGGTCTATTGGAGCCGATGGAACAATCCTCAACACCTGAGACAGATAAAAAACACAGGGACTGGCGTAGCCGCCCGGTCTATTGGAGCCGATGGAACAATCCTCAACACCTGAGACAGATAAAAAACACAGGGACTGGCGTAGCCGCCCGGTCTATTGGAGCCGATGGAACAATCCTCAACACCTGAGACAGATAAAAAACACAGGGACTGGCGTAGCCGCCCGGTCTATTGGAGCCGATGGAACAATCCTCAACACCTGAGACAGATAAAAAACACAGGGACTGGCGTAGCCGCCCGGTCTATTGGAGCCGATGGAACAATCCTCAACACCTGAGACAGATAAAAAACACAGGGACTGGCGTAGCCGCCCGGTCTATTGGAGCCGATGGAACAATCCTCAACACCTGAGACAGATAAAAAACACAGGGACTGGCGTAGCCGCCCGGTCTATTGGAGCCGATGGAACAATCCTCAACACCTGAGACAGATAAAAAACACAGGGACTGGCGTAGCCGCCCGGTCTATTGGAGCCGATGGAACAATCCTCAACACCTGAGACAGATAAAAAACACAGGGACTGGCGTAGCCGCCCGGTCTATTGGAGCCGATGGAACAATCCTCAACACCTGAGACAGATAAAAAACACAGGGACTGGCGTAGCCGCCCGGTCTATTGGAGCCGATGGAACAATCCTCAACACCTGAGACAGATAAAAAACACAGGGACTGGCGTAGCCGCCCGGTCTATTGGAGCCGATGGAACAATCCTCAACACCTGAGACAGATAAAAAACACAGGGACTGGCGTAGCCGCCCGGTCTATTGGAGCCGATGGAACAATCCTCAACACCTGAGACAGATAAAAAACACAGGGACTGGCGTAGCCGCTCGGTCTATTGGAGCCGATGGAACAATCCTCAACACCTGAGACAGATAAAAAACACAGGGACTGGCGTAGCCGCCCGGTCTATTGGAGCCGATGGAACAATCCTCAACACCTGAGACAGATAAAAAACACAGGGACTGGCGTAGCCGCCCGGTCTATTGGAGCCGATGGAACAATCCTCAACACCTGAGACAGATAAAAAACACAGGGACTGGCGTAGCCGCCCGGTCTATTGGAGCCGATGGAACAATCCTCAACACCTGAGACAGATAAAAAACACAGGGACTGGCGTAGCCGCCCGGTCTATTGGAGCCGATGGAACAATCCTCAACACCTGAGACAGATAAAAAACACAGGGACTGGCGTAGCCGCCCGGTCTATTGGAGCCGATGGAACAATCCTCAACACCTGAGACAGATAAAAAACACAGGGACTGGCGTAGCCGCTCGGTCTATTGGAGCCGATGGAACAATCCTCAACACCTGAGACAGATAAAAAACACAGGGACTGGCGTAGCCGCCCGGTCTATTGGAGCCGATGGAACAATCCTCAACACCTGAGACAGATAAAAAACACAGGGACTGGCGTAGCCGCCCGGTCTATTGGAGCCGATGGAACAATCCTCAACACCTGAGACAGATAAAAAACACTGTTAATATTCCTAACTTGGCAACAGATGTGAGAATCACCACTCGTCTAAGCAAATCGCAATAAGGTATCGCAAATAAGGCTTTGATGTATTAACACCGGCATCAGCCTATTTTTAAGGTCCTTTTTATCTCTGTGTCCACAGACACAGAAAGGGAAATCAGCAGAAGTACAAGGAGCTCACAGCCAACGCGCAGCTGACCCTCAACTTCTTCCAGGTCTTCGCCGCGTCTGTCTCCATCAATTGACGTGGGGCCACCCAGACGGCGTCGCTCAAGGAAGACGACAAAGCCGTCGTCTGCCCGCCGCATATCTGCCCGGACCAGGTGCTCGACTTTGGCGTCAAACTGGGCCACCGTGTCCACCAGAACCTCGGCGATGTGCTGCGCGTTGCCCCGTGAAGTGCTGAATTTCTTCTCCAGACACTCGTCGATCTGAAGTTGAAAGGTTGGACGATCAAGATAATGATTGTCGCTGATTTCAGGATAAATTTCAGCAACAGGAGCACCTAAGGGGTGAGTGGCAGAGCGGTTAACACGTTGGCCTCTCATACCAAGGTGCCTGAGTTCGATTCAGCGGCGAGGCCACATTCATTTTGGACGAAGCCGTGCAATTTAGGCCCTTGAGGGCCAACCTCCAAGGTGCAGTGAGAGTGTACACTGCCTGACGATGGGATAGTCAGGGCAGATGTACACACCTGTGTAAGCGTGTGCTTGCGTACAGTATAATTCTGTGTGCGCGTGTGCTCAAGAGTCAGCGAAATGGGCAGAATTGCCTCCACGCTTGCTGCGGGTCTAGTGTAGTGTCAGCTTGTTTGCCCTTCTATCTCCCCGTGTTATTATTCAATACTTATTTTTAGACACGTGTATTTTGCTAAGAGTTCATCCACGCCAAGCCGGGCCGGACCAGCTGGGGGAACGGACGCCCACCACCCCGCGAGCGCTACCCCTGGGCTACGGTCCCGACCAATCAGCGAGCGACCCGGCCTCACTACCTGTCTACCCTCGGCAAGAAGCGACCCCGGGGCTCAGAACGGCGGTCGCAAGTCTACTGCGATTTGTCGCCTTGGCTCAAGCTACAGCCAGGCATCCACCTCGCCGATCGACCTAATTTGGCGTTAAAATGACTCTATATAACGAAGCGTGTTTTTGAAGTCCAAATTATCTTTCTCTCTTTTTCTCCGCAATTCGCCTCACACTGTGAGAAGCACGTGCAACTAGTCCACTTGTTTTGTCCCTCCCCGCCCGACCACACTCCGCTTGTTCAGTTAGGTAGCTTTCGGCGCTACGCGTCTTGAGAGTGCGCCGCTGACAAGGGTGGTCTAGATAGGCGCTTGTTGTCGAAGTCAGTACGTGCTCTCTTCGGAGACTCCGCCGTCAGGCAGAAGGAGTGCCAATGCCAACCGATAGGATCTGTCGGGGCAGCGCTGAAAGCAGAGACAACCGGAGCCTCTCGGGAAGAGTAGGGCGCGGATGTAGGCCAGTTAAGTAAAATTGTTATATCCAAATTGTTAGACCAGACTTGCTTCTCACTGTGAGCGCGCTATAATTTATCTCTGTGCGAACATCTATTCTGTCAGTATAACTTTTAAGTCAAGTAAACTATATTCAAAGTAATTCCTATTCGTATCTGAGTCACAGCTGATCAAATCACTTCTAATCAAATTATTCGAGTCTTGTGTTCACACTGTGTTATTTCTTTTTCATTGGGAGTTTCGCCGGGCCGGAGGACGACACACGGATCTCATCGCTTATCTATTCCACTTCGCTCGCTACCAGTCTCTAACGCTATTTAATTCCAGATTCCCTGCTGCTATTGAACCGATTGGTAGGACACCGACCCCGCGGTGAATAGTGAATAGTCGCTAGCTTTAAATTCCTCACGCTCCAGCTAGGACATTCATTTTATTACAATTGGAGCCCCTGGTGATCCAATAGTTAGCAGGAGGCGCAGATTATCGGGTAGGCGCTCTAAGTGAGCAAGATTTTAGGCCATTTAAGGACTAAAATTTATTGCCCCAGTAGGCGTGCACTACTGTATTAATACATATACTGTAAGAGTACATATACAGTACAGCCCTTTAGTTGGAATTACCCAGTCCCTGCCCGGCAGACAAGTGAGGTGGTTGCCGCTTGTCACCTTATTATTTTGACCCGTAGGACTTTTACCAGTTCGCAAGTGACGTAATTCCGCTTGTAGCATCTGGGTGAGAGATAGAATAGGAATCAGCCAGGGAGAGAGTGTACATTCATTGGCCAGCCAGATAAGAGATTTTTCTACCCCAAATTAATTATTGCGAGAGAGCCTGCCTGTTTATTTTGGTGTACATTATTGTTGACCTTTATTATGTCCTTGGACGGAGACCAACAGGACGCCGCAATGGCGGTAGGAGCTGAAAATGTACTTGTAGACGATGAGAAAGAGCATCTTAGGACAGTTATCACTGAGCTGGAAGAAAGAATTAGAAGAATGACAACTGACACTCCAGAGCCTAAAGTAATCTTTAAGTCTAACAGCCACCTAGCTAAGCCCAAGCCATACAGGGTAGGCGGCGACTTCGAACTATTTCTTAGGATATTCGAAAATTATTGCCAAGGAAATGGCATCGATAATTCCACTAAGACTTACCAGTTACTTTCGCTTCTTGAAGAAGACGCTTACAAAGTATTCATGAATTTGAGTCTACCAAGCTCTGCGCCTTTTGCAGATGTTATTAGAGAACTGAAGATAAAGTTTAAGCCTATCGGCCAGGAGGAAGAGGCCAAGTTAGAATTGATGAAGTAGTATGCAAGAGGGGGCTTCTAGGACAAAAATTATCGCAGCCTCCTTAATGCACAAACCATTACCTTTCCTGAAGGAAAAAGGTTCCCCGCCAAAAAAAATACTTTCCAGTTTGTGAACTTGGACAAAAAAAATTATCGCAGCCACTCCCTAAGAGATCATGCACAAAATAGCGAAGCTGCAAAAAGCGTGCCAAGACAATCAAATTAGCACTAAAATCCCAATCCCCAAACTCAAGACCCCAAACCTAGGGTGCTCATCCTCCGAAAAAAAAATTATATTCTCATAAAAAATGCTCCCAACCGTCTCTCCAGGATCTTATTACAAAAGTCATGAGCCTAATTACAAGAGTAAATACCGATGCAAACAAGAATGCAGCGAGTACATGAGAAAATATTGGCCCGGCGTGGATATCAATGTCCCTAATATTAATCAAGCTCTCCAAAGACACTGGTTTCATAAGTATGGAGTAACCATAAAGGACTATGACAGCTACTATAACTTTGCAGAAATCATTAAGCAGCTTACATTCTCTCAATGATCAACGTCAATACAAACTCTTCACCGTTGAAATCAACGCCAACACCATCTTCCGTCTTAAACTGCAGCACAATCTCGTGAATCTCCTTATTACTTAGCACAACTCTTTTCACTGGATTTGGTTTCTCTACCAGCATCTGTCCTCCAGGAACAGAGTTTGAGATGTTGTACAAAATATTCGTTCGCTTCCCCTTAAATACCCAATCAAGACTGAGATTACTTCTGATTAGAAAATTCAAACCCTTTACAATGTCTGCGATATTGGGTGCTAAGAACAGACCGCTTTTATAAACTTTCTTCTCGAATCCCAATTCCCTATACCATGTGTCATCTTTAAATTCAACCTCAGCATCTTTGTGAACTTGCATGACCACTCTCATTGTAGTGAGATCATGGGATAGTTTGACAGGGAACAGTTTCTTCTCTGGCTTGCTCTCATTGGGTGTTTCAAAATGGCCTCTTTTAGTAAAAATATTTTCTAGAAAGTAATTGTAGGTATCCACACTTTGCGTGCTCACAGGGAATACCACAGCTTCAGCTGCTACACCGTTCAATTTGTAATGAAACTTATTATTTGCTGCCGTCACATTGGGAACGTTTGACCAACCAGTGAAGTCGTTAAGATATACATGGTAATTAGCACTTGGATCCAGGCGAATCGCCTGCTCTAATTTTTCAACAAATATCCCGTTTGGGTCATTAATTCGCCCAGCTATTGTAATAGGAATGCTCTCCTTAGAGTGAGAAATAATATTATTTAGTCTTTCAGCAATCGCTTCCATTTTTCAGCCCCGAAAAAAATATTTAAACTTTACTGGATGAATTGTTGATCATGTTAAGCTTCACCTTCCTCTCGAACGCATAGATAATGTACAGGTCAACAGCAGTTGCGGCAGTCCTCTCAATGTTAGTCACGATATTCACAGGGCTGTTATCAGTAGGCATTTGTCTGGCAGACACATCAGCGCCAAACATCGGATAAAGAGTTCCATATTGAAGAGCAGTGATAGCAATTCCATTGTTCTCTTTCACAGCCAAGTCGACCAACTCGCTGTAAAATTTGCTAATCTTGTTCTGACTGAAATTTCCATTTTGTGGCAGTGCAGGGTAAAGATTATCACTGATTTCATGCTGAATGGACCGCACATCTCCATGCATGTAGCGTATAATGTTATTTGGGTTTCTCATGTTAATAATAATATACCTTGGATTGCTGCATGATCCCTCTTTAATGCAGATGTTTGTTCTGGTTTCGTTTCGCTCATCTCGACACATGTAGGCCGTGTAGGCGACATCAATGTCCTTCTCTATTGCCTTGAGATAATCTGCTTTTAGTGCGGTCTTTGGCTCAATGACTTCCAAATACAGCTCGATTCCGGTTAGCTTCACTTCCATCCTAGTGTGGTCCGCCCCAGTCCACAACACTCTACTGCGATCATCTCTAGTCATCTTAAAGGTGTAGCTGAAATTACTAGTCAGTCGATTAAATGTATTACAGAATCCACTCATGAATCTCAGTGGTACGAATACATCAACAGACCGATACAGCGGGTTCTTAGCAGCATCATCAGCACCTTGCAATGCATAGTTGTATCTCTTCTTCCTCTTTTTATAGCCACTGTCATTGATATCTCCTTCTTTTTCATCTGCGATGAAACCTGCACCACTCCCCAACTGAATAAAATCTGGATTCTCGATCAAACAATGAGCGTCATAGACAATTCCAAAGTTGGCGATTCGCTCCAACTCTGTGCTCCCATTCGATACGCTAAACTCCTTGAACATGTACGCCCAAAAGTTACTAATCAGAGCCACATCTGCATCATGCTTGTCAACGTTAGCATGAGCTGCATCCGCACCTCCCTTTGTCTTGAATTGAAATGTCATATGGAAGCCGCTCTTAAGACTGTGCACACTAACCAGAGACGAACATCCATTGTAGGTGAATGTCAGTGTTTGACCAGGACCAAGATTAGTTTCATTCTGATTTTCCTGACTGGGAACTCTTACTTGAGTCGCTTTGATTGTGCTATCATCACTCAAAATAGGCTTGTTAATTTTGTAGAAAACTGGTGTCAGTGGGTCGTTCATTTTTTTTAAACTAAAAAAAAATAAAATAAAAAATGAAGCGAAAAAATGCGCACCAAATATCTGAATTGGAGAAGCTAGCACAAGCAGAAAAGAGAGTTACCGGGCTAATCAATAAGGAGCAACAATCCTACAATGAGTTTGTCCAAGCAGCCACAGAGTTTCATAAACCCGGGTATGGAGAAGCCAAGAAAAATATTGATCAAGTCAAAGAAATTATTGACGACATACAGGAAACCCAGGTGCAAAAGGCTTTGGACAAAATTCCAGAAGCACCGCAGATACAACAATCTGCAGAATCGCATCAATCACTAAAAGTAACGGATAACATTTTTGGACCAGTAGAACGTGTAGAACATGATGGGAAATATGTATTTGGAATAAGCATGTGGAGAAAAAACATTTTTAATGAACCAGTGGAATATTATATCGACATAAATAAGAACCATATTTCTGTTGTCAAAGGCTCAGAAACTAAGAGAATAATTTACACAGAAACCTTACTGAATTTTATGACTAAGAACCAAGAGAAAATTTCGGACAAGCAGCTAAAGAACTATAGAGATCTAGTGAGTTTTGCTCTTGCAAGAGACATAGAAATACTAAAGGTCCCACAAGTTCTGAAAATAATGCATGACAACGGTGTCATCCTGACTACATTCAAAAAGTACAAGCATTTTAAACAATGGTTTGGTTTGCCAGATCAAGAAGATGCCATAAAATATCTAGAACAGCAACCGCCGCAGCAGCAACAAGCATCTGAATCAACACCCGAAGACATACTCAGGCAACTGGAAAATGCAGATCCGACTCAAGTAGCTAATTATAAGAGTAAGTACCCGGATACCTGGCAACAACTAGAAAATTTCTCCCCAGCTCGAATGAATAAAGTCAACGCAAGAGTGTTCACACCACAACAAAGAACAGTTGAGAGTTCACCCCAGTCCTCCACCGACCAGTCCTCCACTGACCAATCATTTCTTGAAAACCCCACTGGAAAAGGAATTTCTGACATCTATAAGCGAGTGGCTGTTCTTCTTGGAGCTGCAAAGACTGGCATGAAAGACGAAAATAGAAAAGAATTTGTCAACATCCTGGACAAAATGATGGAAAAGAAGTATATCGACAAACGGGCAAGAGAGCTTCTGCTTTCACGTTTTAACAAAAAATAATTTCTTCCCTAATAAAAATGCCGATTATTTTCGAAAAAGACGTGGACAAATACTATGACAAGGAGGAACTTAATCTAATTAAGCGTGGATCCGGACTTTTCCCGGCAGGCCACTATCCGAGGAAAGAACGCTCCGGGAATGGTCTTGCTGACATGATTGCACAGGGTGCTCGGGTCTTTAAAGTCATTAGTGAGAACAAAGATAATATTAAGAACGTGGCTGAATCTGTGGGAAGCGTTGTCACTGCGGCTAAAAAGATAAAGGATACTGTAACACAAGATATTCAGCCACCATTGGCCCCATTGGCTCCGCTGGCTCCGCTGGCCCCGAATCCAGACAGTGTGGACCCTGCAATCTACGAGAAGATGAGAGCTAGCATTAAAAAAGGAAGTGGTTTCAAATTCGACTAAAGGGTGCTTTTCGAGGGTACAAGACATGTAAGGGTACAAGACTAGTCCTAAAAAGACTCATCTAAGTCCCAAATAGACACATCTAAGTCCCAAATAGACACATCTAAGTCCTAAATAGACACATCTAAGTCCCAAATAGACACATCTAAGTCCCAAATAGACACATCTAAGTCCCAAATAGACACATCTAAATCCCAAATAGACACATCTAAGTCCCAAATAGACACATCTAAGTCCCAAAAAGACACATCTAAGTCCTAAATAGACACATCTAAGTCCCAAATAGACAGATCTAAGTCCCAAATAGACACATCTAAGTCCCAAATAGACACATCTAAGTCCCAAATAGACACATCTAAGTCCCAAAAAGACACATCTTATAAATGATTTACTTTTTTTATTTATTTTTCATCATAGAAAAATGGACTTTTCAAACGACTTCAATCCTCACTGGACACGTAATCAGATTAAGTTTTCTCATCATGAGTCAATCCCGAGTCACTTCAGATGCATTGTTGTTGGTTCATCAGGTTCAGGCAAAACATTCAGAGTCTTTAACATGCTTCTTAGACCTGGTTTTATCGACTATGACACTCTGCACATCTACTCTCCCACCCTGTATCAAGATGAGTATAAAATGTTGATCTCTGGACTGCAAAACAGACTGCACAAAGAGCACATTATTCAATGTTTTAATAACCAAAAGAGCCTTCCCAGTAACCCAGAAATTGTAGCTGCCGAATATGCAAAGTACCTCAAAGACAATGAAAAATGGCAGAACATTAAAGTGTTCACCTATGGAGATCCGCAGGTTGATCCTAAGACCAAACTTCTACCCCAACCAGATGAGCTAGAAAAGGGGAGAAAACATTTGATTGTCTTTGATGATTGTATGACAGGCCCGCAGAAGCAGATAGAAAACTATTTTACAAGAGGACGGCATAACAATTGTAACGTAATTTACATTGCCCAGAACTGGTTCGAGCTCCCGAACAAAACAATTCGTGGGAACTGCAATCTGATCCTCCTGTTTCCAACAATTCCACAGGACAGGCTAAAAAGATTTTACAATGAGGTCATTGCGCCTGCCTATTTTGTAAATCCAACAAAAAACTCCAACAGAAAGATTTCACAGGAGGAATTCGTTAATCTTTGCTATGAAAAGTGGAATCAACCTTACCAGTTTGTGATGATCAACAAAGAAAAAAGAACTGTAATTTAAATTAATTTAAAATTTCTATTAAAAAATGTCTATTAATTTTGCAGGTGAATCGTTGGATCGCGGAAGCACACTCACTAGTGCTCAAGTTTCTTACCTTGACAGGCGTTATATAAATGTTGACGAAAAATTCCAGAAATCAAACTCATTAAAGATCGCTTAAAAGCCCTAGAGCGGGCAACACACCAACGACAAATAAACATGGAAGACCTGCGGTTGAGCATAGCAAAGCGGAAGGAAGAGATTGACATGCTATATGTACAGTTTGCTCATGATCGGGATACTCTTGTTGCAGCGATACCCACTCTAAGATCAGACATCGCCACTCTGAGATCAGACATCGTCACTCTGAGAACTGCCATTAATAATCGAGCAAACTTGGTGGAAGAAAGAGTAACAGAAAATTCAAATAAAGTTCGAAATTTAGAAGCCTTTATGCTAAGATCAAGCACTGTGCATGATAGATTGAGTTCGCGACTCACAGCAGCAGAGTCAGATATAACAACTCTTCAGAGACTAGCAAATGAAACAAAGGAAACAATAAGACCCATGGGGCTAAACGTAACAAGACACACTGAGTATTTGAATAGGATATACAACGACTGGGGGAAAACGAAAAGAAGACTCGGCCGACTAGAGAGACTGCACAATCTGCCAGACATTGACATTGAAGAAGCAAGAGTATCTGATGGACCATCAGAAGAGGCATCAAGGGAGGCGGCAAGGCGTGCAACAGATTTGCGAGAAAGGAAAGGTCATAAAAAATTATATATTTTTTTTCGTTCAATAAATGTCTGAAAAAAAAAACTCGCTATATGATCAAGAGCAACCTAGTGCTCCTTACCAACCTAGTGCTCCTTCAAACTACCAACCTAGTGCTCCTTACCAACCCCTTTACCCAACTTTCACTTGCAACTCGCAGCAATTCAGATTGGTGGAGATTCAAAAGATGCGAGATGATATTGAACGGCAAATTGATCATAATACCAAGAAACTGAAGCGCTATAATAGAGAGTGCAAGGTCATCGATTACCTTAATATGTTTCTTGGATCTGTATCTGTTCTATCGGGATCAGCAGCTGCTGTTTCAACACTTCCTGTAATCACTGTACCAATCGCCATTCCACTCGGAGCTGCTGGTGCCACATGTGGTCTGATTTCAGCAGTTACAGGAGCACTATCACGGAACAGACGACAAAAGCTAAAGCATCTACATGCGAAGCAAACAAACGAGAATTCAGTACAGAACTCTATCATCGGGTACATCTCAAAGGCGATTGAAGACAAGTTCATTTCAGAGGATGAGTTTAAAAACATTCAAGACCTCTATGAGCAACGAGTTAGGCTTAATCTAAATACCATTGATGAAATGAGCCAGCTAAAAAATGATCTGGAGAATGTGTTCAAACAGCATGTCGCGAAAAAGAACAAGACCTAACAGGACCTAACGGGACCTAAAAAACTTATTTTTTCAGCCCTAAAATGATTTCTTTGTAACTCTTTCGGGTGTGGGTCATTGCATACAAAACAGTCATACATAGCTCACCACAAATATCACTGTTAATACCCTGGAGTATAAAATCTGAGCGGTATATTTTATGTCTCATATGAGTCGTATAATTTCTCAGCACTTCAGGCACGGCCGTACCATAGCTATCAAAGTAATAGTACTTGTGTTTACGGTTCGGATCAATTACCCAACAAACCCAATGAGAACCTGGCTTTTCTGCAGGGTCAAAGTTCATGATTCCACATTCTTTTTCTAGTGGGGTTTCTGGCAGTGTATCCTTCATAAAGACTCCTCGGAAATTTGGGATTTTTAATTGCTGAGCCAGCTCTTCTAAATAAATATTAGTTGTCATTTTTTTTAACAAATTTTTTGTTACAAATTATTTAATCTATAGTGTCCAAATGGTAGGCTGCTAATGTTGTCAGCAGAGATATGTCGTTTGTTATCAGCACCTGAGAGGCCTATCTTCTTCTGTTGAATTGTGTGAATGTTGTGGTTCTTAGACTGCAGTTTCATAAATTCATGGGTAGTGTTTTTATTATTGATCAATGCGTCCTTGTATGAAGCTTCATGGAGATCGTTTTTAACAACATGTTTTGGGATTCCTTTTGATTTTTTTATGGTAGACTTACAACTTTTTACAAAATAGGACTTTGCCCTCAAACTGATAAACTCTGTAATGAGGGTGCCAGCCGTTTCATCCTTCATTTTTCCTACAACTTTTTGATTTCCAGTGTCGCGTACTTGATCACCTTTCAAAGTCTTGAAGGACTCTGGATATTCGGATAGGTCATACAGATGTTTTTGATTCAACATGTCCTGATAGACATCCTCAGTCTGTATGTTTAGAATTAGGGAGTCTGTGTCAGTATATAGAAGTTTCAGTTGTTCACCACATTGTCGCTTCATGTCATAGAAGAATGTATACATCAGACGCTTCGACTCATCGAGTACAGTCACACCTGTGAATATCGGCTTGCATAGGGTAACTTTAGTCTTATAGAACAGTATGGCGCCCAAGTAATCATTAAAGATATGAAGCTCTTTGAAAGTGGGCTTTGATAAACTTGTCTGAATGACACCATGCTCATGACAGGTAACGAGTTTCAGGTTCGTGCGGTTGCGTTCGTTTTCTAGGGTCTTGCCATAGACAGAGTTGTTTGCAAGCTTGAACAGGTCTTTGTCAAAGCTGTTTGTTGCTTTAGTTCTAAACTGGGTGTTTTTTTCTATGTATGGCTTCATCCACGCTTCTTCTGTGAATGCGAGAGCTCTGTGAACTTTCGTGACCCTACAGCCTAGGGAGATAAAATACCGCAACAGTTTGTAGTGGATTTTATAGCGTGTCTTGTTCATGAGATTTAGTGTTAACTTTTTCACATGCTCTTTTTCTTTTTCAGATAGCTGCCAGCTTCCATTGTACTGGATTATCTTTGGACAGTTAATGTTCTCAGGGAAGGGGGCAAAGTCAGAGAAATAGTCGTGAAGTTCCCATGGGATTTCAACATCAACTTCATAGATCGCAGGTATTGAAAAGTCTGTGTTGTATTCTGTTAGCCACCTAAAATCTCTAACAGGTAAATCTTGGCTCATAGCCCAACCATAGAGGTTGTTGGCATCCAGGTAAAGGATGTAGTTTGAAGGCTTTTCTTTATCATAGTCTTCTAGATACGGATTGTTTGCCTTTGCATGCCTATGGACACAAATTGAGATGCCACCTCTCTTAGATGAATCTATAAAGTTGTACATGTCTATGTCTGTAAGCAGCTCGATGTACCAGTTGGGATTTTGATCCCATTTCATTTTAAGCAATGATTCCCAACTGGTAGCAGGCAAAGACACATAATGAGCGGGGTCAAGACCATAAGCAGAGTACCAGGTCTTTCTAAAGGTTTCAAATACATCAGCTAGAAGAAAGACATCAGTCCAAAGATAAATGATGTGATAATCAAGAAAGTTTCGACAATTAAAATGTTTGTAAACAGTCTGAGCATGCTCATAATCTTCATCAGAAATCCCAGAGTTTGTTAGCTTTGAAAAGAACTTGTCCTTGGGTGGTAGTGGTTCTGCAAAGACATGATTACATTCATAAGGGTAGACACCTTTCTTTCTAAGAAACTTAAATGAATCTGGGGTTCTGGGGTTGAGGGAATCTGCCAGCATCTTGGTATAAGTACATTGGTCATCGGTGAGATTTTTACTCAAAGCATCGAGACTGGCGGCCAGAAACTGGAATGAATCTTTGATCTTAATCTTGCCTGAATCTCGCTTAATATCAATGCACTTGAACTTTTCTTTGTTCTCTGCGATGCAATCTAGTTTAATGCCTGGTATCATACCCAGCTTCTCAACCAATAAGTGATAATCATATCCCCTTCCGTTATGGAAGAAAATGGTAAGGTCGCGGATGTTTTTCTGAAGTTTCAGATTGCAAGTGTTATGAGCTGCCCCTCTAAATTTTCCTGTGAAGTGATCGTGGTCTCTGACTGTGTGGTTTTTGGCGTCGCAGGGTGTTAATAGCTTTCGGCAAATGTGACAATGAGTTGCAGATCCGAAGTCGATTTCATCTTGATCGGACATAATTATTGGAACAGGCTGAATGGCAGCAACATTTTTCTGTAATTCCATCATCGAGTAAATGAATTGTTCAACACACTGGTCACCTAAGAAATAGTTTGAGCAATAGTTTGAGCAAATAAAAGAGTCTCTTCCAATAAAGAGATATGCAACAGAATTTGGGACATGCTTATTGGTTTCAGGGTTTATAGTGCATTCAAAGTCAGCGTATACTATAAACAGGAGCTTCTCCATCTTGTGATAACTCTTAAATCTGAGATGCTTATCCGTTGGAAGTGTGCAGTTGGTTGGATGATCTTCACAGGTCAGTTCATGCTCTTTAAGTTTTTCATCACGATCGGGTCCACTATAATGCTTCAGACAAAGACGGCAGATTGCTACCGGTTCATGATGATTGTTCATTTGCTTGTGGAGGAGCCTGGAAAGATCTTTAATCCAAACGTAGTGGGCATTTTCTCGCAAATCACCTATGATTAGAAGATCGACATCTATGCGACGCCTACCTTCAGGATCTAGCGTGTTTTTACTGGCTCTGACTAATTGTACTTTTTCGCTCTTCTCATTCCATTCAAAGACTGATTCTGATTTTATTGTTAAAGACTTCCTCTAGCTTTGGGATTTGATCGATTGCCAAGCCGCCTCTATTGAAGGAAATTCCTTTAGCATGGCAGATGAGATGATAATGCTGGAACAAACCTTGATAATGAGAAGTTCTCTCTGGGTGGGCTCGATCCTTGTCATACAATATTGCAGACAGAACGGCCCATAGTGCGCAGCATTGGTCACAATTTTGCACATTGATGCAAGCTTTTTTACTCGCTAGCTTTTTCGGGAGCTCAATATATGATGAAGCTTTGAGAGGGTCATATTTCATGATCATTACTGTAGCTTTTTGAATGCCATTGACAACCCAACCTGATCCTCTGGAAGTAAAGGCGTCAATCTTTTTACTGATCTCTTGAAGAAAGGGATCCTGTGTGTCAGTGGGAGTAAAGGGTAGAGCTTTAGTAGTCATGTAGTATTCAAGACGCTCAGTGGGTTTTGCAGGCGTGTAAAATTCAATCTTGAATGATAACTGAAGTTTGAAGGTCTTACGTGACTTCAGTGTGTGATCAATTACTGATTGAATTCTGTCTTTGAAGTCATAAATGTCGGATTGGGAATTTGTGGTGTCTTCCTGGATTGTGTACTCAATATAATACTCTGTGAATTTTCTCTGTGCAAATTTAAGGTCTTCAGTTTCTGCTTGTAGCTCTGCTTCAACCTGGTGGATTGTACGTTCTAGATCTTCTTGCTCTTGCTTATTCTGTGGGTATTTCGACACTTTTTGACCTGTGAGTGTCTCATACTTATTGACTAGGCTGCGGCTCTTTTGTTGATGCTCAGTCGCCGGCTTCTTCACCGGTGTGTACTGCTCTGATGATTGAAGCTGATTGATAACTTCTTGCTGTATTGCATAGCTCCCGAGGTAGCCTGGATCTTGATTGAATTTCTGCCTGCAAAGCTCTTGCAGGACTTGACTTTTTTGTTGAAACGATTGAGCTTGAGGATAATTATTTTGAAAGAAAGATTCGACAAATTTTTTTTCTGGAATTGCTTTAGGCATTTTTAATGAAAATTTTATTAAAAAATGTAGGGTGGTCACCCTCAAGTTAAGTGTAAAGTATGGCAAACTACTACCAACAGTGCTAAATATAGTTATGAGAGCAGATTCTGTTCTGTTTCGTTTTCACATCCGGAGTATTGTAAATCCTGCTTTATGCAGTGTCATGATGGCTTTAACGATTTCTGATTTGCTGACTGATTCATCAGCTGATTCATCAGATTCACAACTACCCCCGATTCTGACTCCTTTTTCTCTAGCGATTTTCTCCATCTCTTGTTGATGTGCTCTGTCATTGCCAGCCTTCACAGCTGATGCAACTCCGCCGGCTACACCTCCTGCAGCACCAAGAGCACCTGCGATGATGGGGATAAGAGTTAGCAAAGGAAGAATCCCACCTGTCTTCTCATCAGTGATATTGTGCGTTTGATTGTTACAATGGATCATTTGCTGGATTGGATCTACTTTGACTTTGACACCTTTAATTGATACAACTCCTGGCTTCTTAGAGTCGATAATTCTGCTGATTTTATTCACGGTTCTGGTTTCAATCATTTTATTTAAAAAAAATTTAATTTTTTTCTGTATCATGTGGAATCACTAGAAGCTCAGCCCTTGTGAATGATCGTGTGGGAGCTTTTGAATTAAAGTCTTGGGATAGAAAATAGTAATCACCGGATGCTGATGTGAAATGCCTGTTTATCTTATGTACATCAAGACTAAAGTATGGGTCTGTTGCTCTTCTCTTTGTGTCCTTCTCCAGCTCTCCTGGTAAGTAAAGGAAGCGAACGAATTCAGAGTTAGTAAGAATTTCCGGGGAATAAACGCCAGGGAGCTTTGGATAGTTGAAATTGGCGATCGGATGTTTTGATTCAACTGTGTCTTGTTTGATGGCAGTATTTGGTTTCAGGTTTGTCATTCGAGATACTTCATTGTTCAGTTGACTTATTACTGCGGGGAGTCTTTCTGTCCACTTGGTATAGTATTGGCCACTTTTTAGTTTCAGCTCTTCAGCTGTCTGCTTTGTGAAAAGTCTCTTTGCTAAAGTTAGATTGAATCTTTCAACAAAAGCCTGGTCTCTATGGAGCTCAGTTCTTCCGTAGCGCATTTTCATATTGTTCTTTTCCATAAGGGATTTGACTGCACCCATGAATTCTTTGCCAGGATCAGTCATAAAGGTTTGGGGGTATGTGAGCGGTGAGTTTTTGTAAATGTCTTGGAGAGCAGCTGCAACTGCTTCTGACTTCTTAGTCTTAAGCGGTCTCGCTTCCTTATATCTGGAGGCAATGTCTATAACTGTGAGCGCATACTTGTAGCCTGAGTCATTGGGGAGAAACAGAAGATCTGCTTGGTGCGCTTCATTAGGTTTATAGATGTTAAAGTGAGGTCTTGTAAATTTAACAGGTGGGAAATAGACTTGGTAAACTGCTTGCTTAGAGAGCCATCTTTCAACTGTTTGTTTTGATTCATTGCTTAGTTCTGCGAGTTTGGTGACTGAATTTTTTCCTACAAAGAATCCTTTGTCACTGTAGTAGATCTTTTGAAGTTTCGAATCTGCCATTGTTTTTTATTTAATTTTTTATAAAAAATGATGCAACGCTCTGGTGGTAACTTAGACTCACATGGACTGGTAGAAAAGCTTCCTCATCCAAACAAAGGCTGGACAATTCCCGGCTACAAATATTGCGGGCCTTTGAATCCGCTTGAAATACAGCTAGATAAAAACAATAATCCAAATCCTGGGCATGAGCCCGTGAACGAGCTAGACTCTGTCTGTATGTGGCATGATATTAAGTATAGGGATTTTCCAGAGGAGAAGACTCGCTGGGACAAAGAAATGCTCAGAATGCTAGACAATATGGGGGCTTCAAGCGGGTGGAGGGAATCGATCGCTCGGAAGCTAGTTAAAGCTGTTATTTTTGGTAAGACAAAGTTGGGGTTGGGGATTGGTGGGGTGTGTGGTGGTGGAATTGGCTTTATATTGCATGCTCCAAGTAAAGAACTAGGAGTTCTGCTGAAAGAGCTGGGTGTTGAGAGCGCAGAGTGATTCAAGCAAATTCAGCTCATTTCACCCGCGAACGTTCTTCGTCACGCACGATACTCCACTGTTGTGGCTGCTGATTTCATCATGTTGTAAGTTTATTTATTTATTTTTACTTCCTGATAATCCTATGGTAAGAATTGAAATATATATTTTTTAATTAAATCGTTCTTTTTAGTCCACAAAAAATTACGTTCTACTCAACTGACCTAGAAAATCTCCACGGTCGCCTCGTTGAAGGATTGCATGCCAACGAACAGGCATCAGAGAGAATTCGAGAAGTTCTTCATCATTTCTTCAATGAAAAAGTTGAGAACCAGCGAATTCGGTCAAGAGCGGCCATGGAGGTCCAGGATCGCAACTATGCCATGAGAACCGAAATGGTGTTTGCCGAACTTCGCCGATCATTTTTTGCTGATGAAGATTCGCTTCTTAGTTATCAACAAATGAGGAACTTTGTTGCCGAATTCAAAATGGATTCGGACGATTCTTATCGTACGCCCCATACAGAACTCTTAAAAACGGAGCAACAGGTGGATGGGAAGTCTGTTGCTGCGGCTTTCTGCATGGGGCTTATATATAAGAAGGAAAAATCCAGACATCGGACCTCAAATCGGAGGGTTGCGGAAACTTTTGGTGTTAAGGAACATGAGGTGCAGAAGAAGCTCAAAATGTATGAACTTCTGACATCGCTGCCTCGGTTGCAACACTGTAAAGTCCGAGTTTCCTTCTTGTTGGATAACGCTACTCTCATTTTAAGTGAGTACCGCTTCCAACGCGACGCAAATATTTGGACTGACCCAACAGTTCCGCAAGCCAATCAAATGCCAGAAGGTGCTCATGGTAACGTTGTTATTCCTGGGGCGGCAAATGTGGCAGCAGCTGGTGGAACCGAGGATATGCAGGAGGGTTAAAGACCCAATACGCGCACGTATACCCAGTAAGTATAAATCTATATCAACCCTGGAAGAACTCTGCCCTATACAATTTGCTGTACACGAAATGAGCAGGAGGAAAATCAATATTATTCTAGATCCGAATAATATCGATTTTGTATTGTGTGAGGGTCTAAAATATCTTGCTCTTTCTCAATCTTCACTCATTTCCAGCCTTGCAACTAGCTCGCACGTCGCGGAGGAAATTCTCAACCGGATGGCACTGCGCTCTCATAGTGTCAGCTTTTTCCTCCTTTGCATCTTATGTAAATATACTTGTGAATCATTGAACTACCAACTCAGTATGTTTTAGAAAGCTTTTAAGTTTGCTTTTCGATTTCTGGAGGAGTTCTGGAGGACAGATGCTGGTAGAGAAACCAAATCCAGTGAAAAGAGTTGTGCTAAGTAATAAGGAGATTCACGAGATTGTGCTGCAGTTTGAGACGGAAGATGGTGTTGGCGTTGATTTCAACGGTGAAGAGTTTGTATTGACGTTGATCATTGAGAGAATGTAAGCTGCTTAATGATTTCTGCAAAGTTATAGTAGCTGTCATAGTCCTTTATGGTTACTCCATACTTATGAAACCAGTGTCTTTGGAGAGCTTGATTAATATTAGGGACATTGATATCCACGCCGGGCCAATATTTTCTCATGTACTCGCTGCATTCTTGTTTGCATCGGTATTTACTCTTGTAATTAGGCTCATGACTTTTGTAATAAGATCCTGGAGAGACGGTTGGGAGCATTTTTTATGAGAATATAATTTTTTTTCGGAGGATGAGCACCCTAGGTTTGGGGTCTTGAGTTTGGGGATTGGGATTTTAGTGCTAATTTGATTGTCTTGGCACGCTTTTTGCAGCTTCGCTATTTTGTGCATGATCTCTTAGGGAGTGGCTGCGATAATTTTTTTTGTCCAAGTTCACAAACTGGAAAGTATTTTTTTTTGGCGGGGAACCTTTTTCCTTCAGGAAAGGTAATGGTTTGTGCATTAAGGAGGCTGCGATAATTTTTGTCCTAGATATTAAACTTACAAACTGATGTGGAATATTAAAAGTAGAGAATTTAGAATATGGAGACGGAGTTTTTTAGAGAGAGGTGGGGACCCTTTTTTTCCTGATCTCTTCGGGAATAATAAAAGTAATGGTTTGTGGATAATGGAGGCTGCGATTATTTTTGTCCTAGAAGCCCCCTCTTGCATACTACTTGATGAACAGAAAACAGAAGGAAGGAGAGTCTCTAGAAGAATTCTATGACGCTTTAGTGGAACTAGTCAGGAAGGCCGGACTAGAGGCCCAAGCAAGAGAGAGAATATCAGAGAGATTCGAAGCCGGCCTATCCAACTATAAGGTTAGAAGAGCAGTCATTTCGTATAGGAGAACTCATGAAGCAAAATTCCAGACTAGAGATCTGCTAGTAGCAGCCAAGAACGAGGAAATCCTAGAAGAGCTAGCCAACCAAGGCAGCCACAGACCCAAGAGGGCAGAAGGCACGGACACCCTCACTACACAGATAGAAAGTCAAAAGAGACAGCCGCAGTCAGCAGCGACTGTGAGACAGGGTCAGCAGCCAGCTGAGCCACTGTACGTGCCGCCGGAACACTACTCCGTACAGCCCCAGCTAGATTACCGGCTGCAGCAACACAGATTCACTCCCGGGCAAATGACCCAGCATTACAGGCCGCAGGCACCACAAACGCCTCACAACTATTTCCAGCCTCAGATGAGCAGCTACACCAGGCCTTACCATAGACAGTCGGCATCCTACAGTGGACCTCCGCAGACAGCCCCGCGTTTCGGTTACGAGGCCCGACGGGCCGATGACAGGTTTAACCCGCAAGGGAAGAACGCGTTGAAACCGCAGCGAGGTTGTTTTGTGTGCGGCCACGCAAGCCATTTCGCGAGGGATTGCCCACAAAGTAGATATCCTTTAAACTCCAGACGGGGCGGCGTCAGAGGAGGGTCGACCGCCCCCAACAATTGAATTTATTTGCTCCTAATGTAAATCCTCGAATTGTAAATAGGAACGCTGCAGAATCAGAAGCCAGGCCCGGAAGACCGAGTACGGCCATCTAGTATGGTACAATTATGTTAGAGGTTATGGTTTTATTAGAGATTTTAATAAGAGTGATATTTTCTTTCATGCCACTGACACTAACGGATTGACTGACTTTGACCTGATGCAATTTTTGCGCAGAAAAGCGCCTGTCAGGTTCATCCGAACTAACGATGCTACGCACAGTAGGAAGCAGCGAGCAATATGCGTTCAGACTTGTTCTAGAGACGAGATGAGACTCGCTGAGGTGAGACAAGAAGGGCCAGAAAGCCCAGCCAGACAAGTCGAACCCAAATCAGAAGCTGCGGAGCAGCGCATAGCACAGAAAGAGACTGCTACAGCCCAGCGCAGTGAACTTAGCGGTTTCGAACTCAGACTTAGTGAACTAGAACAGAAAAAGTCGTTGCCGGACAAGTCAGTTATTACCATAGAACTATCAGAGTTAAAGTCCGAGATTCAGACTCTACGCCAGTCGCTGGTAGGAGGAGCTCTGGATAAGCCTAACGAGAATAAAAAAGAGTGCGAGGAGGGCGAAGCGATCGCCGAATTAAAAGCACAACTAAAAGAGATTAGAAAAGAATTACAGAAATTCAACACCGCCATCCAAAAAGAAGAAGCAAAAGAGAAGAAATCTGCAAAGAAACAAGAGAGAGAAGTTAAAGAAGCTGAAATCTCCAGTCAAGCGATTAACTCAGGTCTTTTTCTAGACAGCCAAGTCAACGGCTTAAGTGAGAAGATATTAATAGACACAGGCGCCTCTAACTGTCTAATAGATAAAAAACTTTATCAGCGTCTGTTTACCGACAATAGCAATCTTAAATCTTGCTCAGTCACCATGCGGTCCGCAAACGGACAAACTTCTAATTTACTAGGCCAAGTAGCACTTCGCGTACGGATTGGAGACTGTGAGGTTACGCACCCATTCTATGTTGCGGAGGGCCTTCTTACATCATCCATCATCGGCATTGATCTGTTAGCCAGGCACAAAATCAAGATTGACATTGCAAACCAGACTCTAGAATTTAATAACAAACTAATCCCGCTCGTGAGCTCGAGTGACGAAACTCGATGCGTGCTACTGCAAGTAGTCAGAAAGACAACAATAGCACCAATGAGCGAGATCTATGTCAAAGCTAAGTGCAAGGAAACCCCGGAAGCTGCTGAGCTCGGCTTCGTGACAGGCCAGAGTCAGAGTAGTGACAAAGATGAGCTTTTAGTGGCCAAGGCCTTGACCAGACTAGATGAATTCGGCGAAACTTTCGTCAGACTAATGAATCTAACCGACGAGACTCAGACTATCCATAAGGATGAGGTCATCGCCGAATATCAGCCTTTGAAAGAAGAAATTGAAATATTCACTATGTCGGAGACAGACTTGGAAGCCGGACCGCAGCGTCAGAGGACTCAAGTCTCTATGAAAGAAGCAGAAAGTCTTCGACAGCAATTCAGATTAGATGAAACCGACCTAAAAGAAGCCCAAAAGGGGCAGGTCATTGAATTATTATATCGCTATAGACACATAATCTCTAAAGATCAGTGGGACATTGGCAAGACCACGATGGGCGAATTCAAGATTGAAACCACGGATGAAAGTCCGGTGAGGATTCCTCTGCGGCGACAGAGCCCAGAGCAGCGACAGTTTGCCAGCGAGCATGTGCGGCAGCTGTCAGAGCATGACCTAATAGAGCCTTCAGAGTCCGAATGGAGTTGCCCAATTGTCCTTGCCAAGAAGAAATCCGGAGAATTCAGATTTTGTTGCGACTTCAGGCAATTAAACAACAAAACCAAGAAAGATAGTTTTCCTTTGCCACTCATTCAAGAATCTTTGGAATCCCTGGCAGGCAACACGTACTTTAGCACCCTAGACATGGGCGGCGCTTACTGGTCTGTCAAAGTCCGCGAGACTGACAGAGAGAAGTTGGCGTTTCGAACCCATGACGGCTTGTTCCAGTGGAAGGTACTTCCGTTTGGAGTGACAAATGGGCCCGCATGTTTCCAGCGCATCATGCAGAAGATCCTGGGAGACTATGCTTACAAGTTTGCCCTACTCTATTTAGACGATGTCATTTGTACCGGCAAGAATTTCTTAGAAATGATGACGAATTTAGATTTAATATTTAGTCGACTAGCAGACGCAGGCATGAAGATCAAGCCAGAAAAGACATTCTTATTCAGAAAAGAAGTTACCTTTTTAGGACATACAGTCTGTCAGCATGGCATTTACACCAGCCAAGATAAAATAGAAAAAGTTCAGAAATGGCCCCGGCCAGAGAACATCTCTGAGCTGCGCGGATTCTTAGGATTAGCCGGCTATTACCGACGCTTTATTAAGGACTTTGCCAGAATAAGTGAGCCGTTGAACAATTTAACTAGGAAAGATGTTAAGTACAAGTGGGACGAGAATTGCCAAAGAGCGTTCGACACCTTGAAGCAGAAGCTTGTCAGCGCCCCTATTTTGAGCTACCCTAGGTTCGATAACGACACAGGACCGTTTATCCTGGATGTCGACGCCTGTGACGTGTCTATTGGCGGTAACTTGCTGCAAGAGCAGGACGGCGAGGAAAAAGTAATTGCCTACGCGTCCCACCCGCTGAATGAGCACCAATTGAACTACTGCACTACTATGAAGGAAATGTTTGCCCTAATTTATTTCTTGGAACACTACCGGCCCTACTTGGTAGGTCGTCATTTCAAAGTACGGACGGACCATGCAGCCCTGCAGTGGCTTAGAAAATGCAACGGCGCCAAAGGAATGTTAGGGCGTTGGAACATGATCCTAGAGCAGTTCGACCAGTTCGAAGTAATTTCCCGATTGGAAGAATATGATTTTGCTATCCACTACCGCCAGGGCAGTTGCCATGGAAACGCAGACGCTTTAAGTCGCAGGCCGCAGAGGGACGGTCCTCCTAAGAGATACCACGAAGAGTGTCCCACGTGCAGTGCCACAAAAGCTGACTCTATTCACTGCGGCGCAATAGATATTGACACGCCAGCAGGAATCATCGACTTGCAAGACAGTCAACCAGAATTAATCTTATTAAAAAACCGACTCATTCAATGCGAGCACTGTCCACCCAAGACTGAATGGGCAGGCCTGAGTCGAAGTTACAAGTCATTATATAGCGATTACGACCAGTTAATAGTAAAAAACAATGTCATTTACAGAGTGTGGCACGACGCCGAAAAAAATTCGAGCAGATAGTGCTACCCGAGAACCCAGAGCTAGAGAATCAGCTATTTCGATCTTACCATGATCAGATGGCCCATGGCGGCATTTCAAAAACGAAAGATTTGATCCGCCAAAGATTTTGGTGGCCTAATTATTCGACTAATTTAGAGAAATACATCAAAACTTGCGCCGAATGTCAGACTAGGAAGAAGTCTGGTCCAAATCTGAGAGCACCATTAGAGCCAGAAGTCAGCGGCTACATGGGCGAGAAAGTGCACATCGATTTTGCAGGCCCATTTAACGCCACAGCGAGGGGAAATAAATATCTCCTGCTGATGGTAGATCATTTTACAGGATGGCTAGAAGTTAAAGCTTTAAGGGACTGTACGGCTGAGAGCACAGCCTGGGCCCTCTACACAGAGTGGATCACGCGTCACGGAGCTCCGGAAGCTTTTGTGTCGGATCGTGGTGCTTCTTTTACTTCTGAAATAGTGAAATCATTAGCTGACAATTTTAAAATAGATCTCCGCCATACCGCAAGTTATCACCCGCAGGCTAACGGCCGCTGCGAGCGGATGGTGAGAGTTGTAAAAGACAGTATTATATTATCCCAGAGCGAGCTTGATTTAGCATGGGACGAAGTGCTCCCACACGCCTTGATGGTGCAGAGAAGTACTGTTAGCGAAAGTAACAAGTTCAGCCCATTCGAATTAATGTACGGGCAAAAGATGCGGCTTCCGGTTGACGCCGAACTCGGCCTGCCTTCGCCGGAGCGCAAAACCCGTGACAGGCACGTACACGATCTATATAGGAAGTGCATGGAGTCCTTTAGAATTGCCAGAGAAAAGCAGAAAATTTCGGTAAACCGACAGAAGACTAATTATGACGCCAAAGTCTTTAGAAATTTCTACAAAGCAGGAGACCTGATATGGCTCGCGAATACCCAGAAATGTTTCGACAGTAACAGGAAATGGGTCGGACCATACAGAGTCATAGAAGTTAGGAATAATGGAAAAAATCTGAAAGTCGAGCCTGGACCAAAAGTTGATGGCATAGAACAGCCAGCAAGAATTCATGATGTGATCACTGTAGACAGAGCAAAACCCTGCCATCTTAGAGACGACCAGTTGCGGCAGTGGCGAAATGGAGATGACCGCCCTGTAGAAGAAGAAGACTCGGAAGAGTCTAGCATTCAAATAGAAGTCCAGAGACCAAGCTTAGGAAATCTAATCCGCCGGGACAGAGAAGGTGAAGGTGCTAGAGATAGAGTCAGCGAAAGGGATAGAATTCAGAATACTGCTAATGCCAGTCCACAGACAGGACAACAGACCAGTCCACAGACAGGACAACAGACCAGTCCACAGACAGGACAGGGAGAAAGAAACAGTCCGCGGACTCCGCCCAGAGTGGTGAGCCCGGACGAGACGCCAGCTAGGCAGAGCCCGGGGCTAGTCAGTCCGCCAAGACAGGCGACTGCGGGTCGCATTCCGACTCCTCAGCGAGGGGACACACCTCCGGCAGCAGCCTGGGGTCGGCGGCTGAGAGACCGCGCGAACATTAGGCCGCCTGCGTATTATTATCATTGAAGTCTTCTTAAGTGACTAAAATTCCGCCGAGACCATGATGGTTAAAATGTCAAGGAAGTGAAAGTGAGAAGTGAGAGAGTTAACTGAGGGAATTGTCTCCATATTATTGCTACGATTTTGTCTACTGAGAATTTAGTTATGTGAGTGTCAGACCCATGTTTTAGATTTTAGTTGAAATTGAAGGAGTTGTGATTATGAGACATTGTTACGGTATGCTAATATTACTAGGATAATACAGCTACATGCAAAGCTGCGGTCAGGAAGATCGGCCAGCTTGTAGTGTTAGTTATGAATATTTTAAGATGAAAATTCGGCTCAGATTTAGTCTGCAGTCTGGAGAATATAGAAGTCATTCAAGATGGTTGCCATGGACGCGTAGCACAACCAGAAAAGTTAACGATCAACGCAAGTTGAGTTATAAATTACTACTCATTACTACTTATATATAGTAAACGTCCTGGAGGCAAGACGTTAAACTGCACCATAACTAGAAAGTATAGTTGACGTCCTGGAGGCAAGACGTTAAACTGCACCATAACTAGAAAGTATAGTTAACGTCCTGGGACATGACGTTAAACTGTACCGAAGTAAGAAGAGTATTAGAGTGATTTAACGTCCTGGGACATGACGTTAAACTGTACCTAAGTAAGGAGGATAGAGTGATGTACCGAATTACGCCCTAGAGCATTAACTTATACTTCATCGATTAACCCATCATTGCAAGGCAATGATTGCGTCAAATACAGAGGAAAATTGAGCCTTGTCTAAGTCTTAGAGTCTGAGTTCTGTTCGCCGTGCTTTGAGAGTCCTGTACCAATTATTGTCTTGAATTTATCAGTTTCCGCTGTCAAGAAAACAGTGAAGACCCCTACTCTACCTCTTTTAGGAGGGGGGAGGTGGTGAGAGTGTGTCAAGTTCGATTTTTAGTTGATTTTTTGCCGTGCATTATTAATTATTGTCGCCGCGTCGGTTATTGTAAAATACGTTTCTTTTCTTGTTTCTATCGCGACCGCTATGCTAAATACGCTTAATTTCAAATTGCTTTTGTGAACTTTTTTCCCAGAATAACGCTCTGATATTTTTGTGAAGTTACTGCGTTCTTGTATTGTTGCCGTGCGTCACAGTTGCATTGTCCCGTCGTTTGTTGCTATTTGTCATTGCTTAATTTCTTTGATTATCGTTGCCATGGTGTGTGTCATTATGGAATTTCGTTCGGATTTCTTTATTATTTTTACTCGCCCCGTTGCTACTGTTTTTCCGCCGTGTTCGATTATTGTTTCCTATTGTTAGTTGCTTAATTGGTCAGATGCATTGCTAAGATGTTGCTGTGTTATTTCCTGCTGTGTTGTTTAATTAGTACTGCTTATTGCTTAGTTATTACTCTGCCGAGTTGCGACTGCTTTGTGTTGCTATTGCTCAGTTATTATTCGAATTGAATTTAACTCCTGAACTTTTTAATATATATATTTCAGATTTATGCTTCGATAGTCGTAATAATTTATTTCGCACGATTTCAAAATTTTAGCGAGTTACGTATTTCATCCGCGAATATTTATTTGGTCTTTGTTAATTTCCGAATCGATATTGTCATGTTACAATTTTTTCCTCATTTTCCCTACTTCTTTTAGGAGGGGGGAGTGTAGTGTCAGCTTGTTTGCCCTTCTATCTCCCCGTGTTATTATTCAATACTTATTTTTAGACACGTGTATTTTGCTAAGAGTTCATCCACGCCAAGCCGGGCCGGACCAGCTGGGGGAACGGACGCCCACCACCCCGCGAGCGCTACCCCTGGGCTACGGTCCCGACCAATCAGCGAGCGACCCGGCCTCACTACCTGTCTACCCTCGGCAAGAAGCGACCCCGGGGCTCAGAACGGCGGTCGCAAGTCTACTGCGATTTGTCGCCTTGGCTCAAGCTACAGCCAGGCATCCACCTCGCCGATCGACCTAATTTGGGGTTAAAATCTATATATATAAAAGTGAAAACTCTCTCTGTCTGTCTGTCTGTCTGTGTGTGTGCAACCTTTTGTCTTTATAGACGCCGAAACCGCTCAACCAAATCGCACCAAACTTTGCACATACCTAAAACCACCTACGCTGAGTGTAATAGGCTACTCAAATTCCCGAAAAATCATTTCCTTCCTGCTCAAAAGTGCAAAAAACTGCTCAAAAATCGTCAAAAAATCACTCAATTCGACATATCGTCGCCCCACTTTGTCAGATTTTCTCCAAATTTGATCCACTTACACTTTACATGTTTTCCAACAATGCTGTCAATTTTGAACATCTCTACTCAATCCAGAGCAAAGCTGCATCATCTCAAAGTGAGTCACTTTTTGTTTTCCGAGGACAGCCACCCAACTCCCCTCCGCCACTCTGCGGGCCAAATTTTATTACAGCCACCCCCTCCCTTCCCCGGGCGCCGAAGCCCCAGACTGTACATTGTATTTCAAGCCGTGAATGTACACAGCCCAAACCCCTAGACTGTCTACTGGCCCCCAAGCAGCACTGAGACTGAGTGCGGTGAGTGCGGTGGCGTCCCAGTGCGCAGGGCTCTCCGGTCGATATTTCTCTCCAGCCAGCCTGGGGATAGAAGAAAGAGAGAGGCTGGCGATCAACTGATGGGTGGTGTCACTCTGCTGCTGTCTGGAGACTTTAGACAGACGCTGCCTGTGATTCCGCGTGGCACTCCTGCTGATGAGATTAATGCTTGCCTAAAATCATCTCACCTGTGGCCATCGGTTGTGAAGTTGCACCTACGAACAAACATGAGAGCTACAATTCAAGGAGACGAAACAGCTCATGAGTTCTCTGCCAATCTATTGCGAATCGGCAATGGTCTGCTGGAGATTAGCACCGAGGATAGGCAGTCATCGATCGCTACAATCGGAAACATTGTGCAGTCAGTGCAGGAGCTCAAGGCAAAAGTTTACCCGAACCTGATGGTTCGATATGCTGACGTTGACTGGCTGTCAGAGAGGGCAATTCTGTGTCCTAGAAATGATGCCGCCAACGAAATTAACTACCAACTGCTTCAGGAGTTGCCAGGTGCAGTTTTCACCTACAAGTCAATTGATGCAACGTTGACGGATGACACCGCTGTGGAGTATCCTGTTGAGTTTCTGAACTCTCTAGATCCTCCTGGAACTCCATCGCACAACTTGCAGCTGAAAGTTGGGGCACCAATTATGCTCCTCCGCAACCTGAATGCGCCAAGGCTGTGTAACGGCACCAGACTGATAGTCAGGCGGCTCTTCCCACACGTGATTGAGGCCACGATAATGACTGGATCTGGCAGAGGAGAGTCTGTGTTCGTTCCCCGGATTCCAATTATCCCCACGGACCTGCCATTTCAGTTCAAGCGACTGCAGTTCCCTGTGAGAGTGTGCTTTGCGATGACTATTAACAAGGCTCAGGGACAGTCGCTGAAGGTGGCTGGCATCAACCTGGAGACTCCTTGCTTCTCGCATGGGCAGCTTTATGTCGCCTGCTCCCGTGTTGGAACTCCAGCTGGCCTATTCATTTTCGCACCAAGGGGAAGAACGAAGAATGTGGTGTATCCCCAGGCCTTGAGGTGACTCGCAAGCAATTAATAGAAAAGTAGTCACGAATTGACCTTGACCTGTCTAACTCTGAACTCTGAAACAGTTTAATTTTGTTTCTTTGACATTGTTATTGTTATGCCATGGCTATTTTCCTTATGTATACGCGTGTACATGCATACTGTATACAGAGGCAGATTTAGGGGGGGGCGGGGGGCAGTCGCCCCCCTAAATTTTAATCATGGGAATAAGATGCCCCCACCAGGGGCGCCAGTCGCAGCACTGGCGCCCCTTTTCAGCCGCTGGCGCCCCTTTTTCAGCCGCTGGCTTCCGTTTTTCAGCCGCTGGCGCCCTTTGTTGGCTCCTGGCGCCCTTTTTCGGCCGCTGGCACCCCCTCTGTGATTCTCATGGCGCTCCCCTGACAGACCGCCCCAAAACAAAATTCCTGGATCTGCCACTGACTGTATAGAGGAGTGGCTAAGAGACATGTTTCTAAAGAAGTAATCAAGAGGGGGCTGTTTGGACAAACTTTTCACTTATTTTTTACTTAAAACGCCCTTAAACAAACTCTTCACTTTTCATTAATGCAGTAAATAAATAAATGGTGACCTTCACTATAAAGTTAATGCAGAGACGTGAATTGCTTACTGCTTTGCTTTAAATTTCTGCCCCAAAAACAACGAGCAAAAAAAGCTAGTGACTATATAACGAAGCGTGTTTTTGTAGTCCAAATTATCTTTCTCTCTTTTTCTCCGCAATTCGCCTCACACTGTGAGAAGCACGTGCAACTAGTCCACTTGTTTTGTCCCTCCCCGCCCGACCACACTCCGCTTGTTCAGTTAGGTAGCTTTCGGCGCTACGCGTCTTGAGAGTGCGCCGCTGACAAGGGTGGTCTAGATAGGCGCTTGTTGTCGAAGTCAGTACGTGCTCTCTTCGGAGACTCCGCCGTCAGGCAGAAGGAGTGCCAACCGATAGGATCTGTCGGGGCAGCGCTGAAAGCAGAGACAACCGGAGCCTCTCGGGAAGAGTAGGGCGCGGATGTAGGCCAGTTAAGTAAAATTGTTAAATCCAAATTGTTAGACCAGACTTGCTTCTCACTGTGAGCGCGCTATAATTTATCTCTGTGCGAACATCCTTATTCTGTCAGTATAACTTTTAAGTCAAGTAAACTATATTCAAAGTAATTCCTATTCGTATCTGAGTCACAGCTGATCAAATCACTTCTAATCAAATTATTCGAGTCTTGTGTTCACACTGTGTTATTTCTTTTTCATTGGGAGTTTCGCCGGGCCGGAGGACGACACACGGATCTCATCGCTTATCTATTCCACTTCGCTCGCTACCAGTCTCTAACGCTATTTAATTCCAGATTCCCTGCTGCTATTGAACCGATTGGTAGGACACCGACCCCGGTGAATAGTGAATAGTCGCTAGCTTTAAATTCCTCACGCTCCAGCTAGGACATTCATTTTATTACAATTGGAGCCCCTGGTGATCCAATAGTTAGCAGGAGGCGCAGATTATCGGGTAGGCGCTCTAAGTGAGCAAGATTTTAGAACGAACTCGTCCGAGTTCGTTGTAGGGCCATTTAAGGACTAAAATTTATTGCCCCAGTAGGCGTGCACTACTGTATTAATACATATACTGTAAGAGTACATATACAGTACAGCCCTTTAGTTGGAATTACCCAGTCCCTGCCCGGCAGACAAGTGAGGTGGTTGCCGCTTGTCACCTTATTATTTTGACCCGTAGGACTTTTACCAGTTCGCAAGTGACGTAATTCCGCTTGTAGCATCTGGGTGAGAGATAGAATAGGAATCAGCCAGGGAGAGAGTGTACATTCATTGGCCAGCCAGATAAGAGATTTTTCTACCCCAAATTAATTATTGCGAGAGAGCCTGCCTGTTTATTTTGGTGTACATTATTGTTGACCTTTATTATGTCCTTGGACGGAGACCAACAGGACGCCGCAATGGCGGTAGGAGCTGAAAATGTACTTGTAGACGATGAGAAAGAGCATCTTAGGACAGTTATCACTGAGCTGGAAGAAAGAATTAGAAGAATGACAACTGACACTCCAGAGCCTAAAGTAATCTTTAAGTCTAACAGCCACCTAGCTAAGCCCAAGCCATACAGGGTAGGCGGCGACTTCGAACTATTTCTTAGGATATTCGAAAATTATTGCCAAGGAAATGGCATCGATAATTCCACTAAGACTTACCAGTTACTTTCGCTTCTTGAAGAAGACGCTTACAAAGTATTCATGAATTTGAGTCTACCAAGCTCTGCGCCTTTTGCAGATGTTATTAGAGAACTGAAGATAAAGTTTAAGCCTATCGGCCAGGAGGAAGAGGCCAAGTTAGAATTGATGAAGTAGTATGCAAGAGGGGGCTTCTAGGACAAAAATAATCGCAGCCTCCATTATCCACAAACCATTACTTTTATTATTCCCGAAGAGATCAGGAAAAAAAGGGTCCCCGCCTCTCTCTAAAAAACTCCGTCTCCATATTCTAAATTCTCTACTTTTAATATTCCACATCAGTTTGTAAGTTTAATATCTAGGACAAAAATTATCGCAGCCTCCTTAATGCACAAACCAGAGTTTCGCCGGGCCGGAGGACGACACACGGATCTCATCGCTTATCTATTCCACTTCGCTCGCTACCAGTCTCTAACGCTATTTAATTCCAGATTCCCTGCTGCTATTGAACCGATTGGTAGGACACCGACCCCGGTGAATAGTGAATAGTCGCTAGCTTTAAATTCCTCACGCTCCAGCTAGGACATTCATTTTATTACACTAGTGTCACCAATTAAATGATGTGTCATTGCCTGCGGCCCTCCAGCAGCTAGTATTATTGTATTAACAATATTATTGTATTGTATTATCATTATTACAAACGAGCACCTGGGTTCAACATTATAAAACACAGATAGCTGGAAGAAATTTTTCGACTCCAGCCAAACCATCTAGAATCTATAATTCTCTCTTGTGATGTTAATTATAATAGCCTAGAAGAAGAAAGAATTGACTTTATCTCCTGAACTGATTTGAGCTTGATGTGTAGCGTATTATATATGCTGGATGATGGGGGACAAAAACTTCGACATCTACGAGCAAATTGTCTATGGCAAAGTCTGAAGTTTCCGTAGATAAAATCCGCATCTTATTAACCCTCGGACAGTTGACCTAAATTAGATATTCTTTATAAAATTGGTCTTTATTAAGTGCCAAATACAAATATCAGAGACAAATATAAATCAAGGACAAAGTTCTAGGAGTAGAAGGATGGGATGGGAAACTACGATTCTTAGAAAAAACTGAAGACGTTTTTCCGCAACAGAAATTACAATGCATTACAATCATCTTCATACGGTTTTCTTTACTAAATAACCTATCATAAGTCAGAAATTTAATACTACAGGCTAGTAAAACTAGCTTGATCTTATACTTGTGCTGCTCTTTTAATTAGGTATTAATTAATAAAAAATTATTAATAGCTATTTCTTCTGTCAGTGAGCGACAGTGAGTGTCGGTCCATGCTTTTTTATTTTACTTTTTAAAATTTATACTAATTTATTAAATTATTATTATTTTTTAATTTTATATATTTATAGATTTAAATAAATTAAGTACTTAACAAGACCTAAGCATCATTTAACTAAATTATAATGAAAGTTGATTGCTAGTAAAAAAAAGTACAGCTGAAAAGTCTGAAGTTATAGGCTCATTGACATTAAGAATAATAGCTAAAAAACAACTGTAAATTTTTTGTCAGTGAATTGAATCTTTATAAGTAAAGAAAATCGTATGAAGATCAAATTGTAATGTAGAAAACTTTATAACATTCGGTAGAGCAACAAGTTAGGCAAGTTATATCAAAAGCAGATTTGTATCTGCTTTCAATCAAAAACTGTCCCCATTTTAATGTGAAAAAGTGACAATTTCCTATCTCCGTAGTGTATTTTCGCGAAAACTAGCTGCCTTTAGTTTTTTTCTAAGAACTGTAGTTTCCCATCCTTCTACTCCTAGTGGTACTTGATATAAATTCGAACACGGAAGTTCCATTTCTAACCAGCTTCCGGCAGGCAAAGTCGTCCAGCCCGATGTTTCTAGGAAACACGGACAATCCGGTCGCACGGGCGTCGCCGTCGCCACTGCCCAGCTGGAAGGACAGCAGCCAGCGGTCCAGAATATTCTTAGCCTCGGCTTGGTCACGCTCCCTTGTCCGCTGCATTGGACCATCGCCAAGTTCAGTGAAGACGCGGCGCAGCTGCCGGGTGAGTCGCCAAAGGTGCAGCTCGCGCACCAGCGCCTCTGTGGCCGGGCCGCGGTCCACCTCAGCTAGCGGAGGCTGCAGCAGTTGATTGTTTGTGTCGGACTTCGCCAGTGATGCTTTACTGTTGACGCGTACGCTAAGCATTATCTGGTCCTGTTGAATTGAAGGCCAGATAAGGAAATACTGCAGTCCCAGCACATGAGCTTCGTAGTTTATTTTAAGTTATACTGTGCGCAAAATGGCTCGTACTTTGCCTAAGTATAGCTTATTCCTGGAATTATTGTACATTTGCCTTACGCTAGTGACTGGGAGAGAGGTGAGGTGGGGTTGGGTTGGATTGGGGTGGTTAATGTGAAGTCTGCACGCTCGAACAAGTACAATTGTATATTGTACTTTGTCTGGTGATGAGAAACTCGGGGCCGAGTTCTACTTCTCAGTGAGTGTTCTCTGTCTGCATGGCTCAAGCCGAATTACAGCTGTTAAGTATGGCCACTCGCTCAGTGGATACGCAAGCGAAAAACTTGAAGATAATGAGTAGACTATACAACCGTAGATACTCGTACATTTGCAGTGCATTTAGGATCAAGTGTTTTGCTTTTGACAACGGAAGACACGCGCGTAAATCTATTTCTCCGTCAAGTTCGTAATAGGAGTGGGAAGCTAGGGGCAGGGAGTGAGGTGGCTGAATTTGAGGAGTGTGAGGGGTTGAGTGAATGACTGGGTCAGGAGTTTGGTGAATGACGGGTTAGGGGTTGGGTGAATGACTGGGTCAGGAGTTTGGTGAATGATAGGTTAGGGGATGGGTGAATGACCGGCCGAATGTAAGGAGTGGGAAGGGACAGGGAGTGATGTGGCCGAATGTGAGGAGTGGAAAGAGGCAGGGAGTGACGTGGCCGAATGTAAGGAGTGGGGAGGGGCAGGGAGTGAGGTGGCCGAATGTGAGGAGTGGGAAGGGGCAGGGAGTGATGTGGCCGAATGTGAGGAGTGGGGAGGGGTAGGGAGTGGGGTGGCCGAATGTAAGGAGTGGGAGGGGCAGGGAGTGAGGTGGCCGAATGTGAGGAGTGGGGAGGGGCAAGGAGTGAGGTGGCCGAATGTGAGGAGTGGGGAGGGGGCAGGGAGTGGGGAGGGGGCAGGGAGTGGGGTGGCCGAATGTAAGGAGTGGGGAGGGGCAGGGAGTGAGGTGGCCGAATGGGATGAGTTGGGAGGGGCAGACTGAAAAGTGTAGTCTACATAACAGAGTCGCAAAAGTACACTCGTATTGTACGTGGATTAGAAGTCAGGTCGCCTCTAACAGAAAAAACTGTATTCGAATAAATGTTGAGTCGTACTTCCGGAATAGCCGCATTCTGTCGCTTTTTGGCTTTCTGTGAGCATTGTCAAAGGCCTCTGTGAGATTCGCAGACATGATTTGTAAGATTTAGGCGAGACAATAAAATAAAATATATATGCTTTCATAAAAAAAGAAAAAAGACAAGCAAGATTAACAAGCAAGCAGTGGATACCTGCAGCAGCCTTGGGCGATAGTTGACGATTGGAATTCCTGACATCACAGCACACTCGCGCATTTGTACTCACGCGTCCCAAGGGAGCCAGTGGTGTCGACTTTACCAAACTGCCTCCTCGCAAAGCATAGCACACACGGGTAGTTGTAGAATGTGCCTCGTGATGAGGCGGTCACAGATCGTATAATAAATGAGATTGCTTATCTCTATAACTGTGCCTCAGACGAATGACTGGTGCGAAAGCCACTCGGATCTACAAGACTTTTCCGCTGCAGCTTTCCCGCCGATATTGTCAATTTTTTCTGAATAAAACAGCATTGCAAAGTAAATATTGCTTCAGGAAAATCATTATGGGAAAGCCTCGGTGGCAAAACAAGGTCAGAAAGCTTGCATTGGCTTGAAAATCTCAACGGGAAAGTCTCGTGCTAATTGACGATAAAGCCCAAACTGAATGACCGACCGATTTACGTGAAATTACACCATATTGATAGGCATTTTCGGCCCCTTGCGATGAACTATAGCTTTCAAAGCCGCCCGACGTCATCATCGTCGAGATATTCAGCGATTCTTGTCAAAGACCACGGTGACAAGGACAATAACATTATTCTGTATAGACCTCTATGACGAATGCATATTGGTTCAATAAAAAAAAGTAACAATATAGTCGACAATAATAGCTAACATCGGAGACTCCAACTGGCGGGCCACGTGATCCGGGCTGAGAGCTACTGTTCCGAGCCTGTCCAGGACGTCCCGCTGCTCAGCTTGCCGGGTCCGTTCATGGTCCATGGACATCCATACAACAACTTGATCAATGCTGTTAGGAACATTGACTAACATGACTCAACAGATTTTTTACTACTGCTTAAAGACCTATATCGCGTGATAAGTTTTTTGAAAGAAAAAAATACCACTACATTTTCCCGTAGATTCAGCCACTGAATCGAATTTGTTTCTGGCACTTTTGGCCAGAGACGTATTAATGAGTCTAAAGACTACTTTCTGTAGTTCCAAGGAAGCAGTTCTAAGGTTGATTGAGACACAGGATTTAGTAGAGAAAATCATTTTAAACAAATCAAGTTTCAAACTCAGGCTGTTTTTCACAAAAAATCTGCCAGCTTTTAGATCACAATAATGCGAATATTTATTACAACTGATTAACTACGAGTCGATACAAATTTATCTAACGAAGAGTAATGCGCATGCGCCTAAAATCAGAGATAATGGGAAAAGCAGTGTGATAATCTATATATAATATAATCTAAATAAACAGACGCAACTATAATTCTGGACTAATCAACGCAACAGACTGCAGCAGACACTCATAAACATGATGAGATTATGTGAGATCTGAGATTCGAGAGATACAGTATGAGGTTTGAGTGAGACGAAGTGAATTTTATTCGAGATTAGAGCGAAATACAGTGGATTTGAGAGACAGATAGTAGCGATAATAGAGATCATGGATAATAGCAGATGTTTAAGGTCAGAAAGGGACAATTTATTTGAAGCTAGCCTTAGACAGAGAGGCAGGTGTTAAGGTCAGCAGTGAGAATAGCAGGGAAGACAAAAAACAGGACCAGTGAGAGGCAGAAAGAGTACACATTAAGGTCAAAAAAGGACACGTAGAAAATTCTGTACTAAAATGATTAAGCAACTGTGGAAACAGACGGAAATTGACATAAAATGTAAAAATGAGATTTTGCTCAAACACAAAAAGACTACATACTACGAGTACAAGGTGCTGCAAACTATACAGACAAAAATTGCGAATATTCGGTTGCTAAGAGCAGAAACTCCCATAGAAATCTCCAAGCTCAAAGCGCATTGCAAAAACGAAGAGAAAAGTGAGAATTTGCAGCTAAAAAAACGATCAAAAAGCATCGTATCTTTGACTCTAAAGACTCAAGACACACATTGTATATATCGATCCAAGATATGAATTTTTACATTAGTAAGCTAACATACAGAAAAAATCAAAGGTATCTGCCGCCCACCGCCACAATTAGGCTACAAACTTCTGTAAAAACTATCAAAGGCATCTGCCGCGCGAAACCCTAATTAGGCTACAAACTTGTGTAAAAAACATCAAAGGCATCTGCCGCGCGAAACCCTAATTAGACTACAAACTTCTGTAAAAAAAACATCAAAGTCATCTGCCGCCCGCAACCCCAATTAGGCTACAAACTTCTATAAAAACATCAAAGGCATCTGCCGCCCGAAACCCCAATTAGGCTACAAACTTCTGTAAAAAACATCAAAGGCATCTGCCGCCCGCAACCCCAATTAGGCTACAAACTTCTATAAAAACATCAAAGGCATCTGCCGCCCGAAACCCCAATTAGGCTACAAACTCTGAAAAAAACATCAAAGGCATCTGCCGCCCGCAACCCCAATTAGGCTACAAACTTCTATAAAAACATCAAGGGTGCCCGCTAGACAAGGCTTAGAGAAAAACGAAAACAAAAACGACGTAAAGGAATCGAAGAAAGTATTGAAAGCTACGCGAAGTTATATATCATAAACACAAAAAAACATTAAAGGGCGCGACCGCCAGCCGCCCCAGGTGCGCCAATCAGAGCAGCCTGTAGCTCAGCCAGCGGATCGAGTTCACGATCTTCAACAATGCGAAACTTGGCATTGAACAGCAGGCAGTGGCGGGTGACGGTGTTGAGATGGGGCACCAGGTCAAGGCGGAGCACAGCGTCAAAGTGGGCTGAGTAAATGTGCGCCAGGATGTGCAGCAGGTGGCGAAGGACGCTGGCAGCGGCCGAGTGCAGGTCGTGCATGAAGGCCTGGCCGTACCGGGTTGGGAACTGGCCCAGGAGGTCCTGGCATTGTGCCAGAGCGCTGTCAATCTGATTGCGGGCATTGGCGCGGGCCTGGAAGCAGAGGGAACGTCGGAATTAATGTCGGGTGAATGACTGGGTCAGGGGTTGGGTGAATGACTGGGTCAGGGGTTGGGTGAATGACTGGGTCAAGGGTTGGGTGAATGACTGGGTCAGGGGTTGGGTGAATGACTGGGTCAGGGGTTGGGTGAATGATTGGGTCAGGGGTTGGGTGAATGACTGGGTCAGGGGTTGGGTGAATGACTGGGTCAAGGGTGTATTGAATGACTGGGTCAGGGGTCGGGGGAATGACTGGGTCAGGGGCTGATTGAATAACTGGGTCAGGGCCCTCAGGGGTTGGGTGAATGACTGGGTCAGGGTCCACTCACCTTTTTCGCTTTCTCCTCGTTGACGCCAAAGTTGACCCCGCCAGGACCAGTAAACCGCTCGCAGGTGCAGAAATCGAACACGGCCTCAAACAGGGTGCCGACATTGTCATAGAGTGCAGTCACGTGGGTGGCAATCCATTCATTCTGCTGCAGCAACAGTGGCTGTTCCAGCAAGCTATCAAGATCTGTGCCCAGCGCAATCTGCCTAGATGCATACTCAGTCTGCGCATACAGTTTGGCATCTTCAGCTGCTCCATTGGTCGATGTTGCAGATGAAGCATTTCCATTTGAAATAACCGAGCCACCAGGCTTGCCCCTGGCTTTGCCTATTAGCCAGTCCATGACTGCTGCTGAAATATAAGTGTTTGTTCATAAGAAAAACTCACACATCTGACTACTCTTAATTACTATAGGAAATAGCTACTCCAATGGGTCATTAGCAAGTAGCAACGAGAAACAAGACCAGCTGTTTAACCTATTTGTTGTAAGAAATTAATTAATTACCAAATTAAGTAGTAGAATTTACTGCCTAAAAAGAATTACTGCACTAATTACTTGCTGTCTTAAAAATGCACTCATGACCAAGGCTAAGTAATTTGTACAGTGTTTAGTGCATTATGAAAAAAGTAACAGCAATGGCAGTAAGGATTGCTACTGACCATTTGGTAACAGAAAAATAAAGAAACAAAAGATAACTGCTATTTTTATACATAAGTATGCTAGAAATACATGTAGCTTTGCTTATTGGTCATTACTCATATTATATGTTGTAATCTCCACATCATTGTCCACTTTTTCAGACTCCATTATCATTATCACTCTAACTGATCTTGACCATTTTTGGCTAAGGTTTAGTAGCCATGAGATAACATGGAGATTTTAGATTAGATAGGCATAAAAAACAATTTCAGAGAGTGAAATAGGCCCTAGATACAGCTTTTAGGTATTCAAATTCTAGTTTAATCAAAGTAAAGCATATATTGCATAAACTTGTCACATTCAGCAAACCAAAATTAGAAAAAAATTCTTTTTTCACACTAAGTGCACAAAGATAAAAGAAACTAATTAAAGTATAAAATGCATATAACAAATACATGCAAATTTGTCTAAGAAAGAATTACCAGAGCAGATATCTGAGCCAGAGAACAGCCTATATTATATTGTTAGTAAGCTACTTAAGATAGGCCCTAAGGTGGGCATAGAATTTATATAGAGTTAAGTTATTGAGTCTATTTATATATAGGCCAAGTTAGGGCCTACTCAGGTTGAGTTAGAATTTAATAGCTAGGCCTAGGCCTAGTCATGTAAAAAATGTAAAGCCTAATTGTTAGTTATGCAATAGGCTAGGCCTATGCCCAAGTGAGATAGTAAATGAGAATATATTTGTCTATGAAAGAAATGAAGCAGTAGTACATGTCAGTCAAAATAGCCACAAATTGAAAGGGCCAGATGAATAAACAGCAACACACTAATTAACAACTATATTCACCAAATATCTTAAAATAGTTTGTATTTGTGTTGGGCTGGATGTGAGACATTGTAATATTGTATAGGGGGTGGGGCAGGTGTGCACCAGCCATGCGTGCTCTGAGTGGGCATAGCCTGCATGTGGCTTGATTCTCTCATCCCTACCCTTCAGGCATATAAGTCCTCCCCAGGTTTTGTCTGCTCTGTACATGTGCAGGCCTGGGGTGAGACACTCGGACTGCCACCCACTTGGCTTGCTGCTGTGTGGGAGGTGCCTGAGTCCAGGGGTCCAGATGGCACAATGGGCGATTCCCACCTAGTTTGCTTGCCTGGGCCCTGGAGGCATGGGATCGCCGCTGTGCGCCAGTGCGCCGCTGTGCGCTGTTGTGGCGCGCCGCTGTGCGCCGTTGTGCGCCGTTGTGTGCCCAAAAAGGGCTTGTGAGCGCCGGAATTTTCCGACCAAACTGCCACCTTCCTGACTATGGGAGGCATGCCATTCTTGCACTAGTGCATCAAGTAACCCTTGCCTCCTGGCTATTAAGTGAGTAAATAATCACCAAAAATAATAATAACCAAATATTATTACTAAATACTAACAAACTAAATAAATACTATGGCTAGGCCCTATGGTTATGTTTTAACCATAAAAAAACTATTCTATTCTAACAATTTTATATCTTGTTTTAGGCCCCCCCTAAGCATTAATTTTGGTTTGTTGCTTAAAATTATTAATGCAATTTTGCACATTTCAAAGCCTAAGGCTAAGGACAAAGGAGTAAGGAGTCTGTGAATACAGTCTGATTAATGGTAGTTGTTATTTGTCCGGTTAACCGGACAAATAGCCATTTGGTTATTCGTCCGGTTAACCAGTTAACCACCCAAGGACTTAATTTCTCCCCTTTCAATGAGCAGGAGCAACGATCCTCCCAAAGACCACTCTTGCCCTGCTAATAGCCATCTTGAGTCTTGACCTCACAAAGACCAAACTATACCCTTGAACTAAGTTAGTCCCTGAAACAACCGAATTTCTGGAAAAGGTTTTAATTTTTTTAATTAGCTGATAAGCGAAAATAATTTGAGACACAAACTTCAAATCTGAATGACTGTCCTTTTGCAGCTTGTTAATTATTTTATCTTACAAATGATAGAGGTTCTCGTGGTAGCGCTACAACCCCTACAACCTCGGTTAACCGGACGAATAACCAAATGGCTATTTGTCCGGTTAACCGGACAAATAACAACTACCTTACTAATTTAGAGCAGAAAATAGAAAACAAACAATAACAATATAGGGAAATGCCCTATTTTAGAGCATCGATGCATATTGTAGATGATAGGCCTAATATGTTAGTGTCCACATGATGTAGATAGGCCTAGTGAGGATTTGAAACCACTTAGACCTTATTCAGTATAAGTTTTAAAAAAACTGAAAAGTTTCGGTATGTCTTTCTGAGTAAAATGGAAGTACCAAGCAACTGCGATTGTAGAGGGAATCTTATGTTACCATGCCGAGTCTGGATATATAAAAAGATCGTTGTTGAATCGATTGGCAAGTTTATTTCTTCGAAAATTTTGCATCTGTAGTATGATGCTCCTGCTACTTAAAAATATATATTATTTGTAATTTCCATTTCATATTTTATTGTTCACGATGTTATTATATTATTCTATACTGTATTAGTACTGTACTTTCTCTCGCTGTGTCGCTTGTATAGTATTTTACTGTAGTCGTATTTCAGTAATTCAGTAAAATTCAGTAATTTAAATAAATTATTGATAGATAACTTATTTTTTACAGTATGATCCATTTAAATAGCGCACTGTCATCGCGAACTTTTATACTGTATGCTGATTAGCTTGATATATAAATACACTTAAAAATGATTGGCGGCCAGACCAGTGGCGCTCGGTGGGTTAACTGCTTAAATTCGGCCTTGTAACCATTTGGAGTTGCGTTGTGTATTGTTCATAATTAAAAGCGGTTCATAAAGTTCATAATTTTAATTCCATTTGGTTTACACATCGGAAGTTAGTAAAATTGCACGACCTTATTACAAAGAAACAAAGATTAAAGATTAAATTTCCGAAATTTAATTGTTGTGTCAAAAGTTTTAAATAGAGGAGTTTTTGTCAAACTTAGTTAAAATTCGGTTTTTAAAGCACATTCTTTTGTGGCATATCATAAATTGCTTTGATCGCTAGATAAATAACTATTTTAAATTGCTCTTTCTCGTTGTTTTGTAAAGTATTATTCAATTCAAAGTACGGATGGATTCGTGACATACGTTACTATTTCTGCTACACTGTTAATTAAATTGTACTGTAAGAGTAAACTGATTATTTTGACAAAAGCAGGCTAAGGAGCGTACAAAGAAAAAAATAATATAAAGATAAACAAGTCAGTTTCTGCTACTGAACTTTGATTTATACATAGAAATGAGTATCAATCCGAATTTCGAGGCAGCAATGGCAAAGGCAAAACAGGTATGAAGTTTTCTCGACTATCTCAGCTATTCAATTAAGTTGACTTAATGGACTATTCACAAATTTGTGGGCGAAGTATTCTATATCACTTTTATATTATATAAAGAGGCATAGGGTAATGTATCATCAACCAAACAAGAATGTGTATTTTTTTTAATTCAAACCTAAGCTACAGATAAGCTACAAAAGCCAAGTTATAGAAAACAGTTACATCTTTCTAAAAAGTATCTGCTTTTGCTATTTTATCAAATAGAAAAAAGTTATTCCTGCTTTTTATGTAAAACCAAACAATGATTTTTATGTATCTTCAAACCAAACAGAGAATTTGATGTTTGGTTTTACAATTTGAGTGAGTGGTTTAATCTTATTTTAAGGAGTGAACTATCATAAATTATGTGATTTGAAAGCATTTTTCATGCTCTATAAATAACTACATTTATGGTCATTTAATTGGCAAGCAACCACATACAATCTTTGTTTAAAGTACATACTGAAAAAATGTTGTTAAAAAGTATGCTTTTGCAATAAAAATTTCTACTGAAATATCAATATCTTTCTTTCCTCTTAATGCTTCATTGCACATCATGCCTTAGCTTGTAGATAATTTCTTCAACTTTCAAATTAGTTGTTCTGTGAAACACAATAGCTTGTTTCTGTCTTGCACGAGACCAAGGAAGACATCAAAATTCCTGTTCGGTTTTGAAGATACACTGTTTGGTTGATGATACATTACCCTATCTGGCTAAATACTATGTTCCCTGTGGCTATAGTAGTTAATAAAATGTGGTTTAAAGTATATTCTGCATTTTTATTTTTATAAGAATAGTTCTTTTTTGGTAGCAGCCATTAGTAACATTAGTTACATTACATTAGACATTAGTAACAAATGATCTGATATAACCTAAGTCCGAATCTTGTGATGCCACTATAAATGGGTACAGATCAAATCGTCATAATCTAAAACGTCATATGAATTATGATGATGATGATTTGCACAAGTGTCACAATATTCAATTTAATATGACGATCTTGACTATTTGTTCATTGCTCATTTTGATTATGAATATGATTTAAATATTTAATGATGCATAATTCAAACAAATAATTGATTTAAAGGCAGTTAAAAGTAAATGCAGATAAAAAAAGCACCAATAAAAGCATTAGGTAGGCACAATGAACAGACAAATGCAATATGCAAATATTGCAAATCATGACAATGCAATAGAAGGGCATGTTTGAGTTACATGTACATAGCTACATGTTGAACGAAACTCAGTGCATATGTTATATAATGTGCAATGTACTTTGAATGGCTCAAATGACATTATTTTTGTTTGTTTGTTAAACGGCCTTGTCCAATCTAGACTGCAGGTCAGCCCTTGTGGGGGCTCTACTGCTGTATATATTTTCTTGTATTAAAACAATTTTATTAAAATGTAAATAAAAAAGTGAAAAATAGAAATTTAGAATTTTAAAATTTTTAGAAGGTCCAAAGTTTTGGTTCAATAAAAATAAAAGAAATAGATTGAGTGAAATTTTGCGATAGGTAAATCAGGTAACTAGGCAATGAATATTTGGGCACTGAGCCATGGTGTTAAAAATGGTCAGAACATTGGTATTTTGAATTTAGCATTCAGTATTTTGGTAAATGCATAGTGGGGTTAAAAGAGAAATATATATTTTTTACAGTGTGTGTAATAACTGTGCTTGACAATATTTTATATGACAATAGCTGGGGTATAGTTTCAAAGGGGGACATGAGAGATGCAAGACAGCAAGAGTGAACCGTCACCACCCTCCCTCGCGCTTATTTTTTAAGTTTTATATTTCGGTAGAATAATGATAATTTGCGTCTTTTAGTTCGATGCGCAGTAGTTGGCTTTACGAAAAGTAGGCATTCCGCTAGAATATGTGAGGATAATGTGAGTATAAATATCAGAGTCTCAATTACAGGTGTATCTAACCAATGAGACGAAGTCAAGCCGACAAACCGGCCCAGTGTCTGTGGCTCACCGGCACCTGTGGCAGCCAGTACAAGCAACCCCAGGGAACGTCCCACGTCTCGGTGTTTTAGTCTCAGATGACTTAGTGTCTAGTGCCGGGACTTGTTATTTTTTTCCACTTTTTTTGCCAAACTAAAGAGCAAGCGCAACATGAGATGAACTGCTGCATATGTTGGGTGCTGTGTGGAGATTGTTTTTTTGGTTGCTGTTGCAGCAACAGCTTCCTCTTTTAGTTTGTCCTGCCTGGACCCCTGGGCGCTGGTGTAGCAGCAGCTATTCTCCTCTCCAGGATTTCCCAGAGGTGATGTAGAACAGGCATTCTGGACCCTGGTTTTATCCTAATCGGATCAGGGCGCCTGTCTAGGGTGACATTATTTTTGTAGAGCCAAGTGAGACAAGGCCAAAAATGTATGCTTTGCTTATGCTTTTAGCAAAGCTGTTTGCAAAGCCAATAAAATAACAATATGACAACTTCGGTAATGTCACATTGTCAAATGTGGACAATATGCCAATTTAGATAATGTTATTTTTTTACAACCCTCATATGACAATTTAGAATATGACGATTTTGGCCAGAGCCCTATAAACTTATATCTGTGCAGTCTAAATTAAAAATATGAAGAAGTGGCAAAGCCATACCTATTCCATAGCTTAACAAATAGACATTGCATAGACATCAATTTTCTATAAATTACAGTCAATTGCAAAAGCCATCTAAAATGTGTAAAGGGGGTACATTAGAGAAACATGTTTCTGGGAGGTTCTGCTAAAGTAAAATAAAAAGGTTTGAGTATATCATATTCTACATAAAACTACTGTACAATACAAATTCTCTGTACAATATTAATGGGATACACTTAGAAAACACTATAAACAATGATTGAAAAAAGAAAAAGATAATTCCAACCAAAAATGCAAAGTAAAAAACATTCTTTTACTAAAAAATAATTGTTAATATATATTTTTATATCCTCTTTCTTAATTTTTAATTTGTTTATTTCAGTATCAATGCATTAGTAAAGTTTTTTAGTTCTATGTAAGGTTTATGCTATTTTTTCTTAATTTTTAATTTGTTTATTTCAGTATCAATGCATTAGTAAAATTTTTAAGGTCTATGTAAGGTAGTTTTTCTAAAGTTCGATCACACAGCGAATACTTTGAAAAAAAAAATTTTGGCACTTTATAACTTTTTTGTTTTTTGCACTAATTGTAGCATATAAACACTTGTTGTAAAGTATATTTTTCTTCTTTCTATTGATAGTAGGCATTATTTTCTTAACATAATATTTATATTCCTTTTTTCATCAGAACACAGCATTGTTTTTTTTTCATATTTTTTCGTTTTTTTCGCTTACTAGAGTCCCTATGTTAGTATTCTTATATGTTTCTTAGTTAGAAAATTCAGTAATTTAAATAAATTATTGATAGATAACTTATTTTTTAACATATTGAAGTTAACAAATATCTATATATATAAGAATTCCTCTCAAAAAATATTTTTTTTGTACATGCTTTTAAAAAATGTTTTTATCTTTATTCTGTTTCCATTGGCCCAGGCCTATGTTCATTCATTTTTTATTTAGATTTTTCTTTAATTTGGCAGTCTTTGATAGGTATTAGTTCAAAGTACCAATTGGTACCAAAAGTTTCAAAGTTGGCATGCAATAAGTAGTTCTTTGCATATAATTAAAAAATCTGAATTTTTTGTTTGTTGTAATACCATGTTATAATCCAGACTATGAACTAGTGGCATTGGAGCAATCAAAGGATTTAAACATGATGCAATTTGTTCTAGCATGCAATCAATTGTGCACATTTGCATAATAATGCAAGCGTTGAATTGAATTAGGCTAGTAAAAGCAAACAATGTTAGTATAAACTAAATATGAAGTCAAGATTCATTCTTTAATTAGAGCTTAAAATCAATGCTTTGCCACATATGCCTTTGTAAAGTATTGTGGAAAGCAAATCTAGTCAGTTGAGTATACAGCAATTTGCTACTGTAGAACATGCTTGACAGTATTTCACACTATGTTATGGACATGGTGTACAAAGTCTCCTTTGTAATCGCCAACTAGAAGCCAGGGTTGCTGGTGTATCAGACTGACCCCCATCATCTGTTCAAGAGACAAAGCACCATGTCTGGTCTCTGTTGATTTTCTCTGAAAATTCTCTGCTTAGAAAGACACATTTTACTAAGAAAATTAATGCAGCTGTTGGTATATCCCACATTGTGTATATTGTCATTTTATTGTTACCTATAGATAATTAGATGCTCTTGCAATGAGGAGCAGACTCTGTAGGTCTCTATTATACAGAGAGTGACAAACTGTTAGTATTACTTATTACAACCCGAGTAATAAGTAAAAGGACTAGGGGTCTATGGGCTTACGTGTGACATTACATCCAAAGATTTATTTTTAAGATTGGCTACAATATACCTTTTTAATGCCAGAAATCCAGCTTTGGTTAGCTTTGTTTATTGTTAACAAATAAAATTCCAACTTTCATAATTTGTAAACAAAAAGGGTGCTTTTAATAAAAAAGTTAAATTGGTATGTTAGTACTCCTGATTGTTGCTTATCTGTGTCTCCCAAATTCCTCAATTTTCTCATTTCCTATATTCAATTTATCCTGCTTCTCTGTTTTTGCTTATCACTGAATACCTGCACCTGTACATCCAGATTGCCGCCAGTCTGACAGCCTCTGCTCCAGTCGATGGCTCAGCACCATCGCTGCCTACAGACGGAGGCATTAGTGTTGTCGGAGCCAAGCGCAGCTTTCATTCCAATTCGGATGATGAAGGCTCTCCGGCTACTAAGCGCAGCTTTGCTGGGCCTGGCGCTGGAGATGCCACATCTGGCGCAGCTGGTGGCGGCCCAGCTAGCAGTGCTAAACTTGCCGCCGCCGCGGCTGCCGCTGCCAAGATCAATGAGAAACTATGCGGCAGTGCCACCCCGGCAGCCGCAAAGCCACCGATGCTAATAGCCCCGCTAGTGCCAGACGCCACCACTTCGGCACCTAGTCACACCTTCGAGTTAAAAATACTGGATCGATACGTGGGCTTAATGATCGGCCGCGGTGGCGAGACCATCACCCGCCTACAGGCCGAATCCAGCGCTCGCATCCAGATCAGCTCAGACAGCGTCAACGGCGAGCGTCAGGTGACAATCTCCGGTGGCAAGGCCGAAGTCGATCGAGCCAAGCAAATGATGGAGTCTATGATAGCCGAGAAGGGCGGCAGCGGTGGCAGTCGACCACGCGAGGGAGACGCGGGCCTAGAGAGCATCCAGCTGGATGTGCCGGCTGCCAAGGTCGGCCTTCTGATTGGCCGCGGCGGCGAGAATATTAAAAGTTTGCAAGAGAAGTCCGGAGTCAAGATGGTGCTTATACAGGACACCAATACGGCCTCGCTGACCGAAAAGCCGCTAAAGATTACCGGTGAGGCTCGCTTGTTGGAAGAAATTGCTACCTGACTAATTACCCTTCCTTTAGTGGGTTACTGGCAGAGCGGCTAATGCGTCTGCCTCGCGCACAAAGGTCCCTGAGCTGGATTCCATGACGAGGCCTCATTAGTTAGAGCGCAGCAGTGGAAAGAGAGACTCACGCACTTAAGGGGCCTGACAAAAAATTTTCACTCGCTGACCCTGTGGGAGGGTCTGTACATGAGTCAGCATAATGGGCAGATTTGCCTCTCGCTGGCTGCGGGCCCATTCTTACCAAAGTATTAGCCGGAGCCCTCCTGCAAATAGCAATTATACCCTACCTTTTCTGCTTTTCTTTCACCTGCTTGTCTCATTCTAAACGCCAGGCACTCCGGATCGTTTGAACTACGCGCGCGACTTAGTGATGGAGCTGCTAAACTCCAAGGAGCAGCAACAGCAGCCGCAGCAGCGTGAATTTGGCCAGGGCCCCAGGGGCGGTGGCGGTGGCGGCGGCTTCGGCGGAGGTGGCTTCGGCGGTCGAAGCGGCTTCGGTGCAGGCGGCGGCGGTCCCTATGGCGGCGGAGGCAGCAGCGGCTACGGGGAGAGCTTCGAAGAAATAAAAGTACCTCGCCGTTGCGTTGGCGTTGTAATTGGCAAAGGTGGCGAAATGTTGCGCAAGATCAATCAAGACACTGGCGCCAAAGTGCAGTTCAAGCAAGAAGGTCCCGGAGATCGTGAATTGCCCGAGCGCACTCTGCAGGTTGGCATTCGCTATTGCTAGTTTATTGCTCTTAGAGCTAGATAGACTATAAGGACAACAGCTGATAAGGTTAGTGAGGACAACATCTGATAAGGTTAGTGAGGACAACAGCTGATAAGGTTAGGAGGACAACAGCTGATAAGGTCAGTGAGGACAACAGCTGATAAGGTCTGTGAGGACAACAGCTGATAAGGTTAGTGAGGACAACAGCTGATAAGGTCTGTGAGGACAACAGCTGATAAGGTTAGTGAGGACAGCAGCTGATAAGGTTAGTGAGGACAACAGCTGATAAGGTTAGTGAGGACAACAGCTGATAAGGTTAGGAGGACAACAGCTGATAAGGTCAGTGAGGACAACAGCTGATAAGGTCTGTGAGGACAACAGCTGATAAGGTTAGTGAGGACAACAGCTGATAAGGTCTCTGAGGACAACAGCTGATAAGGTTAGTGAGGACAGCAGCTGATAAGATTAGTAAGGACAACAGCTTAATAGGTTAGTGGGCTGTTTTGTGATCTCTTATTAAATTCCTTCAACTCGCCAGATCTCGGGCAATGTGCACTCCGTTCAAATGGCATCTGAGCGAGTTCACGAGCTCATTAACGCGGTGCTTAACGGTAACATGCCCGGGCCGGACAGGCAGCGCGGGGGCCCGGAAAATCGGCCAACAACTTACGCAATCCCTGCTGAGAAGGCCGGCCTGGTCATTGGCAAGGGCGGCGAGACCATCAAGGAGATTATGCGAGTCTCCGGCGCCTACGTTGCCATTCAGAGAGAGCCGCCGCCTAATGAATCAATCAAGGTGTTCGATATTCAGGTAAAAATTCCTGTGAAAGATGAAATAATCAATGTGCTGCTCGAATACTCAAAGGCTTGTATACGAGCGTAAGCAGTGATATGGGATGCCATGTTTTGATTTCGATCAATTGCAGGGTTCGCAAGCCCAAATTGCGGAGGCTGTACGCCTTATCTGCGAGAAGGCCGGCCTGCCGCATCAGCAGCAGCAGGGCGGCTACAACCAGCAGTACGGAGGCGCCTCGTCTGGTTACTATGGAAACAATGGCCAGGAGCAGCAGCAGCAGCAGCAGGAATCCATGCCAGCCCCGCAGTACAATAGCCAGACTGGCCAGATGGACTATAGCCTGGCCTGGGCCGAGTACTACCGCAGGCAGGGCATGAACGAATACGCCGATGCCATCCTGCTGCAGAGCGGTCAGCAGCAGCCTGGCTCATCTTCTCAGGCGCAGCCGCAGTCGCAACAGCAACCGGTTTGTTCTGTTAATATTTCTACATGCTGTATTGGGTTTTTAAAAGAGAATAGATTTAGCCCACAAGTTAGGGCTTCGGACCCCTGACTGCGAGGTCCTGAGTTCGAGACTCAGTCCATGGAAATAGCATAAGAAAGACTCAAATTAATTACTTATTGCCTCCGTTCAACTCACTGTAAAATGGGTGCCACTAATCATTCATCCGGTGACAGTAGACCCGCAGCCAGCGATGAGGCTATTCTGCCCATTTCGCTGACTCTAGAGCACACACACAGATACTGTATGTAGGCATACACTCACGCAGGTGTGCACATTTCATCGTCAGACATTGTACGCTCTTACTGTGCCTAGGAGGTTGGCCCTCAAGGAAATAACCTGCATGACAAGCACCCAAGCTTTCTCTCTGCGGCTGCGCCCTAAATATATGTGGCTTCGCTGCGGAATCGAGCTCAGGTTACCTCGGTGAGAGAGGCACACGCGTTATACCGCTCTGCCATTCACCCCCGTCGGTAGTAGCTAGGGTAACAATTGGGCAGGTGTGTCGGCCCCCCAGTCCACAGACATAATGTACGAGTATACTGCTGAAGCTGAGGATGTACATCTGCTCCAACTACTTTCAGTAAAATACTTGTTTGGCTTCAACCTATTCTCAATAATTTGACTCCTAACACAGGCTTCGCAGGAGCAGCAGTATCAGCAATGGCAGCAGTGGCAGCAATGGCAGCAGCAGTCAAACGGCAGCCAGCCACAGCAGAGCGGCTGGCCGCAGAGCCGCGAGCAGCAGCAGGAATCCGGCGGTGGCTCCGCCGGCTCGGACAGTCGCGGCGCTGCGGGCCAGCAGCAGAACTGGTGGGATAAATCAGCTAGCGGCAAGAACTGATTAAGCCATTATTTATTAGGTGAGTTTTCAGAAACTTTGCTCATTCAGTGATATTTGTAGTAAAAAATTGCTGAAATAAAGTTGCCAATTATGAGATTAGCCACAAATCATAACTAGAATTTTTCTAAACTAAATGTATTTAAAGTGTCCGAATTGGCAGTGATAGCTCATCAAGCTAAGGTCTAGCTTAATAGATAGTAAACAAAATGCGTCGATTTGTTTTGTTATTTTCGGTCTCGGACCGACACGTTCCTCTCCCCCCCTTTGAACTCTTCTCTCATCCTGTACAGGTTCATGATCATGATGAAGCGAGCGCATGTCGATGGCTATTCTAATCTAAAAATATTAATAAATCAAATTCATAATGTTTAAATGAAAGTGCCGCACATTATATATTTAAATGCTACTTCAACCTCGTTTTAGTTTTCTAGGAAAAATGTATAAAATTAATTTTTTCAACATTCAAAAGACAAACTTCATAATAGTCGTCGAATATTCGAAATGAAATTTAACCATTTAAATGATTTGAAATTCGCGCCAAAGCAGTCAATTGTAGCTGTTTTTGCAGCATTTTAAACTCATTTTAATAGAAGTAGGAAACAATTTAACAGATTTAGTGTTTCAATTTTGGATAATAAAATCACACTAAAATGAGAAGAAAGCAATCGGATAACGCACGCACGCACGCGCTCAGTCCAATTTAAATCCAAGCCGGTGCCGCCAGAACAGCGGAGAGCGGACCTAATTCGACAGCACCTGCCGCCGCTATTTTTTAAGTGAAGTGTTTTTCTGTGCATCTCTTCTTGTCTTGCTATAATTATTCAAGTTTGATGCAACACTCAAAATGTACTTTTATTATCATATGTTAAATTGCAACGCTTTGTTTACAAACTCCCGTTTATATTTTTTAACAACCACACTCGCGTCCCCTGCTTTCTATTTCCTATTTGAAATTAAATTCTAGAAGTGAATTTTCGCAACTATTAAAACTATGTGCTCCATTTTGCTATGAATTTTAATGGCCTAGGAACTGCTAGTATTCATTTTCGGGTAAGTATCAGCGGGCAGTTAATCAGCTATTGTTGTCCTAATATTTCCACTGTTGATTCGGGTACGATAAATTCAGAAAGTCTAGATCTTTCTAGAATCTTTTAAAAATCTCGCATCTTGAACTCTAATATTTAAATAAGTTATATTCTCACTAACAAGCTTATTTTATTCTTTATAAATTATAAATTGTCATACGATCGCTACTGAATATAGCAATAAGGAAAGCACAGTGTGTTTTGGTCCGCCTCAATCACACATGCAAGTGAGTACAATATTTTTCATATTGATATTGTAATAAATGATTGATTAACCGAATATTGAATCCACCTTACTTCAACTATAACTTGTCTAAAAGATCTTTCGCAATCTAAAATTAGGTTTCAGTTTTAAACAATCCATTTTTAAATTAAATCTTTGGTAAAAGAAAACTAGAAGTAAATAGAAACTTTATTTAAAACTTATTCGCCCTCTTGTGTGTTGTGCTGCCTTTAGTAATTGAGCTTTTTTATTACAAATAGAGTTGTAAGAAAGTGTTTATTGGACTCTTATAAGCGTGCATAAACTTATATAATACTAGCCACATTGCAAAGCAAGACACACGCTTGCTAAAAACTTAATATTTCTCTTAAAAAGTGAATGTACTTTTTCGTAGTTGTCTGCCCGCGTCGCTAGCTGTTCCTGTGTAAGCATTGATGCGGGCGCTTTTCTTGTTAACATGCTCTGCGACGCCGTTTAGAACTATGACGACTAGTTTAGAACCCAACTTTTACGTTTCATTAAAATTATAAAGTTCGTTGTCTTCTATTTAATAGGCCATGTGTTCCTAACAACGGCAGAAGATTGTGTTTGTGTTTGATGTCATCCTTTGTGTGCATAAAAGAAAATGATTGGTTTTGTCATAGTCTTTTGTTATTTTAATATCTAATAAATTTATGCTGACAATAATCAAATTGTTGTACAGTCGCACGTGTAGCCATGAAAGCTACAACTAGTAACGCATCGTCAAACGTAGCAAAAAATGATCTCACGGAAACTTTTACCGATTTGCCAGCTAAAAAGCACGGATAGTACATATAGTGTGGTGTCCAAAAAAGTAGTGATACTTTCCGATAGACCAGGGGTCGGCAAACTCCGGCCCGCGGGCCAGATGCGGCCCTCGAAGCTCCCAAATCCGGCCCGTTGCCCCTTCTGACATCTACAGTGTCCTGTTTCATCTCTCTCGTGTCTAATCTCTCCTGTATCTCATCTCTCCCGTGTCTAATCTCTCCTGTGTCTCATCGCTCTCGTGTCTAATTCTCCCGTGTCTCATCGCTCTCGTGTCTTATCTCTTCCGTGTCTAATCTCTCCTGTGTCTCATCTCTCCCGTGTCTTATCTCTCCCGTGTCTCATCTCTCTCCTATCTCATATTTATACATTCAATGCGGCCCGCTGCCGTCTTATAGGTTCTCTCTTTGGCCCGCCAGCAAATAAGTTTGCCTACCCCTGCGATAGGCTACTACATGCTTACTACATGCTTAATACATGCTTAATACATGCTTAATAGTGGCGTTCTGAAGCCTGGCTAGTCATCTTGCACAATTGGTCACTGCTTAAAGGAGATTCAAGGCTGAATTAAAAATTCTGCCTCATCCTCCATATTAACTGGATCTGGCACTTCAGACTTCCGGAGTTCGCCGAAACTAATTAAGCACTATCCGGCGGAGGGGCATTTTCACACGCTATCGGAAACCATTTCCTTTCCCAGAACATGGTCAATCGCTGGGAAAAGCCAGATTTTCCGCTAGTAATTATGTTGGGAATGCTTTTCCACACGATGATAAGCAAAGACAATTTTGGAACTCATTGAACTACTGCGCATATCAAGGATTCACTAATGGTAAATAGATAACAAAACTGCTTTTCAACTCGACGATAAATTTACTTATTTGCCGGGGGGCCTGGGGCACTTGACGCACAAGCGAAGGAACGGCATGCCCCCAGGCCGGCGAACTAGGCGGGAGTCGCCCATCGCGCCATCTGGACCCCTGGACTCAGGCACCTCACACAGCAGCAAGCCAAGCGGGGAAGGGGGCGGCAGCCGGAGTGCCTCACCCCAGGCCCGCACACGCACAGAGCAGACCAAACCAGGGGAGGACTTAGATGCCTGAAGAGTAGGGACGAGAGTATACACATTGGTGCACACCCGGCCCAACGCACAAACACAAACAAGCAGGCATGCAGAAGGCAGGGATTAAGCTATTTTAAATTAGCTTTGGTTGCACAGAATATGGTGCATCTCCGCAAGTCACTACTTCGCAAACCTCCGGCTCCAACTAAGCCCCGAAATAATTGTGACTTGGAGGGAGGAACTATAATCAGCGACCACTGGAAAGTGAGGCAGCGACGTTAGCCGCTGACCCACTCACCCCATGACGATAAATATAACATTCTAAAATATTTACTCCCCAGTGCGCCGCGGAGGAGGTTGCTGCGTCATGGAGAAATTGCAATGAGTGCAAGCGGCAGTGCGAACGGACGTCTTGCAGTGCCACTGTCATGCAGGTCCGCCCGCCTCTGCAGTCAGCGCCGTGCAGCCGGTATTACTGCGCTGAGCCTGGTTTTGCACTGCCTGCAGGCGTGACCACTGCGAGTCGGCCAGGATCGGCGCCAGACCGGGACAGCAAACTCCAGCAATAGTCGGCAGATTGCTGTCCAGAAGCATGTCCTTGTCGCTTCCCCAGGAAGTTCCCGCGAGGCGCGGAGAATTTTGCAGCGGGGCCTGCAGGCTCAGGGTGCTGCGAGTGCGGCTCTTCAGACCGTCGAGATATTCAACGGTTCTGGCCGAGGGTCTGATTTTTACCGTAAGAGCTAGTGTATTCCCCCATACAAGAACTCGCACTGCGCCTCAGTGCGGCATCGCCAGGCCTTCAAACTTTATCAGCGAGTCACCCGAATGTGTCTGCATCATCTCCGACTTCAGTGGTCTCTCTATCTATCTATTTGCAGGGGGCCCGGGGCACTTGTCGCACAAGCGACGGAGCGGCACGCCCCCAGACCGGCGAACTAGGCGCTTAGCGCCCATCGCGCCGCCTCCCCTGAGCAGGCTATTATTTCAAGCTTTGACTGCACGAAATATGGTGCACCTCCGCCGGTCGCTATACTGTCCAAACCCCCCAACAAGTCCCGAAATTAATCGTGACTTGAAAGGTAAATCGAACTAGCGTCCTTTGGAGTGCGAGGCAGCGACGTTAGCCGCTGACCCACTCGCCCCTTGACTTCAGTGGTCACGCAGCTTTATCTATAAGGTGGTGCAGCAAAAAATTGTCAGGGGGATTTCCCTTTTTGGTAGTTCTACTGTTAACGGAATGAAGACAGCATACCTTTCAAAACTATTTTAAAGTTCGGAAAATAATGTTCTGTCCATGGATTACTTTCCTATTTCTGAACTTTCACAAGGGCACGACGCATTTTCTCATGCAAAATTAAGAAATTATTTAAAATTAATCATATCTGCCATGCACGGCTTTTGCACAATTTTTAATTTAATGAAAGTCGAGGACTTGAAAATGCAAAAATTATTTTTATCAAGAACTACTTGATCAGTAATGAAAGTCTTTATAATTCTGCGACTTCTACGAGTAGATCACCTTTATATATACGAACGGTATGAAAGGAGCCGCCCGGGCAGGTGAGTGGCAGAGCGGTTAATGCTTCTCTCTCGCACCATGGTCCCTGAGCTCGAATCCTCGAGGCTCGAGGCTGCACATGCATTTAGGAGGCCTTCTCTCAGGCAAGGAGGAAGGCTTGCGGGCTTGTTTTATAATTTATGCCCATCAGGACCCATGAACAGTGAGTGTTACTCGTGCACGCATGTCGGAGTGTAGTTAAAAATGCCTGCGCGCGGTAATCTGCATCGTGCGTGTGTGTTCAGGAGCGGAATGTGCCGAACTCCTCACTGTCGTTTCGATTGATTTGATCTTGAGTTTATAATTTCCTTACTGGTCTCCGTCATACATGATGCCTAATTTAACTGGATGTTGAAGCTTACGCGCGTACAATCAGCAGTTTTGTCATCATGGAGCTATACAATGGCTCGCTGTTTTAGAGATGACAATTTCCATATTCCTTTAACTTTATTTAAGCACAGCTCACTAACTTAAAAAATTAGACACACAAGCTTAAACTAAAAATGTAGAGAATTTATTTAGCTTTATTATAAAACAAACGTTTAGAAAATCTGTTGCACGATAGTTCTCATGTGTTATTCTCTAAGTGGTGCACCAGAGTTTCCCATCTGCTTACTTTGTGTATTTTGACTATCCAGTTTCTAGATTCGGAGCTCTATGACTGTAGACAATTTAATTGCATGAGTGGGAACGGTGAAGATTTAGCCTCTCTGTTGCGACCCTAGACTGCACAATCTTCTTTACAGAGTTGAGTATAAATACCTGTACATGCATTCAGCCGCAATTTAGCCATGGAGAACAATAGCGAGCACAGCAAAGATTCAAGAGCTACTGTATGCAATCCTTTTGCTATTTGTCTCTTTGTGCCACGCGAATGTGCAGTTACTGGCATGCTATTGTTCTCTGGAGGCCTGACCATGAGACGGTAAGTTTCGATCTGAATGCTAGAGCTGCTAGTTATTTATGCGAGTGCATTCCTCGCACCAATTCATGCAGAGGCATCCAGTGTGAGTCCTACTGCAGGTCGAATCTCTTTGCAAAAGCTAACTCACTACAACACTGCAGTTTCAAGCCACTAGCAACTCGTTTGTGAGCATTTTCGAAATACTGAAAGCCCTGATTGTATTAACGAGCTGAAAGAAGCAATGATTTCGAATTTCCACATTTGGTGCAGAATTACTGCGCGAAAGATCCATTCCTGGATAGAGATGATTCAAATGAGACTGAGGACGAGGACTCGACTCTACGCACTTTTAGTCCTCTTGGCGAGCTGCGCGCTGCTTGTCATCGTGGGCTGGAACCGGCAGGCGATTGCGCAACTACTCAAATCGGATTTCGAAAGAACTCAGGAAGAAATTCTCGATAACTTGTTCGCCGAGAATAAATTCTCAATTTGGAAATCCGACAAAACATGCCCCGGCTACTGGGAGCTTCGAGATGTAAACTTCTTCCATCCAGCGCTCAATCAGAGACTCTGCAAGAACATTGCAGCGTATACGATGATCGACAATAAATTTCCAATCTGCGAGATCCCAGAAACCTTGCCAACGCAGCTTTTGAACAGGGTCAAAGAGACAGCCATGAAAGGCTATATTATTAGCGTCTTGACAAAAAAGAATGTCACAATCTACACTTATCCAGCTGAAGACATTGTGTCTGGGCAAATACTATCGTCAAAGCACAACTGGGAGCCAGACCAGGTGGCTCTGACTCTGTCCTTCGCCCAGAAGTTCCCGGTCGGATCCGTCACCTTCATGGACGTCGGCTGCAACATCGGCGCCTACACCCTGCAGGCCAGGGATGCCGGCATTCCGACGGTGGCTGTGGACGCGAACATTAGGAACCTCGTCAGGATCCGAATGTCCGCCAACGAAATGCACTGGGGCTCCGACAACAAGCTGAAGCTGATGTGGATGTACTTCCACAGCTCCGTGTCCCTGCAGTACCTCAACTTCGGCACGAAATGGTGCAACGTCGGCGGCGCCACGTCAAGCAAGGAAAGCATAACCGACACAATCCCCGTGATGACCGGCAGGGCCGACGACCTCGTGAGCAGCGTGACCACGGACCTGGTGGTCATGAAGATCGACATCGAGGCCAGCGAGCACATCTTCTTCTCAACTGGCGAGCAGCTCTTCGAGAAGAAGAAGATCATCGCCGTCCAGATGGAGTTCTGGCGCGCCGACTTCGGCCCGAAATCGAGCAGCTCTCCGAATTTCGATAAAATTGTGAAATTCTTCGTCCAACGGAATTATAGTTTGTACTCTGCTGATTCGCCAATTAAGCCGCTGAATATTGACTCCCTCACTGCCTGGGATGTCATTTGGATCAGGAATGACTTCAAGAGCATCGTGTTCGACAATGTTATGAAACAAATTACAAAATAATTTTTCTCTTTTTCAGATAACTTCTGACTGATTTAACGAAAAAGCGGTCGCAAAGAAAAAGAGCTGAGCGTTTTAATGTCGATCTGCAAATGCCATGATCCTTGTTATTTGTTATGCTTGACTCATATTTAATGTCGATCTGCAAATGCCATGATCCTTGTTATTTGTTATGCCTGACTCATATTTAATGTCGATCTGCAAATGCCATGATCCTTGTTATTTGTTATGCTTGACTCATATTTAATGTCATTAAAAACTAATGTTCTTTTTTATATTTGAATAAACTATCCGTCGGTGCTCTTTTAGTGTGTTGCATCTTCTGAACACTTCCACCCGAAAGTAAAGCGCCCAAAGTCAAGTCCTAATCCGACCTACTTTAATACGAATTAAGTCAGCAAAAACTGTCATTTTAGAATCTGCAGAGAAGCCATGCAGGGATTCATGTTCGCTTAAATGTCAGATAGTTAAGCTTTATACTTCTCAGTGAAACATGCTGGCTCGCTAGTAGAGGATGAGCAAATATATGGCGAATCAATAATAAACTACAAGTATAATGAAAAATAAAATAAATAATATTCCTAGTAGCATAACTAGTGTGGGGTCCTTGTACGATTATCCATATTTTCATTTTAGCGAAGGCCTCAACCCGTCAAGGACTTCACGTATAGTGAAATCAATCAGCGGATTAATGGATAGGAATCCACATGCGACTTATAGTCCTCATTTATTCAGCACTGAGCAGGATTACTCTGAAAATGTACAGCAAATCCGTACAGCAGCCACCCCAAATCCACACAGCAGCCACCCCGAAATCCACACAGCAGCCACCAAAAATCCATATTGCGGCCAACCCCAAATCCATACTGCAGCAGCCACCCAAAATCCACACACCAAATCCATACTGCAGCCACCCCAAATCCATACTGCAGCCACCCCAAATCCATACTGCAGCCACCCCAAATCCATACTGCAGCCACCCCAAATCCATACTGCAGCCACCCCAAATCCATACTGCAGCCACCCCAAATCCATACTGCAGCCACCCCAAATCCATACTGCAGCCACCCCAAATCCATACTGCAGCCACCCCAAATCCATACTGCAGCCACCCCAAATCCATACTGCAGCCACCCCAAATCCATACTGCAGCCACCCCAAATCCATACTGCAGCCAACCCCAAATCCACACAGCAGCCACCCCGAATCCATACTGCAGCCACCCCGAATCCACACAGCAGCCACCCCAAATCCACACAGCAGCCACCCCAAATCCATACTGCAGCCACCCCGAATCCATACTGCAGCCACCCCAAATCCATACTGCAGCCACCCCGAATCCATACTGCAGCCAACCCCAAATCCACACAGCAGCCACCCCAAATCCATACTGCAGCCACCCCAAATCCACACAGCAGCCACCCCAAATCCACACAGCAGCCACCCCAAATCCAATACTGCAGCCAACCCGAATCCATACTGCAGCCAACCCGAATCCATACTGCAGCCAACCCGAATCCATACTGCAGCCAACCCGAATCCATACTGCAGCCAACCCGAATCCATACTGCAGCCAACCCTATAATTCATTCTGCTTTCACCCAGAAACTTCCACTGCTGTATTCAGTTAAAAAGAAGTGTAAATTTAATATTTCGATTTCAAAGATTTTTAATTTATTTGTTAAAATGCATACGCAATATGCTGCCAGTACGGTAAGTTTTTACTCGGGTAGCTGCCAGCATCTGCAATACTTTAGTAAGTGATAACTAACTATACAGGCTAGTTGTGTCCATTTATGGCCTGTCAATTGAACACATGTTTAACATGTACTTTGAAGTACAGAAAGCATAGCGTTTTAATCGAAGACACATTTTATATTACAGCTCTATATTTACAGGACTTTGCTTTTCAAACCCAATCGGGTTCTCCTATTGGCTAAGCCGTGTTCACTAAACCCCCTCTACCTTCTCGTCCACCAAACCACCCACCCGCGACCTGCAACCCAGGTTGGCCTGCCACCACACGCCATGGCTTCACGAGCTGGTGTACATACGCCCATGCGTCACGATTGGGTGAGGTTTGTGGCGTCACTAATTAGAACACTAGGCTCAAACTAAAAAAGCGTTTTTGAATCGCTGCACAGATTTTCCTGGTCATAAATTACAGCAGCGAAGACATTTCAATGCTCACTGCAGTGCCTCATTTCTTCACTCAGAACCGCTCTGTCTATTATTTTCAATTCCTCGACCAAAAAGCTTGCCCCAAAAATGTCTTCCACTCACCGACGCAAGCTCAGTAGTCCTCGGCGGCTACATCAGCCTCTGCCCGATCATCGGTGTTCGGTTGCCATGGAAACAGAACCGGTTGAATTAGCTACGCGGTGCAATGAGCTGCCTTCATCGCGGCTGCAGCAGATTCTTTCTAGCCTGAGCCGCCTGTACGCCGACCTCGCCCCGAAGCCGCACCAGTCGAAATCGAACTCTGCTAACATCCAGTCAGCAGCCGCATCTGCTCTACAACAACTTGCCGCCGCGCACAAGCAACTTCTGGCTGGCCTGGATTTACTGCGAAGCTTGGAGACGACGCAGACGTCCCTGACTCAGACATACCAGACATCCTGTTCGGAGTCCGAAGCGACTTCAATGGCCATAACTGTTGCGCCAGCCATTGTGAAGGGTCGAAAACCGATCAGCGCCCCGGACAAAGTGGATCCAACATTTGTCCCCCAGCTATCCGCTGATGGGGTGAGTTGAGAATCCGCTGATGGACGATTGAATCTTTACGCATCCGCCCACGTCTATCAGCACAAGCCTAATTCGCCTCTGATCCTCCTTCCGCCCCTGATCCTCCTTCCGCCCCTGATCCTCCTTCCGCCCCTGATCCTCCTTCCGCCCCTGATCCTCCTTCCGCCCCTGATCCTCCTTCCGACCCTGATCCTCCTTCCGCCCCTGATCCTCCTTCCGCCCCTGATCCTCCTTCCGACCCTGATCCTCCTTCCGACCCTGATCCTCCTTCCGCCCCTGATCCTCCTTCCGACCCTGATCCTCCTTCCGCCCCTGATCCTCCTTCCGACCCTGATCCTCCTTCCGCCCCTGATCCTCCTTCCGCCCCTGATCCTCCTTCCGCCCCTGATCCTCCTTCCGCCCCTGATCCTCCTTCCGCCCCTGATCCTCCTTCCGCCCCTGATCCATCCACCCCCAATGCTGTTTCCGTCCCTGATCCATGCACCCCCAATGCTGTTTCTGCCCCTGATCCATGCACCCCCAATGCTGTTTCCGCCCCTGATCCATCTGCCCCCAATCCTTATTCCGCACCTGATCCATGCACCCCAATGCTGTTTCCGCCCCTGATCCATCTGCCCCCAATCCTATTCCGCACCTGATCCATGCACTCCCAATGCTGTTTCCGCCCCTGATCCATCTGCCCCCAATCCTTATTCCGCACCTGATCCATGCACTCCCAATGCTGTTTCCGCCCCTGATCCATCTGCCATCTTATTCTGCCCCTGATCCATGCACCCCCAATCCTGTTTGCGGCCCTGATCCATTCTCTCTAATGAAACCTTTCCAGCGCATTGTTACTTTGTCTGCCAGCCATCCGTCTGCCAGCATGCCAGCGGAGGCTCACCAGCGCCTGTTGTGGGCTTCGCATGGCGTGGCAACACTGCACCTTCGTGGCCTTATGAAGCACTTCTTCACTCGGGAGGTCCTGGCCCAGTCCTCTGTCAGCGGTGTCGGCGCGTACAAGCAGCCCCTCAACAAGGATATTGTCATGGGAATCTGCGGTGAGTCAACGAGATTCGTAGCAATTTTATGAACTGAAATAAGAAGGTTTGAAATCTAACTTTTCGAAATTCCTTTATGGACTTTATTTTTCAGCTGCATTAAAATTATAATTTAAACTTATCTCAACCCACAATGTATACATGAATGCATCGCGCATATTCCACAACCCCTTCCCAGACTACATCAGCAAGCGATATCCAGGCGCCCTGACTGATTCTCGCATGCGTCTCTGCTGCACCGATGTCTGCGTACAGGCGCGACGCCGCAGACGAAGCCGCGGCAGTGCCAGCATCGGCAGCGCGGCGGCAGCAGCTGATGAGTCGTGCTGAGAAGTGCTGATGAGTCGGGCTAAATTGACGCATCTAGATCTGATAAGAATATAAAGATTTTAAGTACCTAATATCCACAAACACATTTCGTGAAACTAACTTGAAATAATTTCACACGCTTAAAAATTGAACAAATTCTTCTTCCTTATGTTTGCGCTTCATACTCTTAAACATGCGCTGGCTAAGAAAGGTTAAAAACATATATTCTCATGCATCTATTTTTTCGGACAAAACTTATTGTGTAAGGATAGCAATTGTCATTTATACAAAGACATGGATATGAAATTGGCTAAAACGTTTCTTTTAGCCAGAAGAAAATCACGAGTAATGCCACATGTACTGCCAATCCTAACTTTTGTTTTGATGCGTGAATGCATTATAAGGTCGCTATTTGTTTTATGTAGCCAATATAATTGAATTTTGAAGAACTGCAAAAATGTGCACTTGGTTTTTTTTAATATAAAGTGCACGCGAGTGTGCAACACATATTTCATAGCTAACAATTTTACGATCAGAATCCAAGGACCTGGTATAATGCTATAATGATATAATGCTAGTGGTCCTTGGTTACGTCCTGAAATAATGCTAGTGGTCCTTGTCAGAATCTAGAGCCACTAGCTTGAAGATCAAGCCAAAAAATACAGACACAATTATTTTTATGATAACTAAAAACTAATACCTAATTACTAAGTTACTCGTAAGTAGTCCGCAAACAAATTATATACGAGTGCAACATAGACATGTCTGTGCATGTCTGGCAATTAAGAAACAACTTACAGAATAAAAATACAATTAAGCGCAAATGTATGAATGCACTTGATATGCATACTTCATGTACGGGATAATTGATTCGTTTTTTGTTTTATAGCTTCTAAAAAGTCGTTCTTAACGAAGTTGCTCGCGATACATCGCTAACGAATTTAACTTCTTTAATTTACTTCACATTTCGAAGAAAGAAACTATATGAGTACATGCAAATCCTATGAAAAAAACTATAAAACTTGTTCTTTTCAGTATTTAAATATGGATATTCACGTATTAAATTTGTTAGTAAAATGTTATACAATTTAGACTTTTGTAATTTATTTATTTCAAAAAGCATTTTGTCTTTTCTATTTTTTATTTTTGCCTGTACCACAATTCAATTTCGTTTTAAGACTTCTAGGTCGCATATATAAATTTAAGCTCAGACTAGATAGTATTCAGCTTTTATTGTCCCTTAAACTAGACTTGAAATTCCTTTTCAGCAATCAAAAGTAACTTTTTGCCTCCACCCTTAGTCCAATCGTCACATAGCAGAAGTCACAGACTCACAGTTTTTGCTAGTAAGCTAGTCATATTTTTTCATTTTTTAATTCTGGTAGTAGTGTTTTACTTTAGTTAGCTAACTCTAGTTAATAATCTAATATTACCTCATATCTCAGAACCAGAGTGGATTTCTGAGTTAATTTTGCTTTACCAAATTTTTTTTTGGCTTTGCTAATAAATAGAAATGTCTTGCAATAAAAAATTCACAATTTTGTTGGATAAAAATTTCACATATTATTTCATCTCTGTTGGTTATTTAATAAGTTTATGCAGCTGCCACCCCAAATCATTTGATTTTATACCACCTATATGGTAAATATATATGTAGCTTGTAGTGGGTTTTTCATAAATCTTTTCAGTTTTTTATGAATGTGGTATAATTTTTGTTTAGTTACAAACACTGAATTTAGCGATTCTATACGTTTTTATATATGGAATTATCAAAAGCTTAAAAATTCAACCCACTGCAGGCCCTACAGCTTGAGACTTTTCCGGTGAACTTTGCCCTGATAGGGCAGCAGTTCACTCAGGCATTCTATGCCACACTGCAGAGCAACAGGGAGCAGCTAGCCAATTTCTACTATGACCAGGCCATGCTGACCTATGAGGGCGCCCAGCTGATGGGCAAAGCGGCCATCATGGCCAAGTACAGATCACTGGGTTTCCAGCACATCAGCACGGCCATCACCAATGCCGATTATCAACCAGTGGAGCGCGGAGTCCTGGTTGCTGTCAACGGCCAGCTTCGGGTTGATGACGGCGCACAGCCGCTGGCATTCACCGAGACCTTCGTGTTGCGCAGCTTTGGCCAGAGCTTCGCCATTGTCAATCACGTCTTTCGACTGGGTGTGCATAACTTCTGACCGGAGAGCTAGTTTTTTTAAGAACAATTTTTTTTATTCTATGCGGCACCAGAACTTGGCTGAAGCTGGTCGTTGAGTTTCACTCTATGCGGCATCAGTGTAATCTATGGGCTAAAATGATTACCATGCAGAGAATTCTGAAAATTGCTGGACAAGCCCCAAGCTTTCTCTCCGCTACAAATAATTATATGGAACTCAGGACCCAGTGACATTCATACCCTACCAGTAGGGCTTGCTATAAGATGGTTTTGTCCTTAACTAGCTACTCAAAATGGTTTTAAAGGTGAAGGACTCGTTGACCAATCAAAATTTGAAGGCTGGTTTGAACAAGTTTATGGTGTTGCGCTTCGCCTCTCCAAGTTTTTTTCGATGCAGCCTTCACTTGTAAGATTACATCAGTTGATAGCAGGAATAGTATTAGTTTTTTATCCTGGACAAGCCTGGTTTTCATTTTTCATATTTGCTTTCTGTTCACTCTTCAACTCAGTTTGCATGCAGATCGTAGCGTAAAAACTATAGAAAACTGCTCGAGATCGTCTGCTTATTTACTGCAAGCCTCAAATCCATTTTAAATAATTTGCTCTCGCTTTGTTGCTCACCCGCCAGAGCCCGCCTTGAACTATTGTGATACTCTTGATTTTAGTTTTCTACACACTAAATGCCCCCATTTTGAATTGTAACAAGTTCTCCCATTCAGTTAGGATTCTCTCGAGAAGTCTGTCCCGCTGCTTTGACCGCGTGAATATAAAAATCATCACTGCGAGAAGCACACCTGCTGTCTCATTCGGTTAGACAGACGCAAACCTCTCAGCGTTGAATAGGCTTTGTTTTACGCACATTTCTTAATTCAAGGACAGAAGTTCCAACCAACACATTGAACATACTGCTGTTCAGTCCATGGACTGGGGTTAGCCACCACAACATGCTGGTACTGGTATCCAATTTACTAGAGTCTTGCTCAATGGCACAAATTGTTTCCAATGAGATTCGAACCCCTAACCTTTCGCTCAGACGCCCGAAGCCTTACAACTTTCCCTCGCGTATTTTTTTTTAATTTTTCTCCGAAATTGTATCCGACTACTTATAGTAGGCTAATTCAAGTTTAGCCGATCTCACTGTGTGCATGTGAGCTTGTGAATTATTGGCCCTACTAGTGCCGTTGATTAGTTATCAGGAGCAAAATCGATCGATCAGTATTACATTCATTGCAAAAAGTCGGCGTAATTTCAAAGAAATGAGGTCGATGAAATCTCACTTTTGTTATGGCAAGCGATCAATCTAAGAGCATCGGAACTGTTTTTATTTATATCTTAATCTAATTTGCATCCTTGGAGCCAACGCCAAACTTTGGGCTTTGGGCTCTGACAAGGCCAATAATGTCAGCATCGCATTAGAACAAATTATGAATTATGATTGTCTGGCACGGAGTATAGCGCATAATCATAACCATAAATGAGAGAGAAAATCTTTTATGTGATGGAAATGTATGCTAGTTGATACAGTAACTGCTTGTGCTTACCGAATCTGTAAGTCAAATTGCCTGGAGTCTTGTTGTCAGCAGTCTTATTGTCTGCATTAAATTTGTCAAATTTTCAGCCGTCAAATTGTCAGCAATCAAATTGTCAGCAATCAAATTGTCAGCAATCAAATTGTCAGCAATCAAATTGTCAGCAATCAAATTGTCAGCAGTCAAATTATCAGTTGTCTAATTTTCAGTGGTCTAATTGCAAAGTGTAAAGTTTTTTTCTGCCAGCAAAGTGCTCAGAAGTCTTGGCTTGCTTGTATCTCTAATTTGGAAGAGCATTACGCTCGTAACTTTAATGAGCCCAGGAATTTGGGTTCGCAAATGGCGCCAAATTACGTATCATAAATGAATAGGAAGGCAGACACGTATAGTGTGTGGGCTACAGTGACTTCAGCATTAGCCCTGACGCGGTCCGGATGCCAAAGTTGTCGCGCTCGCTGCCGTCTCTGCTCAGATTCAATTCAATTATGCTTGGCTATATGGTACTACTATTAATAGAAAAGGAAGATTTCAGCATTCTCTTACAGTAACTTCCGCCAGTTGCAATAAATCCCTTGCGGCCGTAGCACAGCAAATCAGTTTCCATTCGCGTACGTACATGGCTTTAAACCTTCCACGACAAAAACAATTCATTTAGTAGATACTGTGCTACGAAAAATGCGTTGTAGCTGTGTTAAATAAATATCTGCGAAGAATGATAGATATCTGCGAAGGATGTTTAGATATCTGCGAAGGATGATAGATATCTGCGAAGGATGATAGATATCTGCGAAGGATGTTAGATATCTGCGAAGGATGTTAGATATCTGCGAAGGATGTTAGATATCTGCGAAGGATGTTAGATATCTGCGAAGGATGTTAGATATCTGCGAAGGATGATAGATATCTGCGAAGGATAATAGATATCTGCGAAGGATGTTAGATATCTGCGAAGGATAATAGATATCTGCGAAGGATGTTAGATATCTGCGAAGGATGATAGATATCTGCGAAGGATGTTAGATATCTGCGAAGGATGATAGATATCTGCGAAGGATGTTAGATATCTGCGAAGGATGATAGATATCTGCGAAGGATGATAGATATCTGCGAAGGATGTTAGATATCTGCGAAGGATGATAGATATCTGCGAAGGATGATAGATATCTGCGAAGGATGATAGATATCTGCGAAGGATGTTAGATATCTGCGAAGGATGTTAGATATCTGCGAAGGATGATAGATATCTGCGAAGGATGATAGATATCTGCGAAGGATGATAGATATCTGCGAAGGATGATAGATATCTGCGAAGGATGATAGATATCTGCGAAGGATGATAGATATCTGCGAAGGATGATAGATATCTGCGAAGGATGATAGATATCTGCGAAGGATGTTAGATATCTGCGAAGGATGATAAATATCTGCGAAGGATGATAGATATCTGCGAAGGATGATAGATATCTGCGAAGGATGATAGATATCTGCGAAGGATGATAGATATCTGCGAAGGATGATAGATATCTGCGAAGGATGATAGATATCTGCGAAGGATGATAGATATCTGCGAAGGATGTTAGATATCTGCGAAGGATGATAGATATCTGCGAAGGATGTTAAATATCTGCGAAGGATGTTAGATATCTGCGAAGGATGATAGATATCTGCGAAGGATGTTAAATATCTGCGAAGGATGTTAGATATCTGCGAAGGATGTTAGATATCTGAATGCAAAATGTGTTTGATACTCTTTGCTGCATGTTGTCCAAGTTCATTGCTATTCTTTCAAAAGTTATTCTGAGCAGCTCAATATGAGAATTGTTGTTTTATTGGTCAACTGTGTGCGAGCAAAATAAAAAAACAATTAAAAGTGCATCTGGTTGTACCAGTTCCGGTTCGTTAATATAATATAATCCTAGTTGTTTTTCTCACAGTCGAATTAGAAATTTCAATATTGACTACTCGAAAATAAAATTTCACTTAGGTTGGTCATTATTTGTCCAATTGAAATGCATGTACTTTTCAGCCCAGACAGTTCGTTCAAACAAAACTTTTTAAATAAATTTTATTTGTTTACTGTAGATTGTTATTGTGCAACATGCCAAGCCAGGCAAATGAAAGTGATCTTAAAGCAATTAAGGCAATCTTAAATAGACTCTTTTCCTATTTGAATTGCTATTTCTGCTCCCGACACAGCATGCAAACTGATCAAGTTCAGAGAAGGGAGCATTGTGGAGTGACGTTACCGTGATGCTTGCAGCTATTCGGTCTACATCAAATCAATGATAAGACATTCAGCAAATTTCATCATGTTGGAGGGCTATTTCGGGATCCACTAATTAAGGCCGATGGTTGCACATCTTAAATATCTATGGCTATATCTGACTTGCTAAACAGACCATAACTTTGGCCATAGACATTTGGCCATATAGCCTCTGCAGTAGGCGATGTAGCCTAGTGGTTACAGCGTCGGACTTTCGACTTGAAAGTCGGGGTCCTTCAGCGAGACACTTAACTCTGCATTGCTTCAGTTCACCCAGCTGTTAAATTGGTACCAGTATTAGCTGGGGCAATTAAAGGTGGGTCTAGCGTCTCCCCAGTCTATGGACTGAACAGCCGTAAGTAGCCTTCAGATGCGCCGCGTAATAGCTACTTCTGGGCTGTCGGCTGCACATCTGGCCCAATCGGGGCAGGTGAGAGAGAGAGAGAGAGCGGGAGAGAGGAGAGAGGACACTGCCCATTGAATTTCAAAAATCTAATGTTGGAATCGATTCCGATATGTATAAAAATATTGAAAGCCGGATTCGAACCAAGTAAACTCCAGACGCGTTTCGCTCTTATTGGAGCTCATCAGTAGAGTCTAGCCTAGCGCTTTAGCGCTTTAGCCCAATCGGGGCAGGTGAGAGAGAGAGAGAGAGAGAGAGAAAGAGAGAGAGAGTGTGTGTGTGTGTGTGTGTGTGTGTGCAGCTGTGTGCACTCAGTAAAGCTCAGGAGTCAGCGGATCGGGCAGAATTGCCGCCTCGCTGATTTCAGGTCGACAGTCGCTAAATGAATAATGATAGAGAACACAATGTGCATCAAAGTCATTGAGGGAGCTTCTAATGTGGTTTAAATAAGTCTATTGTATAGACATGGAGAACAGGAAATGCTTAACCAGGCGTACATGAGGAGCCTGTGATTAGCTGCTGCTGCCGTTCAAGCAATCAGGGAGATTCGGGGAATTAAGACTCCTGGGAATGGCTTAAATCCCGGGCGTGCATTTTGTCTTACAAGTCGGCTAAGCAAATCCCACACGGACTTGTTGTATCTGTCTCTCTCCGCATGATTTCTTCATTCTCGATTTTAGCCTAGCAATGGCAGGACTGGTTCCTACAGAACGGTACTCGACTGCCCTTGAGAAATTATTGAATGATCTGCAGGCATCCTCGGGACTGCCAGACAGACTGCCGCCAACCCCTCCTTGGCCGAATTAGGGACAAATTTTCTCGATTTGATTGATGACCAAAATTCCGATGCTGTTCATTGCTCTTTAGTCCTACCTTTAGGTCTAGAACGCCATTCTTTATATTTTGGTCTGCAAAGTTACAAAGTGTGTGGAGACCTGAGGCGGCTTTGGGACATCAATTATCCCTTTCATCGCTAAGTAATTCTGGGCATGAAAATTTCCCTTTGATTTCAAACAACTGAGATCAGGGTGGTCCCAGCATTGTACCGTTCGTGTCTAGGCCTTTGCATGAAGCTTTAGCTATTGGTTAATTATTTGGCATTTTTTGTGGTGTACTAATAAAGGCCGACTGATGCACACATGGATCAATGTCTATGTCTGGCTGTATCGACTTGCCTACCTAGCCTTCCCATCAATTTTGGCCATAGACATTAGGAAACTAAATTGTTGCACGCCTCAAGTATCTATGGGTGAGATTCTCAGTGAGACATTAATGACCACAGATTCTATATTACCTGTGTAATATAGAATCTGCGTTAATGACACTCGGTCATTGCAAATCATTAGTCGTATGAGATACAATTTAGTATTGACCAGTTTAGAAAACTGGTTAATGATTTCGAAATATTTTTGCTGATAATAAAAGCTTAACGAATAAATATTTCGAAACTGTGTATATTTAGCTCTTCAAACAATTTACTAACCAGAATAAAAAATATTCTTCTTTCCTGGTTTAAGGAAAACAAATTTCTCAAATAGGAAAATGTTTTTTAAATATAATTTTGTTTACCTAACCTTAAAAAATCACTATGCATCCAATGAAAACAAAGAATTAATTATAATTACAAAAATTCTAACCAATCAGATTTTTAGCCAATCAGATTTGTAGCCAATCATATTTCTAACCAATCAGATTTGTAGCCAATCATATTTCTAACCAATCAGATTTGTAGCCAATCATATTTCTAACCAATCCAGTTCACTCATACGCAGTCTTCCAAGCCTTCTCTATCATCAGTGCGCCTGCAGCCAGGTACCCTCTGAAGTCCGCTCGTGGCTCCGACATCGCGCAACTGCAGCTGAATCCGCTGCGACTGCAGCCGGCGCATCAGTTGCCCCGACTTGACGTTGTCGATGTCGCAGTCGACGCCGTTGTCGCGACCAGCCCGGCACAGGCAGTGTCGGAAGGTTCTACGAAATTGTCTGCGGAAATTACTGCTGAACACGGTGTACAGCAGAGGGTTAACGGCCGAGTTGGCGTACACCATCGCCATGGTGATCACGACGGCCGTGTCCCTGCTGATTGGCTCGTAACGGGCCACTCGGAAGGCCACCTCCAGCAGTTTGGGCAGGTAGCAGACGAAGTAAACCGCCACACAGGCTATCAGCATCTTCACCACCTAGCAGAATGGAGATTCAGTGAGATTCAGTGAGATTCAGTGAGATTCAGTGAGATTCAGTGAGATTCAGTGAGATTCAGTGAGATTCAGTGAGATTCAGTGAGATTCAGTGAGATTCAGTGAGATTCAGTGAGATTCAGTGAGATTCAGTGAGATTCAGTGAGATTCAGTGAGATTCAGTGAAACAGTGAGATTATTTTATTTCAGGGGCCCAACCTGTTTTCGACCGGCCGCGCAACCGCCGCTGCCGCCTTCTCCAGCTTTGCGACGTCTCCTACTGGACGAAGATGACTGCCGCACCGAGGCGGCCGTGTTCCGGCGAAGCATCACGGCGCCGCTGCCCGGACCGCCAGCACCGGAGCCACCGCCGCCGCTGCCGCCGAACAGAACTCTGCTCATCCGACTGTAAAGTGTCACCTGCAGGGCCAGCGGGCCGAAATAGAACAGGCAGATCTCCAGGCCGGAAAACAGAATCCCCGCTCGAGCCTGGCCAGCCGGGTCGTTAGCGTAGCGAACGTGGCAGCGCAGGTGCCAATGAGGCGGCGTCCGGCGGACAGTCAGGAATGCCAGCGACTGGCCGGCTAGAAGGCCGCCAAGCAGCCAGCAGGCGGCGATGCTGGCGATGGCGCGACGGCGACAGAACCAAAGGTGGGCGTGCATCGGGTGCACAATGGCCACGTATCTGGTGTATGAGACCGGATTTGTGTCACTCCATGTATCTCCCACTCCATGCATCTGTCACTCCATGTATCTGTCACTCCATGCATCTGTCACTCCATGTATCTGTCACTCCATGCATCTGTCACTCCATGTATCTGTCACTCCATGTATCTGTCACTCCATGTATCTGTCACTCCATGTATCTGTCACTCCATGTATCTGTCACTTCATGTATCTGTCACTCCATGTATCTGTCACTCTCATGCTTGTGGATGATTGTGGTGGATGAGAGTGACACTCTCATCCTCTGTCACTCTCATCGTTTGTCACTCTCATCCTCTGTCACTCTCATCCTCTGTCACTCTCATCCTCTGTCACTCTCATCCTCTGTCACTCTCATCCTCTGTCACTCTCATCCTCTGTCACTCTCATCCTCTGTCACTCTCATCCTCTGTCACTCTCATCCTCTGTCACTCTCATCCTCTGTCACTCTCATCCTCTGTCACTCTCATCCTCTGTCACTCTCATCCTCTGTCACTCAGAAGAGATGCATAAAGCTCACCATTCAGAAAGATTGCTTTGTACCCTGGGATTTTGGGGCAGAGGATGCTTCGGGATGAAAGGGCCAATTCGAATCCCACTAGAGATTTTTCTCTAGGAAGTCCACTTGGAACAGGGAAGTGATTTAAGCACTTGATCCAGCTTTTAAATTGCAGACTACTTGGTAATGTGAAGTGGCCCAATGTCTGTAGGTCGTCATGCATGAGTCCGATGAGGATGAAAATACTTTTAATTTTTCATAGTCGTTAATATTAGATTTTTTCTACTGACTCAATTCTCTGCTCAACCTGCTGTCCCGAGTTCGAATCCAAGGCACACGCTGAATACACTGCCAGGCTGTAAAGGCTTGGCTTTAAAGTTTCTAAACTAAAAGTACATTCAGATGTTGCTCCTCGCACAGCAGGCGATCGGTTTGCTTCGTCTTTTGCGTCACCAAAGTAGACTCAAAAGACAAAGACAGACAAATTCTAAAGTAGTCAAGTGAATTTGAGAAGAATTATTCATTACCTCCTCAGCTCAAAGTTGGTGGCTGATCTCAGTGACGCGATAGAAAAGACAGCAGAAATTGAAATTTTCGCTAAAGTGAAGAGTTCGATTGACTTTTCTGACTGACACTCTGAATTACTTCACAAAATACACACTGATCGCTTGCCAAGGGTGTACACTCAGTGTGCCGGCTATCACACTGAAGCATCAGGATGGAGGAGGTGGGTGCAGGATGTCACCCTGAAGCATCAGGATGGAGGAGGTGGGTGCAGGATGTCACGCTGAAGCATCAGGATGGAGGAGGTGGGTGCAGGATGTCACCCTGAAGCATCAGCATGGAGGAGGTGGGTGCAGGATGTCACGCTGAAGCATCAGGATGGAGGAGGTGGGTGCAGGATGTCACCCTGAAGCATCAGCATGGAGGAGGTGGGTGCCAGCTGTCACCCTGAAGCATCAGGATGGAGGAGGTGGGTGTCGGCTGTCACCCTGAAGCATCAGCATGGAGGGAGTGGGTGCTCACTGTCACCCTGAAGCATCAGCATGGAGGGGGTGGGTGCCGGCTGTCACCCTGAAGCATCAGCATGGAGGGAGTGGGTGCTCACTGTCACCCTGAAGCATCAGGATGGAGGAGGTGGGTGCAGGATGTCACCCTGAAGCATCAGGATGGAGGAGGTGGGTGCCAGCTGTCACCCTGAATCATCAGGGTGGAGGAGGTGGGTGTCGGCTGTCACCCTGAAGCATCAGCATGGAGGGAGTGGGTGCTCACTGTCACCCTGAAGCATCAGGATGGAGGAGGTGGGTGCCGGCTGTCACCCTGAAGCATCAGGATGGAGGAGGTGGGTGCCGGCTGTCACCCTGAAGCATCAGGATGGAGGAGGTGGGTGCCAGATGTCGCCCTGTCACCAGAGGCCAGTAGAAGTGTTTAAGAGTTTCACAAGCGGCTAGGCAAATCTTTGGACTTTTTAAACTGCCTTTGCATTGGAAGAGAACTATTTTAACATGCCTTCAACGTTGCAGTGAATCAAAGCTGCAATGCAATTATTTCAGAGGTGTTTAATTAGCAATCGCCCTCGGGCTGGGCTGTGGCAAATCGTCCCGGAGATTCGCTTTCGTCGGAAACTGAAGCTATTTCCGTAGCTGATTTCGGAGTCCATCGTAGGCGCGGAGGAGGACAGGCAGCTTCCGGGAACACAGCCTAGAACCCAATGCAAGGGGGCGAGGCGCACCTCCAGGCTTTCCTTTTAATTATGAAATTTATTACTTCTCTGAGGCGGTGGAAGACGGGAAGAATATAAAGAGGCCCAACCCGCCAGTGCGTGATGTCAGACAGCGAATGTCGCGATTTTTCTTATTTGAAGTACAATTTCAACAAGAAATTCATCCGCTTTCGGGTCCGTCACCTTCTGGTATCTTTCCTTCCCCATCTCAGTCCCCCCTCTCCTAATCCGCCCCCCATCCCAGTCCCCCTCTCCTAATCCGCCCCCCATCCCAGTCCCCCCTCTCCTAATCCGCCCCATCCCAGTCCCTTGTCTACTAATCCGCCCCATCCCAGTCCCCACTCTTCTTATCCGCCCCCATCTAAGGAATTTCCGCCCATATCTTAGTCTAGGCATTTCCACCTAGCGTCCGCTCACCGCTCAACGCAGACGGCAGTCAGGGTGATGACCGAGGTGTACAGCGCGGAAGTCATGAGGTAGCGCAGAGCCTTGCACATGGCCAGTCCCAGCAGCCAGTCCTCGGACATCAGGTGCAGCAGGATCTGGCTCAGTGCTAACAGCAGTGACAGCAGGTCAGCCAGTGCCAAGTTCAGGATGTACATATTGGTGACCGAGGAGCGCATGCGGCGGTCGATGAGCACAGTGACGATGACCAGCAGGTTGCCGAATAGGCCGGCTGCGACTATGAAGAAGTACAGCAGCGACACGAACAGCTTGGCTCCGTGAAGCTCGCTGTCGCTTGAGCAGCTGCCGCCGCCGCCGCCGACTTCAACGCCGCTGCTGCTGCCGTTGCAGCCTCCGTTCTGCATGGCACTGTTTCCTTGTCTAAGCTGGTTATCTTTCTTCGCGAAATCTGGGCGTAATATTTGCTCTTTTCCTCGACTAACTCACGGACTCCGTTTTTATAACTCCGAGATTTGTGTACCACTCTGATTGGCCGCTGCGGCTGGAACCACTGCTTGTCGGTTGCTCGTGCCAACCGCAAAAAATAGAAAGAATTAAAAATTTGTGGATGCTTTCAGGCATAAACTGATTGATTTGTTTGACAACTCACTACCCTCAATTCACTCCCCACTCAATCCGCTCCCTACCGCTCTCTGCTCAATCCACTCCCTACTCAATCCGCTTCCTACTCAATCCACTCCCTACTCAGCTCCCCGCTCAATCCTCTCCCTACTCAATCCACTCCCTACTCAATCCTCTCCCTACTCAATCCACTCCCTACTCAATCCTCTCCCTACTCAATCCACTCCCTACTCAATCCTCTCCCTACTCAATCCACTCCCTACTCAATCCGCTCCCTACTCAATCCGCTCCCTACTCAATCCGCTCCCTACTCAATCCGCTCCCTACTCAATCCGCTCCCTACTCAATCCACTCCCTACTCAATCCGCTCCCTACTCAATCCGCTCCCTACTCAATCCGCTCCTTACTCAATCCGCTCCCTACTCAATCCGCTCCCTACTCAATCCGCTCCCTACTCAATCCACTCCCTACTCAATCCGCTCCCTACTCAATCCGCTCCCTACTCAATCCGCTCCCTACTCAATCCGCTCCCTACTCAATCCGCTCCCTACTCAATCCGCTCCCTACTCAATCCGCTCCCTACTCAATCCGCTCCCTACTCAATCCGCTCCCTACTCCATTGCAACGCAGAAGCTGTCAGTCGGCAGTTCCAAGAAGCCAGAATTCAATAACAGTCCAGTCCAGTCGTGCATTATGCAACCAGTGCAATAGGCGGCTGGCTCGGATTCATTAACGCACTTGGCTGCTCGTCGCGAAATAAGAAGAACAGCGGGCATAAATAACTGGAGGCATTGCCACAGTGCTTTGATAATTAATAGCGGACTCAGGAGGCCAAGCTCCATCAGAACTCACAGCCAGATGGGTGCCCGCACTAGCAGCTGATGACAGCAACTGAAGATGCTGAGCAGTCGTTCATCTGTTACCGAGCCATTCTTTATCGGAAGCTCGGTTGGCAGGGTCTAATGGGAAATGAATCATTCGCGTTTCCTTACTACTTATCAGCAAACATATTAGAGTTCAACTCACACACCGCTAGCAGCTGATGGAGAAGTTTCTCTGTAGAGTTTGGCAGCTCAGTTTGTACTGACCGAACTGATCGAACTGCTCAAACTGCTCACATACATACCTACCATTCTGCACACATTATATTGCTGAACTGCTCAAACTAAATTTCAACAGTTGAACGCTTTATTACTACCATTACTAGCATGTAAAAGACCTGTTTTTACAATTTTATCTGAAAAGTTTGCTTAACACCCTACTTATAGTACAGTAAGAACGCATCATCAACAACAGAAAAAAACATTCTCAAAATTGTGATTTTACCAACTTGCAGGACGATTCTTTAGGGCGATTCTTTGGAAGATTCTTTAGGATGTTTCTTTAGGGCGATTCTTTGGAAGATTCTTTAGGGCGATTCTTAATGGCGATTCTTTGGAAGATTCTTTAGGATGTTTCTTTAGGGCGATTCTTTGGAAGATTCTTTAGGGCGATTCTTAATGGCGATTCTTTGGAAGATTCCTTAGGACAATTCCTTAGGACGATTCCTTAGGACGATTCTGTAGGATGATTCTTTAGGACGATTCTTTCGGATGATTCTTTAGGGCGATTCTTTAGGGCGATTCTTTGGAAGATTCTTTAGAACGATTCTTTAGGACAATTCTTTAGGACGATTCTTTAGGGCTGTTCTTTAGGACGATTCTTTAGAAGATTCTTTCGGATGATTCTTTAGGGCGATTCTTTAGGGCGATTCTTAATGGCGATTCTTTGGAAGATTCCTTAGGACAATTCCTTAGGACGATTCCTTAGGACGATTCTTTAGGACGATTCTTTAGGACGATTCTTTAGGACGATTCTTTAGGACGATTCTTTAGGACGATTCTTTAGGACGATTCTTTAGGACGATTCTTTAGGACGATTCTTTAGGACGATTCTTTAGGACGATTCCTTAGGATGATTCTTTAGGACGATTCTTTAGGACGGTTCTTTAGGACGATTCTTTAGGACGATTCTTTCGGACGATTCTTTAGGACGATTCCTTAGGATGATTCTTTAGGACGATTCTTTAGGACGGTTCTTTAGGGTGGTTCTTTAGGACGATTCTTTGGAAGGATGATTCTTTGGAAGATTCTTTAGGACGATTCTTTAGGGTGGTTCTTTAGGACGATTCTTTAGGACGATTCTTTAGGGCGATTCTTTAGGACGATTCTTTAGGACGATTCTTTAGGACGATTCTTTAGGACGATTCTTTAGGACGATTCTTTAGGGCGGTTCTTTAGGACGATTCTTTAGGACGATTCTTTAGGACGGTTCTTTAGGGCGGTTCTTTAGGACGATTCTTTGGAAGGATGATTCTTTGGAAGATTCTTTAGGACGATTCTTTAGGGCGGTTCTTTAGGACGATTCTTTAGGACGATTCTTTAGGATGATTCTTTGGAAGATTCTTTAGGACGATTCTTTAGGATGATTCTTTGGAAGATTCTTTAGGACGATTCTTTAGGATGATTCTTTAGGACGATTCTTTGGAAGATTCTTTAGGATGATTCTTTAGGATGATTCTTTAGGACGATTCTTTGGAAGGATGATTCTTTGGAAGATTCTTTAGGACGATTCTTTAGGGTGGTTCTTTAGGACGATTCTTTAGGACGATTCTTTAGGGCGATTCTTTAGGACGATTCTTTAGGACGATTCTTTAGGACGATTCTTTAGGACGATTCTTTAGGACGATTCTTTAGGGCGGTTCTTTAGGACGATTCTTTAGGACGATTCTTTAGGACGGTTCTTTAGGGCGGTTCTTTAGGACGATTCTTTGGAAGGATGATTCTTTGGAAGATTCTTTAGGACGATTCTTTAGGGCGGTTCTTTAGGACGATTCTTTAGGACGATTCTTTAGGATGATTCTTTGGAAGATTCTTTAGGACGATTCTTTAGGATGATTCTTTAGGATGATTCTTTAGGACGATTCTTTAGGACGATTCTTTAGGATGATTCTTTAGGATGATTCTTTAGGACGATTCTTTGGAAGATTCTTTAGGACGATTCTTTAGGATGATTCTTTAGGACGATTCTTTGGAAGGATGATTCTTTGGAAGATTCTTTAGGACGATTCTTTAGGGTGGTTCTTTAGGACGATTCTTTAGGACGATTCTTTAGGACGGTTCTTTAGGGCGGTTCTTTAGGACGATTCTTTGGAAGGATGATTCTTTGGAAGATTCTTTAGGACGATTCTTTAGGGCGGTTCTTTAGGACGATTCTTTAGGACGATTCTTTAGGATGATTCTTTGGAAGATTCTTTAGGACGATTCTTTAGGATGATTCTTTAGGATGATTCTTTAGGACGATTCTTTAGGACGATTCTTTAGGATGATTCTTTAGGATGATTCTTTAGGACGATTCTTTGGAAGATTCTTTAGGACGATTCTTTAGGATGATTCTTTAGGACGATTCTTTGGAAGGATGATTCTTTGGAAGATTCTTTAGGACGATTCTTTAGGGTGGTTCTTTAGGACGATTCTTTAGGACGATTCTTTAGGGCGATTCTTTAGGACGATTCTTTAGGACGATTCTTTAGGACGATTCTTTAGGACGATTCTTTAGGACGATTCTTTAGGGCGGTTCTTTAGGACGATTCTTTAGGACGATTTTTTAGGACGGTTCTTTAGGATGATTCTTTGGAAGATTCTTTAGGACGATTCTTTAGGACGATTCTTTGGAAGATTCTTTAGGACGATTCTTTAGGACGATTCTTTAGGATGATTCTTTAGGATGATTCTTTAGGACGATTCTTTGGAAGATTCTTTAGGATGATTCTTTAGGGCGGTTCTTTAGGACGATTCTTTAGGACGATTCTTTAGGATGATTCTTTGGAAGATTCTTTAGGACGATTCTTTAGGATGATTCTTTGGAAGATTCTTTAGGACGATTCTTTAGGGCGGTTCTTTAGGACGATTCTTTAGGACGATTCTTTAGGATGATTCTTTGGAAGATTCTTTAGGACGATTCTTTAGGACGATTCTTTAGGATGATTCTTTAGGATGATTCTTTGGAAGATTCTTTAGGACGATTCTTTAGGACGATTCTTTAGGACGATTCTTTGGAAGATTCTTTAGGACGATTCTTTAGGGCGGTTCTTTAGGACGATTCTTTAGGACGATTCTTTAGGATGATTCTTTGGAAGATTCTTTAGGACGATTCTTTAGGACGATTCTTTAGGATGATTCTTTAGGATGATTCTTTGGAAGATTCTTTAGGACGATTCTTTAGGACGATTCTTTAGGATGATTCTTTAGGATGATTCTTTAGGACGATTCTTTGGAAGATTCTTTAGGACGATTCTTTAGGGCGGTTCTTTAGGACGATTCTTTAGGACGATTCTTTAGGATGATTCTTTGGAAGATTCTTTAGGACGATTCTTTAGGATGATTCTTTGGAAGATTCTTTAGGACGATTCTTTAGGATGATTCTTTAGGATGATTCTTTAGGACGATTCTTTGGCAGATTCTTTAGGACGATTCTTTAGGATGATTCTTTGGAAGATTCTTTAGGACGATTCTTTAGGATGATTCTTTAGGATGATTCTTTAGGATGATTCTTTGGAAGATTCTTTAGGACGATTCTTTAGGATGATTCTTTGGAAGATTCTTTAGGACGATTCTTTAGGATGATTCTTTAGGATGATTCTTTAGGATGATTCTTTGGAAGATTCTTTAGGACGATTCTTTAGGATGATTCTTTAGGACGATTCTTTAGGATGATTCTTTAGGACGATTCTTTAGGATGATTCTTTAGGACGATTCTTTAGGATGATTCTTTAGGACGATTCTTTGGCAGATTCTTTAGGACGATTCTTTAGGATGATTCTTTAGGGCGATTCTTTAGGATGATTCTTTAGGACGATTCTTTGGAAGATTCTTTAGGACGATTCTTTAGGGCGGTTCTTTAGGACGATTCTTTAGGACGATTCTTTAGGATGATTCTTTGGAAGATTCTTTAGGACGATTCTTTAGGATGATTCTTTAGGATGATTCTTTAGGACGATTCTTTAGGACGATTCTTTAGGATGATTCTTTAGGATGATTCTTTAGGACGATTCTTTGGAAGATTCTTTAGGACGATTCTTTAGGATGATTCTTTAGGACGATTCTTTGGAAGGATGATTCTTTGGAAGATTCTTTAGGACGATTCTTTAGGGTGGTTCTTTAGGACGATTCTTTAGGACGATTCTTTAGGGCGATTCTTTAGGACGATTCTTTAGGACGATTCTTTAGGACGATTCTTTAGGACGATTCTTTAGGACGATTCTTTAGGGCGGTTCTTTAGGACGATTCTTTAGGACGATTTTTTAGGACGGTTCTTTAGGATGATTCTTTGGAAGATTCTTTAGGACGATTCTTTAGGACGATTCTTTGGAAGATTCTTTAGGACGATTCTTTAGGACGATTCTTTAGGATGATTCTTTAGGATGATTCTTTAGGACGATTCTTTGGAAGATTCTTTAGGATGATTCTTTAGGGCGGTTCTTTAGGACGATTCTTTAGGACGATTCTTTAGGATGATTCTTTGGAAGATTCTTTAGGACGATTCTTTAGGATGATTCTTTGGAAGATTCTTTAGGACGATTCTTTAGGGCGGTTCTTTAGGACGATTCTTTAGGACGATTCTTTAGGATGATTCTTTGGAAGATTCTTTAGGACGATTCTTTAGGACGATTCTTTAGGATGATTCTTTAGGATGATTCTTTGGAAGATTCTTTAGGACGATTCTTTAGGACGATTCTTTAGGACGATTCTTTGGAAGATTCTTTAGGACGATTCTTTAGGGCGGTTCTTTAGGACGATTCTTTAGGACGATTCTTTAGGATGATTCTTTGGAAGATTCTTTAGGACGATTCTTTAGGACGATTCTTTAGGATGATTCTTTAGGATGATTCTTTGGAAGATTCTTTAGGACGATTCTTTAGGACGATTCTTTAGGATGATTCTTTAGGATGATTCTTTAGGACGATTCTTTGGAAGATTCTTTAGGACGATTCTTTAGGGCGGTTCTTTAGGACGATTCTTTAGGACGATTCTTTAGGATGATTCTTTGGAAGATTCTTTAGGACGATTCTTTAGGATGATTCTTTGGAAGATTCTTTAGGACGATTCTTTAGGATGATTCTTTAGGATGATTCTTTAGGACGATTCTTTGGCAGATTCTTTAGGACGATTCTTTAGGATGATTCTTTGGAAGATTCTTTAGGACGATTCTTTAGGATGATTCTTTAGGATGATTCTTTAGGATGATTCTTTGGAAGATTCTTTAGGACGATTCTTTAGGATGATTCTTTGGAAGATTCTTTAGGACGATTCTTTAGGATGATTCTTTAGGATGATTCTTTAGGATGATTCTTTGGAAGATTCTTTAGGACGATTCTTTAGGATGATTCTTTAGGACGATTCTTTAGGATGATTCTTTAGGACGATTCTTTAGGATGATTCTTTAGGACGATTCTTTGGCAGATTCTTTAGGACGATTCTTTAGGATGATTCTTTAGGGCGATTCTTTAGGATGATTCTTTAGGACGATTCTTTGGAAGATTCTTTAGGACGATTCTTTAGGGCGGTTCTTTAGGACGATTCTTTAGGACGATTCTTTAGGATGATTCTTTGGAAGATTCTTTAGGACGATTCTTTAGGATGATTCTTTAGGACGATTCTTTAGGATGATTCTTTAGGACGATTCTTTAGGATGATTCTTTAGGACGATTCTTTGGCAGATTCTTTAGGACGATTCTTTAGGATGATTCTTTAGGACGATTCTTTAGGATGATTCTTTAGGACGATTCTTTGGCAGATTCTTTAGGACGATTCTTTAGGATGATTCTTTGGCAGATTCTTTAGGGCGGTTCTTTAGGACGATTCTTTAGGATGATTCTTTAGGACGATTCTTTAGGATGATTCTTTAGGACGATTCTTTGGCAGATTCTTTAGGACGATTCTTTAGGATGATTCTTTGGAAGATTCTTTAGGACGATTCTTTAGGATGATTCTTTAGGACGATTCTTTAGGATGATTCTTTAGGACGATTCTTTGGAAGATTCTTTAGGACGATTCTTTAGGGCGGTTCTTTAGGACGATTCTTTAGGACGATTCTTTAGGATGATTCTTTGGAAGATTCTTTAGGACGATTCTTTAGGATGATTCTTTAGGACGATTCTTTAGGATGATTCTTTAGGACGATTCTTTAGGATGATTCTTTAGGACGATTCTTTGGCAGATTCTTTAGGACGATTCTTTAGGATGATTCTTTGGAAGATTCTTTAGGACGATTCTTTAGGATGATTCTTTAGGACGATTCTTTAGGATGATTCTTTGGAAGATTCTTTAGGACGATTCTTTAGGATGATTCTTTAGGACGATTCTTTAGGATGATTCTTTAGGACGATTCTTTAGGATGATTCTTTAGGACGATTCTTTGGCAGATTCTTTAGGACTACTCGTTAGTTCGCATTTTTGGAAGCCGTAGCTGCCCCAATTCATTAGCCTAGAGTTCTGGCATTGGTAACTCAAGGCAGTCAGTCAGCCAACCCAGCCCCTGCCATCTGGCATCAGCCAATGAGTTAAGACTGGCGAAAAAACCTGCATGAAGCAGACCGGATCACAAAGCATAAATGCTGCTGCATTCTCTACCATGCTGCTGCAGCCTCTGTCAGGGACTCAAATCCTCATTAAATTCCACAGTTTGAAAGGCACTTTTGAAATCATGACTGGCCATCTGCATCTTGTCTTGATTTTACTGCTCGTAATCCAGCTGGGTGAGTTCAATTGAGTCTATTTGATTTGATTTGATTCGAGTCGACAATATCGATTCATGGTGCTGAGCATGTTCCGCCATTGCAGGTTGCAGCACAGCTCAACCAGTTCAGGATTCCGGTGAGTCCACTCTGATGATGCTGATACAGTTAGCATCTCATGCTCAGAATGCTGACTGCTCAATGTCGCATCCTATGCTCAGAATGCTGACTGCTCAATGTCGCATCCTATGCTCAGAATGCTGACTGCTCAATGTCGCATCCTATGCTCAGAATGCTGACTGCTCAATGTCGCATCCTATGCTCAGAATGCTGACTGCTCAATGTCGCATCCTATGCTCAGAATGCTGACTGCTCAATGTCGCATCCTATGCTCAGAATGCTGACTGCTCAATGTCGCATCCTATGCTCAGAATGCTGACTGCTCAATGTCGCATCCTATGCTCAGAATGCTGACTGCTCAATGTCGCATCCTATGCTCAGAATGCTGACTGCTCAATGTCGCATCCTATGCTCAGAATGCTGACTGCTCAATGTCGCATCCTATGCTCAGAATGCTGACTGCTCAATGTCGCATCCTATGCTCAGAATTCAATGCCGCATCCTATGCTCAGAATGCTGACTGCTCAATGTCGCATCCGCAGATTCCGAAGCATCTGGCCGTGACGGAGGACTCATCGTCAAGCATCGACTGTCGGGTCTGACGCCAGCTGAGGAAGGCCGGCTCTGGGACCAGATCCTGGAGAAGCTGAACAAGCGCTTCGTCACGGACTGGTGACCGCTGAGCTCCCATTGCAGCCTCTTTTTCTCACCCGCTCTGGTCAGCCCTGTAGCTGATGGGCTGGTTCCGCTTTGAGAACACTCTTAATCAGCTCAGTTTTTCCTTCTTTTTGACGCATTGTTTAACTGCAGAGAGCCAGTGTACCTGAACCAACAGCCGAAAATAAAATGAAACAAATGAGCGTGACACAGAGACTAAAGATCAGCGGAACAACTTTTTGAACGGATTTCTCGTGTGAAGTCATGCAAATCGAAGAGATTTCCATTTTTAGTTTAACCCGTGCTGAGCCTTCTGGGGGCGGTTCTGCATGATAATGTCCACTTCGCTACCCAATCTGCCCCTCCGCAACCCAATCTGCCCCCCTACGCTACCCAATCTGCCCCCTCCGCTACCCAATCTGCCCCCTCCGCTACACAATCTGCCCCTCCACTATCCAATCTGCCCCCTCCGCTACCCAATCTGCCCCCTACGCTACCCAATCTGCCCCCTCCGCTACCCAATCTGCCCCCTCCACTATCCAATCTGCCCCCTCCGCTACCCAATCTGCCCCCTACGCTACCCAATCTGCCCCTCCGCTACCCAATCTGCCCCCTCCACTATCCAATCTGCCCCCTCCGCTACCCAATCTGCCCCTCCGCTACCCAATCTACCCCCTCCACTATCCAATCTGCCCCCTCCGCTACCCAATCTGCCCCTCCGCTACCCAATCTGCCCCCTCCACTATCCAATCTGCCCCCTCCGCTACCCAATCTGCCCCTCCGCTACCCAATCTACCCCCTCCACTATCCAATCTGCCCCCTCCGCTACCCAATCTGCCCCTCCGCTACCCAATCTGCCCCCTCCACTATCCAATCTGCCCCCTCCGCTACCCAATCTGCCCCCTACACTATCCAATCTGCCCCCTCCGCTACACAATCTACTCCCTACGCTACCCAATCTGCCCCCTACGCTACCCAATCTGCCCCCTCCGCTACCCAATCTGCCCCCCTCCACTATCCAATCTGCCCCCTCCGCTACCCAATCTGCCCCCAACGCTACCCAATCTGCCCCTCCGCTACCCAATCTGCCCCCTCCACTATCCAATCTGCCCCCTCCGCTACCCAATCTGCCCCTCCGCTACCCAATCTACCCCCTCCACTATCCAATCTGCCCCCTCCGCTACCCAATCTGCCCCTCCGCTACCCAATCTGCCCCCTCCACTATCCAATCTGCCCCCTCCGCTACCCAATCTGCCCCCAACACTATCCAATCTGCCCCCTCCGCTACACAATCTGCTCCCTACGCTACCCAATCTGCCCCCTACGCTACCCAATCTGCCCCCTCCGCTACCCAATCTGCCCCCCTACACTATCCAATCTGCCCCTCCGCTACACAATCTGCCCCCTACGCTACCCAATCTGCCCCCTACGCTACCCAATCTGCCCCTCCGCTACCCAATCTGCCTCTCCGCTACCCAATCTGCCCCTCCGCAACCCAATCTACCCCTCCGCAACCCAATCTGCCCCCTCCGCTGCCCCTCCGCTACCCAATCTGCCCCCTCCGCTACCCAATCTGCCACCTCCACTGCCCCTCCGCTACCCAATCTGCCCCTCCGCTACCCAATCTGCCTCTCCGCTACCCAATCTGCCCCTCCGCAACCCAATCTACCCCTCCGCAACCCAATCTGCCCCCTCCGCTGCCCCTCCGCTACCCAATCTGCCCCCTCCGCTACCCAATCTGCCACCTCCACTGCCCCTCCGCTACCCAATCTGCCTCTCCGCTACCCAATCTGCCTCTCCGCTACCCAATCTACCCCTCCGCAACCCAATCTGCCCCCTCCGCTGCCCCTCCGCTACCCAATCTGCCCCCTCCGCTACCCAATCTGCCACCTCCGCTGCCCCTCCGCTACCCAATCTGCCTCTCCGCTACCCAATCTGCCCCTCCGCTATCCAATCTGCCCCCCTACGTTTCCCAATCTGCCCTTCCGCTACCCAATCTGCCCCTCCGCTATCCAATTTGCCCCTCCGCTTCCCAATCTGCCCTCTGATCTACCCTCTGCCCCTCAAATCTAGTCAGTCAAAAAGTACTTCAGCGATGAAGCCACACATGAGAATATGCTCTGCTATTCATACTAGCATGTTCGGCTAGATAAACCCAAATGAAGCAATTTTTCAGCATTGGCACTCATTACCGACAATTTAGACTGCTAATATTAAATGAGGCCCACTAATCCACCTTATTAGATCTTTTTTTCTGGGCCAGCAAAAATTTCCTTTGCCAGCTCACATATTGTGAGCTCTTCTTTAAGTTTGAAATAAACTCAAAACTCTTTCACACTGAATCTGGTTCAGTTTCCTTATGTCACTCTCTCTTGACTCTCTCTTTCCCTCTGTCACTCTCTCTTTCCCTCTGTCACTCTCTCTTTCCCTCTGTCACTCTCTCTTTCCCTCTGTCACTCTCTCTTTCCCTCTGTCACTCTCTCTTTCCCTCTGTCACTCTCTCTTTCCCTCTGTCACTCTCTCTTTCCCTCTGTCACTCTCTGTTTCCCTGTGTCACTCTCTGTTTGCCTCTGTCACACTCTCTTTCCCTCTGTCACTCTCTTATTCCCTCTGTCACTCTCTTATTCACTCTGTCACTCTCTTATTCACTCTGTCACTCTCCGTTTCCCTCTGTCACTCTCTCTTTCCCTCTGTCACTCTCTCTTTCCCTCTGTCACTCTCTGTTTGCCTCGGTCATACTCTTTCCCTCTGTCACTCTCCTATTCCTTCCGTCACTCTCCTATTCCTTCCGTCACTCTCTCTCCTTCCCCCTGTCACTGTTTTGCTACTATCATGCTATTTTTATGGCACTCTCTTTTTCCCTAAATAAAAAGTAAGCGACTCGTAATGTTATTGAAAGCCATATTCTGAACTGGTTTAGTGGCAACAAATAGAATTACGAGTATTTATGTTTATAGTGAATGAAGTCAGGAATTAAGTTGATTTTTATTTCTTTTTTTCTAAAAACTACTTTATGAAGCAATTCAATCCCCTTAATTAGAGTGTTTAATTAATCAACTGTGGAAGCATTCGTGGAAAAGGCAGATTTGTTTTTTATTCACATTTTTATCATTCTAGAAACCATTTCAAATCGTTTTTAATCGATCGAAAGTATATTTTATGATTGTCTAAGCTGAGCACTGCCTGATTTCTGAGTTTGGAAAAAGCGTTTAAAAATAGCAATTCAATTTTTGCGGAAAATAAATGATGTTATTGATTTTTTTAATCACTTAGCTACCACGCAACCAAAACTCCAACAAGTGAAACTCCGTTGTCTAACACCTGACAGGTAAGCAAACTTACAGCAGGTGAAATTACCTTGTCTAACACCTGACAGGTAAGTAAACTTACAGCAGGTGAAATTTCCTTGTCTAACACCTGACAGGTAAGTAAACTTACAGCAGGTGAAATTTCCTTGTCTAACACCTGACAGGTAAGCAAACTTACAGCAGGTGAAATTTCCTTGTCTAACACCTGACAGGTGAGCAAACTTACAGCAGGTGAAATTTCCTTGTCTAACACCTGACAGGTGAGCAAACTTACAGCAGGTGAAATTTCCTTGTCTAACACCTGACAGGTAAGCAAACTTACAGCAGGTGAAATTTCCTTGTCTAACACCTGACAGGTAAGCAAACTTACAGCAGGTGAAATTACCTTGTCTAACACCAGACAGGTGAGCAAACTTACAGCAGGTGAAATTACCTTGTCTAACACCTGACAGGTAAGCAAACTTACAGCAGGTGAAATTACCTTGTCTAACACCTGACAGGTGAGTAAACTTCCTAACTATTTCGTTCACTTCGTCATCTCGAACTGATATTTTAAGACATATCTAAGAAATTAAACACGTCTATCCAGTTGAAGAGGTTCCATCAATTCTAAGAACATTCTTGCAATACTACTGAAAAGCAGCTAGTAGTGAGAGCCGAATGCGGCCAGCAGTCCACCGGCTTTGAGAGGCTAAACTGATGATAAAGATTGGCAGGGCGAATAAGAAAGCGAAGCAAAATAAAAAGGAGGCCGGGACTGGCGACTCAAGGAGGCGCTGCTGGCGAGTCGGAGAAGCCGGAGGCGGGGTGTCTGCGCGGGCGCCAGAAGAACTACAGAGACGCCAAAGGAGAGGCTGTGGCTGGAATCTAGTTTCAACTTGATCTTGCGTGCCTCCTTTCTCCCTCTCTTTCCCGTTTCCGACATCCTCCTCGCGCAAGTGGTTCTCCCAAACCCCGGGCCGCCCCCCGCTCGCCGTTAAAGTCCGCAGCCCCGAGGGAGCAGCCGAGAGGAAAGGATGGGCCAGAGAGAGATTGTGAGGCCGGGGAGAGGGAGTCGGAACTGCCATCGATCGGTTTGGAAAGGAAGGAGAGTGCAGGAGCGCTCAGCCGTGAGTACTGAGGCTGGCTGAGCAAACTTGCATTCGTAGCACCCCGCGGCGCGCTCACAATCCCGCATCGCACATCCCCTACCTCAGCTCCTATCCCCGTGGGACGCAGGCAGGCAGCACACGGTGCGGGAGGGCGACGCACCCCCTCGAGGCGCTTGCCTCCTTGTTGGACTCCTGTCTAGCCGGCAGGGAAGCGATGAGGCATTCGTGCGCGAGTGGGATTGGGGGATAAGGTTGAAAGTAGGGAGCTAAAGGACTCATAGCGCGACTGGGGAATGAACGGGTAGGTGCTGGGTGGGGCGGTGCATGCTATTCTCATCAGATCGTTTCTCCCAGTCTCCCCTCTCACTCGCTCATCGGCCCCAGTCGTCGGACCCCACCCCGACCCAAGCACCGATGCCGCAGCCCCTTAGAGGCTGCTCACTAAATAGATCCGACAGACAGCTGCGAAATCGTGGCGAGGTGAAAGCAGAGCAAATCTCGGACTCGCAGAGCAACCACTGAGCCTCAGACAGCGCCATGGCCAGCTTCATCGCCAAGCAGCTGGTTGGAAAGCAGATGGACAGCGTCAAGAAGATTGGCGGCGAGGAGGCCAACCCGGAGGACGCCGAGAAGCAGGCGGAGGAGGCGGCCGCCATGGCCGAGGCTCTGGCCGAGGAGAAACGAAAGCGGGACGAGAAGCACCAGAAGATGGAGGCGGAGCGCGAGGAGCTACGGCAGGGCATTCGGGACAAGGTGAGCTTAGTGAAATGACGCTGTATTTTGTCAGTCCAACCGCAACCGTCCCGTACACTACTACTCACTACTCACCGCCATGCAGTACAACATTCAGAAGAAGGAGGAATTCAATTTCGGCGAGATGGACGACGGCGGCAAGGGCGTCGGCCGGAAGCGCAAAACGCAGGAGGAGCTGGCCGCCGAGCGAGACCTCGAGGAGAAGGAGGACTTTGCGTCCTTCCTTCCGGAGGGTGTTCGGGACACGGTGCGCAACGTCACAGCCGTGCCGCAGAAGATGATCTCAGACGCTCAGGAGAAGTGCACCATTCAGTGAGGCTGGTGCGGAAACTCACTTTTACAACACAACTGTTGCTTGCTGTTCAGATCAATTTCTAGGTCAATCATGTGTCATTCACACCGGCTTCCCATTGGGAATGAGAAGATCGGCCTTGTTTGCACAACCGAGGTATTTCGATCCATCGATCTTGGCACTAAGACTTGTATTTATAATAAGTTGAACTTTTATTCTAGTGCGCGTGTACTTGTCCTTCATTTAATTGATGAGCCCAACCAATCATCCCTATTAACGACCACCTCACTCCCCGGAATCCGGCGTGAGGTTGGTGTGGAGCTGGGGTGTCCCGAGGGTTAGGAAACAAAGAGCTGACTAGTGTACGCACGTGTACATGGCGATCTATTTTTAGACAACTGAACGATTCGATAAGAGTTCATAAGCAAATGTACAAATAGGCTGTTTGGTATTCTCCAATTCAAAACGGCGCGTCGCAATCAAATTTCACTCGTGCTATGCCACACCGACCCAGTCGTGTGGTCTGGCGTCTGCTTTTTTGTCTTATCGCCTAATCCAACGTAATCGGCTTCTGGCTAAATAGTAGAAATCGATTCCACAGTGCAATGCAAGAGTAACTATGCAAAAATTTAAGGTTTAATGTTTACTTACGCACGAAAGCAGTTGTTTGCGGCAGTCAGGAAAATGACAAGCTCCTGTCTTGGCTGCACCAGCACTACATTACTCTACTCCATTGTGTGACACTTCATATCGATTGAATCGTGTTTTATTTCCTTATTGTTTTTATTCAATCGGTTTCCAATGCGACATCGCACAAACAACGTCTCCCGTTGCTGGGGAGTGAATGACAAATTTCAGATGCATATTGGACGGTGTCTGATAATCCTAGCATAATATTACATATTTGGTGTTTTATATTCTTATCACATTCTTATCCACATTGTGTGCAAGCGACATCATGTTTAGCAAATATTAATTTTATAAACAGTTAATGCTGTACACAAACGGTATATTTCACTTGCTCTATAAAGACATATCTGCAGCCTCATCTTAACAAAGAATTTCTTTGTAGTTCACCATTTTTGTTAACGCGCGGTACATTTCCGAGCACCGGCATTATTGAATGTGATCAAACAGCTGTTCACTGTTTGACTGTAAAGCTGTTTTTTTTCAAACCTGATTTCCTGCCGGCTGATTCACACAACGATTTTGTTAAATAATATTTATAATTTTTATAATGCATTAATTGTAGCTTACTTTTATGAGTTGTCACTTATTTAATTTGTTAATTCGCTTTTACAATTTATTACGTTAAAAGCTGTTAGAACGTACTTTAGTGAGTAAACTTGTCGATATACTTAGTACAAGCTTAGACTATAGAAAACGTTTTATATTGTTATATCTATTGTCTACTATCTACAACCACTTCAAATTAGCAGTTGAAACACGCCCTACACAAATGATGCACCTAAGCCCAGCGAATAGTTTCGATAAACCCAATATTTAGTTAAATGCATCAAAAACTGTTTGTCTTATTTTAGTGATTCAGATTACGTCTTAGCATAATACACTGGCACAGCAGCCATAGAGGTTCAGAAAGTCTGCTTGATTAAAAACCTAGTTTTAATCTCAGTCTTTGTCTTTTGCGTCTAATCACAGTTTGTGCAATGAATGTGTGACTAGCATACATCAAAGGAAAATTCCCTGGCCGAAACTGACACCTCACCAACTCTACTGACACCTCACAAACTCTACTGACACCTCACAAACTCTACTGACACCTCACCAACTCTACTGACACCTCACCAACTCTACTGACACCTCACAAACCCAACTGACACCTCACAAACTCTACTGACACCTCACCAACTCTACTGACACCTCACCAACTCTACTGACACCTCACCAACTCTACTGACACCTCACCAACTCTACTGACACCTCACAAACCCAACTGACACCTCACCAACTCAACTGACACCTCACAAACTCTACTGACACCTCACCAACTCTACTGACACCTCACCAACTCTACTGACACCTCACCAACTCTACTGACACCTCACCAACTCAACTGACACCTCACCAACTCTACTGACACCTCATTAACTCTACTGACACCTCACAAACCCAACTGACACCTCACCAACTCTACTGACACCTCACCAACTCAACTGACACCTCACAAACCCAACTGACACCTCACCAACTCTACTGACACCTCACCAACTCAACTGACACCTCACCAACTCAACTGACACCTCACAAACCTAACTGACACCTCACTAACCCAACTGACACGTCACAAACTCCACTAACATCTCGCTATCCCAATAGAATACACTGCTCGTTCTCGAAAACGTGCTCTAGCAACAGCCATATCAAAAGCATTGTGCAAAACACAGCTTGCAATAGTCAATGAGATCAACTATTCAGCTGATAAGGCAGTGTGAGTCCATTCGATGCAATGCAACTACCAAATCCGGCTCAAGGCCAGCTGTCAGAGGGCTCCAAACTCACTCAATCATGAGCACTAGGCATAAATCTCTGTTTTGCTGATTGCAGTTGGTTTCAAGGCTATGTAGAGTAGAGCTGTGGGAGAGGCGAAATGGGAGCAATTTTGAGCACAGCTCAAAAATATCCAATGCCTTCAGTCTGCAGTTCTCGAATACTTTTTATCCTTAGGCATACCGCCAGGCAAATAATTTCCAGACGGAGTATAAATTAATGCTTTCTATAAGTTACTAAACCGTAATTATGCACAGTAAAATTGTAATACCATTTGACAATAACTCTTGATGATACGATTCTACGACGTACATACGGCTGCCACTCCTGATACGATTCTACATACAGCTGCCACTCCTGATACGATTCTACATACAGCTGCCACTCCTGATAGGATTCTACATACAGCTGCCACTCCTGATACGATTCTACATGCAGCTGCCACTCCTGATAGGATTCTACATACAGCTGCCACTCCTGATACGATTCTAGATACAGCTGCCACTCCTGATAGGATTCTACATACAGCTGCCACTCCTGATACGATTCCACATGCAGCTGCCACTCCTGATACGATTCCACATGCAGCTGCCACTCCTGATACGATTCTACATACAGCTGCCACTCCTGATACGATTCTAGATACAGCTGCCACTCCTGATAGGATTCTACATACAGCTGCCACTCCTGATACGATTCCACATGCAGCTGCCACTCCTGATACGATTCCACATGCAGCTGCCACTCCTGATACGATTCTACATACAGCTGCCACTCCTGATACGATTCTACATACAGTTGCCACTCCTGATACGATTCTACATACAGTTGCCACTCCTGATACGATTCTACATACAGCTGCCACTCCTGATACGATTCTAGATACAGCTGCCACTCCTGATACGATTCTACATACAGCTGCCACTCCTGATACGATTCTACATACGGCTGCCACTCCTGATACGATTCTAGATACAGCTGCCACTCCTGATAGGATTCTACATACAGCTGCCACTCCTGATACGATTCTAGATACAGCTGCCACTCCTGATAGGATTCTACATACAGCTGCCACTCCTGATACGATTCCACATGCAGCTGCCACTCCTGATACGATTCCACATGCAGCTGCCACTCCTGATACGATTCTACATACAGCTGCCACTCCTGATACGATTCTACATACAGTTACCACTCCTGATACGATTCTAGATACAGCTGCCACTCCTGATACGATTCTAGATACAGCTGCCACTTCTGATACGATTCTACATACAGCTGCCACTCCTGATACGATTCTAGATACGGCTGCCACTCCTGATACGATTCTACATACAGTTGCCACTCCTGATACGATTCTAGATACAGCTGCCACTCCTGATACGATTCTACATACAGTTACCACTCCTGATACGATTCTACATACAGTTGCCACTCCTGATACGATTCTACATACGGCTGCCACTCCTGATACGATTCTTCATACAGCTGCCACTCCTGATACGATTCTTCATACAGCTGCCACTCCTGATACGATTCTTCATACAGCTGCCACTCCTGATACGATTCTAGATACAGCTGCCACTCCTGATACGATTCTAGATACGGCTGCCACTCCTGAGTGTTGTCGGCTGGTCCCTGAGGCATGCACCCAAGTTGTTGGTAAAATTTGATTCCCAGCATGGCATTGTGGGGGGGCACTGTGCTTTTCAATTAGTCGATATTCAAATTTCGCTCATAGGTTGGGCATGCAATTGCTAGCAAGCTTAACTAGCTCATGAACTCCAGTTCCGCCGGGCTGTTAGTATGTCATAGCTGGAAGCTTACCGTGGAACGGCAAGGGGTTTTGAGGAAAATTTGCATTCTGAGTAGCTGTCGTCAGCCTGGGAAGAGCCGCGGAATGTTCAGGAGCTCAGCTGAGTTGGGTTGAAACGAGCTTTCTATTTTTTTCGGCGCGATATTAAGACTACTCGGAAACTTGAGAACGGATGCGAATTGAAGCAATAAAAGTCAGGTATGTTTTTGCTTGATTTTCAATACGACAACTTGCACTACTTACAGTAGTACTTAAGCGAGTTATAATAATTGTTTTAATACTGTAAAAGAAAGAAAAAAATTAATGCGTGTCATTGTTGAGGACACAACTCAGTGTCATTGTTATGGACACAACTCAGTGTCATTGTTATGGACACAACTCAGTGTCATTGTTATGGACACAACTCAGTGTCATTGTTATGGACACAACTCAGTGTCATTGTTATGGACACAACTCAGTGTCATTGTTATTGACACATCTCAGTGTCATTGTTATGGACACAACTCAGTGTCATTGTTATTGACACAACTTTAGCAAGTTCCCTGAAGCAGTTGGATGATCACCAGGTCGTGGCTGCTGTCGCTCCGCTGGCGTGGCTGTAGTCGAGCCCTGCTCCGCCGCGGCCGCCGCCGCCGCCGCCACCGAAGCCACATTCGGCGGAGCTTCCGTTGCCGGCTCTGCCACCGGCCCACCTGCTGCCTTCTTCGCCGTCGGCTTTGCTGCGGCAAGGCGCGCCCTGCCAGCCGACACCGCAGCCGCCGTGGCTGCTGCTGGGCGGTGCGGCGCTGAAATTGTTGCGTCCCGGCTGGCTGTTCCTTCCGCCGAAGCCTTCGAAAGCCGCGCTTTGTCCCAGTGAGTTGCTGCCGCTCAACGCGACTTGTCCGGGAAGTCCTGACAAGTTGGTAACTTGCAGGTAATCATCTGTTGTCACAGGTAATCGCTAGATAAACAGTTGCCTGTTCTGCATAAGAATTATGCAAATATAATAATAATACTAATAGTAATAATACATAATAATTACGACTTCAAACAAAAAACACCCTCAATCCCCTACACTGCACTGATAGCGAAACGCAGTCACCACAGTTCTCCCATCCCATCCGATTTTCCTCGTATCAGCTAACTGAGGCGATTCAGAGTTAAGAGTCTTGCTAAAAGACACAAGTTGTTCCAGTGGAGTAGAGAATCGAACCACCGACCTTCAGGTCGAGAGTCCGATGCTCTAACCACAAGGCAATAACCTCCTCCACCAAATGAGCTAGGCAACACAAAAATCAGGGCCATCAGGCTCCGAATGATCCCTTCCGGATGGGAAATTAGGGCTCCGAATGATCACTTCCGGATGGGAAATCAGGGCTCCGAATGATCCCTTCCGGATGGGAAATCAGGGCTCCGAATGATCCCTTCCGGATGGGAAATCAGGGCTCCGAATGATCCCTTCCGGATGGGAAATCAGGGCTCCGAATGATCCGTTCCGGATGGGAAATCAGGGCTCCGAATGATCCTTCAGGGATGGGAAATCAGGGCTCCGAATGATCCCTTCCGGATGGGAAATCAGGGCTCCGAATGATCCTTCCGGATGGGAAATCAGGGCTCCGAATGATCCTTCAGGGATGGGAAATCAGGGCTCCGAATGATCCCTTCCGGATGGGAAATCAGGGCTCCGAGTGATCCTTCAGGGATGGGAAATCAGGGCTCCGAGTGATCCTTCAGGGATGGGAAATCAGGACTCCGAATGATCCTTCAGGGATTGGAAATCAGAGCTCCGAGTGATCCTTCAGGGATGGGAAATCAGGGCTCCTAGCACCCAATTGAGAAGTTTGTGGCAGCAAGGTGTCATATACCCACCTTGTAGTACTGCGAGAGTAAATTCAAGCACTGTGAGACACGCAGCGGTGAGTTAAGTTTCTTAGCTCTCCAAAAAAGTTGTCGTTTCTCGTCAAAGCTGTGGCTTTAAATATTCTAAAATTTGAGCTTTTTACTCTCGTCCACTTGCTCAAAATTAATTGGTATCGACTAATTCAGCTTAACAAGAGTCAGGCGTGTTGCTGTTTTTGCGATTCTTGTCGAAGACCCTGGTGACAAGGTCATCTAAACAATAAACTATATCCCTTTTAGAGCTTAATTAAACCAGTTTAATTCATTTTCTTTCACAAGTAACACGGCGGAAACAGAAAAATGTAGAAATTAAATAATTTTAACAGTTCGATAGCTGAATAATTATAAGGACAGTCTGTGAACTTATAGCAGTTGTTCGTCTCGCAACTTTGAAGCAGGTAAAGACAAAAAAATGGATTACATTCAGTTGGGCAGGCAGACCGAACATGCGGTCACTCATGGCTCCAAAAATTGCCATTTAAAAGCATCGAATGTCTCCTTACTGAAGGGATGCCCTAAAAAATAACTGCGTAAGAAGGCCTACAGAAACAGGATACATCTAAGTATTATTCTATTGGTCGAAACCTCACTGACAGCTTTTGGCTTTCGCAGAAAAAAAAGAATCGCATCGTAATATCCTACTTCGAGTAGAGTAAGAGTATTTTCTTTGAAATTCTTCTAGTACTTACTGATTTACACATTTAAAGTGAGCAGTAATTCTCAACTTTATTGCTAAATTCAAAATCAATCAGATGCACAACTTGTTAAAGAATGATGCGAGATCACAATCACCATATACTACCGCTAGTAGTGCTCGAGGCAGGTGGGGCAACCGAGGAAGTCGATGCTACATTGGCGGTTCCTCTCCCGAACGTGGCTGGCGGCGCCGACAGCAGCAGGCGCTCATCGCGGGAGATCTCCGAGAAGTTCTCCACCCGCTTACCGTCGGCGACCCTGAAGAGGCCGGTTGCAGGTGCACGCAGCCGCAGCTTGTGCGAGGCCGTTTTCAACAGGGCCTCCAGCGAGTCCCCCCAAACCGTCACGGTGGAGTCATCGCCCCGGCGGACACTGACGAGGACTCGCTTGGTGTCAAAGGTTGGCGGCGGTATGGCAGGTGGCTGCGCTGATTGATGCGACGTTGAGCTGAAACAAGAAAATCAGCGAAAAATTCATCATCCTTCATATGAACCACGGTGAATAACGACCATTGAATGCCTTTCTTTGTGGAGACCCGCTACGCTACCTCGGGCCCAACCTGTCTATCGACGAGTTTTTCCAGCCCGACAGCGTCCCACGGCTCGTCCAGCAGCTCCTTCGGGCATAGCACGAGCTACGTTCTTCCCCCCACGGATGACAACGCTGCAGGACGGACCGGCGGGCCACGCTGACCGGCCGCCAGCCCGGTCTGCGGCCCCACAGGGGTTAGCGCAATGGCCGATTCTCGCCTCCCCGCTGAGTCCAAGGACAACCCTACTAAGTCAAGAAATGAGTTAGAAACAGTTGGGGCGTGTCCCCAAGGCGCAGTCAGTGATTGACAGCCTGACCAAGAGCAAGCCGGTTCAGGCATCGCCGAGGTGTTTAGTCTGTGAAGTCAAAGAGTCTGCTGCAGTTTTGAACCAAATAACAAAGATTTCCACTTTCTATTGTTCCACTAATTAAGAGCTACGACAACAAATTCCAGAAGCCACACACTTACCGTTTCGAAGACGGCGCTGGCTGGAAGGGCTCACCACAGGAAACGCTGCACAGCAACTCGGCAGTTGACAGTTCCGTCAGAGGATCGCGCAGCTCGCGGCCATCCGGGTCGTAAAGTACTCGAGCAGGACGACGAAGTCCCAGTCTGCTGGTCGCATTCTCTAGCGCCTGCTGGACCGACTCGGCCCAGACAGTCACCGATGAAGTCGCCGGATTGTTGCCATTCGGGTAGACTCGAAGGCGGGTTAGTCGCGGTTCCGGGCCACTGGCGGTGGAAGCTGCTGCCGCTGCCCCCGCCGCCGCATTGTTCGCCAGACGCCTCGGAGGCGCCATCTTCGGCGGCACGAAGTCCTCGCCAATTGAGGCCCAAACCTCAACAATAGCCTCCTCATCATCGGCGAAGGCTTCCTCTTGGTCAGCAGAGTCGCTCTCTTTGTTATCATCGTCAGTTTCATCGTCGTCATCGACATCGACATCAATAGAGACTGTGATGCTGACCTCAACATGCATAGAAGCGTGAGTTCGCTCTCCCTTTGGTTTCCTGGCGGACTTCCGGTACCAGGCATAGTCCGCAGCCATCTTTGTGGAGTTGATGAACTCCTCATGCTCCTCGCGGATGAGGCTGTCAAGTGGCACATAGCAGGTGGCCAGCACGGTCTCCTCGGGTTTCAGCTGAATTAGGTCTAGCTTCAGCAGGCGGAACTTATCTCGGAAGTACCGCCGGAGAACCTGCAGCTCAGATTTTACTAGGATCTCTCGCTTCTCACCTTCGAATGCTTCCTCACCTGAGAATGGGTCGGTACAAAGCGTCTGACCAAAGATGTTATACCTGACCGCAAGTTGTCGTGAATCTAGGTCATTCTCAGTCTCAGGAAGGATTTCGTCCAAGAAACTCATCGAGTACAGGCTGATGCCTAAGTTGTAGGCTGAAGGTGCAGCAAACTTTGAGCCTATTATGAAGTACTTCGGCGTCAGCCTAGGCTCAAGATCGTCCTCCTTTTGAGGAACTTGCTCCGCATCACTCTGGAGCTCCTCGACCTCATTCTCAGCCACGTCGCTGCCACCAGAACTTCGATGCCGCCGTGACAACTGCTGTTGACGCCGACGTACCAGCTTGGCATTCGCCGCTCGCCGTTTACGCAAGTCAGAGATTTCCCGCACCTCAGTGCCGTCTTCTAAAAACAGGCGCATCACTGGCTCGTCTGTGTTCAGCCTCAGCATGCACTGGTCCATCAGGCCGGCGGCACTGGAGCCCGTCACCGGCACTGGAGGCCGCTGGCGGCCTTCGCCGTTGCGGTAGGCCAGCACGCGAATCGGCCGTGGCGTTCGAGCTTCGGATAGGCGCTCGTTGATGGCCTTTAGGGACAGACTCTGACGCCTGGTTTCCAGCTCCTGCTCCCAGGTGCGCAGTGTCGCCAGATCTTCCCCATCCGTGAGGTCCAGCTTTCCTCCGAGCAGTCGAAACGCACCGGTCTCTTTTAAGCCGAGCGAATTCGATTGCGCGAACGCACAGGCGAAATCTGAACCTCGAGCAGCGGCACCGATTCGCTGCAGCTTGTAGCGGCCGCGCAGCGACTTTGCACAGCCGGCGCACACTTCACAGCGCTTCATTCTGGCCTCGTCACGGCGCGAGTCCAGAGCTCTGTGATCTACTGGCAGATACACGATGTAGCCAGGCTGATCCATTGCATAGTCCTTCGGCAATATGACACTGCTCGTACAGCAGCCACAATGAATGGCAATAGTGACGGCTATGTCTAGATGGTTAGAGGCGAGACACCTGATAGTGCTGCTGGCTTCATCTACTGAAAACAGCTGATGTGCCCGACCGAACTGGTTTGGAACCTGCGGCTGCACAACTAGAAATGCTGCCCCTGCGTCGACTGGCTGGGATGCCGACACTTTCGGCATCAGCAGTGTCAGGACGCTGTTGGACTGATACTTTAGAACGATAAAGCCATTGGCACTGAGCTGCCACCGCTGGTAGACATTATCTGGCCGCCTGCGCTGGAGAGTGACCTCAAGACCGGTCTTGATGCCGGTGTCTACCGCGGTTAGAACGAGGGCGCTGTCCTCCAAGGCGTAGATGTAGCCATCCTCGTAGCCGAACTGCTTCAACGCGTCGCCATCTCGGCTGCCGAGTCGACGTCGTCTAGTAGCGCCGTCTTCGAAATCCGTGCTTACAATCCGTTCCCAGGGCCACTGCAGCTTGGTAAGCTTGCCCTCTTCGCTCTCACGAACCGCGGCGCCGTTCTTGCTGGCCCCAGAAAATCTCGAGTCCTCCCCGGCCGTAGAAACGTCCCTGGCGACACCAATTCGAGCGCCAACCGTCAAGCTCTCTGCAGACAAGGCTAAATCTCGAGTGCTCTTCCTGAGCGTCACAAAGCATCTGATCTTATCAACATCGTCTGAGAGCTTCGAAAGCAGAGAGCGCGCCTCCAACTGCGACTTTGTGAACTTAGGATCGATCCAATCTTCTCCAGAAGAAATGTAAACCACTTGGTCGCTCTCCAAATGTTTCAGAGATGTGTGCTCAACTCCATGGCGGTCGAATAGGCGTCTTGCATCTGCGTGCAGGCCCAATTGACTGGTACAGGACTCCAGGAACAGCTGAAACTGCACTTCACTCACCTTCTGGTCCGACTCTACCGATGGGAATTCGTCTGCCGCTGCCGTTGAGTCCGCATCGCTGCCCGATGTTGCATGCCGAATGCGTCTCGCTTTCGTTGTCTGGCGCTTCAGCAGCTGGCGGTCCTTCTTCATGTTGGCCAGGTCTGGAGCAGTTATGAAAGTCCCAGCTTCTTCTTTGCGCTCACCATTCTTCAGACAGAACAGTCTCTTCTGCCGCTCGACTTCGTGTTTATACTTAAATGGTGGAGCGAACGTCAGGAGGTTACCTTCAATCGGCCAGTCAAAGTCGTCTATCCAGTTGCCCTTGTGATCTGTCGGCCACACAATGGCCAGCTTGCTCCAGGCTGGGTCTCTGAACTTGGCAGCCTTCCTTAGCTGGCCCATGGTTCCCAGCTTCTGCTGACGAATTCCAAAGCGCTGATACTTCCCCAGTCGAGCATCCAGAGGTTGACAAGCAGCTAGCATATTGCGACAGCTCAGGTCACCGCCGAGCTCCTTCGGACACGAGCCCAGATCGTCGATCGACCCGCCAAGGTACGTTAGAGCCAGGTCAGGAAACCGCTTCGAATAAATAAGCCCATCCGTGTGGAAAACCCACTGTTGCGATGACTGCACCTGGAACTCATCTCGCTCGAAAGGACAGAAGTGCACAAGGCTGCCGCGAACCCGTGCACCATTGAGTGTCGTTTCAATCTCTGAGTCGCTCACAGCAAGGGCCAGGCCGGGAAATCCTTTGATTGATATTTGACCTGTCTTGTGAATAACCCAAGACTGTACGACCCCAGCTTTAGGCCAAACAGGCAGAACCGGACGGTTCAGCAGGTGGTCGTCACCCTTGGCAGCTGATGACTCTCGCGGAACCTTCATGACGCCCACCACTGGCTCCGCGAATAAGCAAAGTCTTCTGTTGCGAATATTTTGTAGGAAACAGCTGTCAGTTGGCACGGAACCTTCTGGTGGCTTGATCTGCTCTTTCGTTGGTTTCGCACGGTCGATCTCGACTTTCCTTTCCTCATCCTCATCATAGTTACTATCGTCGTCTCTATTTTCATCGTCTTCGGCTTCGATCGTCAGTTGGTCGACACCGTCCGGTAGCTGCCATTGCACATCCCAAACTGAGGGCCGCTCCCAGGATTCATCGATCGGCGGAATATCTGAGCGAACAGCAAAGCTTTTGGATCCCCTCCTCCAGATGGTTATCTTGCTGATCTCAGCCTGAAGGCAGTATGTGAATGGATCGATCCAGTTTTCTCCATGCGAGATCCAAATTTCATCGTCGTACTGCAGTGTGAGAGCATCTGTGATCTCCTTGCCAGACTTTGTGAAAATGCGCTGCACCAGAATGCCCTTAGACTTGCTGCTCTGATTGGCCAGCTGGGGATTCGCTGACAAGCTGTCCAGGAAGCGCTGAAAGACAATCCGCGTGCGCTCCCTGTCCTTGGCAAGGCCTCTCGAGGCCTCCCTCAAGTTGAAGTAGACAGTCACGGGGTCAGAGTCGCGACCATTATTGTAGACCTTCAGCCGGATCCCTCGTCTGTCGGAAACCAGTCTGTGGTTCTCGGGTAGCGCCGAAATATGCTTCATTGTGAACTGGCTTCCTTCCTCGAGCTCGGCTTTCACCTTCGGCTCCAGCTCTCTTAATTTGGCCTTATAGTCCGTCAGAAAGGCGACGTACTCATCGTGTTTCGCGCTCTCACTCGCAATCTTTTTCTCCAGCTCTTTTGGTGATAGAGAGAGAATTCTCTTATCCGTCAGCTGAGGATCGCCAGCGAGACTGGATCGGTCGTCGCAATAGTAGGCAGTGTTTAGCTGAGCTAAATACTTGTCACATTGTACTTTTAGCTTGCCCACGCAATCGATTGAATCACGCAGGTATTCTTCGACTCCCATCGGACTGATGTTTTCTCCTTTGCTAAGCCATACGGGGCCTAAAAGAGGAGCCCCAGAAGTGTTGAAAAAGTGGTGAATCTCCGGTACTGTGTGCAAGTTAGTAACTTCTTGGCCGTTCATGAGTAGCACTCGTCTAAACTGCTGGCCTAACTTGAGCTTTGCTGTGCAGCTATGCAAAAAATCATCGATATTGTTCATGTCTGCAATCACCTCCATTCCCTTGACGCCCTTGCTATTCGGAAAGACAACAATGCGTCTCTTAGCTGCTCGGTTTCCTTCCAGTCTTGTAGAGCTAACCAAAGGTTTTGTAGTGTCCTTTTCACGGCCACTAGGAAGATTCAGACCAGTGAGTGACCAATGCATATCTGCTTTGATGCTGAGCTTTTTCTCAAACAACTTCAAGGGATCCTTAAATGGCTCTCCCATTGAAACGTAGACGTCGGTTCCCCTCGGGAGAAGGACGTCCTTCGCTATTTCCTTTCCCGAAGAAAGAAACAGCTTTCTCGCAGATGAAGGCAAATTTAATCGCTGTGTGCACTCTTCCAGAAGCCTTTCAAAATTTGAAGCAGATATTCTATGGCTAGATGAGGTATCTCCATTTCTCAAGGCATTAACAACATAGACTTCTGGATTCAACAAGTACGTCGGTTTCGGCTTTACTTTTTTGCGTCCAGTCGACAAGCGGCTGTGTCGAGCAGAATCATAGTTCATAGAGTGCAGTTCTGGACTCGTTGGCACAAAGCCAAGATCGAGCTCATTCATCTCCGCTCCTGACTCTCCCTTCATCTCAAGATGTGCGCTCGAACCACTTTTTCGTCGATTCACGAGTATTTGAGCTGGAGTTTGAGCTATGCTTACCTCGGAATCCTTGGGTGTTTGCGGTGGGGCTAGACCAAGTTCAGTGGATCGTGATCTTCCGCTTGATGGCTTAGCTGAGCGCGGCTTGTTACTCCGATTTGAGTTGCATGAAACATGCGCTTTGTAGGAGGACAAAATGTTCGAATGACCGAGAGGAAGTTGATAGGGCGATCGCTCCACTTTTTTTGACATAGCATTTTCTAAATTCAGCTCATTAGCATAGCGCTCAAGAATTATGTCTTCCATGCTTTTTCCTTCCATTATCTTGCGTTCTCTGCATTGCATGATGTGCAATGCGTCGGAAATAATAAGTGAAAATCATCTTTGGCATCCCAATTTAAAATATGACAATAACGCGAAATATATGTTTTTATATTTCTAAAGCTTCATTACTGTTTGTTTATAAACAACTTATCAACGTAAACTCAACAAAATTTTTATTTTAAAAAGATTTTGTAAAAGTTTAGTCTTTTAATTTGTTTTAATGTAATTATTTTAAATTGTGCTTTGTACAGTGCGCGTGCCTGTTGGCTGTCGGTGGCTACAACTCAGCATCAGTTTGATAACATATTTATTGAATAGGTTTACAAATTGATCTGTGACTGTGACTTTACTTTCCATACTTGTAGCTGTTGTTAAATTATAAGATTATAATTCACGAAATTGTTATTTGCTGTTCTTACATAACGGTCCTAAAACTAACGTACTGACTTCAAGGCTACAGATTTTCTGTCTAGTCGTTCTGTTTGTGCCATATCGGCAGGCAAAGGCCCAATCGATACGATTGTGAACTTTAGCTATGAATGACTAGATAGATGATTTGTACTTTTGGGTCAAAGTTCATCTTCCCCTTCCCTCCCTAATTCCATCCATTCATTGAATCAAAATTCAATCATGAGTTAGCGTTAGTATTTAATTAGCTACTAGCTAGGCCCTAATCTATGACAGCTGCTTAAAATTTACATGTTGATGCCGCAAGTAGCTAGGGGCCTAGCTTTAATTGAAACATTTAACTTAACTGCAATTTCATTTCCTTATTTAGCTTGTTAGTTACACCTATCACTCTGCTAAGCCTAGCTATTAAGGATATAGTTTGATAAGATGAAATACATAGGCGTAGGCCTAGCTTTAGCCTTACTGATTTACTTGCTTTTAGATATAGCTACCTTTTTTCATAATATCGTTTGTCAATCAAAGCTAGTTTGCCATAAGTTCTTTATAAACTAGGGCCTTAAAAGCTGGTTTTTTATTTTATATTGGGCCTAGCATACTTTTTATAGAGAAACTATATAACTATATAGCTAAGTGTAGCTATTTAAATTTTAATACTGTCATAGTATTTTAGTTTAGCTCTTACTGTTTGGGCTATTTCTAGAAAATTTTAGCTATAATTAGCCAACTATTTATAATGAGGGGCAAATTTGTATTATGTATTTTAAAAAACCTACTTATCAATTAGCCTATCAACTAGACTTGTTGACTGGCCAATAGGAATTTGGAATTATTAAAATATAAAATAATTAAGTAAATTTGATTGAATTCAAATTGTATAATTTATTAGGTAATATATTGCCAAATAGTTAAATACTACATATATACTTGTCTAAAGCATGTTAGCCCATATTGACATAGGCTAGGCCTAGGGTCAAGTATCATAAATCAAAAGCAAAAAGTCATTTTTACCATAATTAGCCTTTTAGCATTTGATTTACTAAATCTAATGAACATATAAAGAATACATATGTAGTATAGCGTTATTACTCATGTATTTTTATGTTTTTAATGTACATATTTTTGGTGGGCCCTAGGCTTTGGTTTGTTTTTTGTGTAATTACTAGGTATAAATAGAAGCTTTAATTTATCAATATATATTGTTTTTAAAGTTTTAGAGTTTCAGTTATTTTAAGTTTAGATATAACTTAACTGACAGCTTTCAGCTACCCTTGACAGTTTTTTATCAGGTGCCCACATAATACCAGTTAGAAGTCAATGATTTTTCTAAAAAAATATGAGTCAAGAAAGCAAGCAAACAATATTAAATTAGAAGGAGCAAAACTACAGGGGTTTAAACAGGCAAAGTTTGTGCCAAGCGCCCTTTGGCTTATTTTGTATTCAATATATTTAAAGTCCTAAAAGTAGTGTTTTCTCTGATGCCTGTTATCTAATGCAGGGAGCTAGCTAAGTTGATGCCAAATACAGCATTGCCTTGCGAATTTGAGCTTTCTATTAATGCAGAAAGAAACTAGAAAATATTAGGCCTAGAACAACAGCAAAACTTTCAAATGTTCATAATTGTCTGTTAATGAAAGCATGGAGTCACTGGGCATGCAATTCAGTAGATTTTATTTATTCACACCTTAAAGATAATAATTTTTGTATAATTTCATTAAATAAGACCAACTCACACTCCTACCGTCTCAAAATTGAAAGTGTGAAAATAATAGCTTTAGAAAGGCCGAATATTTAGTTAAACTTTATTTTCTCTTGGGTGTGATAAAAGGACGACGAGCAAATATGCAATATTCGTAATAAATCATAGTCATTCTATTCTATTCAAGTCAGCATCGAACAAGCTGGCAGCCTGGCTGTCACACGGTCCACAGGTCTTTCACAACGCGGATGAAGCCGACGTCGGTGTAGCAGAAGTAAACAAAGCCGGCAAAGCCGATCAAAGAGATCACCTTCCAGACGGCGTAGAGAATCTTCTGCAGCGAAGGACCGTACAGTCGCTCCATGGCGTAGTCCTTGATCACCGCCTCGATGCCCCAGTAGACGTGCATTGTGATGGCAGCGCTGACGGCCAGGTTCATGGCCAGACCGTCCATCATCAGAGCCGCCGGGTACAGCGGGATCATGCCGACTGTGAGCACACGCTCAACTGTCCAGTGCTGCGACTTGCTCATCATGCCGCCGTGCGATGGCTCCGGAATTTTCACCTGGGTCGGCTTCTCAGCCATGCCCAGGACTTTCACGGGCGCCGTGGAGTGCAGGCAGCGGCGGTTGATGCTAGCATTGCTAGCGGCTGCAGCCGACGCGGTCATTAGGTGCAGACGACCGCGGAGCATCAGCAGAGAGCGACCGCTACCGGCCAGCGAGAGCGAGGCGATTTTGCCGGTGAGAGCCTGAAAAGCGAAAGCGAAGACAATGCACTCACTGCAGGGTTAGGGTTTCTAAACCTAGCATCTGGGATCACGGATGACGCACACATCCCCAAACTGGGCATCCTGAGTGCCTAAACTAGCTCACGCCGCCAATTAACTTTTCGATGATGTTAAGCTATTTTAAGTGGCAAAGTATACTTTTAAAGCCTAATGCGCGAGAATTGCAACCCTGTGTGCATAGTCAGCTCCATCATATTCGAAGAAAATTCGGAAAAACTAATTAAAAAAAATCAAACATGAACAGGCAGTGGCGTAGCGAGGGGGTATCGGTGTATCGGCGGATACCCCCAAAATTTGATGTCTCAAAATTGTTCGCATTCCGTTTCTTCGAAAGAAATGAATTAATTGTTTTTTATTCTGGATACGCTGGATAGAACCAAAACCGATATCCCAAAAAAATCCTGGCTACGCCCCTGAAGACAGGAAATAAAAGAACAGCATATACTGAAGGATGGCTACAGCTCTAGAATATTCAAAAGCAATTTATTTATCATTAATTCGAAGCCAATAACTCGTTGAGAACCGTTCAATAACCGGAAGAGTTCACACGAAAAAAAGAAGCAGTTGATTAGAAAAATACGCACTGGCAGAAACAGCAGATATCAATAGCGCGAATTGGAATTTTAACAAGCGGAGTTCAGAATGTGCAATGTAGAAAAAATCGGTAATGGAACGGCTTTGCAAATTAAATTAACAAAATCAATACCTAATCGGATACTTTACAACTTCAAATGAACAGTACAGATTGTGTACGTATTGTAAAATTATTGAGGAATAAATACGTCAGACAAAAGTAAATTTACTGGAATTACAATGAGACTGCAAATTTTCTGCTAGCGATCATTGCTGGAGACAGAAAATATTTACTGAAAGCAAACAGTCAATTTTTACTTCAACCCTGTCGATTGCTGGGATAAAAGCCGAGATAGGTATTTTAAGCTGGATCAAGACGCATAACGAATCAGCAGTACAATAAATAGCACCACGAACCCACATTATGACCAGGTAGACCCGGTATGACCAGGTAGACCCGGTATGACCAGGTAGACCCGGTGTGACCAGGTAGACCCGGTATGACCAGGTAGACCCGGTGTGACCAGACCAGGTAGACCCGGCATGACCAGGTAGACACGGTATGACAAGGTAGACCCGGTATGACCAGGTAGACCCGGTATGACCAGGTAGAACCGGCATGACCAGGTAGACCCGGCATGACCAGGTAGACCCGGTATGACCAGGTAGACCCGGTATGACCAGGTAGACCCGGTATGACCAGGTAGACCCGGTATGACCAGGTAGACCCGGTATGACCAGGTAGACCCGGTGTGACCAGGTAGACCCGGTATGACCAGGTAGACCCGGTATGACCAGGTAGACCCGGTATGACCAGGTAGACCCGGTGTGACCAGACCAGGTAGACCCGGCATGACCAGGTAGACACGGTATGACAAGGTAGACCCGGCATGACCATGTAGACCCGGCATGACCAGGTAAGTCCGTTTCGAATATTAATTTAATAGTGATGTGGTCCAAGTGTGCTCTATTAAAAATACCAAAATCGCTTTAAACGAACATTATTGAAGATTAGATATCAGAAGAATACATATTAATGATTTAACAGTGAGAAAAAAATCATTTTAGCTGTCCAGTCAATCGTCTTTCGTAGCATCTGTCGCTTCACCCAACGCAGTTGCGTCTTCGATGTTTTCAGATTTTTTGTGGCCACTCTGCGGTTCGATTGGATTTTAAATGCAGTGTTATAATCGTGTCAAGGCTTGCATCTGTTAATTAGTACACATGTAAGTAGTTTTTACTCACCTCATCATCGTCAGCAGAGATTAGCTGCAGAAAGGCGCTCAGACGATCGATCTCAACAGCATTGGAGAAGTCTTCTCCGTCCTGCGGTTAGAAATTAAAACAAAATATTAAAACGAATAAACAAACAAGACTGTTAGACTGGTTTTGAAATTTAAATGCACTCACGCCAAGGTAGGCATCGCCTCGCATCAGATGCGGCGGCACCACCGGCTTGCCGTGACTGCGCGCAGCGGACTGCATCTGGGCCTTCAGCTCGGCGTTGCTGTCTTCGGATATGTCGATCTCCTCATACTGGATACCCAGGCTGTCCAGGATTCTTTTAACATAGGCCTGGCGATCCTTGATCTTGGATGGAAAAGGGACGTTTCACGTCAAACATGTACATGTAATTAGAGAATCCTGTTTAGGTTTGCTAAGATAAAAAGATCATAAATATGTAACAAATAGATATTAGCTACAATCTGAAAGTAGAAAGCTTTCCGTGCCTTCATTGGGTTTTGTAATACAAAAGAAGGAAATTTTACACATTTTCCTTGAATGGCGGCTCTGTTAAAATGAAATAGAAAAAAATTTTTTTTATCCGCAAATACCCTCGTATTCAGATATATTTTCATATTTTCTGTTTGTCTTTTACCTGCTTTTAAATGACCTCAAATGCAATTCATGAATTATCTTGTTGATTACCTTAGCACTGCAAGCTCTTTACATACCACCAGTAACTTTACAGCGAATGCAGCCAGCATCATGGACAGTCACGACAAACAATTGAAAGGCTTTTCGAGCCATAATTTATATAGAGAAACTCTTCAGCCAGCATACATTCGAGGAGCTCCAGTACATGGGGGTCTGGCTGGTGCCCATCTGAACTTAAGGAGAACAACAGGAGATAATTCTAGTGTTGGACTTGACCGAGCTGCCCGATCAGTGCCAGGCTGGTAGTCAAGAGAAGACAATTTACTATCGCGCAATTGTTATTTGGCACTCAAATGCGGGCAGCGCCCCTATTGCAGTTTCGGACATCCACACCTCAAGCTAGATAGGCATCCTACTCGAGTACATTATTCAAGGTCGATAAAGCATATCTTGGATCAGTATTGTAGAGCTGCAGGCACTAACTAAAAAATAACATCCAGGCACAAACTGTTTTATCTCTGCATGCATGACAGCATTATCTAGGAATATGCCAGCACAAGAATTAGGCAAGTTAATTTTTAACTCGTATTTACCTAGAATCCATCTCATCTATGAATTCTGCACCTGGTCGAGTTCGCCTCACGTGAACCATTTAATTCCAAAGTACCTAATGCCGACATGCACTTTTGGTTACATGGCATACGGCAGATCACTAGACAATTTTTACTTATGGTCTGGGTGTTCAGAAGCAGATTGCGAGTCTCTTAAATATATCTTCCATGGATTTGGTGTTTAGATTTCAGCTTGCATTACATGTACTGTGGATCTGTGCAATGCTGCAGCCCCATTAAATAAAAGTCTCTCTTGCTGTTTGAATTTTTATAATTCTCTCTGTGGCCAATGCTTTGATTGGATTGAAATGCTTGGAAATTAAAATGACTGCTGGGCATGAAAGCAAAGAATGGCAGTTTGCTGCCTCAGGTGAGTTTTGCTTATAGGAGTCTTATTGTGTGTTTCTGTTCCTATACATCTGTACATCCTGTACAAAATCCTGTACATATGCCACAAAGTTTTAAGTTTGGTCTAGCATGGAACTCTTTTGCTCAAAAACAACAATTAGCCTTAGAAGCTAGTCCCACTGTTTATTTGTTTAAGATAAGACACAGAACACATGATACAAATGGCCTTTGTATAATATCACCAATCACCCTAACCATCTAACACAATGAATGAGTTTGGCTATAAAATATAAACAGTGCACACTGCTACAGAAAAAATGAAAGCCTCACTACTTTGAAATTGTCCTTGGGGCCCAAGCCTTAATTTTTATCTTCTGCTGTAGGTAAATGATGGTAGGCAAAAACCCTGTTATATCATCTACTGTCTTGTGCAAGCAACTTAAATAATAAATTCTATGACAAATCTAAGAAAAAATTTTTTTTATATGAATATAAATTGCATAAAACAAGAAATAAAAGAGAACATCTATATATATAAAAGTGAAAACTCTGTCTGTCTGTCTGTGTGTGTGCAACCTTTTGTCTTTATAGACGCCGAAACCGCTCAACCAAATTGCACCAAACTTTGCACATACCTAAAACCACCTACGCTGAGTGCAATAGGCTACTCAAATTCCCGAAAAATCATTTCCTTCCTGCTCAAAAGTGCAAAAAACTGCTCGAAAATCGTCAAAAAATCACTCAATTCGACATATCGTCGCCCCACTTTGTCAGATTTTCTCCAAATTTGATCCACTTACACTTTACATGTTTTCCAACAATTCTGTCAATTTTGAACATCTCTACTCAATCCAGAGCAAAGCTGCATCATCTCAAAGTGAGTCACTTTTTGTTTTCTGAGGACAGCCACCCCAACTCCCCTCCGCCACTCTGCGGGCCAAATTTTATTACAGCCACCCCCTCCCTTCCCCGGGCGCCGAAGCCCCAGACTGTACATTGTATTTCAAGCCGTGAATGTACACAACCCAAACCCCTAGACTGTCTAATGGCCCCCAAGCAGCACTGAGACTGAGTGCGGTGAGTGCGGTGAGTGCGGTGGCGTCCCAGTGCGCAGGGCTCTCCGGTCGATATTTCTCTCCAGCCAGCCTGGGATAGAAGAAAGAGAGAGGCTGGCGTTGACTGGCTGTCAGAGAGGGCAATTCTGTGTTCTAGAAATGATGCCGCCAACGAAATTAACTACCAACTGCTTCAGGAGTTGCCAGGTGCAGTTTTCACCTACAAGTCAATTGATACAACGTTGACTGATGACACCGCTGTGGAGTATCCTGTTGAGTTTCTGAACTCTCTAGATTCTCCTGGAACTCCATCGCACAACTTGCAGCTGAAAGTTGGGGCACCAATTATGCTCCTCCGCAACCTGAATGCGCCAAGGCTGTGTAACGGCACCAGACTGATAGTCAGGCGGCTCTTCCCACACGTGATTGAGGCCACGATAATGACTGGATCTGGCAGAGGAGAGTCTGTGTTCGTTCCCCGGATTCCAATTATCCCCACGGACCTGCCATTTCAGTTCAAGCGACTGCAGTTCCCTGTGAGAGTGTGCTTTGCGATGACTATTAACAAGGCTCAGGGACAGTCGCTGAAGGTGGCTGGCATCAACCTGGAGACTCCTTGCTTCTCGCATGGGCAGCTTTATGTCGCCTGCTCCCGTGTTGGAACTCCAGCTGGCCTATTCATTTTCGCACCAAGGGGAAGAACGAAGAATGTGGTGTATCCCCAGGCCTTGAGGTGACTCGCAAGCAATTAATAGAAAAGTAGTCACGAATTGACCTTGACCTGTCTAACTCTGAACTCTGAAACAGTTTAATTTTGTTTCTTTGACATTGTTATTGTTATGCCATGGCTATTTTCCTTATGTATACGCGTGTACATGCATACTGTATACAGAGGCAGATTTAGGGGGGGGGGGCCGGGGGCAGTCGCCCCCCCCCAAAATTTTAATCATGGGAATAAGATGCCCCTACCAGGGGCGCCAGTCGCAGCACTGGCGCCCCTTTTCGGCCGCTGGCGCCCCTTTTTCAGCCGCTGGCTCCCGTTTTTCAGCCGCTGGCGCCCTTTCTTGGCTCCTGGCGCCCTTTTTTCGGCCGCTGGCACCCCCTCTGTGATTCTCATGGCGCTCCCCTGACAGACCGCCCCAAAACAAAATTCCTGGATCTGCCACTGACTGTATAGAGGAGTGGCTAAAAGACATGTTTCTAAAGAAGTAATCAAGAGGGGGCTGTTTGGACAAACTTTTCACTTATTTTTTACTTAAAACGCCCTTAAACAAACTCTTCACTTTTCATTAATGCAGTAAATAAATAAATGGTGACCTTCACTATAAAGTTAATACAGAGACGTGAATTGCTTACTGCTTTGCTTTAAATTTCTGCCCCAAAAACAACGGGCAAAAAAGCTAGTAGCTATATATAATTAAATTGGAAACATACATTGAGAAATATACTGTACATTTGGCATTTCAGATTCCCATTTTGAATTTAAAATACCTGGATTGGACCTATTCATTTTTGGTAGTGATAGGTCAAGTTTTCAGAAATGTAGAATCAATGTATTTGTTATTTATACAGTGATTGTACAAATAGCAAGATGGCTATTCATATGGTGAGCATACAAAAAGCAAAATTATTATTTATACAGTGAATGCACAAATATAAAAAGTTTAATGATAAAGTAAGAGCGATAAATAGAGAAGATAAGATTATAAGAATACAGTATTGCTACACCTGTCACTTGCATTTTATTCATCATTCATTTGATTCATATGGTAATTATTAGATGTTATTCATCATTGCCACCACATCTCTACCTCCAATGCCAGAATAGTTATTGTATGCAAAATGCATTTTATAGTCTGTAGAAAGCAAATTTATTACCTTTCTAACTTGTGTGTCAGGAACATGAGTTGAAAATTTGACATGGTTAGGCTGAGATGTGGCTCGCAACATGGAAGTTTTAGACTTTCTGCCCCTACTCCCTAGAGGCTAGGTCAAACCTCAAAGTTCAAACATTTTGAAAAGTGAATTACAACAAAATTTTTATCATTGTCACCATATTATTAGCCAGTCATTTTGTTAGTTGTACAGTCACCCTATGAATAGCAGTTATGTTATTTGTAGGCTCCTGCTCCAATGGTTAAATAATAAAACATTAGTCATTGACCATTATTTTTGTGCTAAAATAGTAAACCCTTAAATGGTAATTGATAACTAGATATGCAAGCCATATGTGTTTAGGCCTATAGCACCAAATGATGTGCCATTTCCCTCCTAAAATATTGAATTATTAGCTAAGCTGTAATAATAGTATGGCAATCAGACCAGCGTTCCACTTCTACATGGTCCATGGATAGCTAGCTAGCTAAGCCAAAAAGAATACACAGTGGGTTAGGTTAGTTTAGTTATCAGTTATTTTTTCTAAAATCATACCTTCATATTTCCAGAGATAGATGAAACAAATAACCTGAGTGACATGATTTAGCAACTGTTTTTTAAGACTCTACTACTGTCTACTACCCGCGTGTAAATTATAGATGACAGATTTTAAAATCCAAATGTCTCTCTCGAAGCTTCGAATATGTGCTTGATGCTTTCCGTGTTAAAATGATTAAAACAAAGTACATAACGTATGCGTTGCGAAAATAAAATCTGGTCAACACAAAAAGCACAGCTGTATCGAAAGGAATACTGTGGAATTAATCTAGTTGCGAGATGGGTGAGCCAGTATGCGAGAACATCTATGATAAGATTGGGTAACAACTGCACACACTGAAAACGACGTTTTTCGAATTGTAAATGCCACCGTTTGAGAATTACGTGTTGTAAAGGGATGCGGTTTTCGCTTAAATGTAAAACACCTGGGGCAATCGGGCCAGGCATGCTTGGTTGTCACGGACGCGTTGTTTGGTTGCTATGGCAACGGAAAAGTGTGTTTTTTAGAGTTGCTCGAAAATTGTGTTCATAAAAATAAGGATTGAGTAACGAAAAATAAGGTGCTGCCTAACGATCTATATGACCTTAAGCGGGCATTTATAGGCTACAATAATATGATAATGATTTTTAGAGCATTTGCTCCTTTGTACATGCAGACAAGGTGAAAAACGTGTTTTTGCAGAGGTGCAAAAAGTGCATTTTTTCAAACGTTTGACAGGAAGCAGCATAAAGGCCGCGCGTCCTTTGAGCTGCTGAACTGTTTGCGGGACATCTGGGGCTGTCTAATGAAGACAAGCATTTTATCAGGTAACCTTTAGTACTAAAAAGTAGACGTGTACTTTAAAAGTGCATTTTGTATAGGTGCACTTTGAGGCCCTACTAAAAGTAAGGAAGCAATGCATTTTCTGCTTGGTTTTGCATGTTTTTAGAATCAACTGGATGTCATCTAAATTGCTGCGTTGGTTTCAGTTTGTTTAAGTGCACTGCTTTAAATATGTCCGGCTTTAATGTTCAAAAACGTGTTTTTGGTCAGTTTTGGTCATTGTTTGACTCATAAAAGGAGCCCTAACAATTGTGCGTTTTATGGTGCTGCTTATTAGCCGCCTGTTTGTCATTATTGCCAACATATTCAATAACGATTCCGTAATTTATCAAGTTTTTATGACATGCTGGTGGTCAGCTAGGCTGCTAAAACCTTCAATTTTTTTACCTGTTGCTCGGCAAAAGTTTGAAGGCTTTGGCGCACAACTTTTGACCAACGAAACATTAAGAAACAAGTATGGCATCATTGGATAGGTGCTTGGATGCCCTTTCCAACAAGGTATTGCACGTGTGGATACGTGCAGGTTAGATGTACTTTGTACATGAAAATGGAAAAATCGGCAAAAATCGGGTACAATTTTCATGCAGACGCAAAAAAACTGACTCGCAAAATTTTTTCTTACCAGCCTTAAAAGTTTCTCCAATAGACGCTCTAAACCGCCTGATGCGAAATTAGCAAAACAATAGGCTCAGTTTTTTATATATCCTTTTTGTTTTTGAATGGCATTTTGCACACGTAATTTTAGATCGTTTTTGCATATAAGTCCTGAACAAATATCAAATTATAGCACACGTGGTGTCATTGGAAAGAATTTCGGACTCACTGTGTACAAAATGTTTTTGTTATTAATTTCTCCTTTGATGTTCATTTTTTTTTCATTGTTGTATCCATCGTTGCGTTTGTGAGTTGTCTAAGAAGAAGAAGGAAAACAAATACAATACACAACAAGTGAATAAATATAAATATTTAGGTTAGGGTTCGTCTTCGAAAGGACCTATGGAAAATCTTGCTTCGCTCGGCTTCCACAAGGTCCTTGCTGGCTCATGGCCATCTCGCAATGAAGATTATAAGGCTTCAGCAACGTATTATGGTATAAACGATCACTCAGCGATAATGGCATGTCTATGGCACAAACTGCGCCAATCCGCCATGAGCCAGAAGCTTACAAAATTTGGACGCTTATATTTGTTTCTTTTCAATTATCAATTAAAGTATTTTACCAACCGGTAAAAGCATTATAAGGCTTCAGGCCATAGACAAATCAACTCCCCCTATAACGCCGTTGCTTGTCGACCGACAGCCGCCAGATAGCGTTATAGGGGGAGTTGATTTGTCTATGGCCTGAAGCCTTATAATGCTTTTACCGGTTGGCTGCCTCGCAGTTAATTGCGATTACGATCTCGGCGCTACGCGCCTCGATCGACCGCCATTAACTTGCTCGGCACCCAACCGGTAAAGTTCCATTGTATCTTCATTACTATAGCCTAGTTCATTCTGAAATAGGAATGATGCCATAAGCACAAAAAATGCATCGACCATTTTTTACCGCCGACAACAGAGTCCCGGGTTTTTTTAGAAGGGTGGCTTGGAATTCCCTCTCATTTTCTATGTAAAAAGGGAAATCCAGACTGAAGGGTCACTATAGGCCACACACGAAAAAGTGAAAAAATGGTCGGGTTCCTAATGCAAAAAACCAGGCTATAAATAGTCGGTAAAAAAGGTCGGCGCACTTGTCAAAAATTGTCTGCTGAAACTGGTGTAAAAAAGGTCTGACCATAGCGCATTAGCTCATGCCTCATAGAACATACCGGTACCTCGGTCAAGAACACGCTAGTTTTATGCGACAATTAAATTCAAAATATTGGTGTCGCGATGTGTGCATATTTAAATCAAAGTCAAATACGTGCAGTGCAATGCTGTATGTAAATGTTTAATGATCTGACACTCTGCAACCAGTGCATTAGAACACGCTTTCAATTCGCTTAATGACAAATCTGTATTTTTGCAAAAATACCATTTAATACGACCTTTACTTTTCTTTGAAAAAAAAGTTTTCTTTTTGTGAAAATTACCTTCAGAAATATTAATCATCACTACCTTAAAGTATTTTTGCACAAATACTACCGTACACTTGTTTGAGAATTCTTATGTACTTTCGCTAAAATACCTTCAAGAATATATCAGCAATAATAATAATTTTTTGCTGAAATACCGCTTTTACTCGTATACTTTCGTTTGAAAACACGCATCAGTATTTTCGCGAAAATACCATCGTTAATGATTGTTATTAGCATACTACTGACGTACGTTTGTTCGAATGCGGCAGCATCCTTCATTCGATAACGCCTTTACTTTCCTTTGGGACACATTAGTATTTTCGTGAAAATATCATTAAAAATAATAATCAACACTACTTTAAGTATTTTCGCAAAAATGCTCCCTTTATTTTTCATCTAGAACTATAATTTGTCTTTTCGTGAAAATACCTTCAAGAATAGCATTCATCAATACTTTTGGCAATTTGCAGAAATACTGCTCGTTGAAACGTCTATGGTAAAAGGTACAAGACACTTTGTCTAGGAATACGTATCTACATTCGCGTAAATACCAGTAAGCCACGCTACTTGCAAACTCTTGCAAAAATTCTGCCCTTACCTTCGTTTCAGAACATGTCCGTATTTTTGCGAAAATACCAACAGAAATAGCAATTGCAACAGTACTTCAAGTACTTTTGTACAAATACGCTTTTAGGATTTGTTTAAGATCTGCTTACCTATCTATATATATTGCAGTCAGTTAATCAGCCAGATGTAGTAAATTCGCGAAAGTGCGTTTGCACACAGTACGTTTCTCACACAGCCATTCACTCAGCATTTGAGTCTATTCGTACAGCCAAGTCAGTTCGCGAATCGACATCCATAGCATATTATAGCCCTCTGACATCAATTCCATATCAACTAGAGTTTACGGACTTAATCTCAAGTTAGTGATAAAAGGTGCGCTATAGATGCCTCGCTAGATGACGTCAGCATAGGGTCAATGCTTAGTAGCGCTTGCTAGCTTGCAATCAATCAAGCATGGCTATAGCTGCTGCTGCACGGGTAAACCCAGGCGATTCTATATGTTTAGCAATATTTTGTATTGCATTTTGAGCATTTGAGCATTAATTTAAATGCTTTTCGAAAGGCTTTTCGAGCCATAATTTATATAGAGAAACTCTTCAGCCAGCATACATTCGAGGAGCTCCAGTACATGGGGGTCTGGCTGGTGCCCATCTGAACTTAAGGAGAACAACAGGAGATAATTCTAGTGTTGGACTTGACCGAGCTGCCCGATCAGTGCCAGGCTGGTAGTCAAGAGAAGACAATTTACTATCGCGCAATTGTTATTTGGCACTCAAATGCGGGCAGCGCCCCTATTGCAGTTTCGGACATCCACACCTCAAGCTAGATAGGCATCCTACTCGAGTACATTATTCAAGGTCGATAAAGCATATCTTGGATCAGTATTGTAGAGCTGCAGGCACTAACTAAAAAATAACATCCAGGCACAAACTGTTTTATCTCTGCATGCATGACAGCATTATCTAGGAATATGCCAGCACAAGAATTAGGCAAGTTAATTTTTAACTCGTATTTACCTAGAATCCATCTCATCTATGAATTCTGCACCTGGTCGAGTTCGCCTCACGTGAACCATTTAATTCCAAAGTACCTAATGCCGACATGCACTTTTGGTTACATGGCATACGGCAGATCACTAGACAATTTTTACTTATGGTCTGGGTGTTCAGAAGCAGATTGCGAGTCTCTTAAATATATCTTCCATGGATTTGGTGTTTAGATTTCAGCTTGCATTACATGTACTGTGGATCTGTGCAATGCTGCAGCCCCATTAAATAAAAGTCTCTCTTGCTGTTTGAATTTTTATAATTCTCTCTGTGGCCAATGCTTTGATTGGATTGAAATGCTTGGAAATTAAAATGACTGCTGGGCATGAAAGCAAAGAATGGCAGTTTGCTGCCTCAGGTGAGTTTTGCTTATAGGAGTCTTATTGTGTGTTTCTGTTCCTATACATCTGTACATCCTGTACAAAATCCTGTACATATGCCACAAAGTTTTAAGTTTGGTCTAGCATGGAACTCTTTTGCTCAAAAACAACAATTAGCCTTAGAAGCTAGTCCCACTGTTTATTTGTTTAAGATAAGACACAGAACACATGATACAAATGGCCTTTGTATAATATCACCAATCACCCTAACCATCTAACACAATGAATGAGTTTGGCTATAAAATATAAACAGTGCACACTGCTACAGAAAAAATGAAAGCCTCACTACTTTGAAATTGTCCTTGGGGCCCAAGCCTTAATTTTTATCTTCTGCTGTAGGTAAATGATGGTAGGCAAAAACCCTGTTATATCATCTACTGTCTTGTGCAAGCAACTTAAATAATAAATTCTATGACAAATCTAAGAAAAAATTTTTTTTATATGAATATAAATTGCATAAAACAAGAAATAAAAGAGAACATCTATATATATAAAAGTGAAAACTCTGTCTGTCTGTCTGTGTGTGTGCAACCTTTTGTCTTTATAGACGCCGAAACCGCTCAACCAAATTGCACCAAACTTTGCACATACCTAAAACCACCTACGCTGAGTGCAATAGGCTACTCAAATTCCCGAAAAATCATTTCCTTCCTGCTCAAAAGTGCAAAAAACTGCTCGAAAATCGTCAAAAAATCACTCAATTCGACATATCGTCGCCCCACTTTGTCAGATTTTCTCCAAATTTGATCCACTTACACTTTACATGTTTTCCAACAATTCTGTCAATTTTGAACATCTCTACTCAATCCAGAGCAAAGCTGCATCATCTCAAAGTGAGTCACTTTTTGTTTTCTGAGGACAGCCACCCCAACTCCCCTCCGCCACTCTGCGGGCCAAATTTTATTACAGCCACCCCCTCCCTTCCCCGGGCGCCGAAGCCCCAGACTGTACATTGTATTTCAAGCCGTGAATGTACACAACCCAAACCCCTAGACTGTCTAATGGCCCCCAAGCAGCACTGAGACTGAGTGCGGTGAGTGCGGTGAGTGCGGTGGCGTCCCAGTGCGCAGGGCTCTCCGGTCGATATTTCTCTCCAGCCAGCCTGGGATAGAAGAAAGAGAGAGGCTGGCGTTGACTGGCTGTCAGAGAGGGCAATTCTGTGTTCTAGAAATGATGCCGCCAACGAAATTAACTACCAACTGCTTCAGGAGTTGCCAGGTGCAGTTTTCACCTACAAGTCAATTGATACAACGTTGACTGATGACACCGCTGTGGAGTATCCTGTTGAGTTTCTGAACTCTCTAGATTCTCCTGGAACTCCATCGCACAACTTGCAGCTGAAAGTTGGGGCACCAATTATGCTCCTCCGCAACCTGAATGCGCCAAGGCTGTGTAACGGCACCAGACTGATAGTCAGGCGGCTCTTCCCACACGTGATTGAGGCCACGATAATGACTGGATCTGGCAGAGGAGAGTCTGTGTTCGTTCCCCGGATTCCAATTATCCCCACGGACCTGCCATTTCAGTTCAAGCGACTGCAGTTCCCTGTGAGAGTGTGCTTTGCGATGACTATTAACAAGGCTCAGGGACAGTCGCTGAAGGTGGCTGGCATCAACCTGGAGACTCCTTGCTTCTCGCATGGGCAGCTTTATGTCGCCTGCTCCCGTGTTGGAACTCCAGCTGGCCTATTCATTTTCGCACCAAGGGGAAGAACGAAGAATGTGGTGTATCCCCAGGCCTTGAGGTGACTCGCAAGCAATTAATAGAAAAGTAGTCACGAATTGACCTTGACCTGTCTAACTCTGAACTCTGAAACAGTTTAATTTTGTTTCTTTGACATTGTTATTGTTATGCCATGGCTATTTTCCTTATGTATACGCGTGTACATGCATACTGTATACAGAGGCAGATTTAGGGGGGGGGGCCGGGGGCAGTCGCCCCCCCCCAAAATTTTAATCATGGGAATAAGATGCCCCTACCAGGGGCGCCAGTCGCAGCACTGGCGCCCCTTTTCGGCCGCTGGCGCCCCTTTTTCAGCCGCTGGCTCCCGTTTTTCAGCCGCTGGCGCCCTTTCTTGGCTCCTGGCGCCCTTTTTCGGCCGCTGGCACCCCCTCTGTGATTCTCATGGCGCTCCCCTGACAGACCGCCCCAAAACAAAATTCCTGGATCTGCCACTGACTGTATAGAGGAGTGGCTAAAAGACATGTTTCTAAAGAAGTAATCAAGAGGGGGCTGTTTGGACAAACTTTTCACTTATTTTTTACTTAAAACGCCCTTAAACAAACTCTTCACTTTTCATTAATGCAGTAAATAAATAAATGGTGACCTTCACTATAAAGTTAATACAGAGACGTGAATTGCTTACTGCTTTGCTTTAAATTTCTGCCCCAAAAACAACGGGCAAAAAAGCTAGTAGCTATATATAATTAAATTGGAAACATACATTGAGAAATATACTGTACATTTGGCATTTCAGATTCCCATTTTGAATTTAAAATACCTGGATTGGACCTATTCATTTTTGGTAGTGATAGGTCAAGTTTTCAGAAATGTAGAATCAATGTATTTGTTATTTATACAGTGATTGTACAAATAGCAAGATGGCTATTCATATGGTGAGCATACAAAAAGCAAAATTATTATTTATACAGTGAATGCACAAATATAAAAAGTTTAATGATAAAGTAAGAGCGATAAATAGAGAAGATAAGATTATAAGAATACAGTATTGCTACACCTGTCACTTGCATTTTATTCATCATTCATTTGATTCATATGGTAATTATTAGATGTTATTCATCATTGCCACCACATCTCTACCTCCAATGCCAGAATAGTTATTGTATGCAAAATGCATTTTATAGTCTGTAGAAAGCAAATTTATTACCTTTCTAACTTGTGTGTCAGGAACATGAGTTGAAAATTTGACATGGTTAGGCTGAGATGTGGCTCGCAACATGGAAGTTTTAGACTTTCTGCCCCTACTCCCTAGAGGCTAGGTCAAACCTCAAAGTTCAAACATTTTGAAAAGTGAATTACAACAAAATTTTTATCATTGTCACCATATTATTAGCCAGTCATTTTGTTAGTTGTACAGTCACCCTATGAATAGCAGTTATGTTATTTGTAGGCTCCTGCTCCAATGGTTAAATAATAAAACATTAGTCATTGACCATTATTTTTGTGCTAAAATAGTAAACCCTTAAATGGTAATTGATAACTAGATATGCAAGCCATATGTGTTTAGGCCTATAGCACCAAATGATGTGCCATTTCCCTCCTAAAATATTGAATTATTAGCTAAGCTGTAATAATAGTATGGCAATCAGACCAGCGTTCCACTTCTACATGGTCCATGGATAGCTAGCTAGCTAAGCCAAAAAGAATACACAGTGGGTTAGGTTAGTTTAGTTATCAGTTATTTTTTCTAAAATCATACCTTCATATTTCCAGAGATAGATGAAACAAATAACCTGAGTGACATGATTTAGCAACTGTTTTTTAAGACTCTACTACTACCCGCGTGTAAATTATAGATGACAGATTTTAAAATCCAAATGTCTCTCTCGAAGCTTCGAATATGTGCTTGATGCTTTCCGTGTTAAAATGATTAAAACAAAGTACATAACGTATGCGTTGCGAAAATAAAATCTGGTCAACACAAAAAGCACAGCTGTATCGAAAGGAATACTGTGGAATTAATCTAGTTGCGAGATGGGTGAGCCAGTATGCGAGAACATCTATGATAAGATTGGGTAACAACTGCACACACTGAAAACGACGTTTTTCGAATTGTAAATGCCACCGTTTGAGAATTACGTGTTGTAAAGGGATGCGGTTTTCGCTTAAATGTAAAACACCTGGGGCAATCGGGCCAGGCATGCTTGGTTGTCACGGACGCGTTGTTTGGTTGCTATGGCAACGGAAAAGTGTGTTTTTTAGAGTTGCTCGAAAATTGTGTTCATAAAAATAAGGATTGAGTAACGAAAAATAAGGTGCTGCCTAACGATCTATATGACCTTAAGCGGGCATTTATAGGCTACAATAATATGATAATGATTTTTAGAGCATTTGCTCCTTTGTACATGCAGACAAGGTGAAAAACGTGTTTTTGCAGAGGTGCAAAAAGTGCATTTTTTCAAACGTTTGACAGGAAGCAGCATAAAGGCCGCGCGTCCTTTGAGCTGCTGAACTGTTTGCGGGACATCTGGGGCTGTCTAATGAAGACAAGCATTTTATCAGGTAACCTTTAGTACTAAAAAGTAGACGTGTACTTTAAAAGTGCATTTTGTATAGGTGCACTTTGAGGCCCTACTAAAAGTAAGGAAGCAATGCATTTTCTGCTTGGTTTTGCATGTTTTTAGAATCAACTGGATGTCATCTAAATTGCTGCGTTGGTTTCAGTTTGTTTAAGTGCACTGCTTTAAATATGTCCGGCTTTAATGTTCAAAAACGTGTTTTTGGTCAGTTTTGGTCATTGTTTGACTCATAAAAGGAGCCCTAACAATTGTGCGTTTTATGGTGCTGCTTATTAGCCGCCTGTTTGTCATTATTGCCAACATATTCAATAACGATTCCGTAATTTATCAAGTTTTTATGACATGCTGGTGGTCAGCTAGGCTGCTAAAACCTTCAATTTTTTTACCTGTTGCTCGGCAAAAGTTTGAAGGCTTTGGCGCACAACTTTTGACCAACGAAACATTAAGAAACAAGTATGGCATCATTGGATAGGTGCTTGGATGCCCTTTCCAACAAGGTATTGCACGTGTGGATACGTGCAGGTTAGATGTACTTTGTACATGAAAATGGAAAAATCGGCAAAAATCGGGTACAATTTTCATGCAGACGCAAAAAAACTGACTCGCAAAATTTTTTCTTACCAGCCTTAAAAGTTTCTCCAATAGACGCTCTAAACCGCCTGATGCGAAATTAGCAAAACAATAGGCTCAGTTTTTTATATATCCTTTTTGTTTTTGAATGGCATTTTGCACACGTAATTTTAGATCGTTTTTGCATATAAGTCCTGAACAAATATCAAATTATAGCACACGTGGTGTCATTGGAAAGAATTTCGGACTCACTGTGTACAAAATGTTTTTGTTATTAATTTCTCCTTTGATGTTCATTTTTTTTTCATTGTTGTATCCATCGTTGCGTTTGTGAGTTGTCTAAGAAGAAGAAGGAAAACAAATACAATACACAACAAGTGAATAAATATAAATATTTAGGTTAGGGTTCGTCTTCGAAAGGACCTATGGAAAATCTTGCTTCGCTCGGCTTCCACAAGGTCCTTGCTGGCTCATGGCCATCTCGCAATGAAGATTATAAGGCTTCAGCAACGTATTATGGTATAAACGATCACTCAGCGATAATGGCATGTCTATGGCACAAACTGCGCCAATCCGCCATGAGCCAGAAGCTTACAAAATTTGGACGCTTATATTTGTTTCTTTTCAATTATCAATTAAAGTATTTTACCAACCGGTAAAAGCATTATAAGGCTTCAGGCCATAGACAAATCAACTCCCCCTATAACGCCGTTGCTTGTCGACCGACAGCCGCCAGATAGCGTTATAGGGGGAGTTGATTTGTCTATGGCCTGAAGCCTTATAATGCTTTTACCGGTTGGCTGCCTCGCAGTTAATTGCGATTACGATCTCGGCGCTACGCGCCTCGATCGACCGCCATTAACTTGCTCGGCACCCAACCGGTAAAGTTCCATTGTATCTTCATTACTATAGCCTAGTTCATTCTGAAATAGGAATGATGCCATAAGCACAAAAAATGCATCGACCATTTTTTACCGCCGACAACAGAGTCCCGGGTTTTTTTAGAAGGGTGGCTTGGAATTCCCTCTCATTTTCTATGTAAAAAGGGAAATCCAGACTGAAGGGTCACTATAGGCCACACACGAAAAAGTGAAAAAATGGTCGGGTTCCTAATGCAAAAAACCAGGCTATAAATAGTCGGTAAAAAAGGTCGGCGCACTTGTCAAAAATTGTCTGCTGAAACTGGTGTAAAAAAGGTCTGACCATAGCGCATTAGCTCATGCCTCATAGAACATACCGGTACCTCGGTCAAGAACACGCTAGTTTTATGCGACAATTAAATTCAAAATATTGGTGTCGCGATGTGTGCATATTTAAATCAAAGTCAAATACGTGCAGTGCAATGCTGTATGTAAATGTTTAATGATCTGACACTCTGCAACCAGTGCATTAGAACACGCTTTCAATTCGCTTAATGACAAATCTGTATTTTTGCAAAAATACCATTTAATACGACCTTTACTTTTCTTTGAAAAAAAAGTTTTCTTTTTGTGAAAATTACCTTCAGAAATATTAATCATCACTACCTTAAAGTATTTTTGCACAAATACTACCGTACACTTGTTTGAGAATTCTTATGTACTTTCGCTAAAATACCTTCAAGAATATATCAGCAATAATAATAATTTTTTGCTGAAATACCGCTTTTACTCGTATACTTTCGTTTGAAAACACGCATCAGTATTTTCGCGAAAATACCATCGTTAATGATTGTTATTAGCATACTACTGACGTACGTTTGTTCGAATGCGGCAGCATCCTTCATTCGATAACGCCTTTACTTTCCTTTGGGACACATTAGTATTTTCGTGAAAATATCATTAAAAATAATAATCAACACTACTTTAAGTATTTTCGCAAAAATGCTCCCTTTATTTTTCATCTAGAACTATAATTTGTCTTTTCGTGAAAATACCTTCAAGAATAGCATTCATCAATACTTTTGGCAATTTGCAGAAATACTGCTCGTTGAAACGTCTATGGTAAAAGGTACAAGACACTTTGTCTAGGAATACGTATCTACATTCGCGTAAATACCAGTAAGCCACGCTACTTGCAAACTCTTGCAAAAATTCTGCCCTTACCTTCGTTTCAGAACATGTCCGTATTTTTGCGAAAATACCAACAGAAATAGCAATTGCAACAGTACTTCAAGTACTTTTGTACAAATACGCTTTTAGGATTTGTTTAAGATCTGCTTACCTATCTATATATATTGCAGTCAGTTAATCAGCCAGATGTAGTAAATTCGCGAAAGTGCGTTTGCACACAGTACGTTTCTCACACAGCCATTCACTCAGCATTTGAGTCTATTCGTACAGCCAAGTCAGTTCGCGAATCGACATCCATAGCATATTATAGCCCTCTGACATCAATTCCATATCAACTAGAGTTTACGGACTTAATCTCAAGTTAGTGATAAAAGGTGCGCTATAGATGCCTCGCTAGATGACGTCAGCATAGGGTCAATGCTTAGTAGCGCTTGCTAGCTTGCAATCAATCAAGCATGGCTATAGCTGCTGCTGCACGGGTAAACCCAGGCGATTCTATATGTTTAGCAATATTTTGTATTGCATTTTGAGCATTTGAGCATTAATTTAAATGCACACAAGCCAGTCTCTATACTCTTAATAAAGGTGCGATTTGCTAACATAGAATCACTGCATTCGGTCATCAGAAATCGTCATATTATAGCCATGCAGCCCGAAAGCCGGCATGCTTCCAGCAAAAATACAGCGCGCACCTTTCTTTAGAGTATATATATAGTGCATGGCTCCACTCTATCCCTCCTCGCGCTACTCCATTTTATCCTTGGGGCGGTCGAGAATTTACGTGCAGGGTGGATGAGTGCAGGTAATATAGGTATAGGTGTGTGGGTATTCCCAATCTCATATCCTCCATTCACTCTGTCAATCGGCCGTTACTTTCCTCCTTCCTTCCTTCGATCTGATCTATACTCTTCACTCTCCCTCGCTTTCACTCGCTTTCAGCCAAGAGGGATCATACCCTCCATGCAGATGTTTGAATTTTTATGCTGCTTAGGCGTTGGCAAGGACCACTGTAGTATAATAACTACAGCTATGTGGTCCTTGCGCATTACACCTGGGACATCCAACTTCCCCGATCCCATCTCCTCAATATCTTCTCTCGATCTCTTCTAAAGCTAAACATTATGATAGCTACATGTACCACACCAAGAGTCAATTCCGAAGTCCCCTATTATATTGGATCCTTTCCATTTCGCGTCATCGCAGTACATTTAGCTGCATGCATGCAATCGGCCCAGGGATTAGCGCGCCCAATGGATAAAATTCAGGGCAGACGGGGGTATGCGTACACAATTGTGCAGATGGTGAACGCGTGCACGATGCACCATGCAGCTGCGCGCGTACGGTACATCTTGTGCCTGTGTGCCCAGCAGTCAGCGGATTGAGCAGAATTGCCTACTCGTGGACTGATTCGAGGATTTTGTGGCGTCCTTCCAATCCATGTACGAATTAGGAGATCGGATCGACTGCACTAGCTCCGATCAGACAAGGGCCATACACCAACGTATATAAACTATATTTCACTCTAATATAATGTATGCGTTTAAGTATAATGACTTTTAAATTTAATCATTGTAACAATTAAAAAAAGTATAATTTGAAATAACACTCACTCTCTTTTTCAAAAGTTTCTTTAGTTTGTCCTTTGAGGATTTTCTGTTATATTGAAAGACGTAACGGTTTGCATCAAACGAATTTAATGTTCTATTAATAAGTTATAACTAAAAAGTTATAAAAACAGTTAAAATCTACAGTCTTCATGTTTGGTGTGAAAATGTAAACTTTGTTTTCTCAATTTAACTTTATTATCGAAGTATTAGAAAACTATTATATTTTAGAAACTTGTTCTGTTTTGAGTTTAATATTTTCGGAGAATCAACTTTGTTCAAACTAGTGAAATGTTTTCGTGGTACTGCCTGAGCGTCACCTTGTGAAATAGTAGTGTAATGAATATTTTTTGTTTAACGGAAGAATAGATAGTTCATAAAAATAATTTTACTTTAACTATTACAATTCACATATTTTTTGTAGCTTTTCTTAGCCAGTTAGTTTCTTGTTGCACCTTTCTTGTATTTCATTTAGGGACGTATGAAGAGTCTGGATTGTATTATTATTTTATAAAATTTCAGAATATTTATTTAGTAAATAAAAACTCATTAAGATTTATTTGTAATTAAAGCAACTTTTTGTCCAGAGTCTTAGAATAGGTATTTACAATATTTTTAATTTAAAAGTATGTTTTATGCAGAAAACTTACTAGATTAGAATACAGCTATAAATATGTTCTATTTTATTTGTATTATTATCTGTCACTAAGGTCAGCTGTAATTTAATCATGAGAATAACATTTAGATGAAATCCTGGCATTGCTACCTATCGATGAAATCATTGCAATGCAACCATCTTTCAGCAGTCATTTGTGATGAACAAAAATTACTTGTTTAAAAATAGATTGATATTCATAGTCGAGATTTATAATTATTGCGTACTTCTCCTGATTTTATGGATGCCTCACAGGCTGCCAAAGCCACTTCAGAGCCTTTTTGGCATGTGGTTGCTGTCACCAGCCAGTCTGAACTGGCAGCAGATCAAGTTAGTCAAGCGCTGAGGATTGAACAGAAGGCTGGTCGCCTGAGTATTGGCGAACTGCTCACAGTGATTGATCCGGCTCCCTGCATTGGCAGCGGCGGCGCCACATTGAATGCTCTCTACTGTGTCACGGAGCATCTGTCAGCAGTCAATGGCCTGTCCACTCTAAGCGCTGATGTTGCACTGGTCAACAGAAACATTTTGCTCCTGCACGTTGGTTCAGGGAGTAGGCCGTATCTGTTTGATGCCTGTGGGAGACATGCGGTGATGGTGCCGTCTGGGGGTGAGACAGGGATTTCGTTTTGGTTTATATATTTTTTAGAAGAAACATACTTATGGCTATCACATGATCACCTGGGTCATTTTCATGATAATCTTCCCATTTTGGTAGGAAGATCCCAGATACTCAGTCCTCACGAATCCCAAGTTACTAAAAAACGCATTTTGGGCCATCCAATCAAATGCAGAGATTCTAAGTGTCGGGATCTAAGTCAATTTTAAACGCCGAGTTCATATTCTATTGCATCCATTCTATTTAGGTCATGAAGTGCCAGACGCTCGCAAGAACACTGTAAGCTCAGAAAACACATCTGGCGAGTCCGTATCGCTGGTCTCAGATTCCTGGGCACCCCTGGCGGTTCATTGCGTTCGCCAATTGACGCAGTTCTGTTGCGCCAGCGCTAGCCGAGCCGGTGATGAAGAGGAGAGCGACGCCTGCCCGCCCGGAGTCTGGGTCTGCGGCACCGAGTTCTACCTGCGCCTATCGCGACCAATGTCCTGGCGTGAGCTGGTGGCCTGCGAGCCCCCGGAGGTTCGAGCTCATTTTCTTGACTGCTTTAACTAGCAACTAGTAAACCATGCAACCAGTAAGGGGTGGCTGGCTGAGCGGTTAACGCGTTTGCCTCACGCGCTTAAGTCCATGAGCTCGATTCGTGCATTGCTGCGTGCATGTGTGCTCAGGAGTCAGCGTAAAGGGCAGAATTGCCTCCTCGCTGGCAGCGGGTTGACCATCGCAAAATGATTTTGCAACTGCCCACAGCCCTTCTGCACCCAGCTATTATCCACCCAGCTAGCTGACTGCAGTCGCGCATCTGCATCAATCTGGATTTCGACTCGAAAACTTCCAGGTGCTCACTGTTGCCGGCCTCTGCAGCTCAGACGAAGCTAAGCAGCATGGAGTGTTAGCCCTGGATCCGAGCTCCGGGCACGTCAGCCGGGTTGTCTATCGACCGTCTGTTGAAGCACTGGATGGTCTGGAAATTTGCGGCGGCTCGAAATCAGGCGACACCGCGCCAAGCAAATTCGCCCGCGTGTCCGGGCCCTACTATTTTCCGCCTGCTGTGGCCAGCGCCATGGTGGGGCTGCACACCGCAGCGCCATTGCACGGCTGCATCTACGATGGCATCGACAGCGGCGCGCCGCCAATCTATCTGTCGCTGGTCTTCGATCTCATCGCCGCATTCTGTCCATCGCCAGCGCCTCCAGTCAACGTTGCCAACACCGTTGAGGCGGCATTGTGCCAGAGTCGCTGTCTGGGTGACACAAAGACTCTGGCGGCTTTGACAGCAGCGGAGGCCGCTGACAGAACTGACGCAGCCAGCCGACAGCTGAGAGAGCGCCTCGGCGGATTCCGGAATCGGTTAGTGCTGCTGCAGGCAGCGGAGTTCTGTTACCTTGGCAACGAACCGTCGGAGTATTTTCGACTGCTTGAGTTGAACTATTCACCAAGCGAGCAGCCGTGCTGGAAATTTCACTGCGCCGATGCTGTTGATGCATACCATCCAGAAAGAGCGCCAGAAGGCCTGCTGGTTGCAGCTGCTGGGTTTGAATTTGAGCAGCAGCATGAGGCGCTACTCAAACGGTTGTTAAAGCCGCCAGTTGATTGTTACCTGGCCTGCGTGCGAATTCGTTCAAGTGACGCAGCAGGTAAATCAATGGTGGTGTTACTTTAGAAACAGTAAACTGTAAATCGTTGCAAATCTTCATGACAAAACTGGACAATTTCAGAGACCAACTCGGTTGTCTACATTGGCACCGCAAGGACAGACAACCTTCTGCAGCCTGTGGCGCCAGGGACTCAGGACTGGCAAGTTTTGGGGCAGCCCGTGGAAGCCTTCTCTCGGCGCACCGGGCTGGCTATCGAGGCCGATTTATTCGATGGCTGCCAGTCTAACGAGTTACGCAGGTGTCTGTGGCACTGCCGGCTGTTTCCGGCTCGTGGGGCCTCTGATCAGGAGAAGGTCTGCTGCCTTTTCCGGTTTCAAAGTTATTTGCTTTATTGTAAAAATCGAGCAAAAATTTACCTTGCAGCTTCAAGTCTTGGCCTGGCTGCTAAACTGCGCCGATTCGAGCCATGCTGAAGATTCTGCGGCGGCAGCGATTTGGCGTCGTTGCCAGCGACTGTCTATGGCCGAAATTGTGGCCAACTCGGACGCCGAAGCTGAACTGGCGCACCGGCGAAGAGTTGCCAAATCGTCTCTGGTAAAAAGCCTATCTAACACTTTGACTGGCAGCTCTGCTTGTACCAGCAGTCGATCCGGGCTCAGGTCTTTGTTCGAACTCGCTGTGGCCCACGGACTCGACGGTCCGCTGCTGCCGGCGCTGGATTCACTGGCGCTGCGAGTAGCGTCCACTGCAGCAGAGCCGGGTGGAAACTGCAGCAGAGACAGCGGTCTTGCCAGGGCTGGGGCCGCCTGCGTGCTGGCAGCCATCGGGCTGCTGCTGGGTGAGTGAGTGAGTGAGTGAGTGAGTGAGTGAGTGAGTGAGTGAGTGAGTGAGTGAGTGAGTGAGTGAGTGAGTGAGTGTGTGAGTGAGTGAGTGAGTGAGTGAGTGAGTGTGTGAGTGAGTGAGTGAGTGAGTGAGTGAGTGTGTGAGTGAGTGTGTGAGTGAGTGAGTGAGTGAGTGAGTGAGTGTGTGAGTGAGTGAGTGAGTGAGTGAGTGAGTGAGTGTGTGAGTGAGTGAGTGAGTGAGTGAGTGAGTGAGTGAGTGAGTGAGTGAGTGAGTGAGTGAGTGAGTGAGTGAGTGTGTGAGTGAGTGAGTGAGTGAGTGAGTGAGTGAGTGAGTGAGTAAGAGAACTCAAAGTTTTCATCCTCTGCAGGCACCAAGGCTGGCGGTCGCGGCGGCCTTCACAGCGGTCCGGCCGACAATCGTCTCTGGTCCGGCGCTCTGTCGCACATCGCCTCCGGCCGCCTTGCCGAGGGTCTTGCCGGCATGGCCGACCTCCGCGCCGCCTGGGCGGGCCGGCCGGACCTGCTGATGCGGGCCGCCAGGCACTACGAGCGCGCGGGGCAGCTGCTCGTATCAGGAGCCGTGCGGGCCTCCTGCCTAGATGGTGATGCCTTCGGTGAGTTCAGCTGCTTCGCTTCCTGGACTCATGAAATCGATTCGAAATTCCTTTTCCTAGCAACCAGCGCTCCGAATTCCGCAGTGGCTGCTGCCAGCACCGAGGTTCCTGCGTCTCTCCGGCCTCCAGTCATTCCCGGACGGGGCGTCACCGCGATTTGCCCGGCTCGCGTCGACCTATCCGGCGGCTGGTCGGACACCCCGCCGATCTGCTGGGAGTTCGGCGGGGCCGTGGCCAACTTGGCAGTCCTGGTCAATGGCCGCAAGCCGATCGGCTGCCGAGTTGAAGCCTTCGACCTGCAGCTGATGGCGGAGGCCGGAGACGAAGCCAACTCTTCTGTGGCAGTTGTCGAGCTGGTCAATGCCGACTGCAACGGCGCCGTGGTCGGTCTGAGGAGCCTGGCCGACTTGGCCGACTGTTCCCGTCCTCTGGTGCCTGGCGCCCTTGCCAAATGCTGCCTGATTGTTTCCGGTCTGTTCAGCGTTGAACAACCCGACGCTACCGGCGGCCTGAGGGAGCAGGTTGCTCGACTGTGCGGCGCTGACAACTGCGGCATCCGCGTGACGGCCTGGAGCGGGCTGCCTGCGGGCTCCGGCCTGGGCACCAGCAGCATTCTGGCCGGTGCTATTCTGGCCGCGCTGCTCAGGTGGGCCGGCCTGGCCGTGGATCTGGACGCTCTTGTGCGCGGCGTCCTGGCGGTTGAGCAGCTGCTGAGTACAGGCGGCGGCTGGCAGGATCAGGTTGGCGGACTGTTTCCCGGCCTGAAGCTGGCGCGATCGCCCCAAGGATTGCCTTTGCGGGTGCAGGTGAGACTGCCGCGTGTTTTTTGTACTCTTGTCTTTGTAGACAAATTTTTTAGCGCAGGTGAGCCGCAAAGCCGCAAAGGCCACCAGCCACCAGAATGGAGTGGGGAGGGGCGGACAGCGAGCTGTGAGCAGCGAGCAAGGCACAATGTCTCATACATTAGCGTACACTATCAAACGCACGCACACGTGCTCCAATACCCCCGACTCCATGGCTTCTACAGGTTACGCAAGTGGAAACTCCACCCGGCTTTCTTGACCGTCTGGACTCCAGCCTAGTCCTGCTGTACACGGGCACGACTCGGCTGGCGCGCAATCTGCTCCAAGAGGCTGTGCGCGCCTGGCACTGCCGCGACGCCTCAGTTGTGAGCATTATCTCCGGATTAGTTGACGACGCTGAAGCCTGCGCCGCTGCCGCTGAAATCGGCGATCTGTCAACAATGTGCGACTGCGTTCGGCGATATCGTAGAAGAAAATCGGCGATGGCGCCTGGCAGCGAAACTGTTCAGCTTGGCGCCCTGCTGGACCGACTTGAGGCTGAAGCCGCCGGCTTGGCGGAGGAGTCATCTGCGGCGCTTTTGTGCGGGGCCGGCGGTGGCGGCTTTCTAGCGGCTCTGCTGCCGCCCGCGGCGCGGAACCGCCTGCTGACGCTGGCTGCGTCGGACAGCATCCTGCCCGACAGCGGCGGCGCCAGGTTGCACTCGGTGCGGGTGGCACGGGACGGTCTGGAGTTTGTCGAGGACTAATCGCCGGTTGTGACCGGTGGAGTGGTTTTGTGACTGATGGAGTGGTTTTGTGACTGGTGGAGTGGTTTTGTTTCCGGTGGAGTGGTTTTGTGACCGGTGGAGTGGTTTTGTGACTGGTGGAGTGGTTTTGTGACTGGTGGAGTGGTTTTGTGACCGGTGGAGTGGTTTTGTGACTGTTTGGAGTTGTTTTTTGACCTGTGGAGTAGTTTTTTAAATATGTTTGTCTTCTAAATTTTCGCGAATCGTTTCGCAAAAATTTTTAGCTTTTCGATTGTCAATATAAATTTTACATTGAAATTGGTACTCACTTTCCAATAAAAAGAGATGAATGAAACGAAAATAACGAAAATTGCTTTCAATTTCAGTCTGTGAACCAATCACGTATTATTGAATGTAATTACATAATTTATTCACCTGACTAAGGCATGGCAAAGCTGCAGCTTGAAAAAAGGATGAACGAGAGACAAAAATTTTAGTGGTCGATAGTAATCATTAACAATGAATTTTATGGAATTTGCATTCCATCGCAGACAACCCTGCCAAGTTGACTTCAGATTGAAAACTGGGAAGGCAGCTTCGTTAAATGTAAAGTTAAGTAACTACTATTAATTAAGTACGAAAGTTACGTATCAAAAAATGCTATCGTAATGGGAATAAAAATTCGTAAGTAATGCAGCGTAATGATAAATTTTATTTAAATAAATTTCTAACGTTTTAAATTTAAATTCTCGAATGTTTTATGGAAATAGTTATTTCAATTTTAATGCGCAGCATAATGTGGCGTAAGTTATTTAATCGTTGTAACTAATTTCATCTATGCAAAAGTTATAAAAAGCAAGAAGATTCCGTCAACGTGGTATAAAAACACCACAAGAAAATTAACCGTTTTTCGCCCTTTTTGTTACAAACTCAAAGAACTAATCATAATTCAGACTTCATCTTTCCAACGTATTATCCGGTATGCACAGTAAAAATGTGCTTATATGAACAAAAAGTTTGCTTGCTTAATAGTAATTTAATAGTGAAATATAAAAGTAACGGTTAATACGAATGTATACAAAAAAATATGCCTAAAAATACTAAAATGTTTCTATTTAAAAGTGGGCTATTGTTTCTTTTCGAAGAAATGAAGATAGTTTTGTAGATAATTTGACTTACGAGTCTTGAATAATATTTACAATTAATATTATGTGTGTCGTATTTTTATATGATTTAGAAAAAATTTGCGTATTCATTAAATCAGACTCTTGCATTAAAAAAACAAGTTGTCTTCGCGGTTTGTCATGTCTAGATGCAGCGTTTACAAGAAAATCCCTAACACACGAACGTTGATATAGTAGTTGCAGTCTGGTGTTTAGAGTTAGAGGACACAACCTTTGAAAGACAAATAAATATTTATGTAGCTACTTATATTGCTGATCTAAATTTCCCTTATAACGCCTAAATTAATACATGTTTTAAATTTCTAGTTTGTGGGGTCTAGAATAATTTAAGCTACAAAAGATTGCCTGGCTTAGAACTCTCATTAGGCTTGGATTTGCTTGGAGAGTCAACTTGTTTTTTTTGCCATGTGGTGTGGCGTGGGTCCTGAGACAAGCTGATGGAGCGAGGGCGAGGCATATTGGCGAAATTACCCCGAAGTGCAAGTTTTCGATGCCCCACCATTTCTGCACCAGTGTGTGATCAGCTAGTCAGATTTATTTTATTATTATTTATGTTTATCATTTACATTATAAATATAAATATTAGGTACGCTTAGCAGATTTTATACCAAAGAAAACATTGAACTATATCTCTTTTTTTCACAACTTTTAGAACAATAGATAATTTAAATTATTATTACCTTAACAAGTAGAATATCCACTGTTTAGTGTTTGGTTGATAAGTTACTAATACTAATGCATATTCACTCTACTTTTTGGGACACTCCTCATAGTCATATTAGTATATTTAGCAAATGTAGCTTATGTCTGTTTTACTGTAATCTGTAATGGATTGCAATAAAGTCATTTTTGACAATCTGTGAACTGTTGGCAGAGTTTATTATTATCAACCTTAGAGTTTAAATGCTGAAAAAATAAGTGCTTAAGCTACTAGTGATAAGTCAAGTAAGGGTATTAAATATATTCTATGAGATTTTTAAACAGGTAAATATAAATAATTTTCAGTTTTATATCAACCAATTTGTTATTCCTTCATACAATGCATGCTAGTGTATTAAAATCATAGCTACATCTATGATTCAATATAACATGTACTATGGTCAAAGGACACATTGTTGTGTATGCCTGATAGTGAAAATCTGAAGCTATGATAATTGCATTTAATATTTTGCTCTGCATTACAGACTGCACATTGCAGCTTTTGCCTACCAGTGAGAACTTGGCCCACCAAGACTGAGGCTGTGGCCTCCATTCCCTCTCCTCTCAACACTTGGGGGAGAGAGACAGAGAAAGCATCGCAGTAGGGCCTTCTCTCCCCTGCCAACTGGCGGTGAAATTTGCCAATAAAATCAAAGCTTAAATAGCAGGCGAAAGCAGGCCTGTGCCGCATTGCAATGGAGTCGCGGCAATCCAGCACGGAGTCCAATGCCACCATGCAGTCTGTGGGCACAACTGACACTAGCTCGGATAGTGCCACGGATGTTGAGTTACTAGAGAATAGCTTTGGCACTGTTGACTTGGACAGTCTGTCGCATCATCAGCAGCCTCAGTCGTCTGTTGGCGGTACTCACGATGGCGCCTCGGCTGCATCAGGCAGCTCTGCCGGCACTTCAGGCGCAGGCTCGGGAGCAGGCTCTAGCGCCAACTCATTCGGCAGCGACGTCGGCGGCAGCGGCAGCGGCGGCGCAGGCAGTGGAGGCAGCGGCAAGCGCCTCGGCTCCTACATACTGCTAGAGACCATTGGCAAAGGAACATTTGCCCTTGTCAAGCTGGCTTATCACACGGTGCTGAAGACACGGGTGAGCTTGCCGCTTACTTCTTTTGGAAGAATTCGCATTGTTGCGATTGCCTTTGATCACCTGAGCACGTGACTAATACCAATCCTGAAATATAATCAGTGATTTGAAATCATTTTTTATCCATTAGGTGGCCATCAAGATAATGGACAAAGACCTGATTGGTGACAAAAATTTGATAAAAGTTCACCGAGAAATCGAAGCCATGAAGTGTCTGCGGCATCCGTACATTATTCGACTGTACGAGGTGATCGAAACTGCTACCCAGGTGTGCCTCGTCATGGAGTTCGCTTCTAATGGGGAGGTTTTTGGTGAGCTAATTTAACTTTTGTTTGCTCTACGGCACCCTTCTTAATGCAGGATCCCATTCATGTGACATGATCCCATTCATGTGAAATGAACCCATTCATGTGAAATGAACCCATTCATGTGACATGATCCCATTCATGTGAAATGATCCGATTCATGTGACATGATCCCATTCCATGTGACATGATCCTATTCATGTGACATGATCCCATTTCATGTGAAATGATCCCATTTCATTTGAAATGATCCCATTCATGTGACATGATCCCATTCCATGTGACATGATCCTATTCATGTGACATGATCCCATTTCATGTGAAATGATCCCATTTCATTTTAAATTATCCCATTCATGTGACATGATCCCATTCCATGTGACATGATCCCATTCATGTGACATGATCCCATTCATGTGACATGATCATATTCTATGTGACATGATCCCATTTCATGTGACATGATCCCATTCATGTGACATGATCCCATTCCGTGTAACATGACCATATTATATGTGACATGATCCCATTTCATGTGACATGATCCCATTCATGTGACATGATCATATTCTATGTGACATGATCCCATTCCGTGTAACATGATAATATTCTATGTGACATAATATTATTTCTTGTGACATGCTTCAATTTCATATGACATGATTCCATTCCTTGTCACTCATAATTCGGGAAAAATTTCTCCATTGAGCAGATTACATCACCCGAGTCAAGCACCTGTCCGAGCCGGAAGCCAGGGAAATATTCTGGCAGACTGTATGCGCTGTGTCTTACTGCCATCACAGACGAATCGCCCATCGAGATTTGAAAGCAGAGAACCTGCTGCTTGACTACCGGGGCTGCGTTAAGCTTGTAGACTTCGGCTTCTGCAACGTCATGCAGCCTGACCAGCTGCTCAACACACACTGCGGCTCGCCCCAGTACGCCAGCCCGGAGCTGTTCAAGGGCGAGGCCTACGATGGTGTCAAGGTGGACGTCTGGGTGAGTAATGAGTGAAGCTTGCTCATGCAAGATGTATGACATATCTCATGCCAGATGTATGACATATCTCATGCCAGATGTATGACATAGCTCATGCCAGATGTATGACATATCTCATGCCAGATGTATGACATATCTCATGCCAGATGTATGACATAGCTCATGCCAGATGTATGACATAGCTCATGCCAGATGTATGACATATCTCATGCCAGATGTATGACATATCTCATGCCAGATGTATGACATATCTCATGCCAGATGTATGACAGCTCATGCCAGATGTATGACATAGCTCATGCCAGATGTATGACATATCTCATGCCAGATGTATTACATATCTTATGCCAGATGTATGACATATCTTATGCCAGATGTATGACATATCTCATGCCAGATGTATGACATATCTCATGCCAGATGTATGACATAGCTCATGCCAGATGTATTACATTTCTCATGCCAGATGTATGACATAGCTCATGCCAGATGTATGACATATCTTATGCCAGATGTATGACATATCTCATGCCAGATGTATGACATATCTCATGCCAGATGTATGACATAGCTCATGCCAGATGTATGACATAGCTCATGCCAGATGTATGACATAGCTCATGCCAGATGTATGACAGCTCATGCCAGATGTATGACATAGCTCATGCCAGATGTATGACATAGCTCATGCCAGATGTATGACATATCTCATGCCAGATGTATTACATATCTCATGCCAGATGTATGACATAGCTCATGCCAGATGTATGACATATCTCATGCCAGATGTATGACATAGCTCATGCCAGATGTATGACATAGCTCATGCCAGATGCATGACAGCTCATGCCAGATATATGACAGCTCATGCCAGATGTATGACAAATCTCATGCTAGATTTCATCGAATCTTCAGTCTGAAAGCTGAGTTCATGCGAAGTCATATTGGCAGTAGCATTTTCTAAAATCAAAATAGCAGTGTAGCAGGACCCTTAAGAGTGTCATGTGTCAGCGGGAGGTGACTGCTGTTTGCAGTCGCGCATAGTAAAAGTCAAGTATTTGTTCAATGCGTGGGCGATAAGCTTTGAGTTGCATTGTAATTTGCTCAGAGCTGAGCATCAGTCAGCATGAGCTCTTCCGGCGTGGGACTCGATTCCCCAGGTTTCATTATTTGATGTTTGTCAAACGGCTACAACGCCAGGTTGCTGGTGCATGGAGCATGTCACAAGTCTCTGTTCTCTCCGTTCTGACATTGAATATTGAGTCCTCTGCTTTGGTTCAACTCGTCCTGCTGCACCTGCTTCAACAATGCTAGAAAATACACGTAGATGATATTTACCTGATAAATTATATATTTATCCATAGAACAATAGCGGCCTTTGCCATTGAAGCCAATTATTGAATTACCCAGCCCAATAAACAGAATAGTTTACTATATTTGTGCTTTTCTACTCGCTTGAAGATAAAAATTCGCGTGAGCCGCAATTCAAACAATTATAGCAATTCCACTAGAAGGGGGTGAGTGGCAAAGTGGTCTAACGCGTTTGCCTCTCGATCCAAGGTCCCCTGAGCTCGGTGAAAGCGTACACTGCCTGGGTATGAGAAAGTCAGGGCAGATGTACACACCTGTATGAGTTTGTGTACTCAGGAGTCAGCCGAATGAGCAGAATCGCCTCCATGCAACTGCTAGCTGCGATCGTCACCAAAGGATGTGCCAGTGCCCCACAGCCCTCCTGCAATTTTTTTAACTGACGCCAAATGGAATTTCATCCACACTGCCCTACTTACAGTAGTACACATAAAATATGACGTTGGCAAATAATAAATTTCCGCATCTTCTTGCTATCGATTCGCAGAGTCTGGGCGTAATTCTCTACGTGCTGGTCTGCGGCTCTTTCCCATTCTGCGGCGAGCACCTGGGCACAATCAAAGCCAGCGTTATGCGCGGCCTGGTTCGCTTCCCTTTCTACCTGTCGCACAGCTGCGAGTCCCTAATCCGCTGGATGCTGAACTCGGATCCGGGTCGGCGCTGCGGCATTGAGCAGGTGTGCTGCTCGCCCTGGATGCGGGCCAGCCCCAACTGGCAGAGCTACGCGGAGCTCATGCAGCACTACGCTGCCACCAAGCCTGCCGCAGCGTCGCCGGATACTGAGGAGCCAGACCCGGCCATTCTCAGCCTGCTAAGCGAAGGCTTCGGCTATGGCGCCGCTCAGGTGGCCGAGGCTATTCATCGAGGGCACTACAACGCGCTGGGCGCCGCCTATCGGATCGCAGTGGACAAGCTGGAACGCCGAGACGCTCAAGCGGCCGCTGCTGCCGCCGTGGCTTCGGCTGCGGCCGCCGCTGCAGCAGCCGCCGCGGCAGCGGACGCCGAGCTGAGCCAGCTGGAGTGGTATCGCCGGACCCAGCTAAACCTGCGCCGGCACACCCTGTCAGCGGTGGGCATCGGTGGCGGCGCCAGTCCGATGATGATGGAGGACGAAGGAGATTACGAAGCCGATGTTGCGGAGTCCGCAGCCCTGTTGAACGCCGAAGCTGAGGACGAAGCAGCTGCCGCGGCGGCTGCCCCTGCCAGTCATCGTCCCGATCCGGCCTGGCTGAACAACCTGCCGCAGCTGAACCTGCTGGCCAACTTGACCACGAATCTGCACCAGCCCATCGCCTGCTTCACCGTCAAGGATCCCAACCTGCTTGCGCCGCCAGACTACATGGTCCAGACCGCGCCGCAGTTTCCTAGGCGCGCGTCCGATGGCTCCGCCCGACGCGGCGGCATTGGCGAAGGCACCGGCCGTGGGAACAGCTGCCCGGAGGACTCGGCCTATCTGGGCGGCAGCGGCGCCGCCGGCGCTGGCAGTCCGCGCGGCTCGCCGGGTTTCGGCGGCTGCTGCTCAGTCCTGGTGTCGCCGTCTGGCCCGGTCGGTTCGGCTGGTGCTTCGATGGCGGCAACGTCGCTGGCCATCGTGGCGCCGCCGCATTCGCCGCCGGCCAAACTGCGCAGCGCTTCGTCCAGTCCGAAAACTGCGGCTGGAACTCGGCGCCGGTTGAGCGCCGGCACGCAAGGAGGCGGCAGCTCCGGTGAGCCGTTGGAATTTTTCTGCTCTTTCTGTTGTTTTTCCTAGAAATCTCATATTTTTCGTGTTTCTTCGCTGGTTTTCTTGGAATTATCAGTCAGTTTCTTAGAATTATTCGTATGATTTCTTAGAATCGTCTCACAGTTCCCTTCGAATTATCTATCCATTTTTCTTAGAATCGTCCCTAATTTTTTCCGTCAGTTTTTTTGTAATTGTCCGTTGGTTTTCTTAAAAATGTCCCTCATTTTTCTCTAAATTTTCCGTCATTTTGCTGGAATTGTCCGTTGGATTTTTAAAAACTGTCCGCTAGCTTTCTTATAATTGTCTGTCAGTTTTCTATGAAACGTCCGTCACTTTTCTTTGAATTGTTCGTCAGTTTTCTTATAATTGTCTGTCAGTTTTCTAAGAATCGCCCGTTACCATTCTTAAAATCGTCCGTCACTTTTCTTAAGATTGTCCGTCTTTTATTTCTATGTTTCTAATTTATATTTCTATGAATATATATTTCTAATTCATATTTTTCTATGAATTATCAGTCAGTTTTCTAAGAATTGTCAGTCAGGTTTCTAAGAGTTGTCTACTGTTTTCTTAGAATTCTCGGTGCTTTTCTAAGAAAATTTACCTGCCTATTTGTTAAATTTCTGCCTGGTCGCTAATTCACTTCCAGCGGGGCCGTTCAGACGCCACGGCAGCTACAAGGAGCGCGGCAGCTGCGCCACCCGCGGCGGCGTCGATAAGCCGCATCATCACGGCCACGCCGGCCTGGGAGTCCAGATCGCCGCTTCGTCTTCAACATCCGTCGGCTCGCGGCGACGCAGCGAGGGCTCTCCGGGCCTGCTGTTCCACTTGTCCCGCGGCGGCTCCGCTTTCCTTCACGAGTTCGCTCGGTCAGATTCGCAGCAGCAGCAGCCGACGCCGCCGCCGACGCCCCTGTCGCCAGCATCCGCGCCGCCAATTGCCGCGGCGCCAACGATTGTCGCTAACAAGCAGCTGCGCACTTGCAGGCCGCAGCATCCAACCCATTCCGAGTCCGAAGAAGAGGATCTTGCCGCCATCGAGTCTTTGAATGCTAAACTGCGCGCCGGTGCACTCATCAGCAGCGGGGTCGCTCAGCAGCAGCAGCAGCACGCTACACCATTATCGCCGGCAATAGCCCTAACAGACGAAACTGGACAGGTGATCAACATCATCGCCGGGTCCACGTTCAACTTTTCAGCTTCCACTTCCGGGGACAGTTGATGCGCTGCAACTTCTGAGTGCGCCATTGAGCTGACTCCTTAGACAATGAACCCTCACACTGTCACTTGGTCAGTCTATTCTATTTCATTTTAACTTTTTTCGTTGCTTGAATTGAGTTGCGGTATTGAAAATCACTTTAGCTGCGTCATAATACATTAATCATTGCTGTGCCTGCAGTTTGATGATGCAATCAGTGCAGTGGGGCATTGCTGTGCCTGCAGTTTGATGATGCAATCAGTGCAGTGGGGCATTGCTGTGCCTGCAGTTTGATGATGCAATCAGTGCAGTGGGGCATTGCTGTGCCTGCAGTTTGATGATGCAGTCAGTGCAGTGGGGCATTGCTGTGCCTGCAGTTTGATGATGCAATCAGTGCAGTGGGGCATTGCTGTGCCTGCAGTTTGATGATGCAATCAGTGCAGTGGGGCATTGCTGTGCCTGCAGTTTGATGATGCAATCAGTGCAGTGGGGCATTGCTGTGCCTGCAGTTTGATGATGCAATCAGTGCAGTGGGGCATTGCTGTGCCTGCAGTTTGATGATGCAATCAGTGCAGTGGGGCATTGCTGTGCCTGCAGTTTGATGATGCAATCAGTGCAGTGGGGCATTGCTGTGCCTGCAGTTTGATGATGCAGTCAGTGCAGTGGGGCATTGCTGTGCCTGCAGTTTGATGATGCAATCAGTGCAGTGGGGCATTGCTGTGCCTGCAGTTTGATGATGCAATCAGTGCAGTGGGGCATTGCTGTGCCTGCAGTTTGATGATGCAATCAGTGCAGTGGGGCATTGCTGTGCCTGCAGTTTGATGATGCAGTCAGTGCAGTGGGGCAGAAGCAAGTACTTAGACAGCTGTGTCAGACGAGGCAATTATTTGATCCAGTTGTCCTGGCTCATGTTTATTCTTCGTTGATTTAGATACCTTGTTTTGAGTTTGCTTGTCTTGTCTTGTAGAATTTAGCTGTGTTTTCTGTCGTTTGCTTCCCTGAATAGACTATTATTATTTATTTTATTCTTCTGTCTCCATAAAGGCATCCTTTATCCTTTATCATCTTAATTTTTGTAGTTGAATATTTGTTTCTACAAGTTTTATTTTTCTTAGAATTCGCGTATGCCTACATAAATTGGCCATTTAATTTTATAGCTTAACTGTATTAGCCTAGTATTTGCTGCTGGATCATTTTAAAGACTTCTGTATTCTTAAATTCCATGCACTTTTATCGCATTGTCGAGCGTGAATATGCTATCCATACTACTTGCCAATACCAGTAGCGCACGATATTAATCAAACAAATAATTTTCTTACTATTTATCGTATTCATACAGCCAGACTTTATTCTATTCAGTCACTCTCCTCGGCCCATTCGAGGGCTAGTAAAGCCGCAAGGCGCTGTGTGTACACTGTCCTGCTTTTCAGCTATTAAATATTACCTGCTTGTTTGTTAACTCAACCGTCGAGTCCCACCCTGCCCCCGAGTGTACTTACACCCCTGACCAGCCAGCCCCTCCTGCCCCCGAGTGTACTTACACCCCTGACCAGCCAGCCCCTCCTGCCCCCGAGTATACATACACCCCTGACCAGCCAGCCCCTCCTGCCCCCGTATGCACTTTGCCTTATCAATCAATTTCCTCTGTACTGAGAAGCAGGTTTTTGTTTGAAGAAAGTCTAGTCAATTAATTCGTGGGCAATTTTTCTAGCCAATCGCTGCTGCTATCCTTCATGTCCAGTAAGCTATTTTCGTCTATTTTTTGTTTTCTTAAACAAACCGCTTCAAATAATTGATGGCCAGTCAATTTCAGTTTTTTATTTCTTCTACACATTGTTTCAAATTGTTTCTGCCGCTAAACAATCTATTGACTTATTAACCGGCCACAATGACTTTAGCTCGCTAGGTTTGTACTTCTGTTTGCTTAAGTTTGCTGTATTTATATGAAATGCTTTTAGCCCATTTGCTTTGCAAATGATTCTTGACTATATAGAAATATGTCTGCCTGTCTGTCTGCCTGTCTGTCTGCCTGTCTGTCTGCCTGTCTGTCTGCCTGTCTGTCTGCCTTTCTGTCTGCCTGTCTGTCTGCCTGTCTGTCGGCCTGTTTTTGTTAATTAATTTCTCCACCACAAAGAATCTCTTACAGCTTTTTAAAACAAAAAATTCCATTATTCCTGACAGAAGTTAAACTGTCTGTTTGCTTTCACTCACGTTAATCTCAAGTCCCTAATTGTTTCATGACCAAATAAAGTGAGTAGGCAAACTGTTTTACGGCACAGCTTTAGGTTCTAATTACTGTTTGTTGTATACTAGACTACAAATCTATTTGATTCTTAAATTTGTGAATATTTCTAATGTTATCGGTGTATGTTCAAATGGAACTGTTAAAAAATAACATTTGACCAGTTGTTAACTGTTGTAAACAAGATTTTCAAGCGCACAAATGGTGTTGTGTGGAGTTAATTTTAGTGAATAAATTATTGGTCTGAGTGGATATTTTGCTGCAAAGTACGCCATGTGTATTTAGTTTCATAGAAATTTTCGCAGTTTATTCAATTTACTATGTTTTTTACAATTAATTTTAGACGCTAATACTTTAGTAACTTCATTTTTTCTATCTCTTCAACCTGGATGAGACTTAAACCTCGTCAAACTCTTTGGTTGAGACTTTGAACTCTTTAATCTCATGGGGTGAGACTTTGAACTGTCAGATCTCATGGGGTGAGACTTTGAACCGTAACATCTCATGAGGTGAGACTTTGAACTGTCAGATCTCATGGGGTGAGACTTTGAACTGTCAGATCTCATTGGTGAGACTTTGAACTGTCAGATCTCATGGGGTGAGACTTTGAACTGTCAGATCTCATGGGGTGAGACTTTGAACTGTCACATCTCATTGGTGAGACTTTGAACTGTCAGATCTCATTGGTGAGACTTTGAACTGTCAGATCTCATGGGGTGAGACTTTGAACTGTCACATCTCATTGGTGAGACTTTGAACTGTCACATCTCATTGGTGAGACTTTGAACTGTCAGATCTCATGGGGTGAGACTTTGAACTGTCACATCTCATTGGTGAGACTTTGAACTGTCACATCTCATTGGTGAGACTTTGAACCGTAACATCTCATTGGTGAGACTTTGAACTGTCAGATCTCATAGGGTGAGACTTTGAACTGGACGTCAGATCTCATGGGGTGAGACTTTGAACTGGACGTCAGATCTCATGGGGTGAGACTTTGAACTGTCACATCTCATTGGTGAGACTTTGAACTGTCACATCTCATTGGTGAGACTTTGAACCGTCACATCTCATTGGTGAGACTTTGAACCGTAACATCTCATTGGTGAGACTTTGAACTGTCACATCTCATGGGGTGAGACTTTGAACTGTTAGATCAGGGTGAGGTCCAGCTCTGCAGTCGCTGGGTGCGAGCTGCCGTCATGCCGATGCCGGTGTGGAAGGACACTGGCACGCCGTACGGCGGCAGCCGATAGGTGTTGGGATAAATGTCGTGGGCAACTATTTTAGCCAAGTAGCCGTGAGTGAAGGACAGGCTGGGCTCGTTGGCGAAGCGGCTGCTGTTGGAGCCCTCCAAAGCCAGCGTTAGCAGCAGGCCATTGTTGTAGCTCCCGAACTGGCTAGCCAGCGGCATTCTTGGCCTGAAGCTGAAGCAGAAGCCGTACTCCTGGGTGGCGACAGGTGTAAAATTAGCCGCGCTGCACGGCTGGAAATTGAACTGGCAGGCTAATAGGACCGAATCTAGTGAAGTTGTCACCCGAGGGACGATTTCAATAGAACAACTTTTAAAATTAAAAAATAGAAAACTTCTTTTACCACAGAAGCCAGCAAACAGCCAGATGCGGCCATTGACGCCTACTTCTCTCCGCGGTCTCTCTGCTGTCTCTGGAGATACATTTTTGTCTCATCTCTCCCCTGTCTCATCTCACCCTTGTCTCATCTTTCCCGTGTCTCATCTCTCCACTGTCTCATCTCTCCCCTGTCTCATCTCTCCACTGTCTCATTTCTCGACTGTCTCATCTCTCCACTGTCTCATCTCTCCACTGTCTCATCTCTCCACTGTCTCATATCTCCCCTGCCTCAATAATTTCATTGTCAAATAAATAATTGTCTGATCTCTCCGAGCTGTTCTCTCTCCCAGATCCAGCTCTCTCAGGTGCGTGAATGGTATTAGACTCACCTGCAGCAGGTTCATGAAGCTCTCGGATCTGCGGTGGGCGCCAAAATAGTTCTCGAGCAGCATCTGGTCCACAAAAAGCTCCTTCTGAAAGTGCGTCCCAGCGCTTGGAAACAGACGAGCCGAGATGTTGAGCATATTGTTGCGCACAGTCGTTATTTCCGCATTCGCCGGCTGTTCCAGCAGGAAGTCGGACCAGAAGTTTTGTAAGTTTTGTAAGTCAGCACCGGCCCGCTTGTGGTAGGCGAAGAACTGAGTGGCGATCAGGTTCAAGTGGAAGGTCAAGCCTCCCAGCGCCCCAGCGATCAGCAGCAGCCAGAGGGTCAGGCAAACCGGCTGGCTGGCCCTGGCGATCAGGTTGCGGTAGCTTGTATCCAACGCAAAGCGGCTCATCGTACTTCTCACCATGCCGGACAGAGATATCTCCGATGTTTGATCCCCAAACTGAGCCTGCTGCTGCTGCTCGTGCGAACATTCAACCCTAGACTGTGTGGCATAAAAGGCGGTGCCGCCGCTGCAATCACACTGAATGATCAAAGCAATCAAAAATGATTTCGCGATATCCCTAACGGCTCAAGATCACTTGAAAATATAGAGAGTAGTTACACATTAGCCCAGCTGGGTCAGATGTGTAGCCATTGGCACAGCCGCACCTATTGCTGGGGCTTTCTAAGGCTTTTTACAGCTGTCCAGTCCATGGACTATATACGTACGCCACACCCACCCAAATTTCTTCCCTAGCTAATTCTAGAATCCATTTTTCAGTTGCGTGGACTGAAGCACTCGGAAATTGAGGGTCCCCCATAGGCTGAGTTTTGAACTCCCGACCTTTCAGTCAGAAAGCCTAAGTTCTAACCCAGAGTTGAAATTTGGCGAAATAACCAGACGTTCCGTTTTGATAGAGGAAAATGATCACTTGACGGCAATACGATCAATCGAAAAGTTTTCACTTCTTCATAGGTATAGTCTCTTTTTTGCCGTCATATGCTTTTTAAAGAGTATTGAACAGTAAAATATCTGTTCATTAACTCTCGTGATAAGTGTACTGTACATGGCCGTCAGTATTGGGTAGCCAATTGGGACGATAAAGACAGGCGCAGCTTGCAGGGTACGAATCCAATGCTCTTAATTTTTTAATAATTACATTTCTAATATTATCTTGCGAGATAACGCGAGAAAAGTTTTCAAATTATGCTGCTGGAAAGTATCCAGCCAGATAATTCACATCGTTGCATCACCAAAGACAAATGCATTTGTTTAAGTGTACTGTAGGTGAGTTATTAGAGCGAATTTAAGTTGTTGGCGTTGTGTTGATTTACGTGAAAATTTAAATAAGTCATAATGTTCACAGTTCATTATTAAAAGGATTCATAAAATATCAATAAATGATTCAATGGACCTACAAACATGCCCATTCAAATTCGATCAAAAATATATTTTTATACGAGTATATTCTAAATCTGTAATTTGTGGAATAATTTTAAAGTTTTTATCAATTGAGCTACTCGTGTCACTTTACAGATGACATATCCGGGTTTTACTTTTAATGGTCAATATCAGGAAATATTTGTCTTTAAGCATGTATGATATGCAATGCGACTGTGTGAATGAATTGGTTAAAGGCGCACATTTCTTCGATTGTATAGGCCTTAATTTAAATAGCTATTATGATGACTGATGAGTTGACACATGACTTGACTCTCTGTAAGGCCGAAATGAATGAGGTACATCTAGATTTTCTATTATTTTATAACTGCAACACAAAGATTAGCCATATATATGCTTTAACTGTTCTTGACTTATATCAACAATCCTGACCTAGGCTAGAGGCTAGATCTAGATGATAGTCTAAAATATTTTTATAGCTATACACTTGCTAGTATAGCTAGGCCTAGCTCTAGTCTATCAAATTTAATAGATAGGTTGTATTAGAAGCAAAAACTTTTTTAATGAAGTTGAAAATCCATTTATTTTATATTTACTAATTTTTTTTCTAGCTTTAAAGAGATAGGCCTATAAAAATATAAAAAAATGAGACATTTAGTTCTGGCCATACTTGTGTAATGTGTAGAGTGTAACACCTTAGATGTTAGTCCAAGAATTAAAATTTTCTACAGAAATATACAAAGTTTTCTAAATATATAAAAATGTAAAACATATCATTAGACTAGATATTTAGAAGAATGAATTGCTATAAAAAATCTTTGGTTGCTAGTTATCAAATGAAATTGAGAATATTTTTGTCTAAATGATTTTGTCTATTAACATTGTGTTATATTATATTATTGCCAATATTTATTGCTAAATATAAGCATAACCAAGTGCCTTACTTTATATCATTGCAATGGTCCTACATAAGCAATTTGAAAAACAAACTCTCAAAAGCTGTTTTGTTCTTTAATTTTGAGATTTTGCTATGGTTAAGAATGAAAATTATTGCATAAAAATCAATATTTGTAAAAAACTTGTTTATATTTATAGGAATTTGAAAGCAAGTAGCTATAGATACTCCTGAAAATATTTTTACCTCCAGTTGATACCAGCTCAAAGTAAATGGCATGCACTGCATGGAATGACTTGGTAAGTTAAACCAAGAAGTAGTTTTCTTAAAATATTTAGATTTTGAATGTCAGTGGCAGCTAGTTTATTCTTGATTTTTCTCCTTGTAGCAGTGCTCATCTGGACTCATTAGTGGCAGCATGAACCGATCTGTGAGCTTCTCTCATGGCCTGGCAGACTCTCTGCTTCAAGGGGCAGATATGGATTTGGCATTTGATGACGAGTTCATGCAGCCATTTGAGCCGATCATTGCTTGTGAGTCAACTGGGTGCACTTTTATTATTATTTCTATGAACCTAGAACAAATCCTTTTCATTATCATTTTCCCACTCCAGGCTTTCTTAATCACAGGAATTTTAGTAAACTATCCCTTATCTTACTATCGACCCACTCTTCCTGAGTCTTCCGATGTCTCCCTGACCCATTCCGGCTTGAAAAATAATTTTTTGCAGGAGGGCTGCGGGCAGAACCTGAGCAAGCAAACACACAGATACCGTACACAGGGACTCGCTCACGCAGGTGTGTACATCTGCGCTGACTATCTCATCGTCAGGCATTGTACACTTTCACTGTGCCTTGGAAGTTGGCCCTTTTCTCTGTGGCTGCGCCCCAAATGAATGTGATCTCGCCGCGGAATCGAGCCCAGGGACATTGGTGCGAGAGACCGCGTTTGACCGCTCTGCCACTCACCCCTCATCCTTGACTCAACTTATTTAATTTCGACCTTATAATATCAATCAGACCGTCCAAGCGTAGCGCAATCGCTTCAAGAGGACCGTCGATATCTCAGCAGCAACCCGAGCCGCGGCGGTGACGGCGGCTTCCGCGGCTTCAAAGACAGTCCAGGACAGCCCAATGGCATTGGCCGCGGCACATTTTGGAAAAGTGAGCGCTGCCTAGTTAGCCCACAGCTTCAGCGGCCCACTGCCGACTTCACTTACCCTGAGCAGCAGCAGCAGCAGGGGACAACCTGGGCCGCACTGGCTCAGCAGCGCCCAGGATCTCAGGCCAGTCGTCAGCGGCAGTTCCAGTTGGCCTGCACTGCCAAGGCTTCACCGCCCTGCACCAGGCGAACCACTTGGCGCGGATTGAAGTCCGCCAGCTCAACTGAGCGCCCGTCGACGCTGAGAATTCGGCAGTCTGAGCAGCTGCTTAACTTTTCCAATTCTCTTTCTTCGTCATCTTCTCAGCAGCAGCAGCAGCAACGATCGCGGCAGCAGGGGAGAGGACAGCCCATCCTATCCATTAGAGAGGCTGTTAGTTGTTCAAATTTGCCAGATTTGGCATTCCTGCGAGTCGATTTGCCGACAGAGAGCAGCGCCGCCTATGCCGCAGCAAGCTCTGTGTCTGGCGATAGTCGATTGTTCAGCACTGGTCGGCGCAGAGCCACTTGTCTTCGACGCCGGCGAAGTAACGGCGTCGGACTCGCCGACAACGCGGAGGAAGTCTCGACGGCCACTGGCGCAGTCGGTACTCCTCGTCGACGACGTCAGGGCCAGGAGCTGCGGAGCCGATGTGCCAGCTGCGAGGATCAGAATCGGGATAAGCAGCAGCAGCAGCCAGGCATTGGACACAGGCTAGCAACTGCGGACATCCAGGTCTGTCCGCGAGAGAGCGACGGATAATTTTAGATTGGGGATCGAGGGCTAGTTATAGAAGTCCCACTCTATCGCGAACCATTCACCTGTCACAGGTGATTCCCCAGACTGTGGGCCTCTACGGAGACGATCGCGACAGTCCGCCACTGGAGTTTAGCGGCTCCCCGGTGGCCGCAGCCCCGCTATCGTCGGCGCTGCCGTCTTGCCTGCCAGTCCCGGAGTCGCCGTCTCGCCTGCCAGTCCCGGAGTCGCCGTCTCGCCTGCCAGTCCCGGAGTCGCCGTCTCGCCGAGTAGCTCGACTTTGGTCGGCTGCTGCCGCCTCAGCCGAGCGGCTGGTTTTGCTCGCGGCCAATGGGAGGCAGCCGGCACAAGCCGCCTCCGCGGAGGCCATCGGCGCCCTGTGCCAATCGCTTCATTCTTTGCTTAGCGACGGCTTATCCATGTCAGGAGCCTGGCTGGCTGAGCCGGTGGTCGGCCTGGGTCGTCGCGACCGGCCGCTGGCCGCCGCCATTCACCGCAGGCGAAGTCGGATGATGGCCTCCCCGCTCTGGCTGCTGATAGAGGAGACGGCCAGCTGCTGCGGTGAGGGTGGGGTTGGGCTGTGCGCTCTCCCCTATTCCCTCTCTCCTCCCTCTTCCCTCCAACTTTATTTCGTCTCTCCTCCCCATTCCCTCTTCTCTTCCCCAATTCCCTCTCTTCCCCTATTCCCTCTCTTCCCTTATCCCCTCTCTCTTCCTCTATTCCCTCTCTCTTCCCCTATTCCCTCTCTTCCCCTATTCCCTCTCTTCCCCAATCCCCTCTCTTCCCCTATTCCCTCTCTCTTCCCCTATTCCCCCTCTCTTCCCCAATTCCCTCTCTTCCCCAATTCCCTCTCTTCCCCAATTCCCTCTCTTCCCCTATCCCCTCTCTTCCCCTATCCCTTCTCTTCCCATATCCCCTCTCTCTTCCCCTATCCCCTCCCTTCCCCTATCCCCTCTCTCTTCCCCTAGTCCCTCTTCTTTTCCCCTATTCCCCTTTCCTATATCTCCTCTCTCTTTTTCTGTCATCACTCTTCCCCTACTCCCTCTCTTCTCCCACTCCCTCACTCTTTCCTCCTTCTTTATTCTCTCTTTCCTACCATATTTCTTATATCTTCTTCTATTGCGTCTCTTTCTTCCCTCACTCTATTCCACCTCACTTCCTCTATTCGTGAAGAGTTTTGCGTGTTGATCAGACACACGAAACTCCCACTTCTAGACAATGGGGAACAATTGCCTAGGAATTTATAACAGTCACGTGACACTTACTGCAGTTTCTTCTTCTTCCTTGATAGTGAGTTGTTTGTAGTCTTTGGTTTTCGATAGCCGGCGGTTCTTCTTCTTGTGCTGGTCGACCGTGAAGTATTGGTTCTGTTGCTTCTTGAGTCTTTGTAGTCTTGTCTTCTTTGTCTTCCTGGTAGCTGCTTGAGTTTGTCTGTTGGCCAATAAATGACGAGAGCGAATCAGATTACTTTTCGGTTTCCTCGAGCTCGGAATTCACAATAGAAACGTGCGCCCTAGTGAACAATTGAAATCTCTCTTGTATATCTCTAGTAGGTCCTCCTGAAGGGCGTCTTCTTCGTTACCTCCGAAAGATAACGGATAACTCAATTCAAATCAATCAATAATCCTCTAGGAATGTATCCTAGGAAACAAGGAGGCCTTTCTCAAATGTATCGACGATATGTGGCTCTCGTAAACTTAGTTCAATTCAACAACTATTGCTAGCAATAAATAACTCTGTCTAATAAAGCGCTTACCACTTGTCTTTCCCTCAGAGATGAGTCCTCTTCTTCGTAAGGTGTTTTGAAGTCCGGTGGACCGCTCCGAGTCTGAATTTTTAGCTCGGATTTTCGCTTGTATTTATAGCAAAACCTTGGGGAAAAACCGGTTCTACTACCGGGTGTTTACTTAGGTCACACATATTTGTTTAGTGAGTCATGATTGTGAGTTTTTACCATATTTGGAATACAGTGCAAACACAGACGCAGAACCCGATGAGTCATAATTGTTTGCTTTACCATATTTGGAATTCAAGCAAACACAGCTGTCAAGAACCGGTTCTCCGGTTTCATGTCACATGACTTGTTTCTAAAAATAGCGCATGACTCATTCCTAAAAATAGATTAAACATTATAGCTAAGGTTTCCTTGTGACATTACTTTAAGTAGCGCGTTAAGTAAAAACGTATTTTACAACTCTCTACAATATCTCCCTTTTTTACGAAAAATTCGTCCCGAATTTATTATTGAGAGGAAAAGAAAATGACTTAGCTTAACAATAATAAGATAACATCACGTATTGACAGTATTGTACAGTTCGCCATGAGTTACATATCATACATTGGCGGAGATTTCCACGGCACAAAGGACAGTTTTTTAATGGTTTTTTGTAGTGTGCGAGGCTTAAGCAAGAACCGCAAACATGGTGTTTATTGACACATATACATGGTAGTTTACATGAGAATTCTTCAAGACAGACAGGACAGTCCATGGTAGTGTTCGCGAAAATTGTGTGGGCGTTTGCAGAGAACAGAGGTTTTAGTCGCCTTTTACGACAAGCTTGAGAAGCTGTAGTGCTATTCTTAATCCCGGTCACTACACGGGTAACAATAAACGAGTAATTTAACGCGGGCGTAGGTTATACGTATGAGTATTTGGTGGTGTGTTTGTGGTTTGTGTCTCGGCATGTGCTGTTGCAATGTGCTTGTTTGTTGTTTTTGTGTGGTCTGGATTCTGTAACGTTGGAAGGAATGTAGTGTCGTTAGTGATGCGTTTTAAACGTTGAATGTGAACGTAGAACTGAGGTTGATGTGGATCCTGGATATTTGCAAGGCGTGCTGTTGTCGCGGATATCAGTCCTGTTACACGGAAAGGTCCTTTGTATTTGAAAGCATGCTTGTGCGTATGCTGTGCCGGGTAGTGTAGGTAGACGATATCTCCTACTTGTAAGGTAGAAGCATGATTACTTGTTGTAGGTACGGTAGATTGGTTGTCGAGATTATGTTTTGCAATTTGCCATGCTAGGTGTAATTGAGAAGTGAACTTTTGTAGCGTCGTCGGCGTGTCAACATATTGAGATGGCAGTAATTTCTGAACTAATAGATTCGGTGGTTGAAAGTCTCGAGAGAACATCAGAAAGAATGGTGTGTTCTCTGTTGAACGATGAACTGCGCTATTGTAGGCCATTGTCACGGATTGTATGTAAATAATCCAATCTTCAGGTTGTTTGTAAACAAAGTGTGTCAGCATTTCATGTAGATTTCTGTGAAATCTTTCGACGAGGTTTGCTTTTGGATTATATGTCGAAGTGAATATTTGTTGAATATTCAGTAGTTTGGCGGCCTGTTGAAATAATTGCGATGTGAACTGTGTACCATTGTCAGATGTTAGCGTCTTAGGAGTTCCGAATTTGCAGATAATTTCATTATAGAAGGCCATTGCAACTGTTGTCGCTGTGATGTCAGGTATCGGAATGGCAACGGCGAATTTCGAAAAAACATCCAAGGCTGTAAGAATGTAGTTGTAGTCGATAGAGTGTTGTCGAGCCGGTGGTAGTGGTCCGGTAATGTCAATTGACACTGTGTCCCATGTAGTTGTCTTCGGCACTGATTGGAATTCAGGTTTTTGTCGTCTTCCGATTTTTGTTGAAGCACATGAGTGACATTGTGTGCAGTACTTGCGAATGTCTAAATTCATTGTTGGCCAAAAATAGAACTGGGCGACTCTCTGGATTGTTTTCTTGGCGGATAAGTGTCCTGCTAATGGACTATCATGGAGTTCGTGTAGGATCGCTGAACGGAATGTGTAGGGTAGGTACAGTCGCGGAATATTGTTGTACACCCAGTAGAGTGCGAGTTCTCTGAAAACTAGACTATTTTTGTGTTTTCGTAAGAATTGTTTTTCGATTTTTGTAAGTTCATTTTCCGTTTCTTCTGTATCTTCTTGTATGGCTTTGTAAAAGGAATCGTCTTGTTGTGCTTTCAACAAGTCTTTTATGGTTGGAATTGGATGAACTGCATTGATCTCGTATGTTCTGGACAGTGCATCAGCGGCTTTATTCATTGGCCCTGGTTTGTAAACCAGGTGAAAGTTGTAGTCCTGTATTTTGAGGACCATTCGGATGAGTCTATTGTTCGTCTGTCCTTTTGTTTTAACAACGTGAGTCAGCGGTGCATGATCTGTGCGAATGATAGTTGGCAGTGGTGATCCATAGATGTAGTAATGGAATTGTCGAAGAGCAAATAGAACAGCTAGTAGTTCTCGTTCAGTGGCTGACCATTTTGTTTCGTTTGGTCTTAGCGCTCTGCTGATGTAAGCAATCGGTTTTTCTTTCTTTGGTTCCATTTCCTGAAGTAGTACGGCTCCTAATCCGCTTCCTGATGCGTCTGTTTCTATGATAAAAGGTTTGTGGAAGTTCGGGTGTTTGAGAAGAGCATCACTAGTTAGTTGTTGTTTGATTCTATCGAAACTTTCCTGTTGTTCCGCTTTCCAGTTGTCTTCTTTCCACTTTGGAATTTTTAGTAGTTCGTACAATGGTTTAGCCGTTTGTGCAAAGTTAGGTAGGAATTTTCGGAAATATTGTGCTAGTCCAAGGAATGACTGCAGTTTGGTAATTGACGTAGGTTTCGGGAACTTCTTGACCTTGTCGACGTTATTTGGGTCAGGTGATATGCCTCGTGATGAGACGTGATGTCCAAGATATCGGACCGAATCTCTGCAGAATTTACATTTTGTTGGTTGCAGTTTTAGACCTTGTTGTCGGAGTAAGAAGAGAGCTTGTTCCATGACTTTTACTAGTTGTTCAAAGTTATTTCCAAAGGCAAGAATATCATCAACATAGTGAAGCAGATTTGTACATCCGGCTAGCATATAGGCTGTAAGACGGCTCATTGTTGCTGGTGAGTTGGAGATTCCCATTGGACTTCTTTGATACGCGAAAACTTCTCCTTTGTAAGTTTTGAAGGCAGTGTATTGTTTTGATTCTTCTTCAAGTTCGATTTGCCAGAATCCATGTCGTAGGTCAAATACGGTGAAGAGTGTCGCCGTATTGAGTCGTGCTAACAGTTCTGAGATTTTTGGTAGACTTTGTTGATCGGTGGGAATGTACTTATTTAGGACTCGGAAATCACAGACGAGTCGTCTTTCGTTTGTTTCTTTCTTTTCGACAAGAAGGCAAGGTGAAGAATAAGCTGAGACGGTACGTTTTATGATTCCTGCTTTAAGCATTTTTTCTATGATTTCATCGAAGTGTTGCTGTAGGTGTTTAGCGACTGGATATGGTTTACATTGGATTGGTTCTTGATGAGGTAGCAGTTCAATTTTTTGCTTGATATCTCGAGCACATCCGATGTCGTAATCGTGATGACAGAAGACGTCGTTATACTTCCACAATAGATCTTTAACTTGTGTTTTTTGTCCTTCAGTGATTGGACTTTGAGAAAGATCAATTTGTTGTAGGAATTTTTGTTTAGACATTTTTGTTGTTGTGTCTGGTTGGATGAGCATTACCGAAGCTTGTGTGTTGAGATGTCCCATGCATGTTCCTGCATAAATTTTTACTGGATGTTGATTTGGATTTATAATTTGTACTGGGATGTTTCTTTCCTTTGTGATAAGGACTAGAGCCGTTGGTATTAAAACTTCTTTTGTTGTGAGGATCTTCTTTCTTGGTTCAAATATCATAGCTTCTTCGACATCGTCATGATTGGCGAGATATGCTTTAACCCAACATGTACTTTCCGGCTGTATGAAGACATCTTGTTTAATATGTACTTTTGGTTGAAGGTGAACTTGGCTGACTAAAGGATGTTCCACATTGTCCAGTTTGAATGTTTGTTTGTTAAAATCAAATGTTAATGGTAGATTCATCTGCCGAAATGTGTCGATTCCAATAATAACATCTTGGCTTGGAAGATGGTCAATAACAAATGCTTGTACCAGAAGTTGCTTGTTTGCAAGTTTAAGTGATATATTCACTTGTCCTAGGATATTAAGTGCATGTCCTCCGGCTCCAGCGACAGCGATTGAAGAAGGTCGCATATGAAGTTGCAATTTGTCGTAGAGTCTTTTTGTGATGACTGTGATTGAACTTCCTGAGTCGAGAAGTGCTTTACTGGGCATGTTGTTTATAAATACTTGAGCCATCGCTCTACCCATATTGGCTTGCAAGGTGCAAATGTAATTTGCTGGCCATTTTGGATCCGTTGGTAGAGGAGGAGATTTCGGCGGTGGTCTCGCTGTTCTGATTTCAATTTTTGGGTAAATATTTGATGCTTCTGGTTCTGGTGCTGTTGGCAATAATTGTTTTCTTTGATCTTGTAGTAGAGTTTCTTCAATTTTTTCGTTGAGTGTAGTAGTTTCTTGTTGTTTGTCAATTTGGAAAATCCGTTGTTTTGCTGGATAGGCTCGTGCTACACATCGTACTACTGTGATAAAGATCATTAGTGCAAGGTGAATCCATACAATGCATGCACTGGAGAAGATGAATCCCTGATAGTAACTTCCTTTTCCTTGGAGTAAATCGAGAAGGCTATTCGACCAAAAGGATCCTATTGCGTTATGTATGATGAATCCTGTCGAAAAGGATTGTTCTTTGTCCTGTTGGTTGTGTTGGGTAAAGAGCTTTTTCATCATCTGTCGTTGGGCAATAAAAACTTGAAGAAAATCATTAATTGTCCATCCTGGTGTGATTTCGTCAAGTTTGATGTCACCAAATGGTTTATAGGTGGTCTTATTTATCTTGAGCTGTAGGTCCGATAATTCGTATGTTTCGTCGATAATAGCTTGCATACCAGTGATGTTTGTAATGTGCCCAGTTGTTGAGACCTTGTGTAGTTTATTATTAATGTTGAAATAGTTGGCTGCGTCAGTGCAGGGTCTCGGGATTGCAGTTCCAACAATTATATTGTGCACAGTATCTAGAAATCCTTGAATTCGTTTCCCATTGTAGTAAGCTTCGATTCTGGGTTTATCGTAGCACGTAGTTGATGTGTTTGATGGCAAGATATTAAAATGATGCAGTGGCACACATTTGTAAATCAACAGATGGCCAGAGATGGGGATAGCTAAAGCATCTTGAATCCCTGTGATTTTTCTGAATGTAGACGTTGGATTGACATAATAGTTTTGTCGTGCATAGTTAAGTGCAGTTTCGTGCATTCTACAAGTCAGTTGGATCAGTGATTTGTGCAAGTAGTTTAGTTCTTTATGTAGGTTATGTTCCATTGCTGCGAGTTTTGCCGCTAGTAGTCGTGCAGAAACCATTGATGGTCTTTGTAGTTCTCTCCTTTTCCGAGCTGTGTTGGTTCTTGTTGAATAAGTACCATTGACCAGTCTCATAAAGGTATCCTCATCCATATCACGTAATTCGAGCGGTATCTCTTGTTCAGACACTAGAAGTTTTTTAGAGTTCTCCTTGCAGTTAATTTGGAGATACTTGGGTTTTTTCGGAAAAGTTAGGGCAAAATCCGACGTACTCGCAAGGAAGGTATTTGACAGTAGATTTCCTTTTATTGTATGGTACTTCTGGAATTTACAATCAATATTCGGTTCAACTTTCCATGCAACGAAGTACTGTCGTTGGTATTCTGTAATCTCATAGTATGGGCTGTGTCGATGTTCAATTTGCCATTTGTAATTTTGATGATATGTTGGAGCCAGCGGTACTTGCCATACTGCTTCGTTCCAGAGTTTTGCTGTTTCGCAGAACCCTGTGTTGTACTTGCAATCTTCCATTGATAATTGTAGAGATTCCATGTTTTCAAATGGATTGTGGTAAAACAAGACTTTCCGGATCAAGTAACTGTTTGTCGTGGTGTAACGTGGCCATATGTATTCGTTCCAATGGACATATCTACCGTTCGCACTGTTCTTGGTCCTGAAGAGTTGAGAGTTTCCAAGTTTCTCATCGGCATGAAGTTCTCCATCTTTAGAAAATAATGTTTGGTTCCACTGGAGGCATTCTTCTTGTGTGACAGGCAGTGCTGTTTGCCAGAATCGGATGCGATTCCATTGGATGTACCAAACCTTTTCTAGTTCATGTTTATCTCGGAAACAGATAATACCATATTGTCTATGTTTCTTTGTGTTTGCTTTGTAGACATCGATCGTTAATGGAATAGGTTTTGTTTGATTAGTTTTAAAGTAACTGCACTTGATTTCCGTTGGTATTTTGTAGATGACTGGTTGGATGTTGGCATCAGTAGGGCAAATCATGGGCACTGAAGATGGTACAACTGTCGGGAGAAGCAACATCACGATGGCTGAAAACAACCATCTTATCAGTATGTGTCGTTTCTTTTTCTTCACTTTGGTTGGTGGTGTCGGTTTATTGGTGTTTATTGAATATCGTTGGTCTTCTGTCTCTCCAATTGGTGGAGTAAGGCGCATAGAAAAGTGCCATGGGTTGTTGCATCCTGATGGTCTGGTTTGTTGGTTATACCAGGTTGGTTGTTTCATATTGAATGTTAATGGTGTATTGAGAGTTTGCAGTACGGTACTTGTAGTATCCGTTCTCATGTCGATCCACGTTGTTGGTTCATCATAGATATGATCATCATCATTTTCCATCGACGTATTGTAGTCACTTTTAGTCTGAGAAGATCTATCGTGCTTCGAGTAGTATGATTCGGTATTCACTGCTTTATCGTGTCCATTCTGTCCTTCAGATGAATTGACATGGGTTATGTTTTCGTATTCGGGATCAGGTTTGTACTTGGGTGTCGAAGGCGGTGTCTCTGTCAAGTCGATGTCATCGACTAAAATTTGTAGCATGCTGATGTTTTCTTCAGACGTGTTGTGTGAATTTTTCGCACTGTGGTCCTCATTATTCCTTTCTGTGGATGTGGACAATTCATCTATGCCTTCTTTGTTTTGCAGAATTTTTGAAAGATCACTCATCGTTGGAATTTTGAATAATCCTTTGATTTGTTGTTGTAATTGTTTTCGTTCAATGTGTTGACAGGTGTTGAAGGCAACACTTTCTTTTGGCGAGGGAATCGATAATTCTTCAAACAATGAACCCATTATGCAGCTGCTGTCGTTGCTTGTGTTGTCGTTCTGTATTTCCTGTGTTGACTCATTGTTGTAGTAAAAATTGTTTTCTTCTGTATCCTCTGTTTCCTTTTGTGGCATGGGCGGCTCTTTCGAATGGTCGCTTTCGATTATAGTAATATAGGCTGCACCATCGTTGTCCAGATGAAGGTCATTGATTTCTTGCTCCTTCTTTTGTTTCTCAAGTTCATCAAGAACATTGACGGAAAAGTCTGGCATAAGATCTTCAATCTTGAACTTTGGTTCAATAGTTTGAGTGTATTCAGGCTCAATAGCTTGAGTGTATTGTCGACGGACTTGCGTTGGTTGTCTTGGAGGTGGAGGATTTCTTTGTTGACGATAAGGTACGATGGCATTAGATGGTCTACTATCTTGTTGTCGACTATTTGTCCAATTACGGTTTGAAAGCTGTCTTGGAGGACGAGTCCAATTGGTCTGTCTATTGTCATTGTATGAACGTGGGTTGCCACGTGATCTGCAGTCTCTAGCATAATGACCGATCCTTCCACAGGTGTAACAAGTTGATGTGTGCAAGTATCTCTGTTGTGGTTGTGGATAGGAATATCTCTGCTGCTGTGGTACAATAGCAGAAGTTTGGTGTTGCTGCATGAGTTTGCTTAATTGTTCTGCTAGTTGTGTCGTGTCACTATTATGAGTAGTCATAAGAGGTGCGCTAGCTTCCCATTGCATTCCACAACGGAGCAATTGTTCCTCTGTGTTAATAGTTTCTCTCAGCAGTCTATCTCGCAAAGTAGGCTGTGCGTTGTTAATCACATGAAGTATTAAACTTTGTTCCCGGTCTTCAAGACGTTGTCTTTCTCGTGCAGCTGATTCGGCAGGTCCTATAGGTTGAGCTCCTTGATCCAATGGTGGAGGCTGATGTAATGCTTTGATGATCTTACGGATGTCATCAACAAAGGTGAGAAAACTCTCAGTGGGACTCATTTTTCGATTATGAAGTTTATGAAGGAGTACCGATCTGTTTGTTCCACATCGTGCGAATTGTGCTCTCAGTTGGGTAACTAGAGCTTGATAATCTTGTTGTACTGCAGCTGTCAATTTTCCATAGATTTCTCGAGCTGTTCCTTGTAACAGTGGAGGTAGGAGGAGTGCTTTCTCTGCATTCTGTAATCCATATTCGCGTGAGACCAAATCAAAGTGATCAATGAATGTGTTGAAATCTTTATCCATTGTATACATTCCGACCGTTTCCTTAATGTCACGATGGACCTGATAGTTTCTTCGTGCCATATTCGCAACTGGGAACGGAAATAATTCAAGTTCTGGATCGATGTTCAAGGGTTCGTCCAGATTGACTTCTCTGACAAGATTTAGTGTGAATAAAAAGTGTGTGTGTGTGTGCGTGTGCGTGTGTATCAGCAAATTGAAAATGGTTTACACAGAGGAATTATTTACTCAGGACAAGGGAGAAAAATTTATACAAGGCAGGGAACGTATGCCGCTTTTAACGCTGAAAAGGGGTTATTGAAATGTGAGCCGGTGAGTTCAGTCGCGCGATTCCCAGATGTGCAAACAATAGAGCGAAGTGACGCGTGTGGCTTATGTGCAAACAATATCCGGTAGGGACAGCAAAATTTTTCAGAGGGATGACGCAACAAAATTTTTATGAAACGGTGGATTATTTTAAATCAAAAGCAAAATTAATAAGTTGCAAAAATTTTTTTTTTCCTTTTTTTTTTTGTTAAAACAATTCGAAAGGGGTACCGCAAAAAATGTTTTGTATCTCGGCCTGGGCTTGATTGCAGGGCCTGGGCGAGATCACCAGTTGAAGAGTTTTGCGTGTTGATCAGACACACGAAACTCCCACTTCTAGACAATGGGGAACAATTGCCTAGGAATTTATAACAGTCACGTGACACTTACTGCAGTTTCTTCTTCTTCCTTGATAGTGAGTTGTTTGTAGTCTTTGGTTTTCGATAGCCGGCGGTTCTTCTTCTTGTGCTGGTCGACCGTGAAGTATTGGTTCTGTTGCTTCTTGAGTCTTTGTAGTCTTGTCTTCTTTGTCTTCCTGGTAGCTGCTTGAGTTTGTCTGTTGGCCAATAAATGACGAGAGCGAATCAGATTACTTTTCGGTTTCCTCGAGCTCGGAATTCACAATAGAAACGTGCGCCCTAGTGAACAATTGAAATCTCTCTTGTATATCTCTAGTAGGTCCTCCTGAAGGGCGTCTTCTTCGTTACCTCCGAAAGATAACGGATAACTCAATTCAAATCAATCAATAATCCTCTAGGAATGTATCCTAGGAAACAAGGAGGCCTTTCTCAAATGTATCGACGATATGTGGCTCTCGTAAACTTAGTTCAATTCAACAACTATTGCTAGCAATAAATAACTCTGTCTAATAAAGCGCTTACCACTTGTCTTTCCCTCAGAGATGAGTCCTCTTCTTCGTAAGGTGTTTTGAAGTCCGGTGGACCGCTCCGAGTCTGAATTTTTAGCTCGGATTTTCGCTTGTATTTATAGCAAAACCTTGGGGAAAAACCGGTTCTACTACCGGGTGTTTACTTAGGTCACACATATTTGTTTAGTGAGTCATGATTGTGAGTTTTTACCATATTTGGAATACAGTGCAAACACAGACGCAGAACCCGATGAGTCATAATTGTTTGCTTTACCATATTTGGAATTCAAGCAAACACAGCTGTCAAGAACCGGTTCTCCGGTTTCATGTCACATGACTTGTTTCTAAAAATAGCGCATGACTCATTCCTAAAAATAGATTAAACATTATAGCTAAGGTTTCCTTGTGACATTACTTTAAGTAGCGCGTTAAGTAAAAACGTATTTTACAACTCTCTACATTCGTATTCGCTACGGGAATGAAATAGATCCCAATAGAGCTCAAAAAGTCTTAAAGTAAATTTTCATGAAAGTAATTATTCTTCTAACATTGTCCAGGCCCTATCAATCAGAAGCTGTTAAGCATTGTGCGCCAGCTAACCGCCAGCAATGGCAAGCTGGCTGCCGCGGATCAGCCGAAGTTCGACGCCTTCGCGGTGGCCTGCCTGAAGTGAGTTTGCCAGTTTTCTAGGTTTTGTTGCAGCGTCCATTGTCGCAAGAGCTGAATGTAATGATATCCCACTGAATTCCCATGCAGCGCCGGCATTCTGTCAGCTTGGCTGAAGCGGCTCTGCTCAAGCGATGCACTTTTAAAACGGCACTACCGACCCAGCGCTGCGCTGAGAAGTGTTGCCAAAGCCGCTGCTGGTTGCCTAGCAACAGTGAACCGCTGTTTGGATCAGCTGACTGGCACTGCTCAGCGCACCTGGCCTGCAGCTGCCATCTGTGCGCCTAGGAAGAAATCTCGCAATTCTAAGCTGCGCTCCGCCTCTGCTAGTAGACTGCCCAGGCCCAAGTCCTCTGCGTCACTGCCCGCTGCTGAGCGGCTGTGAGACTCGCTTTTACGGAAGCGCATCTCTCAGTTTCTCTAAGCGAGCCTTTTTTATAGCAGGGGTGCTAGGAGTGAGAATTCAGAACAAAACATTCTAAGGGTGAGATTTCATGACATTCCAGGGAGATTTCATGACTAACATTCCAGGGGGGATTTCGATGAAAAATTCTTGGGGTGAGATTTTGATAAAAACATTCCGGGGGTGAGATTTCATGACTAACATTATAGTGGTGAGATTTCGTGACTAACATTCCAGGGGTGAGATTTCGATGAAAAAATCTTGGGGTGAGATTTTGATAAAAACATTCCAGGAGTGAGATTTCATGACTAACATTATAGTGGTGAGATTTCGTGACTAACATTCCAGGGGTGAGATTTCGATGAAAAAATCTTGGGGTGAGATTTTGATAAAAACATTCTAGGGGTGAGATTTCTGAACTGGCCAGCATTCTGGTGGTGAGATTAAGAGGCAAATACGAGCTACTTCAGGGGTGAGATTTCGTGACTAACATTCCAGGGGTGAGATTTCGATGATAAAATGATTGGGGTGAGATTTTGATAAAAACATTCTAGGGGTGAGATTTCTGAACTGGCCAGCATTCTGGTGGTGAGATTAAGAGGCAAATACGAGCTACTTCAGGGGTGAGATTTCGTGACTAACATTCCAGGGGTGAGATTTCGATGATAAAATGATTGGGGTGAGATTTTGATAAAAACATTCTAGGGGTGAGATTTCTGAACTGGCCAGCATTCTGGTGGTGAGATTAAGAGGCAAATACGAGCTACTTCAGGGGTGAGATTTCGTGACTAACATTCCAGGGGTGAGATTTCGATGATAAAATGATTGGGGTGAGATTTTTATAAAAAACATTCTAGGGGTGAGATTTTGAGACAAACATTCGTGGGGTAAGATTTTTGAACTGGCTAGCATTCTGGGATAGGCGGAGATTTCGGAGATAGCATTCTAGGGTTGGAATTTCGCTAATAGATCCTATTTGTGTCTTCCGTAAGTTAAATTGTTATGCATGTTAATATTTGCTCCCAACCAAGCCACCCCTGTCTACCAATCCATCTACTCGTCTACCTTCCTATCCACTCACCAGTCTACCAATTTATCTACTTATCTGCCTTACTATCCGCCTACCAGCCTACCAATCTATCTACTTATCTACCTTCCTATCCGCCTACCAGCCTACCAATCTATCTACTTATCTACCTTCCTATCCGCCTACCAGCCTACCAATCTATCTACTTATCTACCTTCCTATCCACTTACCAGTCTACCAATTTATCAACGTATCTACCTTGCTATAGTATATTTGTTTGTGTCAGGACAATTTTATTGCACTATATTCTATTATAGTATTAAAGTCTGACTGTTCTTAGATTGTTCTTACAAACTTTTCTGGGTGATCTAATTTTAGATCTCTTTCAATAGTGCTTTGATTACATTCCTTCAGTCAGTTCAGGTACCAAAACTGTACCGCACAAAGGAATTTAATGATCAGCGGACACTGCATGTTAAATAATAAAACATTTCACCTTTTTCATGTATTTATCACAAATTACCCTCTAAAGTGCTTTCACCGACTGCAGTGTTCCATGTAGCAAATCAGGTTGCGATTGATGAGCATGCTTGATCTCATCTCCATCTCTCAACTGTCTCCATCTCTCCAACTGTCTTATCTACCTGTCAACCTACCTGTCTACCTGTCAACCTTCCTGTCTACTTGTCAACCTTCCTGTCTACCTGTCAACCTTCCTGTCTACCTGTCAACCTTCCTGTCTACCTGTCAACCTTCCTGTCTACCTGTCAACCTTCCTGTCTACCTGTCAACCTTCCTGTCTACCTGTCAACCTTCCTGTCTACCTGTCAACCTTCCTGTCTACCTGTCAACCTTCCTGTCTACCTGTCAACCTTCCTGTCTACCTGTCAACCTTCCTGTCTACCTGTCAACCTTCCTGTCTACCTGTCAACCTTCCTGTCTACCTGTCAACCTTCCTGTCTACCTGTCAACCTTCCTGTCTACCTGTCAACCTTCCTGTCTACCTGTCAACCTTCCTGTCTACCTGTCAACCTTCCTGTCTACTTTTCAACCTTCCTGTCTACCTGTCAACCTTCCTGTCTACCTGTCAACCGTCGCCTTAAGTTTGCACCCTCTAGTGCAATAAGCCTGTCAATCAGTTACACACCAGCCACAAGCATTGTCTGCGCCTTTGCAATGCGTATCTACAACCTTTATAAATAACATAGTCACTATTATTAACCTACTTATTCTTTCACTATTAATCGGAAATCAATAATTGCGATATTATGTTTTACAGTTTATCAATACAGTTCAGTGCGTGAACATTTTTGGTTATTAATCTTTATTATTCTGCGAACTATTTTTAAATAGATATCACTAACGGCTGTGTAGATTTTGAAAGTGCGAAGTTTTTCTTTTTCAATTTGTTAATGTTTTTTGCATTTTCTGCTCCTAATTTTTTAAAAATATTTTTTTAGTGAGTGAGAAAAAGTACACACACAAAGCATTTGTGTCTATTTTACGGGCTGGAAAAATTAAAACTATTTGCACAACATTTTGGTCACAACCAAAAGCATAATGGAGAAATAATTTAGAACAACATTTCACCATCATATAAATAGTAATTAATGAACAAATTGTTAAAACCAAGCGAAATTCTCGAGCACTCACAAACAGTGTCTCTTAAACCGCTTCTATAAGGTATCTCACAAATCTGTGCTAATTCTCATTTATTGGCTAAGTCCACTTAATGGGCCAAGTTACATCTCCCAGCTAATTGCCATCTCCCAGCTAATCTCCCAGCTAATCTCCCAGCTAATTGCCATCTCCCAGCTAATTGCCATCTCCCAGCTAATTGCCATCTCCCAGCTAATTGCCATCTCCCAGCTAATTGCCATCTCCCAGCTAATTGCCATCTCCCAGCTAATTGCCATCTCCCAGCTAATTGCCATCTCCCAGCTAATTGCCATCTCCCAGCTAATTGCCATCTCCCAGCTAATCTCCCAGCTAATTGCCATCTCCCAGCTAATTGCCATCTCCCAGCTAATTGCCATCTCTCAGTCAGGCCTCCCTTGGCATGTTGGCGTTGGCCACATAGCCCACGTAGGCCTTCAGAGCCTCCAGAGTCTCCAGCCCGACTCGTGGTATTTCACTCTGGGGCAGCACGAAGCCGCTCTGGCCAGTGTCGGGCAGCTCAATGGTGTGCGCGTATGGGACCCCGACGCTGGCGGCGAAATCATCAGAGGCTCCGGCGGCCGGGTAGGTGACGGTGGCCGAGTTGCCAATCTTGTAGGTGCGCCCCAGCGACTTGAGTTTGTCTGCCGCGGCCTGCACCGGGCGCATCATCTGCACATAGTTGTCCACGTTCACGTTGTACGCGTACCTGCGTAGGGAATCGGCGGGTATCCAGATCCTTATTAAAAACACTCCTCGATCCCCATTCTGGGCCACTCCCAGATCCCCATTATCAGCTACTCCCAGATCCCCATTCTCAGCTACTCCCTGATCCCCATTCTCAGCTACTCCCTGATCCCCATTCTCAGCTACTCCCAGATCCCCATTCTCAGCTACTCCCTGATCCCCATTCTCAGCTACTCCCTGATCCCCATTCTCAGCTACTCCCAGATCCCCATTCTCAGCTACTCCCTGATCCCCATTCTCAGCTACTCCCTGATCCCCATTCTCAGCTACTCCCAGATCCCCATTCTCAGCTACTCCCAGATCCCCCAGATCCCCATTCTCAGCTACTCCCAGATCCCCATTCTCAGCTACTCCCAGATCCCCATTCTGGCCTTAACCAGATCCCCATTCTAAGCCTTAACCAGATCCCCATTCTGAGCCTTAACCAGATCCCCATTTTGAGCCTTAACCAGATCCCCATTCTCAGCTACTCCCAGATCCCCCATTCTGAGCCTCAAACAGGCCCCCATTCTGTGTCACTTCCAGATCCCCATTCTGAGCCAATCCCAGATCCCCATTCTAAGGCTATACAGATCCCGATTCTAAGCCTAAAATAGACTCTCCTAGATTCCGAGCCACTCCTAGATACTCATTCTAAACAGTAATTTTTCCCAGATCTTCATTGTGAACCTGCATCTTTAAATCCCATGCTAAATATGGAAGTATGCCTGTGTGCCGATATACCCGTATATTAGCATGTTGTTACCACTTTACTGTTTAATACAGCACCGTCTGTATATTCGATGCTGGCCTATTATTAGTTAATGCACTGTAATGCATACTCATTTCCTTGCCCGCTAATTAACACGTGGAATTTCATTCTGCTCTCTGAGTTTCCACTTTTTCTATTAGAAAATGTAATTATTTTTTTACCTCTACTTTCCTGTCTAGGCCTATAAAACTGACACATTTTTGCTTCACATGTTTGTCCTCAGTGCAATAGTTACTGACAGGAAGGCACAGTGAGAGGCACAGTGAGAGGCTGCTCGTTGGCTGCTATAATAGTCATGCCAAGCTTGTCTCACCCGTAGGGGGCCATCCAGTACTGGCCGTAGGAGTGCATTGTGATGAAGGAGATGGTCCTTAGCCGGACGCTGAGCAATTTGTCTCGCACCGCCCTGGTCTCAGGCTCGGTGAAGGCTGCCGTTCCCCTGAACGTGTCCGAGCAGGGGTTCGTTTATGACGAATATCCGAAAAATGACATGACATAAATATTAAAAAATGACGAGTGTGTATCCTTATGAGATTCATTTTGAATTAGCTCATGACACAGCAAAAATGACTGTTGCACTTTCATTTTGTCAAAAAGATCAGTTTCGTCCAATTCCAGCTGCAACTCTCACGTCATATCTGCACTCATTATGATTTATCCGTGACATCGCCATTCATTGTTAATAACTTAATTAGACTATTCGTAAGAAATTTTTGTGAATAAAAAACCTTCTATACAGTCGGATTTTAACGAAATGATATTCTAGAGGTAACTCACAGAAAAAAATATTTAAAGCTATATAGAATGAAAGATAATTCTGTGCATACATTTACAAAACTTGGCCTGTCAGGCTTCAACCCCTATAAAAAGCACAGCCGTCAGATTTGACACATTGTGCAGTCGTCATTTCTGTGCAAGAATACATTTCGTCATAATTTAACGCCATTGAAAAGCACAGCCGTCAGATTTGACACATTGTGCAGTCGTCATTTCTGTGCAAGAATACACTTAGTCATGTATTAACGCCGTTAGAAAGCTTGAAATAAAATAAATAAAAAAACATGTAGAAAATAGTTACTCAGACAGAGGCTCAAATTAATTTGCAACACAAAAGAATTGTTGCTTTCGAAGAAATGATATATTAAAGATTAAAGATATATTAAAATTAAAGAACTGTGATTGAGATGACGCAAAAATTAGAGCTCAATACATGATGAAATATAATGAAACATTAAAGAACTGTGATTGAGATGACGCAAAAATTAGAGCTCAATACATGATGAAATATAATGAAACATTAAAGAACTGTGATTGAGATGACGCAAAAATTAGAGCTCAATACATGATGAAATATAATGAAACATTAAAGAACTGTGATTGAGATAACGCAAAAATTAGAGCTCAATACATGATGAAATATAATGAAACATTAAAGAACTGTGATTGAGATGACGCAAAAATTAGAGCTCAATACATGATGAAATATAATGAAACATTAAAGAACTGTGATTGAGATGACGCAAAAATTAGAGCTCAATACATGATGAAATATAATGAAACATTAAAGAACTGTGATTGAGATGACGCAAAAATTAGAGCTCAATACATGATGAAATATAATGAAACATTAAAGAACTGTGATTGAGATGACGCAAAATTAGAGCTCAATACATGATGAAATATAATGAAACATTAAAGAACTGTGATTGAGATGACGCAAAATTAGAGCTCAATACATGATGAAATATAATGAAACATTAAAGAACTGTGATTGAGATGACGCAAAAATTAGAGCTCAATACATGATGAAATATAATGAAACATTAAAGAACTGTGATTGAGATGACGCAAAAATTAGAGCTCAATACATGATGAAATATAATGAAACATTAAAGAACTGTGATTGAGATGACGCAAAAATTAGAGCTCAATACATGATGAAATATAATGAAACATTAAAGAACTGTGATTGAGATGACGCAAAAATTAGAGCTCAATACATGATGAAATATAATGAAACATTAAAGAACTGTGATTGAGATAACGCAAAAATTAGAGCTCAATACATGATGAAATATAATTAAACATTAAAGAACTGTGATTGAGATGACGCAAAAATTAGAGCTCAATACATGATGAAATATAATGAAACATTAAAGAACCAGTGAACGAGATTACGAAAAGCATTTGAGCCCGAAACGAAACGCCATTAGATACATTATGAAAAACGAAACGGAACGAAAGCAGTAAATTAGTAAATTATTAGCGATTGCTTGAACGATGTCAAGTAGGCTTTTCGTACTGTCGGTGCCGATTCCAGAACCAGAACCATTTTGTCAATTATAACTTTTCAGCACCTAGATGAGAAATAGTCGAGAGATATTCAGAAACTTTTGAGAAAGATTGACTATAATAATAAAAGTGGCTAAAAATCGTATAAAATCGAATCTTCTTGCTTTATCGTGTTATTAACAGTCATTAGTTATAACGCTATTTTTCTTGTATAATTCTGGTTCTGGAATCGCTTCGTGAAAAGCCTCATGAATGCTAGTGAATTTTTCTTAGAAGCCTTAGACAATTTTAGGTTCATTAACGTTGACTTATTGCTTTACACAGTCAGCGCTTAGGATTTTAGCTAATAGCTCGTATAATATCAAATATTTTATGCAACTTTGCTAGAAAAGTTTAGACGTTTAAAAAAATGTGTTAAACTCGCAAAAACAGAACTTTTCGAACATAGAAAATTACGAGTATCTTGGTGATTGCAATCACGATCAATGGCACATGACAAAAAACGACACTACTTTTTTCTCCATTTTGAGCTTCTAATTTGGTAGTTAAATGATTAGCATGATTTTATGGATACAGCATGAGTGAAATTATGCTTGCTTTAGTTTGGAGTTTCTAATATTCCCTTTACTGTGCAAATAAGTACAGGAACCATTTTGACGATTCCAGAAGTGAAAAAATGTACTACAGGTTGAGTTATTGTTAAAAACAGACTACGACTTAGCTATATTTAGTCGATTCACTTTGCTTAACATCAGGCTTTGTCGTGCTGAGTTCATTCCCGCCAACAGAACAGGATCATTACTGCAGTCAGCAGAGGCGTCAGTCGGACTAAACGGTTTCACGTTTTTGTAAGTTATCCACTCTCGAGTAGGTGGTTCCTCGAAAAACTGAACATGCAGAAAATGATTGCCACTGGAAGCAATGCGAGAAAAAGCGTTACTTTTTTGCTCGCGGCAAACTAGTGCTGGCCACCAAGGAAAACTTTTTAGTTTTGCCAAGACGACGTCACCCTCTGCAAACGTTCGCGGTTGTTCCTGCTCCTGCACTAGCGTTGACTGATCATTTGGATGAATTAGTGATGATACTATTCTTGAAATGGCTTGCGCCTTTGAACGTCTTCCATGATTAATAGTTTTGAAGGTCTTCGGATCCTGCGACTTGGCTCGATTCTTGCGGACTTTAGTACTGATCTGGCGGCTTAGGTGAACTCGCTTAGATGCACCTTTGCTAGCTGCAGTTTTACTTTTCTTCATATCAGCATTCTGTGCCTCACTGACAAACTCAGGAGTCCTCACTTCGACTTCAGACTCTAGAGCCACCTGGCTCACTTCTTTGCATGGCTCTGAAAGAGCGATATCGAAAAGCTCTTTTGCAACTTTTTCACCTTCTTTGGCTAGACTAGACGTAGTAGCCATGTAGCTTTGCACTGCTACTTGCTTTGTATGATTCATTCGCTTGTGCAGTACACTTTGCTTTTCTTCGTTTAGGTGCTCTCGACCTTTTGTGGTGAAAAAGTGTCGAAAAAATTTGACGTCGAACTGCTTCAGATCGTTCAAGATCGGGTAAGTGCGGCGTAGACTACGCAGGAAAGTCGAAAAGGAGTGGCCCGCGACTTGACGACCGTAATCGAAGAAAAAATCTGAGAGAACAGCGCCACAATTCAGCCTGAACTCACCATAGGCCAGCAAGCTTTCCTTAACTTCAGAAACAGATACGAAAATAGCACCTTGTGTCGAGGTTTTATGGTCCACAACCTCAAACATGGCATCGGGATCGTTCTCCAAATCCCTCTTCCACTCGAAAAATTGCTCCATCTTTGCGTTCGACACAGCGTCCGCGCGATGAAAGTTTGCTTTGCCGAAAATGAAGTGAAGGCCAAGGAACAAAAGATGCTGTTGAGATCCAACAGACGTCGATTCGGCGGCTTTTCGAAAGAACTCAAGGACGTTTAAGCAAACATTTAGTTCGTTCACAGAAAGAAGGCTCTTGTCTAATTTGCGCCTGCGCTTTGCTTCGGCGATTTTTTTGTCGCGGACTCTGGACTTTCCGTAACTATGACATGTGCATAGAAATGATTCTAAGTCACTTGACAATCCGTTGCTGGAAACAAGCCTTGAGAATGAGCTCTTTAGATATTGGCCAAAGCGCTTTAATCCTTCAACGTAGGACTTCGTGCCGTCGGAGAATGAATTGGATTTGCCAGTTAGGAAGACGGTTATTTGAGAGCGATGCTTCTCTCTAATAATCTCTAGTGGTCGAACAACTCCAAGAACCGACATAATTTTATCGAGAGACCTTCGTGACTGCTTAGCAGTTGACTCGGCAAATTTCCCACCACTAAACAACCTTAGATGATTGTAGAAACTTTCCGAAGTTGGCTCAGAACTCCATTCTTCTTCAGCTGCAGCAGATGAACTAGCGTGCGCAGATTTCGCCATCCAGCTACTTGAAACATATGACGAGACGATTTTCTCCTTCACTCCAGCAATGCACTCTTTTGCTTCTTCGGAGCTCATTTTGTGCCAGTTTTTCAGGTGGCTTGAAATGTTAGTCACAGGGATTTCACAGCGTGGACAAACACCAACTGCATTTGAAGATGTGGCTATCAGATGTTCTTCTTTATCTTCATCTGTCGATTCAGTTGAGTTTTCGACATCAAGCGACTTCTGCAGTTCACAGTCCCTCGGCATCTGTGTAGTAGAACTCTGTGCATCTTCGGCAGCAAGAAACTGGATAGTAAATCTCTTACTTTTTTCAATGAGACTCTTGCGGCCCTCAGATCTGAGCTCGTCGGCATGAAATAGCTTGTAGTGTTCTAGAAATCTGGATTTTTTTATTAAATGACACTTGTCTAAGTGGCACCTGTAATCCTTGCCTTGTCGCTTTGTTGATTTGTCGGTATTCCTCTTAACTTTATGCAGCTTACCAAATCGCTTTTCGTTGAATGAAATTAACTCCTCTCTAAGGTCATCAAAGGAAGCATATTCCAACATCTGAGCTTCATGCTTCCTAAAAAAATGTTGCCTAATTCTTGATGCCTTAATAATGTGCGTTGGATCGACATGACATACATAGTCAACGCCTTGACGCGGCTTCAATATAGTCCTTTTGGAACTGGCAATGTTTCCGATCGATCGAAGAGACTTGTCCATTTTCACACAGCGATTATCATCGATTGTGAAGCAGATAAGGTCACCTTTACCTTCCAACAAAGCAGGCTGCAGACGGAAAATACTCGATGATAGAGACTGTGATGCCTCATCAGCGTCGAGGTCACAGTCGGTTTCATTGTAGAGCCGGACTTTTGAATTACTATTTGCACCTACTTTCCTCTTACTGACTTGGCTTGTCACTTGTACCTGATCAGACGCGGCAGTAAGCGACGCCTTCAGGTCGATGACTTGGACTCCATCTTGCACCTGATCAGACGCGGCAGTAAGCGACGCCTTCAGGTCGATGACTTGGACTCCATCTTGCACCTGATCAGACGCGACAGTAAGCGACGCCTTCGGGTTGATGACTTGGACTCCATCTTGCACCTGATCAGACGCGGCAATCAGTGGCGCCTTCGGGTCGATGACTTGGACTCCATCTTGCACCTGATCAGACGCGACAATCAGTGGCGCCTTCGGGTCGATGACTTGGACTCCATCTTGCACCTGATCAGACGCGGCAGTAAGCGACGCCTTCGGGTCGATGACTTGGACTCCATCTTGCACCTGATCAGACGCGGCAATCAGTGGCGCCTTCGGGTCGATGACTTGGACTCCATCTTGCACCTGATCAGACGCGGCAATCAGTGGCGCCTTCGGGTCGATGACTTGGACTCCATCTTGCACCTGATCAGACGCGGCAATCAGTGGCGCCTTCGGGTCGATGACTTGGACTCCATCTTGCATTTGTTTAGACTGTGGATCATCAAATAGAAGATTTTGCATCTCTAGCATTGAAATTGGTGCATCGTTTAGGAGATGTTGAAGCAGGCTTGTGGATGCATCTGGAGGCTTGCGTGCTGGCCGATTAGGTGACCAATGATTGGATTCCATCGCTGAAGAGCGAAATGAAAACCGAATTAGACTGAATTTAGTTGCTTCTTCAGACTGCTGTTCACACACATGTGGTAATTGTACGATGTGAAAATCTCAGATTTTCGGGTTGAGACATTGAGTTGCTAATTTAAGTTGAGTTGCAGTCTCACAGAACACACAGAGGTCATATTTTCTAAAATGTGCAACCGTCACTTTTGCAGTCTCACAGAACACACAGAGGTCATATTTTCTAAAATGTGCAACCGTCACTTTTGCAGTCTCACAGAACACACAGAGGTCATATTTTCTAAAATGTGCAACCGTCACTTTTGCAGTCTCATAGAACACACAGAGGTCATATTTTCTAAAATGTACTACCGTCACTTTTGCAGTCTCACAGAACACACAGAGGTCATATTTTCTAAAATGTGCAACCGTCACTTTTGCAGTCTCACAGAACACACAGAGGTCATATTTTCTAAAATGTGCAACCGTCACTTTTGCAGTCTCACAGAACACACAGAGGTCATATTTTCTAAAATGTGCAACTGTCACTTTTGCAGTCTCATAGAACACACAGAGGTCATATTTTCTAAAATGTGCAACCGTCACTTTTGCAGTCTCATAGAACACACAGAGGTCATATTTTCTAAAATGTGCAACCGTCACTTTTGCAGTCTCACAAAACACACAGAGGTCATATTTTCTAAAATGTGCAACCGTCACTTTTGCAGTCTCATAGAACACACAGAGGTCATATTTTCTAAAATGTGCAACCGTCACTTTTGCAGTCTCACAGAACAAATTTCTAGGTCTCTAATTGTCTCAAAAATCTTTTTGAAAGATACCAATGGCTCTCTTATAGACCATTTCAGTATTCAATTAGGCAATATTATCCTGGAATGTTTATGTTACTAGGTAATACTATCCAAGACATAGCTTTATAATATTTTCATTTGTACTAATGTTAAGAATTCTAAAGTTAGCTAATATCCATATTGCCAATACAAAGCATATTTATGGTCAAAAGTCTGACAATACAGGAAGTGCTTTAAAATAATATGCATTCAATGTTTAAAAAATTGCTACCAAGCTATCAATACTAGGATTCAAGTCAAGATATTGCTTATTTACCTGTCTTCAATTTATATAATATAAACACTATCACTATCTAGATAGCAAGATAACTAGCATAGAGGTCTTAAGTTGGATTATACTATCCACAAAGGAATGACTAGCTTTAGAGTTGGTCAATGTCATATAAACCATACCAAAAACATATAGACTTATTGCAAAGCAATGTTTTGGCAAATACATGGCATATTAGAAAGAAAGTCATACCTATAAAAATACCTCTTAATGTGAAGTTCTAGCAGAATGCTTTTGGTAACTTATTTTTCTGGGTACCAACTATTACCATGCTTAACACTCATAAGATATATAATCAATGCAATGATTAAACCATAAAAAAATTTGGCTGCCAACATAGCCAACACCAGCTATACTATAAATAGAAAAAACTTAATAAAGTGTTAGAATTAGAACTTATCAAGTTTTTATATATATAATTTCATACTTTATTAACCAAAATGTCCTTAGTAAATGATCTACCTAACATACTCTGTTTCAAATGCCTTTATAATTTACATACTTAAACTTTACTAGATTGCTATTGACTTATTGAACTTTAAACCAAAATTATTCGCATTGAGCCTATATAATCTCAATAACCCATATTATCTATAATGTACTTATTGAAGGTCTTATCATATATAGAAAAGTTTATCCTAGAAAAAAAGTTACAAAATTGCTATTAGGACCGTCAAAAGCCTATCTAGCAACAGAATGCTGACTATAGAAAGTTAGGATATAGATTTTAGATGCATGCACCCTGCAGTTCAAGCCCACATTATTATTTAAACAACTTTAGCTATTATTAGGCCAAAGGAAAAAGTTCCACACAGAGAAGAAAGGAAAGGAAAAGTAATTAAAATTGGTCGTCGAAGCCAATGTGTGAGGACCATCTCTCATGTGTAAGGACCAAGTTAGTAGCACTAGGTTTTAGCAACGTCTAGCAATCTCTATCGACCTAGAAGCGTGCTGTAGTTTGAAAAAAACTACTTAATATTTGCAATATGTTCTTATACAATTAGTTAAGTAATATAAAACAAAAAATGTAATTACTAAAACTAAATTAAGCAAAAGCCATTAAAATTAAAATCAGGAAACACTCTTCTTTGTTTAACCGTAAATAAAATGTTAAAGCCGTCAGCGTGTGTCATTTTGTCAGATTTTGTTCTGCTTGTGTCATGGGTCAATATTTTCTGTCCACGTCATATTTTTTTGCTCTAATAGACCGCTTCTTTATCATCCTATGGCTTTCTTACTGCAGCACATGATAGAAGGCATGGAAAGGCTCGTGGTTCACGTGGTTTTAAGTAAAAATGTTGTTCGTCATTTTTTATGACTCAGAAAAAATGACGTTTTTGCTAAAATCTTACTTTATGACACATTCTGTCGTCATATTTAAGAAAAATCGTCAGAAACGTACCTTTAGGGGTTGTCGCTGGTGCCCTGGCCGCCCCATTCGTAGGCAAAGTTCCTGTTGGGGTCCACTCCGTAGCAACCGCCCGACTGCACCGAGCGGGTCTTGCGCCAGAACCGATCCTGCATGATTGATCAACTGGCTTCAGGATCTGCCATTGTCTCCCTATGAAGCTTCAGGATCTGCCATTGTCTCCCTATGTAGCTTCAGGATCTGCCATTGTCTCCCTATGTAGCTTCAGGATCTGCCATTGTCTCCCTATGTAGCTTCAGGATCTGCCATTGTCTCCCTATGAAGCTTCAGGATCTGCCATTGTCTCCCTATGTAGCTTCAGGATCTGCCATTATCTCCCTATGTAGCTTCAGGATCTGCCATTGTCTCCCTATGAAGCTTCAGGATCTGCCATTGTATTCCAATCTAGCTTCAGGATCTTCCCTTCCTGAATTCAGAAGCTTCAGGATCTGCGACTCCCTGAATTCAGAAGCTTCAGGATCTTCCCTTCCTGAATTCAGAAGCTTCAGGATCTGCGACTCCCTGAATTCAGAAGCTTCAGGATTTGCCACTCCCTGAATTCAGAAGCTTCAGGATCTGCCACTCCCTGAATTCAGAAGCTTCAGGATCTGCCACTCCCTGAATTCAGAAGCTTCAGGATCTGCCACTCCCTGAATTCAGAAGCTTCAGGATCTGCCACTCCCTGAATTCAGAAGCTTCAGGATCTGCCACTCCCTGAATTCAGAAGCTTCAGGATCTGCCACTCCCTGAATTCAGAAGCTTCAGGATCTGCCACTCCCTGAATTCAGAAGCTTCAGGATCTGCCACTCCCTGAATTCAGAAGCTTTAGGATCTGCCACTCCCTGAATTCATGCAGAGCCGCAGACCTTAGTGAAAGTGTACACGTAGCCATCCGGATTTAGCAATGGCGCAATGTAGAAGGCGAAATTGTTAAGCATGGAGGTAATGCTGCTGTCAGAGGCCTTGTGGCCCTGGACGATCTGCGGGCATGGAATAAGTTCTTTTGTAAAAACGTGAGATACTGATTATTCTACGACTAGACAGTGAGACACTGATAGATCTACGCAGTGAGACACTGATAGATCTACACAGTGAGACACTGATAGATCTACGCAGTGAGACACTGATAGATCTACACAGTGAGACACTGATAGATCTACACAGTGAGACACTGATAGATCTAGACAGTAACACACAAATACCAAGCAGCAAATGGTGCTGCCCTGTTTAAATCAGTGCCTACCTTGTCGATGAAGTACAAAGCGGTGGCTGGCGCAATCCACTCCCTGGCGTGAATGCCAGCGTCTATCCAGATGATTCGCTTTCCCGGTTGATTGTCGCCAATCTGTGACGTCAATTTCGATGGTCAATAAATAATAAAATATTGATTCGTCCTCAAATTACTTGTGTCTCACCTTGATTAATTTCAAATCGCGACCCTCGTAGCTCGTGCCAAATTTCTCCACGGAACAGTAAGAACCACAGGAGGCCGCGGTCTGATCCAGAAAGTCCATTATCTGAAGACAGATGGTTTGTTTGCCATGCTACACACACAGGTGCCAGAAGACGCGAAATTTACGTGTTAGACTGTTAAACTAAAGTGTCAGCTAATAGACTGTTAAACTAAAGTGTCAGCTAATAGACTGTTAAACTAAAGTGTCAGCTAATAGACTGTTAAACACGAGATTCCCCTCTTAGACACAAGAGTCAAATGTTCGACATAAGTCACCTTTTAGGCACAAGAGTCACCTTTTAGGCACAAGAGTCACCTTTTAGACACAAGAGTCACCTTTTAGGCACAAGAGTCACCTTTTAGGCACAAGAGTCAGATTTTAGACACAAGAGTCAAATGTTCGACATAAGAGTCACCTTTTAGACACAAGAGTCACCTTTTAGACACAAGAGTCACCTTTTAGACACAAGAGTCACCTTTTAGACACAAGAGTCACCTTTTAGACACAAGAGTCACCTTTTCGACTCAATAGTCACTTGTTCGACATTAGATACAACTGTTGGACTCAATATTCACCTGTTAGACTGTTAGACACAAAAGTCACCTGTTAAACCGTCAGACACCTGTTAGTCTCATATATATCAGCCATAGCTAGCAGTTTGATTTGCTTACCTCCTGATAAGTCCGATAGGCTGAGCTCACATCCCTGTTGGCTCTGAGCGCGGCGTTGGTCCTGTCCACCCTGGCAACCAGGGTGCCGAGGTTCTCGTTCTGCACGATCCACCAGGGATAAGCGGCTCCATTGCTGGGAATGGCGGCGACAAAGCTGGCAAAATCGTCTCTGGGCACGTAGACAATGCTCTCCTGGTTTAGCCGGCCCGGGCCGAACCAGAAGCGAACCTTGGGATATTGGGATTAGGCAGTTTGAGTTTATGAGGACATACATGTTTGGAATCTAGTTGAATTGAGGGCAGTGAGCGGTCAAGGTCCATGAGCTCGATTCCGCGGCGAGGCCACGTTCATTTTGGGGCACAGTCGCGGAGAGAAGGCTTGGGGGCTTGTCGTGCAATTTACGTCATTTACAGTAGTAAGACCATCTGGGCAGTTCAGGTATTTCAAATAACGCATTTGTCTTTTTCCTGCATCTCCTAAAATATTCAACCAATCGGCATGAATATAAGGAAAACAGGAAAATAGTCCTAAACAGTGTTGTTTAGTGGTCCTAAACAGTGTTGTTTAGTGGTCCTAAACAGTGTTGTTTAGTGGTCCTAAACAGTGTTGTTTAGTGGTCCTAAACAGTGTTGTTTATTAGTCCTAAACAGTGTTGTTTAGTGGTCCTAAACAGTGTTGTTTAGTGGTTTGCAAATCGGTCATTCGGTTTGGGAGCTATCACGAAGTAGGCAGTGGGTTTTTGAAATACCCCTTCCCTGTGGTCTTTCCCCGGGCGAAAAATAGAGTGGTATTTCTACTATTAGGTGTCAACCTCCAAGGCGCAGCGAGTGCACTGCCTGACGCTGAGAAAGTCAGGGCAGATGTACACACCTGTGTGAGCGGGTGCCTGCATGCAGTATCTGTGTGCGGTGTGCTCGGGGGTCAGCGAAATGGGCAGAATTGCCACCTCGCTTGCAGAGGGTCTAGTGCCACCAAATGATGTGCCATTGCCCGCAGCCCTCCTGCAATTAATATACTCGTACTATAATAAAGACCTTCTTGTGTGACGATAGGGATGTCTTAGGAAGGTCTGCAACAGCTATTAATGACTGGGATTAATTGGAATTATTTTGGAATTGAAATGGATGAGCACCAGGGAAAACGAAATGGAGATCGGAATCATTGACCACTGGGAGTTAGCGACTACTACTACTTTAGTAGTACCTGATTGGGATAACTAGATAAGGATCGGGAAAAACGAAAAGCTGATTGGCGGGCGCCTTGGGATCCGCGATTCTCTTGTTGAGGTTGGAATTGGCACATTTTTTTTACATTTTTTATGAGAGAAAAGCCGCCTCGTGAGCTCACATTCTGGCCAATCTGTCCCGCCTGCCCGGCTTGCGAGTTCAGCGCCACCAGCCAGTCCAGCTGCTCCTGATTGCTCGGGATGAACACGATCAGGCGGTCCCTGAAGATTGGCGATTGGGCAGCTTGAGATGATGAGGACTTTAGCAAATATTTTAGACATTAATGCTGGCTTTAAAATTAACAGGCGAATTCGATGGCCTGAGGGGGTCGGTGGCAGAGTGGTTAACGCGTCTGCCTCTCGCACCAGGTCCCTGAGTTCGATTCCGCGGCGTGGCCACATTACTTTGGGGCGCGGCCGCGCAGTGAAGCCTTGGGGGCTTGTCGTGCAATTTTTCGCCCCTGAGGGCCAACCTCCAAGGCACTGGGAGAGTGTACACTGCTTGACAATGAAGGAGTCAAGGGAGATGTACACACCTGTGTGAGCGTGTACCTGCGTACAGTATTTGTGTGTGTGTGTGTGCTCAGGAGTCAGTGAAACGGGCAGAATTGCCTCCTCGCTGGCTGCGGCTCTGGTGTCACCGAATGATGCGCCATTGCCCTCAGCCCTCCTTCAATTATTATTTACTATTATTCAATGGCCTGAATTTCCTGAGCTGTCTGTTAGACAGAATCAAAACTGTTAATAAAAATAGAGTTTTTTTAGGGCTGCGGGCAACGGAACACCATTCGGTGACACTAGACCCGCAGTGAGAATTCATTCCGCTGATGCCAGAGCACACACTCACACAGGTGTGTACATCTGTCCTGACTTTCTCATCGTCAGGCAGTGTACACTTTCACTGTGCCTTGGTGGTTGGCCCTCAAGGGCGTAAATTGCACGACAAGCCCCCAAGCCGGCGCCCCAAATAAATGTGGCCTCGCCGCGGAATCGAGCTCAGGGACGTTGGTTTGAGAGGCAATCGCGTTAGACCGCTCTGCTGCTCACCCACTTATCCCCTGTCGAGCATGAATACACCTGTTAGATAGAATTGAATTCAATTGGCAAGAATGCACTTGTTGGACTAGATTTACCTGTTAAATTGTCTACCGGTCAGAAATCGTTTTGCATGTTTGACAAAATATTCCTTGTGATCTAAAACTCACCCCTGATTCCTCATCTCAATGGGAATGCCTTGGACCGCAGAGACCAGCGCAGAGCAGATTAACAATGAGATGGCACAATCTGCTTTGAACATTGGAATGTATTTTGGCTCTCTTGTGTATTTTTTAATTTTAGCCTCGAAAGGAAATGAGCTTCAATCAGCTGGGCTTCGACCTTGCTTAAATAAGCAAGACATAATTGGTGTGGGTCAGGTTGATTATCAAAATATTGTTGCGTAACTCGACAATCTCGATTCCAAATAACTTTATGTCAAGCTTTAAACTGCATGTAGTTGCTGTGCAATCATTGCGCGACCGCACCTGAACGGGTCGGTCATTTTTTATAACTTTCGCTGTCGTGCCACTAACTGATGTCTGCAAATATGTGGACATGGGTTTCATTGAAGGGTGAATTCAAACTAATTACCACTCTGATATTTATCTCTATACTGTGCCTATGCCCTCACAACAGCAACAGGTAACGCTGTCAAAAGTGGGATTTTGATTGGGTGTTGCTTGGGATTTCGTCTAGGATCTTAGTAGGGATCTTCATTCGGATCTTCGTAGGGATCTTGATTGGGATCTTCGTAGGGATCTTCATTTGGATCTTCGTAGGGATCTTGATTGGGATCTTCGTAGGGATCTTGATTGGGATCTTCGTAGGGATCTTCATTTGGATCTTCGTAGGGATCTTGATTGGGATCTTCGTAGGGATCTTGATTGGGATCTTCGTAGGGATCTTCATTTGGATCTTCGTAGGGATCTTGATTGGGATCTTCGTAGGGATCTTCATTTGGATCTTCGTAGGGATCTTGATTGGGATCTTCGTAGGGATCTTGATTGGGATCTTAGTAGGGATCTTCATTTGGATCTTCGTAGGGATCTTGCTTGGGATCTTCGTAGGGATCTTGATTGGGATCTTCGTAGGGATCTTGATTGGGATCTTAGTAGGGATCTTCATTTGGATCTTCGTAGGGATCTTGATTGGGATCTTCGTAGGGATCTTGATTGGGATCTTAGTAGGGATCTTCATTTGGATCTTCGTAGGGATCTTGCTTGGGATCTTCGTAGGGATCTTGATTGGGATCTTAGTAGGGATCTTCATTTGGATCTTCGTAGGGATCTTGCTTGGGATCTTAGTAGGGATCTTGATTGGGATTTTTGTTGGGACTGCCCGCGTAAAGCGCTTAACAAGCATTGCGTGGCAATGTATATCTTAAAATTAATGTTTTGTTTTTTTCTTTATTTGGTCCAACAGATGCATATGTCATATAGCTTGTAATATATCACTTGACTAATGCGATGACAACGTTTTCATTTCCAGTGAAGTGATTGGAAATTTGAAAACAGTGCATAAAAGTGTACCAATAGTAGTTTGTAGGGGCAAGTCTACGAGAGTCTAAAATACAGCATTCAAAGCGCTCGGATATGCTAAAAGGATTAACAAATGACGAAGCTGAACACGGTTAGTAAGCGAGAGACGCATGTTGACATAACGCTCAAGCTGGGCAAAGCAGCGCTAGGCATTTTCTAACGCTAGGCCAAGTTTCCAGCATGTTTCAAGCATGTTTCAAGCATGTTTCCAGCATGTTTCCAGCATGTTTCAGTGCGCCTGCACGACATTGAACAGAACACCGCCGAAGGCTACTCCACAGAAGATTCCAGAAACCAGGAAGAAGGAGGACACCATGCCGGCTAGACCGGCGTACTTGATCTTCTTGACGTCCCTTGGCGCGTACATCATGCACAGGGCGCTGAAGTAGCCGCCGGTGAAGCCGAAGACTACCATGCCGGCGATGAAGATGTAGTCGTTGGCGATGACCACGGGGAACATCGGGGCGCGGTTGTTCGGGAAGCAGTTGCACATGACGAAGAAAGGAATGAAGATAAACGTGCGAATCCACACGGCCAGGGCCAGCCACCGCGGCGTCGGGAACTGCACGAAGTTGGAGGCCAGGCTGCCCAGCATGGCGAACAGGTTGAAGCCGAGGAACACGAAGATGTCGGTGAACCAGGCATCGATGCCGAGCAGCTGCGCCGGCCGGATGGCCGACTGCACGGCTGGGAAGCAGGCCAGAGTGCAGAAGAAGGTCGACCAAACGCTCAGGCAGTGCACCCAGCACTCTCTGAAGGCTGACAGGTAGCGCTTCCAGTATCTGCCAGGAACCGGGGGCGAGAAATTTATAATAGGAGCCAAATAATATCACAGCAATATTATCTGCATGAGGGCTGCGGGCAATGGCACATCATTTGGTGACTCTAGACCCGCAGCGAGAATGAAGCTCTGCCCTTGCCGTTGATCCCCCACACTCACACTGATTCTGTACGCATGCACACTATCAAACAGGTGTGTACATCTGCCCTGACTTTCTCATCGTCAAGCAGTGTACACCTTCACTGAGCCTTGCTGGTTGGCCCTCGATGACGTGAATTGCACGTCAAGCCCCCAAGCCTTCTCTCCGAGGCTGCGCGCAAAATTGGCCTCGACGCGGGATCGAGCTCAGGAACATTGGTGTGAGAGACAAACGCGTTAGACCGCTCAGCTACTCGCCCCGGAATGCAAGGGATTAAATATCCTGTACGTCCTCACAGAATGTTTAAGCGTTATCTGGAACGCACCTTGAGCACGCAGACATTGGTTGTTTGCGAACGCAGCACAGGGCGCAGCAGACCTTGAGGGTGTTCAGATTCTCTCCGCAGCAGCCGCTGTCGTTGCCGCTTCCATCGGCTAGCTGGTCGTTCTCGATCTTGGTCAAGGACTGCTCCTCTAGAAGACAGTTGTTGGTGGCGCCGTTTTCGAAAGCCTTACCAGTCGAACGCGACGGCGGCTGCTGGAAGTACTTGTAGAAGCGCAGCCTGGGCAGCAAAACCAGCGAGGAGAAGCAGAGCAGCAGCAGCAGCACCGAGAAGGAGAAGTATGCCACGGCCGTCATCTGCAGATCCTGCGATGAGGCCAGGCGACTCAGCAGGTTCACAATGGCCACGACCGTGCCGCAGAAGTTGTTGCCTGGTTGGCGGGGTGATTTTGGAATCAGAGCCTACAGTTGTTGGTTGTCATGAACGATTCTCCAAAAGAGCATTTATGATCCAGGAATTTACGTAGAATTATTTTAGATTGGTACCATTAGCGCAAAAGTGAATTTGTTCTTTACTTGTTAAAATATTTTAATTACACCTACTGTGCAACTGCAAAATAAGGAGCGAACATTAAAACTTATTGTAATTACAAGGAACTTTGTGAGTGTTTTTGTAATATAAAAGTACTCATTCTCTTTTATTCGATAAGATATATTGTAAATTAAATGTTCCATTTAATTTCCTCACGAGTGCTTTGAATGTCAAACGTACTCTTCCTAGTCTTAAACGAATCCTGAGGTAAAAATGATAATAAAAGTTATTTTCCCTACCCGAATTTTGGCCAGATGTGCAGCTGATGTAGCTAAATTTCCAGGTAAGATTATCCACACATCATCCACCTCACACCCCAGTCCCAAACAGCTACCTCACACCTCAGTCCCAAACAACCACCTCATACCTCAGTCCCAAACACCCACCTCACACCTCAGTCCCAAACACCCACCTCACACCTCAGTCCCAAACACCCACCTCACACCTCAGTCCCAAACACCCACCTCACACCCCAGTCCCAAACACCCACCTCACACCTCAGTCCCAAACAACCACCTCACACCTCAGTCCCAAACACCCACCTCACACCCCAGTCCCAAACACCAACCTCACACCTCAGTCCCAAACAACCACCTCACACCTCAGTCCCAAACACCCACCTCACACCTCAGTCCCAAACACCCACCTCACACCCCAGTCCCAAACACCCACCTCACACCTCAGTCCCAAACAACCACCTCACACCTCAGTCCCAAACACCCACCTCACACCCCAGTCCCAAACACCAACCTCACACCTCAGTCCCAAACACCCACCTCAACACCTCAGTCCCAAACACCCACCTCACACCCCAGTCCCAAACAGCTATCACACTTCTGGCTACAACACCTGTCGTATAATTAAACAGCAAAGCGTATCTGCCAAGCATACCAAGCACGATAGCGCTCGAATAGTTCATGGGCAGAACGCCAGCCATGCCAAAGGCCGAGGACTGATAAACTCCGGTGCAGCAGTTCAGCACGATGACACTGATCAGCGTGATGTCAAAGAACAGCCTCGGACTCTCCGTGGTGTCCACCAGGGCCATAATGACGGTGGTGACGCAGACACAGATCTCGATGAGAATGACCAGCATGATGCGGCGGGCCGCATTCTTGCTGGTGGTCTGCTGCTGCTTGGAGCCGGTTGTCAGGGGCTGAAAGAACACATTACAGGCCAGCATGAGCATGTTCGGCAGTTGCGAGCCCAGGCCGATGTAGTTCATGAAGTTGTGCCTGTAGTCCGCCTCTCGCGAGATGTTCGTATTGAGCTTGTAGTTCTCGAAGTACTCCTTGGCGTTGATGAACAAGTTCCATGGCAGCAGGATGCCAACGCCGTGGAGTAAAAAGGCGATGTACACCAGGCGCAGACTGTCCCTCGGCGGTGACGTCTTCGAGCTCAGGCGTGTTTCGCTGACCTCCGGGACCACCTCCAGAGAGAGGTTCAGCTGCAAGTCCTTGCCGGAAGTCATTTCTGCGGAGTTGAGTTTGCAAATGTTCTTTTGCTGACCTACCAACGACTGTAGTTAAATAAGAGAAACCGAAACCTAAATAACTGACCGATTGACCTTGTCCACTTTTGAGTCAATTCTAGCCGACAAGGTAATTACCTGGTCACTGGACACAATTAGCGGTCCTTTAAAGTGGCTTATCAAAGCAGGCGCTCCTTTCAGCAACAGTTCACACCTCGTTTGTCGGCCTTTTACAGTCGTGTCCAGTCCTGTGGCCTGGTCAATCCCTTTCCACTTTATCGGCTTCGATCAGTTCACAGGCCCGGCGCGTGACTCTGACGGCATTCGGACGGCTGGGGCCACTCTCGGGACCCTCCAAGAGTGGTGTTATCACCCGGGCTGTCTCTGACGCTGATAAGAACATCTTCTCTTGGACTAAGAACGATTTCGATTAACGATTTTCAACAAATGCTCAGGCCGCTGCCTTTTGCGTCAAGCGGAATGAAAAATTACGGGAGTTAAAAATGCTATCTTTGGGGGGCATTGTGCGAACCAGTTGACCAGTGATTGTGTGAAACACTTCAAAATACATTCTCGCTGAATATGCTTGGAGAGAAGAATCAGACTGACCCCGACTTTGGAGTCGAGGTGCTAAATTTCTTCTAAAGTTCACTAGACAGTGGCAGCTTAGAGTCACGCACTTTGCTGGGACTAAATTTCAGGCAGGAATTTCTGAATCTTTTACTGATCAATGCCGCAAAAATATTCGAACCGCAAAAGAAGAATGTTAAAAGTACAGGAATAACTGAAGAGCAGGGACAGACAATTAAAGTTTGCATGGACTCGCTTAGACCAAAGAGGTTGCGTGTTATGAGCAATTGGGACTGGGGAGAGTGATAGCTGCTTGGGACCGGGGGAGTGAGGTGGGTGTTTAGGACTGGGGAGTGTGGTAGCTGTTTGTGACTGGGGAGTGTGGTAGCTGTTTGTGACTGGGGAGTGACGTGGGTATTTGGGATTGGGGATTGAGGTGGGTATTTGTGACTGGGGAGTGAGGTGGGTGTTTGGGACTGGGGAGTGAGGTGGGTGTTTAGGACTGGGGAGTGAGGTGGGTGTTTGGGACTGGGGAGAGTGATAGCTGTTTGGGACCGGGGAGTGAGGTGGGTGTTTAGGACTGGGGAGTGTGGTAGCTGTTTGTGACTGGGGAGTGACGTGGGTATTTGGGATTGGGGATTGAGGTGGGTATTTGTGACTGGGGAGTGAGGTGGGTGTTTGGGACTGGGGAGTGAGGTGGGTGTTTGGGACTGGGGAGTGAGGTGGGTATTCGGGACTGGGGAGTGGGGTGGGTGTTTGGGACTGGGGAGTGAGGTGGGTATTCGGGACTGGGGAGTGAGGTGGGTGCTTGTGACTGGGGAGTGAGGTGGGTGTTTGTGACTGGGGAGTGACGTGGGTATTTGGGATTGGGGATTGAGGTGGGTATTTGTGACTGGGGAGTGAGGTGGGTGTTTGGGACTGGGGAGTGAGGTGGGTGTTTGGGACTGGGGAGTGAGGTGGGTATTCGGGACTGGGGAGTGGGGTGGGTGTTTGGGACTGGGGAGTGAGGTGGGTATTCGGGACTGGGGAGTGAGGTGGGTGCTTGTGACTGGGGAGTGAGGTGGGTGTTTGGGACTGGGGAGTGAGGTGGTTGATTGGGACTGGGGAGTGAGGTGGGTGCTTGTGACTGGGGATTGAGGTGGGTGTTTGGGACTCGGGAGTGAGGTGGGTATTCGGGACTGGGGAGTGAGGTGGGTGTTTGGGACTGGGGAGTGAGGTGGGTATTTGGAACTGGGGAGTGATTTGGGTGATTAGGATTGGGGATTGAGGTGGGTGTTTGGGACTGGGGAGTGAGGTGGTTGATTGGGACTGGGGAGTGAGGTGGTTGATTGGGACTTGGAAGTGAGGTGGGTGAATAGGACTAGGGAGTGTGGTGGGTGGTGGGTGGGTAATCTTACCTGGAATTTAAACTATAGGGTTGCAATCTACCTTGAAGCGGAGAAAAAAGTAAAAAATTTTTTGTCGTTAAATCAAATGATAAATTCGTCGTAAATACCTAAACCTGGTTAACAAAGGGATGGAACTGTCCAAGGTTTACAGACCATTCTGAACGGAAGTAATAAAATAAAATAATATTTATTTGACATTCAGACAAATAATTGTAGTAAAAATATAATTAAGGTTTGCCGGTCATAACAAAGAATTGAATTTTATAATGCTCGCTAAATGTAAATATGCATAGAGGAAACACACGCGATTTCATTGCAATTTATGATTTGGCATTCCAAGATTTAGAATTTCCGTAGATGGTGTCAAACCATAAAGTTTTTAGTGCATCGATTACGTAGCAGAAATATAACTTTCGTGAGTTAATAAAGCATGCATTTTTATAATTATTGTAAATCTTTTAACGTCAAAGTAGAAACACAAAGCTATTGTACGAGCTAACAAAGAAAAATTATAATCGATTATTTAAAATAAAAAAATTTACGAAAATTAAATTGATTCATGCTACTGTTAGTAGCTTCTTTAAAATGGAAGTTTTTCAAGCCAAAGCACGGATTCAGCTGAAGGCACGCACACGAAGCTTCAGGTAAATTTTGTTGTTATAGTAAGCTAACAACCAAAAAATAATTGAGCAAAATACATAATTGCTACTTTAGTAATATCAGCTTTTGTTAAAGCACAAAAAATTCAATTTGAGGCAATTGAAACAGCTGCAAAAGTGGAAGAATAAGATCATGCACGGAATTTAGCTGGATAACAGCAAAAAGGTTATAAAACGAACCGGGTTCAACTGAAGGTCTTAACTCGTAGAAATCAAACTCGAGAATTTGAGTATAGATTTAAAACCGTTGGACGAAAGCTGAGGATAAATAGTTTACACTTGGGTATCAATTATATCGATTGGTTACACCTGAGGATCAATTGGTTACATCTGAGGATCAATTGGTTACACCTGAGGATCAATTGATTGCATCTGAGTATCAATTGATTACACATGAGGATCGATTGGTTACACCTGAGGATCAATTGGTTACACATGAGGATCAATTGGTTACACCTGAGGATCAATTGATTACATCTGAGGATCGATTGGTTACACCTGAGGATCAATTGATTACATCTGAGGATCGATTGGTTACATCTGAGAATCAATTGGTTACACCTGAGAATCAAATTTGATTGCATCTGAGGATCAATTGATTACACATGAGGATCGATTGGTTACACCTGAGGATCAATTGGTTACATCTGAGGATCAATTGGTTACACCTGAGGATCAATTGATTGCATCTGAGTATCAATTGATTACACATGAGGATCGATTGGTTACACCTGAGGATCAATTGGTTACACATGAGGATCAATTGGTTACACATGAGGATCAATTGGTTACATCTGAGGATCAATTGGTTACACCTGAGGATCAATTGATTGCATCTGAGTATCAATTGATTACACATGAGGATCGATTGGTTACACCTGAGGATCAATTGGTTACACATGAGGATCGATTGGTTACACCTGAGTATCAATTGATTACACATGAGGATCGATTGGTTACACCTGAGGATCAATTGGTTACACATGAGGATCAATTGGTTACACCTGAGGATCAATTGATTACATCTGAGGATCGATTGGTTACACCTGAGGATCAATTGATTACATCTGAGGATCGATTGGTTACATCTGAGAATCAATTGGTTACACCTGAGAATCAAATTTGATTGCATCTGAGGATCAATTGATTACACATGAGGATCGATTGGTTACACCTGAGGATCAATTGGTTACATCTGAGGATCAATTGGTTACACCTGAGGATCAATTGATTGCATCTGAGTATCAATTGATTACACATGAGGATCGATTGGTTACACCTGAGGATCAATTGGTTACACATGAGGATCAATTGGTTACACATGAGGATCAATTGGTTACACCTGAGGATCAATTGATTACATCTGAGGATCGATTGGTTACACCTGAGGATCAATTGATTACATCTGAGGATCGATTGGTTACATCTGAGAATCAATTGGTTACACATGAGGATCAATTGGTTACACCTGAGGATCAATTGATTACATCTGAGGATCAATTGGTTACACCTGAAGATCAATTGGTTACACCTGAGGATCAATTGGTTACACCTGAGGATCAATTGGTTACACCTGAGGATTGCACCCCAACCTTCGTCGTACGAAGAATTTAAGACGAAGATTGAGACAAGACTTTCTTTAAAGAAAAAGACTACTTTGGAGAGGTAAAGGGGCCAGGTCGCAAGAGGCATTGATTTGATTGGGTAATGCTGAGCTGCTGCTTCCCAAGGGTGGAAGGGGAAATGAAAGGTAAGATTCCAAAGCAAAAAAACAGACGCTAATCTCAGTAGTCATACGAGCCACAGTGTCATCGGTGGTACAGGTAAAGTCATAGACCACAGAGTCGGCGGCAGGCTAGTAGCAGGCACATGAAGCTCTGTGCAGCTGGGACAGCCTGTCAAAGCAATAGTTGCCGCCGCCATTGTTGTCCCAGAGCTCGCCAGGGCGGCCGTCGACACGAAAGCCCAGCGCGAACTCGAGGCGTTGAGCAGAGAACGCGGTGACCGGCAGGCAGGTGCTCAGAAGGAATCGATCCACGGCGCCGTCGGACAGTTGGTCGACGAAGTGCAGCTGCAGGTCGGTGAAATTTCCCCACGAGCTGTCGGTGAGACGCAGCCAAACCTGTCGAACAGAAGTTTTTTGTGATAAAGTCACCACAATAGATCGGGCATACTCGAATGTTGCACTTTCGTTGCTCCAAATTTAATTGCACCTGTCAGTAGCACTTCATGTCATGAACCATAATAGTAATAATAATAATAATTTCAGGAGGGCTGCAGGCGACGGCAGTTCATTTTCTTTACAGCAATGCTGGAGCACATAAGAGTCTTGCTAAATGAGACAGATAGTGTCCTCTGGGCTGAAGTTCGAACTGCAGACCTGTCGGTCAGGTTGAGTCCGGAGCTGTACCTGCTGAGCTACAACCTCAACTTACGCACCCTAGTGATAATAGTGACAATAATAATACTAGCATGGGGCAACACAGGCCACAGTGGGCTCTGGCACATCATTAGGTGACTCTACGCACACACGCACACAGATACTGTATCCAGGTACTCGCTCAATCAGATGTTTACATCTGCCCTAACTTTCTCATCGTCAGACTGTGTACACTCTCACTGAGCCTTGGAAGTTGGCCCTCGAGGGCGTAAATAGCAAATCGCACGACAAGCCCTTGGCCCTTCTATCTGCACCTGCGCTCCGAATAAATGTGGCTTCGCCGCGGAATCGAGCTTTGGGACCTTGGTGGAAGAAGCAAATGCGTTAGAAACCTGTGCCACTCGATGACACCAAAAAGTCTTAACTTTGAAGACACAAAAATTTGAGACTGTGAAATCGTGCAACCTGAGCACAAGCCAAGCAAAAGAGCACAGGAGTGATGCCCACCTGCTTGACGGGTCCGAGGTTTCTGACACGAACTGTCGCCTCCAGCGCCATGGTCTCCAGACGAATCGATTCCAGGGCGATCTGTAGATCGCCGAGGCGTCGAACAACAGTCGCCTCCGATGGCTGAGTGATGAACAGCGGCTTCCAGCAGGTCGAGTAGCTGCTTGACGACTGCTGCGGAGATGGCATTCTGCCCAACTGGCCACTGGCACCGGAGTCCTCATCCAGACACCACGACGTGTACTCGTCTGTGTCTCCATCGGCAGCTCGTAGCGACAGTTGGCGTCGCAGAGCCGCCAGAACATGGCGCGGAATGACCGGCGGCTCCTCTGGATCGCAGGCCACGACGCGCACGCTAGTCAACTCGAAGCCCAACGCATCGGCGAAGCGAACTCGACGCCGACGACGATCCACTGCACCGTTTTGCAAAGCCGATATTGCCGATGACGAAGATGACGACGACGACGGCAAGATATCTGCAACAGCTGGCGGCAGTCCGGCTAGCTCGGTAATGATGACGACAGGTTTTTGCGAAATTTCGGCGTCAACCACATCGGCTGCTGGCTGATGGCGGGCTGGCTCCAGTGTCGCAGGCGGTTCAACGAGAATCGGCAAGGCGCGGCTCGCACAAACCGGTGGCGGTGGAAACGACAGGGTCCTGCGAGGCGGTGGTCTAAATCTTGCCAGGCTGTTTTCACAGTAGACTCTCGCAGCATGCTGCTGCTGCTGCTGCTCGCGAGTGTTTGATGGCTGTCGTGGCTGAGAATCGTCGATCGTCTTTTGCTCGGCGTGGCAGCAAGTTGTCATGGTGACGGGACGCGGTGGCTCCAGAAATGTTTTCGGCAGCGCACTCGCTAATTGTGCCGAGTCTTCGACAGAAGCCGACAGAGATGACAGCGATGAAGACGAGGTGTCTGGGGAGTCGCCAACGGTCAAGCTAAACTTCACAACTGGCTTCAGGCCGGCAGTTCCATTGGCACTACTTGTGGCATTGGCTGCGCGAGAGGCTGCGACAACTCGCTTTGAGTTTGAGGCGAGTTGTAGCGGCTGCTGCTGCTGCTGATGGTGACGATGGCGATGTGGTGACAGACAGCAGCGCTGCATGACTGTGTACGGTCGAATGCGATTTCGCGATTGTTTCCCGGGGCCTAGCTCGACTAACTAACACTATATAAGAGCCCTGCGTGCCGACCAACGCAAGATTAGAAACCTCCGCTTTCATACGATCCATTGTGAGGGCTCCGTGTGGGCCTCTTCTAAACTGCCGGGGCCGTGTGTACAATCTCTGATTGTGCCGATGTACATTCACGACAACCCAACGTCAAGCCATGACAACTCATGCGGGGTTTGGGCTTGATTTCCATAGGCCAGTGGTGTTACGTAATAACAGAAGGCTGTTCAACACAGGCCTAACCCAGCCTAGGCATTCTTCTCTGCCCCCAACACGCAGGGTCTGTCCTCTGACCCGTATCGCCTCTCTGTCCCGCAAGGAATGATTGTGAATGAATTTCAAGTAGGAATCCGACCCCGACCAACCACAGACACCCAGCACCGCGTAATGCATGAAGCCTGTAACATTTGTCCGCGCCTCCGCCTCTTGCCCCAGTCCGCGGGTTTCTTCTCTGTCTCTCCAATCTCTGACTTAATTTACAATAATTGGAAAGCAATGCCTGCATTTCCAGGCTGGTGAACAAAGCCAGACTTTGAAGATTTATTAGATTTATTTGCAACAGAAAAGGGGCAGCGTCAAAGCGTGCGCCTAAGGACAAGTTCGCGAGATGCCTTCTTCTTCTTCTTGAGGCGAGGGTGGGCCAATGCCAAAGGAATTTTTTTTATCAAATCGATGCACTTGTCGAAAATAGCCGCTGGCTCGGGGTTTTGGTCAGCACGTAGGTCGCGGACTCCTCGTCTTCGCCTCAGAAACGGCAGGTTGGCACCACTTGGAGACCGATGGAGGCTTTGAAATCCCTACAGGCAGGGCAGCGGTTGGCGCTCAGCTGACAGATAAGCCGCTCTTGCTGCCGCGAGAGATCTTTCGCTGGCTTAGGCGGAAGGTTGCCAGTAGTGCCAGGACAGCGAGCTCGTGGCTGGTGCACCGCTGGCAGTCGCGCCGTAGGTCTCACGCCAGCAGTCTAGGCAGTGCAGAAGGAAGGCGAACTGCGCCGCAGTTCTGCGAATTACGCGCAGAAATCGTAATGAGCAAGGTGTCTTGCGCCATCGACGATCCTCTCTTAGCAATGTTGTCGGCCGTCTCATTGCCGGGGATCCCGAGGCTGGCCCAGACATTGTCGACCGCGGTAACGTCAGAGGATCCAAGGCTGGGCTCGAGTGCTACCAGCAGCTGCTCAACGAGCAACGGGTCGGAGAGACCGGCCTGTGGTCAAGGAAGCCCCCTTCTCGTGGGGACCGGCGTCGCGGCACAGAGCCGCGCCAAGTGCTTCCACCCCCTGGTGCTGCCTGCAGCGCCAGCACCCACGCCCGCTGGTCGGGTTTTCGGGTGGGCGGGCGTCCAACCCCGACTGGGCGCGCCGCCGGCTCCTGCTGTCGGGGGACATTGAGTCGAACCCCGGGCCGCCGAGAGGCGGCGAGAGACGACCGGAGCAGCAGCAAGTGAAGAGAGCGCTTAACATCCTGCAGCTCAACCTCAACGGCCTGAAATCGAGGGGACCGGCGTTGAGCCGGCTGCTCGATGTTCACAGGATAGACGTGGCCGTGCTGCAAGAGACGAATCTCCATCCCAACGATCCCATCCCCGACTTCAAGGACTTCACGGCCTACAGAAGAGAGCGTCAAGTGCACAGAGGTGCCAACCCAGGGCACCATGGGGGTCTCCTGACCCTTGTTCGCCGCGGGATTCAGCATGAGAGAGTGGAGCCCGGGCTGCGCCTGCCTGACGGGGCTGCTTTGTAGAGTCTGAGTGTCAGAGTGCGGAGCAACAACACCAAGCCGCTGACCATCGTCAACATCTACAGACCGCCGGTCCGCCTGGGCGACGGGGACCAGCGAGACGGCGACCTCCATCTCGGCAGCTGGCCGAGGGGAGCCGACCACCTGGTTCTCGGGGACGTGAACGCCCATGGCAGCTGGGACCCTGAGTGCGACCCGGACGACCTGGGAGAGAATCTGGACGACTGGCTGGCTGGGCAAGGATGGCTAGCCCTCAACGACGGGTCCCCGACGCGGTTCTCTGCGACTGGAGTAGGCACTGCGCCGGACGTCGCCCTGGGCCATGCTAGCTGGGCCGGCAAGGCCATCTGGCAGGTCCTGGACCCCGTCGGATCCGACCATCTCCCGCTGCTGCTGACGGTGCAGTACGTCGCGCCACAGGGCAGAAGGGCCCGCACGCACCTGAACATCAAGAGGGCGGACTGGCCTAAGTTTCAGGCCGAGGTTGATTCCCGCTTTGCCGGCTGGGACGCCTCGCGTTTTTTCTCCCTGGAGCTGGCCAACAGGAGCTTCACCTCTATGGTTCTGGAGTCAGCCGCCAAGAGCATACCCAGGGGCTCGGTCGCCAAGGCCAAGTCCTGGTGGTCCGCTGAGTGCAGGGCGGCGCACGCGAACCTCCGTGAGACGCTGGAGCGCTTGAGATCCGACCCCGGGAACGCAGAGAAGGTTGCAGCGTACAGGCTTGCCAGGATCGAGGCGGAGCGCACATTCAGGGCAGCTAAGGCGGAGGCCTGGAGGACCTTCGTTTCCAAGCTGGATGCGAGGACGCCGGACACCAAGGTCTGGCAGGTCATCCGGGCGCTCGACGGCAACGTTCGCCTCCCGCTCCCTGACAGCCCGCTCGTCCACAACGGGCGGACGGCCCACTCGGACAAGGAAAAGGCGGAGATGGCGGCGGCGACCTACGCCGAGGCCAGCCGGCTCCGGGTCCCGAAGGCGGACCAGAGTGCAGCCAGGGCGGAAGTCCGGCGGGCAATAGCAGCAGGACAACATGAGGACGCGGCGGCAGCACCATTCCAGCTAGCGGAGCTCCAGGAGGCCATCCGGCGGAGTGAGGGCAAGGCCCCGGGCGGTGACGAGGTCCACCCCGAGTTGCTGAAGCGGCTGCCGTCCAGCGGGCTCGTAGCGCTGCTTACCCTGCTCAACAGGAGCTGGGTCGAAGCGAAGCTACCGAGTGCTTGGAGACGGGCTACCATTGTGCCGGCTGTGAAGAAGGGCAAGAACAAGGGCGACCCGAAGTCCTACCGGCCTATCTCCTTGCTGAGCTGCATCGGCAAGCTGCTGGAAAGCATGGTGCAGCGGAGACTGGCGGTGTGGGCCGAGTTGCACGGGCTGATCCCAGACGAGCAGGCGGGGTTCAGGACAGGCCGCAGCACCATTGACTGCGTTGCGCAGATTGCGCAGCCCGCGTTCGACAGCCTGCAGGAACAGCCGATGCACCGATCGATGGTGACGGCGATGGATTTCAAGGCAGCGTTCGACCGCACCTGGCGGTTAGGCACCCTCCGTGAGTTGGCCCGGGCACGCGCGCCGGCCAGAGTGCTTAGGTGGGTTAGAGCCTTCCTGTCTGACAGGCGTGCCACGGTTCGCTGGGAGAGCGCTGAGAGTCGGTGCCGGGTCCTCAAGGAAGGCGTCCCGCAGGGCAGTCCGCTCTCCCCCCTCCTCTTCGTCATCGCTACCTCCACGTTGCCGGCGGCCGTTAAGGCCGCTGCGCCGGAGTCCAGGCCAGTGCAGTATGCGGATGATCTGACCGTCAACGCGTCTGGGAAATCTGCAGCTGAGGCGGCGGAGCTGTCGCAAACCGCCATCGATGCAGTGGCTTCCTGGTGCAAGGATCATCAGTTCGAGCTGGCGCCCGACAAGACCGAAGCCCTACTGGTTACCACGCACCCGGGGGAGGTCAAGGGCAAGGCCCCCGTGCAGCTGACAGTCGGCGGCCAGCAGATCGCGCTCAGTAGCACGGTCAAGATCCTGGGCGTGCACCTTGACAGCCAGCTGACCTTCGCCGAGCACGCCCAATCTGCGGCTGCCACCATTCGCCGCAGGCTCATCGCTCTCCGTGCGGTTGCAGGCCGCACCTGGGGAGCGGAGGCTCGTACGCTGCGGCAGCTGTATTGCAGCTACGTCAGGCCGGCTGGACTCTACTGCGCGGAGGTCTGGTGGAGCTTCCTGGCCCCAACTCACCGGCAGAGGTTGGAACGGCTGAACGCCGAAGCGGCCCGCATCATCACGGTGGTCGGGGCAGGGGCGCGTTCGCTGGCGCTGACGACGGACGCGGAGCTGCTGTCGCTGGGCCCCATCTGCGAGGAGAAGGCTGCTGCGCTGCTCACCAGGTGCCGGCAGTTCCCGGCTGCCCATCCGCTCGGAGGCCTGGCCCAGGAGCCATGCACGGCGCGCAGGCTGAAGGCGCGAGGCGGGGGTTTGCGGCCCAGCTGGAGGGATACCGCCAAGCAAGTGTTGAGGGGTTGTGGCTGCAGGAGGAGTGCCGATAATCCCGAGGAGCGGGTGCCTGTGACCATGCTGTCGAGGCCGTGGAGGGGTACGGCAGTGTCGTTTGTCTGCACGCCCAACACGAAGAGGGAGGACCCGGAGTGGCGGCGGAGGCAGGAAGCCCTGATCACTCTGGACAACCTGCACCAGAAGGACCCGCCTGACCTGCAAATTTGGACGGACGGGGCAGCGGAGGAAGGAGTCCGGAACGGGGGAGGCGGCTACGTGATCCGGCGGCGGGCACCGGGCCCGGATGTCAACGGGTCAGTCGCGACAGGGCGCCTCACGTGCTCAACATCTGCAGAGGCGGCGGCGGCAGCGGCGGGGCTGCAGGCGGCGTGGGAGTTGCTGGAGGGGCAGACCCATCGTACCATCTGGCTGCTCTTCGACTCCCGCGCGCTCTTCGATAAGCTGCAGCGCCCGGAGCGGTGTCAGGACGACCATGGGGCGGCACAGGCAGTGGCCCTGCTGCACCAGCTGGCTGAAAAACACCGGCTCACAGTCATCTGGATCCCGGGACATGCGGGTCTGCACCTGAACGAGGAAGCCGACTCGCTGGCCCGGGAAGGCTGCGCGCTGCCTCAGGAAGGCGCCCGGGCTTCAGCAGGTGCCATTCAGGCTGCGGTCCGGCGGCAGAGCGTCGTCCGGGCCAAAGCCCAGTACGAGGCTGAGGTTCCGGCGGAGCACCCTCACCGGCGCTGCGGGGGCAGGCCACTGCCGCCAAGCAACAGGAGGCGGCGGGACCAGGAAGTGGCCCTTTATCAGCTGCGGGCCAACCGGGCCCCTTTCCTTCGGGACACCCTACACCGCTGGGGCCGCGTGGAGAGCCCGGTCTGCCCACATTGCCAAGCCCCGGTCGAGAACACGGAACACTTCCTGCTGGACTGCCCGAGATGGGAGGAGGAGCGCCGCTGCTTTGAAGGCATCGGCTCGATGTCCCTGCTGCAGGAGCACCCGGAGAGGGTGCTGGATTTCCTGGAGGCAACGGGCGCGCTGGCGCGCCCCCTGTATGGCCTTTGGCCGAGGGGCCAGTAGAGAGAGAGAGAGAGAGAGAGTGCTACCAGCTGCGAGATGCCTCGCTCTGTCAGCAAAAAGTAGATCGATGTAGCGGGCCGACTTCCTCGCATTAACAAGAAGTCGATCGTCTCTCTTCCTGGGCCGCGGCGGGCGCCAAACGTAGCACAAAGACGGGCCGCATTGAGCTGCCCCTCGAGTGGCTCAGTCGGGGTCCAGGTTTCCGGATTGTACAGTAGCATGGTCTCAACCACCGCCTCGAAGAGCTCCGACCCGTCGCTATCCGTCAGCGCGTCTGAGAGCAGCACCGTCCGCACTGATCGACAGGCGGCCCAAACCTAGCCGCGCCGCTTCGCTAAATCGTAGCCCACGTCCAGCACGAGTCTGCCAAGGTAAACGAGGAGCGGGGTCCCGTGGCCGCTGTGGTCTTGAAGCAGCCGTCGAGATAAGCCTTCAAAATAAAACGTAGGAGCGTAGATGAACCGCAGCTCCGCATTGCCAAGGATGTGTTGCATTGGATTTGGGATTCGGTTGTCAAGTTTCGCGCCCACCCGAAGTATTATTAGAAGTAATTATTTGTCGAGCAGAACATTGTGTCCTTAAATTTGCAGACAATTTTCCGTGATTTCTGCTAATTTAGTTACCTGTACGGTTTTATGTTTCAAACAAGTAATCCCAGGCACCATGAGTGCAAGCCCCACGAGTCAGGCCATACCATGTCTTCTATCAGCTACATAACTTCCCGAAATGACTGGGAAAACAGGAAGAATGATTTCTGTTTAATTATTATCCAGTGCCGCCTCTGCACTCAAAGTTAGCCCAGTCCAGCTGTTACTTACTCAAGGCAATGGTATGCGACAATGTGTGTGTTTTCAATATCACCATTAGCTTTTATCGCGCTTGCTCGAGCAGTTATAGATTGCTGTTCAGGTATTTCTAGTGTAATTGCACTGACAAAGCGAGCCGCTAAAAGTTAAAAATTTGCAGCAGCAGCAGTAAGCAGTGGGCTAATATCGCGCCACACCCTGTACGGCAAAATTTTATGAATTCGACATGGAGTGCTCTGGCCTTCGCGGCTACAATGTCCCTGATGCAATGCCTACTAACGATCTCAGGTGTCTGCTTAACAGTAGCCACTGCCACGACAGGTAAGTTTTGGTATTCCCCGAACTTGCATTTACGAGTATCACCAATAAATATTTATCATTAATGATCCACATTGCACTCTTACAGCCAGCCGGCCCTCTAATGCAGAGATTCGCAACGCCATCGAGTACGTCAGCGCTCGAGTGCAAGATCGAGACAGCGCCGACTGGCGCACTCGCCTGCTGCAGGCGGTGACGGCGGTGCAAGCCCACCCCGTGTATCAGCGTTGGGCTCAGGAGGACCAGCTGGTCAGGGAGGAGGCCGCCAAAGCTGCTGGCAAATCGGCATCGTCCAGGACTCCGTTTCCGTGCCAACTGGAGCGCTCTCCGCAGAGACCGACTTCGGTGCATCGGCTCCGCCCGGCAGACATTGCCGTCGTCGCAGCGATGGGCGACTCGCTGACTGCTGGCAGCGGCGCTCGAGCCGCCAACATTATAGGACTGCTGATTGAGTTCCGCGGCTACGCCTGGAGGTAAGTTCATCTTCGATGCCTACCTGCGTTTAGAATTTAGAATCTCCTATCTCTGAAATGCTAATTGCGCTGTTTCAGCATCGGTGGCGAGCCATCGTTGGATCAGCACGCAACTCTTCCCAGTGAGCACTTTAGTGGTTTTTGGTTGGTTTGGTCTGATCGACTCTGTTCCTATTGCTTAAGGGGGTGAGTGGCAAAACGGTATAACGCATTTGCCTCTCGAACCATGGTCCCTGAGCTCGATTCCGCGGTGAGGCCACATTTACTTGGAGCGCAGCCACGGAGAGAAGGCTTGGGAGCTTGTCGTGAAATTTCTTGCCTTTGAGAGCCAACTTCCAAGGTACAGAGAGAGTACACTGCCTGACGATGAAGGAGTCAGGGCAGATGTACACACCTGAGTTAGTGTTTGCCTTTGTACGGTATCTGCGTGCGTGTGTGCTCAGGAGTCAGCGAAATGGGCAGAATTGCCTCCTCGCTGACTGCGGGTCTAGTGTCGCCAACTGATGTGCCATAGCCCTTAGCCCTCCTGCAATTGCTTTAATTTTTATTATTATCCCTATCGCTCCTATCTTTGCAGCACCTTCTGCACCTGTTTGAGAACTCAAGCAAATCTCTCTCACCGATTGTTGCAGACATTTTGCGTCACAGTCAGCAGAGTCTTCACGGCTACTCAGTCGGAAGCGGCAACGTGATCTCAGCGGTGTCTCGACTAAACGTTGCCGAGCCTGGCAAAGTTGCATCGTAAGGGTTTTGTGCGGCTGCTTGTCCCACAAACGGCTTCTCATCGTCCGAGTCTGTGAATACCTTAGCGGTAGATTTTAAACAAAAGGACGCGAAAAGCTACACAGAAGACGTTTTGAGTATTTACGAGCCGTAGCTTAGTAGACAAAGTCAACTAAGATGCAGCATTTTCCCATTCACAGCGACATGCCCCGGCAGGCCGAATCCCTAGTCAGGAAGATGAAGGCCGACGCCAAGGTGGACTTCAACAATGACTGGAAGCTGATTACTCTGTTCGTCGGCGGCAACGACATCTGCGACTTTTGCAAGGACAAGGTTTGAGCAGGGTCGTTTATTGGTTCCCGACCCTCTATGCCCCAACGTAGATGCGAACTTGCAACTTTTCCATGATGTTTCGTCATTTCTCCTTTTAAAGGAGTGACCTGATTCGCCAAGCACCCTGCTATCGCCAGGAAATTTTCAGCGCCGAGAACTACGTGAAGCACATCCGAACGGCCCTGGACTATCTTCACGCCAATGTGCCTCGGGCTTTTGTCAACGTAGTGGAGGTTCTGGACGTGACGCTCGTCAAGGAGTTGAAGGATGGCAGTCCCACCTGCTCCGTGCTGCTCGGCTCCATGCTCTGCAAGTGTCCGGCCTATCCGGAGAGTGCCGAGCAGGTGAGTCCCACCTGAGAACTAGAAGCCTGACAGTAACAACTGAGCTATAGAAAAATAATCCGTAGATGATGCCATTTATGGCAATGCTGGAGCACATAATGAGTCTTGCTAAATGAGACGGAATATGTTCTCTGAAGTTCGAACTCCAGACCTGTCGGTCAGGTTGAGTCCGGAGCTGTACCTGCTGAGCTACTACCTCAACTTACGCACCCTGGTGATGGGGCAGTGGGCAATGGCACATCGTTTGGGGACACTAGACCTGCAGCCAGCGAGGAGGAAATTATGCCCATTCCGCTGGTGTGTCACACAGGTGTGTACATCTGACTTGACCTTTTCCATGTCAGTCATGTCACTCAAACTCTCACTGTGCTTTTGCGCTTGCTCCTCAAGGCAGTGTACACTTTTAATTGCACGACTAGCCACAAAGCCTTCTCTCCGCGGCTGTGCCCTAAATAAATGTGGCCTCGCAGCGAAATCGAGCTCAGGGACCTTGGTGCGAGAGGCAAACGCTATAGACGGCTTTGCCACTAATCCACCAGAGTGATGTAGCTATGTCTATTTATTGGTGAAGCAACTCTCAATGAAATATCTACAAGCTTTAATGGTGCAGTTGCTAGCCTTTGATCAGACTTTCCGTGCCCTCAAAGCCTGCCAGTCTTCAGCTGAAAGACTCGACTTAACTCTTTCAACATCAGGAGCAGGAGATTATCAACCTGCAGAAGGACTACCAGCGACTACTTGGCGAACTCATCGACTCTGGACGATATGACACTCGCGAAGACTTCACCGTGGTCAACCAGCCGTTCCTGCGCGACAGCCAGCCGCCACGCATCGACGGCAAGATCGACTTCAGCTTCTTTGCGCCCGACTGCTTCCACTTTGGCGAGCGGGGCCACGATGCAGCCGGCAAGGGGCTGTGGAACAATATGGTGCGTGTTGTCACTGGCTTGTGAAGGAACCACTGTGGAAGTGAAAACAATTGATTAACACGAATCTTTCATGTCAATTCCAGCTCGAACCGGTTGGCAAAAAGTCGTCCAACTGGGACCCGGATGGAAGCTTCTCGTGCCCCACTGAGGTGAGCCCCACTCCAGTACACCCACTTATCACTTGTTGTCTATGTTAGATTCTGAGGTGAGCCCACTCCCCAGTACACCCACTTATCACTTGTTGTCTATGTTAGATTCTGAGGTGAGCCACTCCCCAGTACACCCACTTATCACTTGTTGTCTATGTTAGATTCTGAGGTGAGCCACTCCCCAGTACACCCACTTATCACTTGTTGTCTATGTTAGATTCTGAGGTGAGCCACTCCCCAGTACACCCACTTATCACTTGTTGTCCATGTTAGATTCTGAGGTGAGCCCACTCCCCAGTACACCCACTTATCACTTGTTGTCTATGTTCGATTCTCAATCAGCAATCCTGCACTGATTTCCCCTCAAACAGGCCCGGCCCTACCTGATGACCAGCAAGAACTCGGCGTAAATCAAAAACCAAACTTTTTGACCAGTGCAGGCTGTCACTGCGAGACCTCGTTTAATAAATAGGATCAGTTAAAATGGATTGCATAGGCACGAAGAAGTGTCTTTGTGTGCTTTGGTTTTTCATCCTTTGGAACGTTTTAAAACCCATAGCTCTATCGGAAGTGTCGTTACCAAAGCGTGTTTTTTTATCTACGTCCTAGCTCGATTATTTTCTTAATCTTCGTTCAATCTGAGATATAGAATTTCCTGAGCAAAAGCCAACCCCAATGACCGAAGCTTAGTCGGTCATTGCGCAAAGTAAGAACTCTTGAGAACATTACTAAAGAATTTAGATGATCCGATGTTACAAGATTTCCACCGAGACAGTTTGCTTAAACAAAGAGTTCTTATTAAGATAATAACTGTAATGCTAAAATGTACATTTGAAATTGAAGGGCTGATCGAGTCAGAACAATTAGAGTAAAAATTAGTATTCGTACTTTTTTCATATGAATTTTTCTAGAGTTGAAAAAATGGGTACAAGCTATAAGAGGGAGTGAATTAAAAAGCGATTTTTAACATAGCCGTGAAAAAATTAATTTGACATGACAAGCAACTATTGTTTGTCATCAATCGAATCACATCACATATCTTGGATATTAATAGCCAAACACAAGCGACTGTTTCTTGTTAGGTTTCTGTTCATTTAGTAGCAAAACAACCAGCATTCACACAATGGCTTCGGATACGACCATCATCCTTTGTGATGATCGTGATGATGATGATGATGGTGATGGTGATGGTGATGATGGTATGGATCATGATCGACTTCATGGTAATGATGATATTGATGACCGCAGTTGCAGCAGCATGTCGAAATCTCCTGTTCCCAGCACTTGTGCTCTAAAAGGCAGCAAAAAATCGAATGGTGTGGGTTGTCATTATGATCTTTTCGTTTTTTATTAATTAATATTCGACGTTTGTACTCACTTTTCATCTTCCTGAGTGACTTCAGCGATTTGGGGAAGTGATCAAACGAAGCTCCCCCAGAAGCAGCCAAGCCGATGAAGTCCAGAACCTAATCAGAAAAAATTTAGATAACTCTGTGCGACTTTTCGTTAAATTGTCAAGAAGTCAAGAAACGCTAGTGCTCACCTCGCTGACAGAAGTCTTAGCAGAGAGGTTCATTACCGCACCGCCACTTTCTTTGGCCAGGTAGCGAAACTCCCCAGAGTAGACTGCGGGTCCGCACAGATTTCCAGTGGCGATCACAAACAGCCGGATGTGTTTCGACTTCAAAAGCGTAGCTACCGCCACCTTCTTGCCGGCGTCCTTCGCCGCGGCGTCTGTGAACAGGACGAGAACTGAGTTCCACCGAGCCAGTTTGGCAGCGTCTTCAATCGCCGACATCGCGAACTCTGGACAGTCACCACCGCCCGTCGCAGTGATGGTATTCAGGAAGTCGACTATGACTGTCTTGTCTGCTGACCGGATCACGTTCTTGACGTACGGGTCGCCGTATCTACCTATGACGTAGTCAACAAAGCGCACGTTCTTGTCAATAATATTGGCCACGTTGGTGCGGACGGTGAATATCTCTGCGGCCATCGAGCCGGTGTCGTCGATGATGAAGCCCAGAGAGCCGGCCTTCTTTGCTGGGCACTGGTGTCGCATCGGGCAGACCTTCTGGTGAAAGATCAATCGCTTGAATCCGGGAGGACATGGCACTGAAACGGTTTCATCAGTTTTCCGCAGTAATATCTGTCTTCATAAGCATGGCATACATAAGCATATGTAAGTATACTTACGTTTCTTCCTCTGGCATCTCCGTTCGACAACCATGTTGCAGCAATCTGGAATGTACGAAGGAATGGTTTTTATGAAAGTTATGTTTCAGATTAGATTAAATTCAATGCAAAGGTGTTTAGATGGCTTCATCCGAAGTTATACTTTTCAGTAATAAAAACTTTGAACTTACGTTTTGGTCTCAATGCTTTGAGACCATACTCGTCTTTAGGAAACTCGTCGAAAGATACATCTCCTGCCGCAGCCTTCTTGATGAATGAAAGAACCTGCAAAACAGAAGGCCGCTGCTATTAGAAGCTATCTTGCTTTACTTGATACAGAATATGGATGAATAACTCACTTCGGACACTGACGACTTGAGAGGCAGGTTCATGACGGCGCCACCTGTCTTCTTAGCTAAGTAGTGATACTCGTTTGAGTAGAGACTGCCGCACAGATTGCCCGTTGCCACAACGAACAGTCGACTCTTCTTGGACTTAAAAAGCGCCGCAACGGAATTCTTCATCTTGGCGTCCTTGGCTGATGCGTCAGTGAACAGGATGATGATGGACTTCTTCAAGGCCTTATTCACAGCGTCCCGCAGAGCGGACATGGAGTACTCTGGGCAGTCGCCACCCCCCGAGGCACTGATTGCATTCAGGAAGTTGACGATCGTCACTTTGTTTTTGGATCGGATCACGCTTTTCACGTACGGATCGCTGAACTTTCCGATCACGTAGTCTTTGAATAGCTTGTTGGCCGAAATAATGGTATTGATGTTGGCCTTAACTGCACTGATCTCGCTGCTCATCGATCCAGAGTGATCGATCACAAAGCCAAGAGAGCCGAATCTCGGTGGCTGAGGTGGCCGAGGCCTGCACAAGCGGCAGACCTTCTTCCTCACTTCGACTCGTTCGTAGCCGGGCGGACAAGGGCATTCGCCCTGTTGGACGCAGACCAGATTCTCAACGACAGCTTTGCATGAGCAGGCTGAAGGGAGAGGAGATCAATATGAAATAGTTTTCATCGTTGCTTGGACAATGTCATTGAAACAATAAGAGAAGGAGAAGACATGACTCACTTCCGTTAGCGATCTCCTTCAGATCAACTAGTGTGGTAGGCATGCCTCGGATAAACTGGATTCCGAATGCGGCAAAGTTCTCGATGTATCGCATGACAAGGCCCACATCGGCTTTATTCGGGGTTTTGTAGATCGTGCCGTTCGTGGCAGTCGTCAACCGGCTGAATTCATCTCCTTGACCGCACAGTGACCCGGTCGCCATCAAGTTCAGTCTAATGTTCTTTGACAGCAGCAACGCTTTCAAACTGGGCTCCAACGCCAGATCCTTGGCGCTGGCGTCGGTAAAGACGAAGATCACGGAGCCGTCGCTGACCAGATTCGCCACATCGCGAATGCCGTGCAGCGCCATCTCAGGACAGTCGCCGCCACCGCTGGCTGAGATGCTGCCAACAAATGAGTTGATTGTCGCGATATCACTCGACTGGACCACTTGAGCAGTGTATGGGTCGTTGAATGTACCGATCACAAACTTGTCGAAAATTTTGACAGTGGCAGCTGTAATTAAACAGGTTGCAATTTATGTTCGTTTCAGTTGAAATGGGCTGAAAGTCTCAACTATATCTTGGAAAGCCACTGAATTCGGCGTAAAAGCGGTGGATGAACTCACCGACAACGGCCTGGATACTCGACTTCACAGACGCGATCTCCGTAGACATGCTCCCAGACCGGTCGATGGCGAATCCCAGTGACACATTGTAGTACTCGCGATCTCCAGGGTTTGTGATGACAATGGTGCGGTTCAGACCGACACAGGAGCAAACCAGCTTTTTGTCATAGGTGCAGTTCTTGGAGGGGCAGGAGCTGCAGGCTGGATCTGAAACGGAGCATTGCTGGCAGTTTTCAGTTTCTAAAAGGGACAAAAGCCATGCTCCTAAATTCTATTACACTAACAACCCAAAGTTCGACAACTTTTTAGTGAAGTCAAGCCTTCTATTTGATGAATGTTTTTCTAGATGACCTAAATTTCGTCAGCTGACTCAGCAAGAACTCACCGAGTTGAGCTGCAACTCCAACGATTAGCAGGGCTGACAGCAAGTGCAGCGGAAGCAGCTTGGAAGAGAACTTCATGCTTGGAGACTTTCCACTAGGCTTCAAATTCAGAAAAACGACCGTCCTTCACAATTACGAGTAGCTAGATTGATGCAAATCAAAGACCAGCTTTGAACCAGTTTGAGAATCGAGTTGTTGCTCATTTATAGGCGCTCCAATTGTTTTTTATTTTTCTGAAAGCAATCGCAAATCGCGAAAATATTTTCATTTGATGTTTATCCACCACGTTTTCTGTGCTGTTTATTTCGTTTCCAACAGGTTTCGACACAATGGAGCAGTCCTTCTGCTATTTTTATCGTTGCCCATTTTCTACCAGTCGCATCTACGTTGAACTTTTAACTTCGCTGCGAAACAATAGCTCGGAAACAAAATTGTGTCTAAGGAAAAGCGCAATTCTTTTTATTCAGAAGTCAAGCTCCGAGCTCAAACTTAGAGTGAAATCCTAGTTTTTTCAACAATGAACTAATAAAACAGAAAGCATATTTTTCTGCTCTTTCAATTGAGAAACATAGGCTTTATCAGTGGAAAGACACATGGGGAATTTCAAATACCCACATTTTTCTTTTTTCTTTCTCCTAAAATATTTAAAGGAATCGCTATGAAAAGCCGCAACACGGGCTAAAATTTTCCGCTCTATCTGATGACACAACTTCCAGAATCACAAAACATCGGCATCGTCGAGATATTCAAGGATTCTCGTCGGCGTGTCTGGTGGCAAAAACCACAAAATAAGCGAATATTTCCTGCTCACAAAATTTTATCATGTGATCATGTTAGCTACGGCTACTATTTTTGACTAAATTGTATTGATTATACTTCGGGTGTGTCATAAGTAATGTCACTGAGGGTAAAACAGACCAACTAACAATCGCAGATGAACGAAACTGCATCAATCAACAACATAGTGTCCCCCAATATCAATCACCCTCTGGCAGTGCTCGTACAGCTTCTCTACCTCAGCCTGCAGGTGTTTTTCCTCCAGCTGTCGGAACCAGTGCAACGCGGCTTCTTTGACCTCATCATGGTTTGCGTGAGTTGGAGATGGAGACGTGAGATGGAGATCCTCTGTCAAGATGCGATGGACTGTCTTGAAATCAATCTCCAAGCAGTCCGCTAGCTCCCTGACAGACTGCCGCGGGTCTTCCTTGACCAGGTCGCTGATGACTTCGATGTTCTCTATTGTCCTGGTTGAACATGGCCGTCCAGATCTGGCGGCATCTCCCAATTCGAACCCAGGATCAGTAAAGTTCTGAAACCACCTGTAAATTGTCCTGCGAGTTGGGCAGTTGTCTGGCAGTGTGTTCCGGAGATCCTCCTCTACTTCAGGTGCAGATTTTCCAAGCTTGAAGCGAATGAAAGCGTAGAACTGGATGTGCGTCTTGTCGTGATTCATGTTGAGTTTTGCTCGTTGCAAAAATAAGATTTCATCGCGTTGCGCTTGCTAAATCTGATTAACAAATTCTTGCGACAGTTTTGGCCATAGACATTAAAATTGCTGCTCAGGTGTGGTGGCAACTTCTCAATAAATGTACTTTCAGAATATAATATATTTGGATGATTATTGCTTTGGGTTCCCGCACAACAACCACAGTGATATTACTTATGACACACCCGTAGTATGTTCATTTATACACTTTTGAACCGATATGAATTTGCCAAAGAGGTTTATTCAGATTCTTTTTTGTCCTTGTCACCGGGGTCTTCGACAAGAATCAATGAATATCTCGATGATGCTGGCTTGTACGGCTTTGAAATTTAGTTATTTAGTTCATCGTAAAATGAACTAATTAATTCGAAGTTAATTCGACTGCAATAGAATCGGCCAGGTTATGGAAATCCAGTCTCGAGCGAAGACATACCTGATGCTGAGCGAAGTTGAGGTATTCGGAAACTACGCCTTACATACGCCTATTGCATGGCGCATCTGAAGGCTGCGTATAGCTGTTCAGTCCATGGACTGGGGGATGCCACACCAACCCTCAATTCCCAATTACCCCAGCTGATGCTAGCACTCATTTAACAGCTGAGTGAACTTCAGCAATGCAGAGTAAAGTGTCTTGCTAAAGGACACAAATTGTTCGGGTGGAGTCGGGAATCGAACCCGAAACCTTCAATTCATGAGTCCGACGATCTAACCTCAAGGCTACAAACTCCTCCAACTGAAATTCGCTGCAAACAATATAAAATCACATTTCAGGCCTCCTGACCCTGCATGACTGCTCGACCCAGACGCCGTGCCAATGAGCTATCGACAACAACTTCAACCAGCGCTGGCCCAGCAAGTTGTGCGCCCACACGCAGCAGCAGAAGAACCCTTGCTCATGTGTGGACCCGTTTGCTCAAGGTACCTGAAGAATCTCGTCATCAGGGTCGACGGACACGTGTGCGCGGCTTATACATATAGAAAAAAGGATGCATCTCATCCTCATCTAATGGAATGTGACGGTCCAACTGGCGGGTCTGTGATGCTCTGGCTTCTTTCTAGAAATGGGCGCAGGAAATGAAAACTTCCAATTAGGCAGCCAGCCAGCATAAGCATCTCACTCAAGTCAGGCTAACACAAGAGTATCTCACTCAAGTCAGTCTACCACAAGAGTATCTCACTCAAGTCAAGCTACCACAAGAGTATCTCACTCAAGTCAGGCTACCACAAGAGTATCTCACTCAAGTCAGGCTACCACAAGAGTATCTCATTCAAGTCAGGCTACCACAAGAGTATCTCACTCAAGTCAGGCTACCACAAGAGTATCTCACTCAAGTCAGGCTACCACAAGAGTATCTCACTCAAGTCAGGCTACCACAAGAGTATCTCACTCAAGTCAGGCTACCACAAGAGTATCTCATTCAAGTCAGGCTACCACAAGAGTATCTCACTCAAGTCAGGCTACCACAAGAGTATCTCACTCAAGTCAGGCTACCACAAGAGTATCTCACTCAAGTCAGGCTACCACAAGAGTATCTCACTCAAGTCAGGCTACCACAAGAGTATCTCACTTAAGTCAAGCTACCACAATATTTTTTTGTTTTGCCGGAAAGTCGGTCACCGAGAATAGTTTTCTATAGCATCAAAAAGAGCATGTTTTCGTTTTCTGTCTTATTTTTGGAACTTTTATGCAATAACAATCTTGCGCTCAGAGTGTTAAGCGTGGCACAAGTGATGGCTGTCTAGCTCGCATTCTTTGTGGCCCATTGTTGGCTACTTTTATCGTCTTCGCAAATTAGGTGAATAGTGAAGAGCTCTTACAGACAGAGACAGAGAGGAGCGAGTTAACAATGAAGAAACAGGAACAGGCAAACAATGGCTGGCCAAAATACTACGAGTAGATCGGGAGTAAACAAAGAGAGAGAGACTGAGAAACAGGCCTTTGACGAGATCGAATACGGTTTGGATTTGCAAGCCTCGCTTTGAACTCGATTTCGTAGAACTTACGAGGTGCGGTCAAGTTCAAGTGAGACAGTCTCGGCAGCCTCGTTATTAAACACTTTAGAGGAAAGCAGATGATTTATTCTAAAAGAGCATGAATTTTAACATACAATTAGCAAAACTTCAGTTAAAAAAAACTAGCAACAACTGTACGCTTTCTCATTGAACAAAAGTACAGATCGAGAGACCCCAAAAATGGGGTACTATTGCCCAGAAATATTGGATGTTCTTGTCGCTTCTTCAATTTTCTAAATGTCAACGTCAGAAAAGGCCTCATCTCCGTCCTCTGCTATCTTCGAGCCCTTCTCGACGTAGTTGCCCTTCAGTAGTCGACACACTTCTTGAGCCGCTCGATCCACTTGTCAAAGGCTGAGGCGAAGGCACCTGGCGAAAGGCGGCTGCAGGCTCGCTCCCACTCCACCTTGACGGTGTCTCCGCTGATGGAGACGCCCCCCAGCTCCCCCTTGATCGTTGGGAAGAGGAAATAGTCAGCTGGCGCCAGGTCTGGGGAGTAGGGAGGATGATCGGGACAACCTGTTAGGCCGCTCTGCCATTTTTTGGTTCTTGTGGCTGATGCACTTTATCAAGTTGTAGCTAAGGCAGAAGTCGATGAAAAAAACTGATTTTGTTGTCACTGATTGTCTATTAGTCTAGCTAAAATATGAAACACTTGTGAAGATGATCGGTGGGATTTACCATAGATATTGCGTTTGTCTCACTTGAACTTGACCGCACCTCGTACTTCATACGCATTCTGCACACTAGGAAGTGAAGATTACGAAAGCATTCTTTTTTATTTCGTTTTTTACCTCCTCATTTAAGCATGAAGGTGCGTAAGTAGAAGGTGTGGTTTGCAGCGATCTGCGAGGTAACTGTATCCAAACTTGATTAAAAGAAATCTCGATGTGAAAGTCCTCATTTCCGGCACTAACCAGGAGACCCAGTTGATGTTGAGCATAGTGTCCCTCTAGCAGCCGATTATCTCTCACTCTCGGCCTAAGCAACGGTCTTAGCAACCCGGGCCCTAGCCTCATTAGATTTTTGTTATGGAGTCTAGAACAACAAGGCATGGTGGCAGAGCTACTTTTAGTAGTCTCTACCACAGAACTCCCTGGCCGAGCCCAGAGCAGACAATGGGACCTTGACTAACAAGCCAGCTACCAAACCATCACAAGCGTTTCAGGTGGCTCTTAAGTGCAACTTTTGGCCAATTTTGAGAACTCAAAATTAGCGTGTTGACCTTGGACGGCTTGGCGTTGACCTTGGACGGCTTGGCGTTGACCTTGGACGGCTTGGCGTCGACCTTGGACGGCTTGGCGTTGACCTTGGACGGCTTGGCGTTGACCTTGGACGGCTTGTCGTCGACCTTGGACGGCTTGGCTTTGACATTGGACGGCTTGGCGTTGACCTTGAACGGCTTGGCGTTGACCTTGTGCGGCTTGGCGTCGACCTTGGGCGGCTTGGCGTCGACCTTGGGCGGCTTGGCGTCGACCTTGGGCTGCTTGGGGTTGTTTACTTGTTTCCTGAACCGTGCGGTGCGCTTTAAATCCTCGCACTACCGAGACGGCGGAGGGTGGGCGCTGGGGCAGGGCGACACTTAAGACGGGGCAGAGAGAGAAATGTGGGGGCGGGCTGACCAATCATGCGCCGACCCGGAGACACGCAAAACCGGTTTGCGTCAGCCAAACTGGATTGGTGGGGGCTAAAGCCACGCAGGACTGAGGGTGGGTGGGCATGCCTACACAGAGCCACATAGGAGGGCGCGAGAGAAGCATAAGCAATTATTATTATTATTATTATTATTATTGAGGTGCGCACGCCGATTAGGTGCTGATTTTTTTGCTTATTTTATGTTTCAGGTTAAACAAATCGATTTTTTTAAGAGAAAGCGATAGGAAAAAAGTAGCATGCGTAATTTTAGGTTAATAAAATATTTGAAAAAAACAAATTTTTGAAATAAACAAAGGCATTAAAACAAAAAATGAAATATTGAAATTTAAAGAGAAAATTAAAACTGACCGAAAGGAGAATAGCTATTGTGTTTTTGCATTCTAACTATGGGCCTCAGGGCAGTGGCTTTTTATCTAGCTTTAATTATGCTTTCTATGAAGTCCACAAAAATTTCTGTTAATTCTGTGCTTTCCTGTGTCATTAAATACACAATTTTGTCATCAGCTGTTAGGCTTTCGAAATTTCGAACAGTACCTGCTACTTTCTCTATGAATTTATTTCTAATTGGAACATAAACGGACCAATCGCATCTAAAGAGAATATGAGTTTCGTTCTCTACCTCGACTCTACATTTTGGGCATGTTCTGTTTTCATAGGCGATTTTCGGTCTTACAGTGCGCAATGTCTCACAGGCCAGTTTGTGGTTTCCTAGACGAAATCGGGACATTGTGCGCCTTTGTTCTGGGTTAGAGATTAAAGAATTAGAGATAAGCAATTAGAGAAGTCCAAAATTGCGAGGACAAGCTTGGCTGGAACAGGATTGGGGGTGGGTGGGCCAGACGTGTCGGGAGGGCACAGCGCACTTTAGACGGAAGGGGGCAAGGACGAAAAACAAAACAAGGGACTTGGTTCAGCTCAGAACATGCCAGTGCCCACACGCCGACTGCGAATATACTCGTATTATCGCAGGCACTAGTTCGATCACAGTGAATTTAAAATGTGACATAAATTTATTATACATGTATATACGAGGTATTTTAGTTTTCCGATTTGTTCAAAGAACTTAAACAATCGTAAAATGCACTCAAATCCTCTTGTTGTCGCTAGCTGTGAGAGTCTGCCTTACCCGAGTAGGGAGTTGCTGAGTTCTATTATTAGAAACCCGTTGGCGGTTAAGCCTCATCTGTCGCAGCCTCAGCAGTCGTATTTTTTAAAAACAAGGTCAAGACTGCTATTAGCATTTTAGGGCATTCGGCAATGACATTGCTTGCTGCCCTATTGTGTTTCTGTCCACTGAAAACTGTGCAAAAACAATTCCTGAGCTAGAAAGGGTTCGACCGAATAGCAGTTGGGTTTGTTGTTTTGCTTTTGGCGCACGTTTTCAGCAATGGAGGATGGAAACACGCTTTCCGCGGGATGCTTGTTGTTATTTTTCCACACCCAAGCTGTGCATTTAAAAATGACAGAGCTGGGTTTTGTCCGACCAAGCTGCGCACCGAAAAGCTGCTACTATCTACGATAGAACAATTTTTTGATTTCTCGGCATGAATTTGAAGCTGCTAATAGTCGGCTCTGCGACTCTCGTACTACTGATTGGCATCGATGCGATTGGTAATTAACTTGGAAATCAACAATGTTTTGAAAATATTCCAGAGAGAGTAATCATAATAATATTACTTTCAGGCGGGCTGCAGGCAATGACACATCATTTGGTGACACTAGACCCACAGCCCATTCCGCTGACTCCTGAGCACACACGCACACAGGTGTGTACATCTGCCCTTGACTTCCTCATCGTCAGGCAGTGTACACTTCAGTGTGCCTTGGAGGTTGGCCCTCAAGGGTGTAAATTGCGCAACAAGCCTCCAAAGCCTTCTCTCCACGGCTACGCCCCAAAATGAATGTGGCCTCCCGCGGAATCGAGCTGACGGACCTTGGTGCATGAGGCAAACGTGTTTACCGCTCTGCCACTCATCCCCGAGAGTAGCACTTTGAACTCCACTGAATTTCTGAGTAAGAGACTGAGAAACCTTCACCTGCCATTCATTTTCGCGCGCAGCTGCCTCCTGCCCCAAATGCAAGCCGTGTTCAAAGCACTGCCCGCCCGGACAGCGGCCAGTGTACGTTACACATAGCGTGTGCAAGCCGCACCCCTCTGGTCACTGCGGCGGTGGCGGGCCGCATCCTCGGCCGAAGCTCGGCAGCCTGGGCTTCGTCATTGACGACACCGGCTCCATGGGCGACGATATCGCCGGAGTGAGAGCCAGAATCTCCGACATCATGGCTGGCAATAAAATGTTCCGAGACTACATGGTCGCCCGCTTCGGCGATCCCTACAAGCGTCGCTTGCTGCACTCGGCCAACCCGGCAGCCGTGCGCAGGTTCATCAACGCCATCCGGCCCAGCAAAGGCGGCGACTGTCCGGAGTACTCGATGTCAGGCATCCGGGATGCAGCCAACGCGGCTCGGCCTCGCTCCGTGCTCTACCTTTTCACCGACGCCTCGGCCAAGGACGCTCGACTCAAGTCCGCTGTAGCCGCCCTGCTCAGGCGCAAGAAGACTCGTCTCTACGTGGTGCGGTCAGGCAACCTATGCGGAAAGGCTTACAAGGGTGAATACGACTACCTTGCGAAGGCTTCTGGTGGAAGCGTCATTAAGCTGAGCAGCAAGGCGCAAGTTAAATTGGTAGGTATTTTTTCTTTCACACTGCAGGGTGCATCCTTTTCGTTTATCTACTCGAAGAAAAAACGGTGGGAAATTGAACTTTCTTGATAAAATATACCCATGAGAACTTGCTTTTACCTGTGTCTATTGAAATACGAATAGTTTATAAATGGCCTACAAGGTGATGCGGTACATTGGCTTGGCTTCGGCAGGAAGAGTTCCATTCAAGCTGCCGAGCACAGTCGCTAAGCTGACTCACATCAAGCCAGGTAGATTGCTCGACTTAGGCCTCGTTATGCTCTAGCGATAAAAAATTATTCGGTAATTTAAATCGCGTTGCAGGGTGCTGTAGATTTGTCGGAAAATACATCTGCAAAAAACACAAGGGTGGTGAGTGCCAACCAAACAATGTCCTGTCCACATAATCTTGAGGGGCTCCAAGACTCTATCAGACCTCCCCTCCCATCGCAAGGCATTTGCCCGCGTGGCTATCGCCGAGTCGTGAAGCGCCGTCGCATCTGCCCGTCCTGCGGCGGCGGATGCCCAGGGCCTCATCCGCACCGCCTGGGATCTCTCGGCTTCGTCATTGACGTCACCGGCTCGATGGGCACTGAGATCTTCTCCGTCAAGTCCAGCATCGGTTCGGTTGTCGCAGCCAATCGTCGCTTCAAAAACTACGTCCTGGCAACCTTCGGCGATCCTTACAAGCGACAGGTGATTTGCCTGACCATTGTCTGTTGACCATTGTCTGACCAAATCTGTTTCCTTGATTCTGCAATACGATCCAGCACAGTGATGACTTCCGCCTCCAAACGGTTTTCAGGTGAGCGCTACGACAAAGAAGTCGGCCGTGCTTCAGTTCCTGAAAAGTATCCACCCCAGCGGAGGCGGCGACTGCCCCGAATTCTCCCTGTCCGGCGTTCGTGACGCGGCCAGCAGCGCCCTGCCCAGATCGGTTCTGTTCCTGTTCACAGACGCCTCGGCCAAGGATGCCAATCTGAAGCTGTCCGTAGCAGCGCTGTTGAAGCGGAAGAAGACCCGTCTATTCATTGTGAAGACTGGCAACCTGTGCGGCAGCGCGTACAAGGGCGAGTACGACTACCTGGCCAAAGCTAGCGGTGGCAAAGTGATCTCTTTAACTAGCAAAGAGGGCGTTGCCAGCGTAAGCGGCTGCCGAATGCGATACTTTTCTGATTAAAAAATTACAGAAACAAAAAACAAATAAGCCCACAACAAATTGTTTCTTCTGTTGCCAGGTAATGAATTTCATGAAGATGGCGGTCGCTGGCAAGACATCATTCTCCGCTATTCCAAAAACTCTGGAAAAGCTGAAGAAGTTCAAACCAAAAAGAGGTGGGTGAATGATTGCTCAGCCGTTTTTCAGACGATAAGCTTTAGGTCACTCATTTATTCCTTCGATTTACAGGTGCGAAGTGCTACACGGAAATTCTGATCACCTGTCGGCGCTCAGTCTAGGTTCTGCGTTGCGAAGAAATGCTACTTTTTTAAAACGAATTATCAAGAATGGAATTTCGAAAAAATGTTTAAACTTACGCCAGTAATTTCTGTTGAGAACTAACATACAAATGCAGTGCAAAAGGAATACAGCTATCCATTTCTCTTTGTACTTTTTCTGAATTTCTCTGCTAAAAGAACACTGGCCATCAAAATTCAAAATTCAGGCTTGCAGAATACTGTACTTGTAGTTCAGGATGTGGTATAAGATATTGTTAAACGTTCGGTATGAGCTGCTTAATTGGCCTTTTGAGTGGCGTCACATTTAGGCTAGGACAACCATGCCAGCCAACAACAAGTGCAGCTAGTGTACCTGACGAAAAAATATTATGTGGAGATCAGCACCCCAGGTTTGAGTACTAAAATGTCAGCAGAACGGGCAGGCTAGCCTCCTCAAGATGCTTTCTCGCTGACGTTTGCGAGTTTGATATATGACTGATGCTTCTTAAAGATGAACAATTGGAAATTGGAAATCATCAGACAGTCCCTCGGGTCCAGTCTACTAGTTTTAAAACCAAAGGCTTACTCAAGCACTGCTTGCTTTTTCTTGTAGTGAACTTTCTTTAGGGACATTGCATGTAGCTTTCGATGAATCAGGCCATTCTCCAGCGAAAATTGGTGGGAAACATCCCCCACCGCCTCCTCGCTCCGTGCGGCTCGACTGTTGCCATCTGCCGCGTGTGCTCTTGAGTAGAGAACTCCAAGAGTAGTGTATAGAAATAAGTAAAAAGATCAGCTGACTAAACTCGCATTTTTTGTAGCGATGTGCGGTAAAAACCAAACAAGAGAGTATCACAATTTAGTTACATTAAGCACAACTGAGTAGTGAAGTGCGCTTTTTGTTACCATAATGCAACGAATTTTTGCGATCCGCATTGTTAAAAGAGCGAATTAGCCAGCTGACTGAGGATGCCAAATACAAAAAGTTAGCCAGGAAGTCAGGAAGCAGTCTGGAGTCAGTGTACAACCACCCGGTAGGGTGAGGCCAAAACGTGGCGCATCTCGGGACCCAGCTTGATGGCCACAAAGTAAGCTCCTGGCACCGAGGGCGTGTAGCGAAAGCGGAACACATTGTAGGCGACCTCGTTGTATAGAAGATCTACTTTCGAAGGCCCGTCGATGGTCACAGTCAGCGGGCCGCTCTCATTGGTTGCGTGCGTCGGCAGCTGAACTTCGAAGCTGGTCTCGCGACCAGCCCAGCAACGCTCGATGCCCTCGCCGTAGACGTAGATGTCACTGTGGCGTAGCTGCGCCTGCGTTGATGATCGCGAAGGACAGAAAGTGAACAGCGTTCGGGGGAAATTAATTTGAGGGATAGGCTACTCTCTTTAGGGCTTAGCAATGATTGTTCCTTGCACCGAAATAGGCAACTATAAGAAATTAGATTGTATTAGCAAAAATGAAACGAAAAGAAAATTATATTCATTTCGTATTGCGGAGGATTTTTTATTATCAGTTGCCCTTTAAATAGGAATATAAAAGTAATTCACAGCGGTTTGGGTCCTGATGCATCTCTGGCATCATTTGTGATTAACCTGCTAGGAGGCATTTTTTCCACTCAACTGAGCACAAACTCACACGCATCGGTGTCTACCTGTTCATTAGTAAACATACTGTCACCGAGGTTCAGGTGTCGCGCTGAACTAAACCAGGCGCCAGACGAAGAAGCGTTTGCAGCGTTTGAATCCGAGTTAAAGAGGCCGCGGGAGTCTGGGAAGAAGGACCCGCTGGCACCGATTGCGTTGCCGACAACTTTTACTGGAATCGGATTGAGGATGTCAGTTCCACCGGCTGAGACACGCATCAGGTAATCCCCCGGGGCAAAGAATGTATACGACAGCTGGTACTCTCGAGGACTCCGTTCTTCTAGGTCGACATCGACCTTTTCCGGGCCGTCGAACGAAACGATCATGGACTTCATGAGGTCGCCTCCGTCGGCTGAACGAAGACTGAGCTGATAGCAGCACCCCACAACTGATAGCGGAGCCACCTGTCGGCTGAACGCTAATCGACCGTCAACAATGTGCTGCCCGGAGTAGGCGCCACCCTGCTGCATCATAGATGATACATTCGATGCGCGGTGCTGATTGAGGCGAAGACCCATGCTGAGGCCATCCGGGCGCCTCAGGCCGTCAGAGTCGACGAAGAATGGAAATGGGGATCCTGTTATAAAGTCAGATTATCACTGCTTTGTATGAAGATCATTCACAAACAGCTAATCACTACTTATCTAGTATTCAGTAGTATTGCCATGATGCGACTTAAACCCACCTTTAATCCGCGCTCCCTGATAAAATATGTCAATCAGGTGCTTCCCGACCTGCAGTGGCGTGTACCCGATGGATATCTTGTGGTCCTGGAGCACCACTCGGTCTGGCTGGTGCTGCTGTCTGTCCGGCGTCTCGATGACAACCACCAGGTCTTCGGCGCCAGCGCGGCTGGGCAGCCTGACGCCCGCGTCTGGTCCAAGAAGCATCTCTGAGCTGACAGCCTTGGCAGATTGAGCAGAATATTCTTGACGAGTAGTCGTTGAGCAGAAACAAGCGTGGAAATAATTGCGAGTTGCTGTGGCCTTGCTTGTAAATACCGCATGGGAACTTTCCCACGGTCCAAAGGCTTGCCAGCTTTTGGGTGCGGCTGAGCCCGCAGGCTAATTGGGCGTTGGCTGACTTCTCCAGGAGAATATCAAGAAAAAATGCCACTGTTTTCCATGCGAGAGTTACTTTGTATCGGGGGTAGTAAAGCTGTACTTTAAGAAATTTACAATCGTAGAATTTGTAACGAGTAACGGGATACCCGCGTCTGTATCAGATGTCTCATCAATGCTGGCGGCTTGCTGGCTGCAGCCAGTGTCAAGTCAAATTTCAAAGGAAGTTCTCATTTATCGCAGTTCTTCCTCCACATACCCAAACTGAAAGAAATGAAGTAAAGGCCGGCTTCTTCAGCGTGTCATGTGACATTTGTCTAGCAGCAGCTGACATTTGTCTAGCAGCTCGCATGGCGATGAGGCCACCTGCTTCATTGATCGCTTGCAAGATGGCGGGTTTTAACGCTAAGCGTGGCTGAAAGTAGCCAATCTGCTTTTGTGACCTTACCACGCATCTGCCCGGGACTAATCTTCTTCTAGATGTCAGATTTTATTATCCCAGGTAAATCTTGGCTGCTTAAATTCCACCTGTCAATATTGCGAGTTTTTCACCACGGCCCGGAAAGAGTTAACAGACGATAGACAAGCTGCGAACAATACTGGACCCAAGATGTACCACCATCAACATCGACGCAGAGCAGCTTCAGTCCAACAAGTCTCAAACTGAGTATAGATAAATACCAAAAGTAAAAAAAATCATTAGAAAATGACGAACATTAAAGTAGACTCAAACGAGTACTTTGCAGTCGTGCATCAGGAGATAAACTTCAGGACGTGTTTCATCACCGCAAGAAAATAATAAAGAAATCAGGTCGCACATACTCGAATAGGCAGTACGGTAGAAGCTCCACTGTAACGTTTTGCACTAGTGTTGCAGGCCTTGCACTAGTGTATTTTCTAAGCCTCAATCAAGTGCATCGGATGGCCCATCTGTCTGAGCTATACACTGTCCACGGTAGTCCAATTAAGCGATGGTACAAAAGGCAAATAGAATGAATATGAATATAAGTGCTTGCTTTATCTCATCACTGCGCAGAGAACCGAGCGCAAAGAAACGGAGGAATATATATTGATAGGGACCAGCAGACAGCAAGCATGTGTGTGGCAAAGGAGAGATAAAAGACAGCACAGAGGCATAACAAAAAAGATGTTGCGCATTATGACACGATGACTATTAAGTAAAAAATTTAGGCAGAAAAAATCCAGTTTAAAGATAATCTTCACTAATTCACTTAGTCCAACACAAAAGCACTGTCACAATTATTTTAGATAGATTTAGCATTTTTAATCAACATAAATATCTAAAAGAACAGCGAAAAAATTGAATTCGATTTTCAAAGCCAAGGCGACCACGTCCCGATACAAATGGTGTCATGCTGCGCGAATGGATGAATTTTGTTTAAATTTTACTTCGAATTTTAGAACTATCTACTTTGAATTTTGTTTATTGCGGACAAATTTTTTTTATAGCAGTCGGGCTTTAGGAGGCTTAAAAAATATTTTTGTATCACGAATTTTAATACATTAGTACTTTAGTACTTTAGTACTTTAGTACTTTAGTACTTTAGTACTTTAGTACTTTAGTACTTTAGTACTTTTTTACATTGGTACTTTAGTACTTTAGTACTTTAGTACTTTAGTACTTTAGTACTTTAGTACTTTAGTACTTTAGTACTTTTTTACATTGGTACTTTAGTACTTTAGTACTTTAGTACTTTAGTAATTTAGTACTTTAGTACTTTTTTACATTGGTACTTTAGTACTTTAGTACTTTAGTACTTTAGTACTTTAGTACTTTAGTACTTTAGTACTTTAGTACTTTAGTACGTTAGTACTTTTTTACATTGGTACTTTAGTACTTTAGTACCACTGTGAGCCCGCTACGTCGCTGTCAAATTAGTCAAAATGTCCAGTGCGCGTACAGCCAACAATCTCTTTGTGATGTTTGGGAGGGAAAAGGTAGACATGCAAGAAAGTCGCCCAATCAAACCAACACTTGGACGATCAGACAAACAAGAATTACCTGCATGAATGAGACTGGCAGAAGCTGCGCTTTCGTGTTGAAATCAGAAAAAGAGTAAGTGCTCTCGATGCAAGTGCAATAGTATCAGAAAAATGACATGTTTATCAAGTCTATACATAGAGTTTGTGTTTTTTGCGAATCCCCTTTTTATTTTCCCGTAATCCCAACCCTAAAGCATCAAGTAAGCTCAAGTAATCTCTCTAACGGGAGTTTAAGGGTTGCCCTATCAAAAAAGTAAAGGTAGGCTTCAACTACAAACCCCAAGAGTGAACAACTTGTAAGAAAAAATCTGTAATTCCACATCAGTAATCTCGCATTTGATTTAAAGCAAATTAAGCCAACCAATCAAAAGTACAAGACAGTTGACATACAGGTGAAAAACTGACACAGAAGCGACAGAGTATCGAACAATAGTTCCACTTATCGATGGCGATGGAGGCTGCACAATAACATTCTTCACTCAGTAACTGGCGCATTGGGATTCGCCGCAGCCGCAGCCGCCGCAGCTGCAGCGGATGCCGCGCTCGCGGGCCGCAGCCGCCGCCGGCGCATGTACTCCATGATCTGAGTAGGCAGCTCCTGCAGCACGTCCTTGGCCAGGGCCACCTTGCTCCAGCGAACTCCGTCGGTGCCGTCAGCCGCTGGCCTGAGGTACTTGCGCAGCTCCACGAACTGCACGATGTCGCGGCAGGCCTTCTGGCCGCCCTCCTCCAGCAGCCAGACGTCCTGGTCGAGCAGCTCCATCTCTGAGGGAAATGGCTCGCGTGTTTCACTTGCGCCCAATCTGGGAACCCGCATAGAGCAAGGGAAGCGGCTAATTGTGGGCAAATCTCCTGTATCTGTTTTACAGAGTTCAAAGGACCCTGAGATCCAAGGCGAGGCAAGGCTTGGGGATAAATGATAATCTCAAAACAATCAATAATCAATAATAAATTGTTGTCGGAAGGCTGTGGGCAGTGGAACATAGTTATCAAGCGAGCAGGCAATTCTGCCGATTTCGCTGACTCCTGAGCACACAGGTGTGTACATCTGCCCTGACTTTCTCATCGTCAGGCAGTGTACACTCACTGCGCCTTGGAAGTTGGCTCTCAGGGGCGGAAGTTGCACGACAAGCTCCCAAGCCTTCTCTCTGCGACTGCGCCCCAAATGAGTGAGGCCTCGCCGCGAAATCGAGCTCAGGGACCTTGGTGCGAGAGGCAATCGCGAGAAAATTTCGAAACGATGAACGACGAACAATCGCGGCCTCACTGCGCTAACACTGGGATAAAATTTAGTTTAACTGCAGCAGCAAAATAAGAAATTTGAATGCGGCAGCTGCCTTTTTTACTTGGCCTTCGTGTTTGCCTATGCGGATCCTCTTTCACTTTGCTGCTTTTGGTGACTGCGAAAATTAGTCCCGAGTGCAACACCCGGAATATAATGCTTCTGAGACCTTTGCGAAGGAGAGAAACGGTCTGTGAAAGACTGGGAGAGAGAGAGGTAGCCTGATAAAGACCGAGGGAAAGAAGTGGACTGAGAGATAGAAGTAGACTGGGGGAGAGAGAAGTAGACTGGGGGAGAGAGAAGTAGATTGGGGGAGAGAGAAGTAGACTGGGGGAGAGAAGTAGACTGGGGGAGAGAGAAGTAGACTGGGGGAGAGAGAAGTAGACTGGGGGAGAGAAGTAGACTGGGGGAGAGAGAAGTAGACTGGGGGAGAGAGAAGTAGACTGGGGGGAGAAAGAAGTAGACTGGGGGAGAGAGAAGTAGACTGGGGGAGAGAGAAGTAGACTGGGGGAGAGAGAAGTAGACTGGGGGAGAGAGAAGTAGACTGGGGGAGAGAGAAGTAGACTGGGGAGAGAGAAGTAGACTGGGGGAGAGAGAAGTAGACTGGGGGAGAGAAGTGGACTGTGGGAGAGAGAAGTAGACTGGGGGAGAGAGAAGTAGACTGGGAGAGAGAAGTAGACTGGGGGAGAGAGAAGTAGACTGGGGAGAGAAGTAGACTGGGGGAGAGAGAAGTAGACTGGGGGAGAGAGTAGACTCAGGGTGAGAAGCAGACTAGGTGAGCAAGGAATTAAAATGCTGAGAAGCAGTATGAGTTACATGGGAGGGGGGCATTTCGATGCGGACTCAAAAATAGCAATTAGCCAGCTCTGGCTCAGTCAGTGGCAGCTCCAGTCCAACTCACCTGTGAAATCGCCGTTGCCAATGCCGACAACGATGATAGAGACAGGCAGGAAGGAGGCCTGAAAGCGAATCGTTTTGAATTAGCGGCTATTGAAATGGCCTCTCAAATTGTGAAGAGAGAATCTCTGTTTTCATTGAAAATTGTTTCTACAAGGCGAATATGTTTTTGTTTTACTGCTTTGGTTACATTTTTTCAACTCGCAGAATTGTAGCGAAACAAAAAACTCATTTTATGGCTTTTACTGGTTTAAATGGAAGGCAATTTTATGCGTTGAAAAGCACCTCGAATGCGAGCTGAAATAATAATGGCCTGCTAGAAAACATAAAAGAGGGTAGATAATTGTTTAAATTGCATGTTGGCCTATTCAGTTCAGTAGGACTATTTTAAATATTTTTGTAAAACAACGGCTGCCTCGATAAAGTGTGCAGATGGCTGCCTAACAGGTGTGCCGATTGCTGCCTAACAGGTGTGCCGATTGCTGCCTAACAGGTGTGCCGATTGCTGCCTAACAGGTGTGCCGATTGCTGCCTAACAGGTGTGCAGATTGCTGCCTAACAGGTGTGCAGATTGCTGCCTAACAGGTGTGCAGATTGCTGCCTAACAGGTGTGCAGATTGCTGCCTAACAGGTGTGCAGATTGCTGCCTAACAGGTGTGCAGATTGCTGCCTAACAGGTGAAAATGCAAACAGGGGAACGTGCGAACTAAAACAGGGGAAGTCTAAAAGGTGAACAGATGAATAGGTGAACAGGTGAACAGGTGAAAAATTGAACAGGTGAAAAATTGAACAGGTGAAAAATTGAAGAGGTGAAAAATTGAACAGGTGAAAAAATGAACAGGTGAAAAATTGAACAGGTGTACAATTGAAAAGGTGAACAGTTGAACAGGTGAACAATTGAGCAGTTGAACAGGTCAACAGGTAAACAGGTAAACAGGTGAACAATTGAGCAGTTGAACAGGTCAACAGGTAAACAGGTAAACAGGTGAACAGGTGCACAGGGGAACATGTGAACAGGTGTGCAGGTGAATAATTAAACATGTGAACAAGTGAATAATTGAACAGGCAAACAGGTGAACAGGCGTATTGCCCCAGTAGCAGTGCAATTCTCACCTCGATGACAGCCCGCTTGCACTCTGTCCAATCGTCGATGGTTCCGTCTGTCAGAATCAGCAGCACATAGTAGCGGCTTCCGTCCTGGTGCTCCACAGCCAGGCGGCTGACGTGCTTGATGACCGGGGCGAAGTTTGTCGGGCCGCTCAGCCGTACCTCCTCCAGGCATCGCCGGTAAGCGTCCAGAACACCGCTGGCACCCTGGCAGAACGGATTCTCGCTGTTGCCATTCAATGGCCACTCGTGGGACACCTTGTACTCTGGTGGAACCCGACAGCCGAACCCGAAGGCAGGCAGCAGCTGGTCTCTGCGAGTGCGCGGGTGGACTTCGGGCTGTGAGTTGTCTGCGATCAGGAGGGATGAGGGGCAGACGCATAGAGGCAGAAACGGAGGGGCAGAAACAGAGGGGCAGAAACAGAGGGGCAGAAACAGAGGGGCAGAAACAGAGAGGCAGAAACAAGGGGAGAGAAACAGAGGGGCAGAAACGGAGGGGCAGAAACAGAGGGGCAGAAACAGAGGGGCAGAAACAGAGGGGCAGAAACAGAGAGGCAGAAACAAGGGGAGAGAAACAGAGGGGCAGAAACAGAGGGGCAGAAACAGAGGGGCAGAAACAGAGAGGCAGAAACAGGGGGAGAGAAACAGAGGGCAGAAACGGAGATTATTTTCAGGAAATTCAGGAGAAGCTGTGAATGGCATTCAAGTCTGAACTGGATGTCACAGTGTTGGCCTAAGCCTAGTTGCCAGCCTTGCCAATTGATTGTGATAAAATCTTGCAAAAAGTGACGCTGCTGAAGTAGCGGATAAGAAATTGACATCGGCGGGCTAGACAGTGCTCAGACTGTATTAATAATTCATAATTGATAATGGCACCAGCCTGACAGTCCAGGTCGTAGCAGGTCCAAGCTAGATCCCCTGATGCTCCTAACACACATATATTACTTCACGGAGCCCTGATCAATCAATCAATAAAACAATCATTTCGACTGTTGCCAGATCGGCCGAAAGAAATTCATTAGCCGCTGGTTGGTTGGGGGGTGCTGGGGTGCCCCGGGCGTGTTACAGCATCCGAGCTGTCGGGTAATTACATTTCTCATTGCTGCTAGGGCTGCCCTGGCTATGAGCAGTGTGCTCAGCGTTCTCTGAGCGAGTGTGCGCGCGGCGCTTCAAAGGCGCACAGTGGGGAATATGTTATTGATAATTATTCTTCAAACCAGGTTTTATTAGTTCATGGCAATAGACAGTCCCTGTTTGTACTTTTTTTAAATCCCACTTTAAAAAATTCATGGACGACTATGTACGAGCATAGCATAGCATAGAAAATATTCACGTATCTTCCAACAGTAACTGTGCGTGAATGCCAGTAACTGTGAGTGAATGACAGTAACTGTGAGTGAATGACAGTAACTGTGAGTGAATGACAGTAACTGTGAGTGAATGACAGTAACTGTGCGTGAATGACAGTAACTGTGAGTGAATGACAGTAACTGTGAGTGAATGACAGTAACTGTGAGTGAATGACAGTAACTGTGAGTGAATGACAGTAACTGTGAGTGAATGACAGTAACTGTGAGTGAATGACAGTAACTGTGAGTGAATGACAGCAACTGTGAGTGAATGACAGTAACTGTGAGTGAATGACAGTAACTGTGAGTGAATGACAGTAACTGTGAGTGAATGACAGTAACTGTGAGTGAATGACAGTAACTGTGAGTGAATGACAGTAACTGTGAGTGAATGACAGTAACTGTGAGTGAATGACAGTAACTGTGAGTGAATGACAGTAACTGTGAGTGAATGACAGTAACTGTGAGTGAATGACAGCAACTGTGAGTGAATGACAGCAACTGTGAGTGAATGACAGTAACTGTGAGTGAATGACAGTAACTGTGAGTGAATGACAGCAACTGTGAGTGAATGACAGTAACTGTGAGTGAATGACAGTAACTGTGAGTGAATGACAGTAACTGTGAGTGAATGACAGTAACTGTGAGTGAATGACAGTAACTGTGAGTGAATGACAGCAACTGTGAGTGAATGACAGTAACTGTGAGTGAATGACAGCAACTGTGAGTGAATGACAGTAACTGTGAGTGAATGACAGTAACTGTGAGTGAATGACAGTAACTGTGAGTGAATGACAGTAACTGTGAGTGAATGACAGTAACTGTGAGTGAATGACAGTAACTGTGAGTGAATGACAGTAACTGTGAGTGAATGACAGTAACTGTGAGTGAATGACAGTAACTGTGAGTGAATGACAGCAACTGTGAGTGAATGACAGCAACTGTGAGTGAATGACAGTAACTGTGAGTGAATGACAGTAACTGTGAGTGAATGACAGCAACTGTGAGTGAATGACAGTAACTGTGAGTGAATGACAGTAACTGTGAGTGAATGACAGTAACTGTGAGTGAATGACAGTAACTGTGAGTGAATGACAGTAACTGTGAGTGAATGACAGCAACTGTGAGTGAATGACAGTAACTGTGAGTGAATGACAGCAACTGTGAGTGAATGACAGTAACTGTGAGTGAATGACAGTAACTGTGAGTGAATGACAGTAACTGTGAGTGAATGACAGTAACTGTGAGTGAATGACAGTAACTGTGAGTGAATGACAGTAACTGTGAGTGAATGACAGTAACTGTGAGTGAATGACAGTAACTGTGAGTGAATGACAGCAACTGTGAGTGAATGACAGCAACTGTGAGTGAATGACAGTAACTGTGAGTGAATGACAGTAACTGTGAGTGAATGACAGCAACTGTGAGTGAATGACAGTAACTGTGAGTGAATGACAGTAACTGTGAGTGAATGACAGTAACTGTGAGTGAATGACAGTAACTGTGAGTGAATGACTGTAACTGTGAGTGAATGACAGTAACTGTGAGTGAATGACAAGGCACTCACGTGTCGTAGTCCTGAATGATCTCCAGCACCGCTTGCATGGCTATGGTGTACTGGTTGGGCGTAAAAGGGTCCGTGTAGTGCAGAGAGGTGGGTTGCGACGGAGACCCATTGGATGCTGTCATGTCGATGGCCACGGTGAAGCAGAGGTCCGTGCTGGAAGGCGTTGCGTCGGCAATGAAGCGGATGAAGTCAAAGAGACTTTGGTGTCAGAAGTCAAAGGGACTGGGGTGTCAGAAGTCAAAGGGACTTTGGTGTCAGAAGTCAAAGGGACTAGGGTGTCAGAAGTCAAAGGGACTTTGGTGTCAGAAGTCAAAGGGACTGGGGTGTCAGAAGTCAAAGGGACTGGGGTGTCAGAAGTCAAAGGGACTAGGGTGTCAGAAGTCAAAGGGACTGGGGTGTCAGAAGTCAAGGGACTGGGGTGTCAGACAGAAGTCTAGGGACTGGGGTGTCAGAAGTCAAAGGGACTGGGGTGTCAGAAGTCAAGGGACTGGGGTGTCAGACAGAAGTCTAGGGACTGGGGTGTCAGAAGTCAAGGGACTGGGGTGTCAGACAGAAGTCTAGGGACTGGGGTGTCAGAAGTCAAAGGGACTGGGGTGTCAGAAGTCAAAGGGACTGGGGTGTCAGAAGTCAAAGGGACTGGGGTGTCAGAAGTCAAAGGGACTGGGTGTCAGAAGTCAAAGGGACTGGGGTGTCAGAAGTCAAAGGGACTGGGTGTCAGAAGTCAAAGGGACTGGGGTGTCAGAAGTCAAAGGGACTGGGGTGTCAGAAGTCAAAGGGACTGGGGTGTCAGAAGTCAAAGGGACTGGGGTGTCATAAGTCAAAGGGACTGGGGTGTCAGAAGTCAAGGGACTGGGGTGTCAGAAGTCAAAGGGACTGGGGTGTCATAAGTCAAGGGACTGGGGTGTCAGAAGTCAAAGGGACTGGGGTGTCAGAAGTCAAAGGGACCGGGGTGTCAGAAGTCAAAGGGAATGGGGTGTCAGAAGTCAAAGGGACTGGGGTGTCAGAAGTCAACTGTGACGTCAGTCGCTCACCCTCCAAACATATAGTCCAAGAAGGAATGCTCGGAGTCCATGGCGATAGTTTTTAGTGATATCTGCATTCAGTTAGTTTCTTTTTAATTACAGTTTACGGTAAATTAATCAAGAAGGTCATAAAAAGTGCATACCACGCCGGAATTTCTGTAGTGCTTTTTCTTTTTAGCTTTCCTCGGATTCACAAGCTGAAATAATGATTCACTTGTAGATAACAAAAACTATTATAAATTATGTCTCCATTTTTTGAAAGCCTTACATCGAACTGAAGTTCTGAGCCTTCGCAAGAAAACAGGTCCTTCGGTGTTGTGGAAAACTCTCCGATGAACTCGCTGAGAAAAATTGTTTGTTTATTGAATTATAATTAATTAAATTAATCTGCACACATACAAGTATTAATTTTTACCCATGAAAATTAATTTCAAAAAGCTTACTCAAACTCAATGTCCTTGTCTTCTCTAAAATTGAAATTAATATTTTTGGAAATTTTAGAAAAATAATTTGGTCTTTTAAATTGGCGGACAAATTAAAACAAAACCATGCAAAATTTGAGTCGAAGAACTCACGGATCGCCCTCGGCTCCGTCCCAATCGAAGCAGCGAAATTTGATTTCTCTGCAGGTGAGAAAATTTAACACCTCTGAACGTATCGCTCTAATTTTATTGAATCTCACTTGCGTCATCTCCTCGCACTTATCTCATCTTATCACACTCATCTCATCTTATCATATCACATCAATCTAATCTTATCACACTCGTTTTCTAATCACACTTATCTCTCCATATCAATTGTCGTTTTTCCGCACTTATGTCATACAATCCCACTACTCATGCTGAGCTGTCACTCACCTCCGAAAGTCGCCGCCGCAGAGCCTGTCCAGGGACACCTTGATTGGCCGCCAGTCGGGGTCGAGAGTGTTCTTGATCACCTCGGTTCGATAGGTTCGCACCAGACTGCGAATTAAACAATGCCGAAATCAATCAATTAGAATTTGCTTAAAATGAATGATCTCGTGGCCATGCCATTTAGGTTGCTAAAAAAATATCACAATTATCACACCTACTTTGGTAAATTATCCTGCATGTAGGTCAATTATCGCACCTTACTCGGGTAAATTATCCTTCGTGTATATCCATTATCACACCTACTGAGGTAAATTATACTGCACGTTGGTCAATTAACACACCTACTCTGGTAAGTTATACTGCGTGTAGGTCAATTATCACACCTACTCTGGTAAGTTATACTGCGTGTAGGTCAATTATCACACCTACTCTGGTAAGTTATACTGCGTGTAGGTCAATTATCACACCTACTCTGGTAAGTTATACTGCGTTTAGGTCAATTATCACACCTACTCTGGTAAGTTATACTGCGTTTAGGTCAATTATCACACCTACTCTGGTAAGTTATACTGCGTGTAGGTCAATAATCACACCTACTCTGGTAAGTTATACTGCGTTTAGGTCAATTATCACACCTACTCTGGTAAGTTATACTGCGTGTAGGTCAATTATCACACCTACTCTGGTAATTTATACTGCGTGTAGGTCAATTATCACACCTACTCTGGTAAGTTATACTGCGTGTAGGTCAATTATCACACCTACTCTGGTAAGTTATACTGCGTGTAGGTCAATTATCACACCTACTCGGGTAAATTGTGGGTTTCACTCACCGTCCCTTGTCGTTTCGCTTCTCAATGATCACATAAGGATCGGATTTGCCAAAGAAGTCCTTTTTGTCCAGTCCTCGACCGCTCAACTTCAAAAGAATGTTCTCCTGAAACAGTTTGATGGCGGGTTGATTTGGCCACTCAGTGTACTACAGCCACTGAATAATGAGTTCGCAATGATCTTTAGATCTAGCATCCATCTATAGATCTAGCGGCCGTCTATATATCTAACAGCCGTCAAGACATCTATCAGCTGTTTATTTATCTTGCAGCCATCAATAGATCTACAAGACACAATAGATCAAGCAGCCGTCTATAGATCTACCAGACACAATAGATCAAACAGCTGTCTATAGATCTAGCAGCCGTCTATAGATCATGCAGCCGTCAATAGATCTAGCAGCAATCTATTGATCTAGCAGCCGTCTATAGATCTAGCAGCTGTCTATAGATTATGCAGCCGTCAATAGATCTAGCAGCCATCTATAGATCTAGCAGCTGTCTATAGATCTAGCAGCTGTCTATAGATCTAGCAGCTGTCTATAGATCTAGCAGCTGTCTATAGATCTAGCAGCTGTCTATAGATCTAGCAGCTGTCTATAGATCTAGCAGCTGTCTATAGATCTAGCAGCCATCTATTGATCTAGCAGCCGTCTATAGATCTAGCAGCTGTCTATAGATCTAGCAGCTGTCTATAGATCTAGCAGCTGTCTATAGATCTAGCAGCTGTCTATAGATCTAGCAGCTGTCTATAGATCTAGCAGCTGTCTATAGATCTAGCAGCCGTCTATAGATCATGCAGCCGTCAATAGATCTAGCAGCCATCTATTGATCTAGCAGCCGTCTATAGATCTAGCAGCTGTCTATAGATCTAGCAGCTGTCTATAGATCTAGCAGCTGTCTATAGATCTAGCAGCTGTCTATAGATCTAGCAGCTGTCTATAGATCTAGCAGCTGTCTATAGATCTAGCAGCTGTCTATAGATCTAGCAGCTGTCTATAGATCTAGCAGCTGTCTATAGATCTAGCAGCTGTCTATAGATCTAGCAGCTGTCTATAGATCTAGCAGCTGTCTATAGATCTAGCAGCTGTCTATAGATCTAGCAGCTGTCTATAGATCTAGCAGCTGTCTATAGATCTAGCAGCTGTCTATAGATCTAGCAGCTGTCTATAGATCTAGCAGCTGTCTATAGATCTAGCAGCTGTCTATAGATCTAGCAGCTGTCTATAGATCTAGCAGCTGTCTATAGATCTAGCAGCTGTCTATAGATCTAGCAGCTGTCTATAGATCTAGCAGCTGTCTATAGATCTAGCAGCTGTCTATACATTTATAGCCGTCAGTGAATCTCCAAGCCCTCTAATCATTCAGCTCTTCAGAATTTCTGCAGCAGGAACAGTAAAACAAAGAAGATGCAATAAAAGCAGCGTGGAGTACCAAGCAATTCGCGCAGTACCTAATTAAATGAGAACGGGCAATGCAGAACTCAGCCCTTGTTGACTCTGGCCATATTATATGGCGATTGACTTTGAGAGAATTCGCCAAGCAATGTGGAGAGCAAAGTTTCTGCCCGTGCACTTTTTCCATGTATAAAAGCCTATGTTGACATTGCATCGAATGGCCATTGGGGCCGGTTCTACCGAGGTCGAGAATTGATAGAATTCAAGGGGAAACTTATTCGTGTGCACTTTTGCAATACATCTCTCCTGCTGCCTCACCTTGTTGCCTCTGTACTCCTCCACGTGAACTGAAATGTTGGGTTGCAGGCAGATTGGAGATCCCAGCGAGGGAAACAGCCACATGGACAGATACAATAAAGGAAACAGAAAAGGAGAAAGAATACAGGAATAAGAATAAAGAGAAAGAGGCAAAGCTGGGAAGCGAAGTAGAGAAAAAGAGGAAGAGGGGAAGAGGGGAACAGAGGAAGAGGGGAAGAGGGGAACAGAGGAAGAGAGGAAGAGGAGAAGATGGGAAAAGGAGAAGAGGGGAAGAAAGGAAGAGGAAAAGGGGGAAGAGGGAAGAGATGAAGAGGAGAAGAGGGGAAGAGAGGAAGAGAGGAAGAGGGGAAGAGAGGAAGAGGGGAAGAGGAGAAGAGGGGAAGAGAGGAAGAAGAGAAGAAGAAAAGAGAGGAAGAGGGGAAGAGGGGAAGAGGGGGATAGGGGAAGAGACAAGGTGGAGAAAGGTGGAGGAGGGGACGAAGGTAAGTGAGGGGAAGATGGGAAGATAATCGAAGAGAATGGAGTAATTGTGATTAAAGTTAACATCAAACTGAAATATATTTCGTGGAAGCAAGTTTTTATAATCCGATCGAATTATACTGGTTTGCAACTTCTATTTCAAACTAAGTAACTTCAATTTCGCCCGCGGGGAGGGGGTGCTCGTGTGTACCCGATTAGTAACTTCAATTCAACTTCAAACTCACAGATGCAATTAGCATACTCGAGGCACTGGCCAGATCTGGAAATGCAAAATCAAGGCGGCTGGTGAAGCTGCAATTACATGTGCTCAGGAGAAGGTAAAGACTGGGAGAGAGGAGAGACGGAGAGGCAGGGCGAGACAGAGAGAGAGGAGAGACGGAGAGGCAGGGCGAGACAGGGAGAGAGGAGAGACGGAGAGGCAGGGCGAGACAGAGAGAGAGGAGAGACGGAGAGGCAGGGCGAGACAGGGAGAGAGGAGAGACGGAGAGGCAGGGCGAGACAGAGAGAGAGGAGAGACAGGAAGAGAGGAGAGACGGGAAGAAAGGAGAGACAGGGAGAGAGGAGAGACAGGGAGAGAGGAGAGACAGGAAGAGAGGAGAGACAGGAAGAGAGGAGAGACAGGGAGAGAGGAGAGACAGGAAGAGAGGAGAGACAGGGAAGGAGGAGAGACAGGAAGAGAGGAGAGACAGGGAGAGAGGAGAGACAGGGAAGGAGGAGAGACAGGAAGAGAGGAAAGACAGGGAAGGAGAGACAGAGAGAGAGGAGAGACAGGGAGAGATGAGAGACAGGGAGAGAGGAGAGACAGGAAGAGAGGAGAGACAGGGAGAGAGGAGAGACAGGGAGAGAGGAGAGACAGGGAAGGAGGAGAGACAGGAAGAGAGGAAAGACAGGGAAGGAGAGACAGGAAGAGAGGAGAGACAGGGAGACACGAGAGTGGGAGGAGAGACGGGAAAAGTGGAGAAAAAGACAGGATGAGGTGAGAGAAAATGAAATTATAATTCTTGAAAAAGTAAGGAATTACCTGGAGTTTGACATAGGGCAGGTGAGTCTCCCGCCGCAGTGGATAAGGTGACCCAGACTCACTGAGCACGTGCCGAGCAGTTTTCTCTGCAATTATCGATTTAAAAAGTTGTTGACTGACTGTGATTTTATGCGATCGTTAAGCACATGTGCTCAGAAATGTGGCACGAAAAATGCACGAGTGCAACATGATATATGCAGGGGGTTAATTTCATTGCAAACCAGAGATTATGGTGTGGCTAATCCGCAGCTAAGAAAGCGTTTCTGATGATTAGTGAGACAGCGACTGTTGCATCAGGACCGCTTAAAAATTACGAAAAATGCTTTCCAATCACGAGTTTGATAATCATTTGTTACGATTCAAAGCAGACAGACTGAAGCAATGATCAAAGCCAGTTAATAAATTGCAGCTCAAACATGCTCTGATGATTTGGTTTTCAAATCGGCTACACTAGAGGACTGTCATACATGATCTTTAGTGGGTGTTCTGCTGCGCTGTGAGGTGACCTGAGTGGCGGCTACTGTGAGGTCTAGCAACTGACCGACAGTTGAAAACGTTTCCTGTGAATATAGTTTTTTCGAAAATTTCAGTTTTATTTTTATACCAGACATAAATTTGGGATTGTGTATAGAACGGGATCTGGCGGCAGGGTATCATTTGGCTGACTCCTGAGCACACACGCACACGGATATGTACACAGGCACGCAATAGACCTGCTCTTCTGTTTACTTTTTATTAGACAAAGTCACGTGACACTGGGGTTGTTGCGACACCCACCCACGACACCCACCCAGTGTCACGTGACTTTTTATTAGACAAGTCACGTGACACTGGGGTTGTTGCGACACCCGCCCTCTCAGATCCTTGTTGAAATCTCTTCCCCGTGGAAAGTACATGTAGGCGACTGTCCAATCGCGGCACAGCTGCCCAGTAACACATATTAGTGATCTATAGAGTGTAACAAAATTGTGCGACTGTAGCGGCTACAGGTTAGAAAAATAAAATTGTTTGCTAAAATACTTTCATCTGATCTGTTTAAAACAAAAGCTGTAAATTACTTCAATGATGCGGATATTTTAATAATCAAAATTTATTTAGTATAACAATCGAACTAAAACTTGCTAGATAATAGTGCGTTATAAGAAAGCATTGATCTGCGCAATCAGTGCTGGTCAATGAAAATTGACGAAGCCTTTGTTGCTCTTCATGAGTGTTATTAGGCATAAAAATCTGGTCTAGATTTTTAGTCCTTTATTTTACATTTTGCTATATAAACTAACAAATTTATATATAATAAATTTGTTTCAATAAAGTAACAATAAATAAGGCCCAAAATTCGTAAAATAAAATAATAACAATAATATATATTGTTTTTTGCTGTTCGAGTACTTATGTTGTGTTATAATTCGAGTACATTGTGCTACACAAACAAATTTTTTAATTAAAAATTAGTTTATTTCTGTTCTCTTTCATTTAAATGAAGCTAGTTTTAGGATACATTTTTGAGTGATTAATAATTTCTGAATTGTGTTTAAATAAAGTAAAATTTAATCTAACGGCTTTTCGTAATTAGCTATTAGTGCAATTTTTATCTCATTCGCGCATGAGATGGAGCTACCAGCATTGATTGCACAGCAAACTTGTGTAAAAAATCTACACCATTGCTTGTCTGCAACTAATAACTAAGATGCTCTAATCAATTATTCTAAAAAGCTTAGCAGTTGTTTGTTCGAGTGAAAACCATATTTCTGTGATGTACCTTTATTGGTTTGATTGGGTTTGAGAGGATAAAACCGAACGATAACTAATAATATATGCATATCATCGAGCTATTAAAGCATTTGATTTGTGCCGCAACAAAATTAGACTACTTTTTGAATAACTGTTTATAACAATTTTTGACCCCGCAAACATCGTCTTTTCCGCACAAGCTGCTGACCTGTCGAAAGTTTTTCTTTCTTGGACTTAAGCCCCAAAAAATGTTTCTGCTATAATTGAATGGGTGTTCGGTTCGAGTATTCAAATGACAACTTATTAAAACATAATTATATTAGGTCTGGAAGGTAGATATAAAAAAATAACTTAAAAGAAAAAAGTAACGTACACTGTGATACTCTAAGATTTTCATGAATTCGAATTGGAAAATTTGAAGAGTAGTTCTTTAATGAAAGAGCTAGAACACGCGTAATGTACAGACGAAGAAGCTTTTTTTACTTTTTTTCGCTTGTCCCCTTTAATGAAAGGTATTTAACTGGCCAGATTTTCGTGAGCAACCTAATTGCTAGTTATCAGTCAAGAGTGCAAATTAAATTGTACTTCTCAACTTTGAAATTCGGACTTGGCGAGTTGTTGTTAAAACGAATCCCCCGAAGGACTGGGGCGCGGATCAGTTCCGAGGAACTCTACCGCTGAATTTTTTAATATTTAACCGAATTTATTAAAAATTTACAAGCGATTCGATTTGGCGAGTTAGGGCTACTTCATAGGCCTGAGCACCGACTGTCTCGAGTCTGAACGGCATAAAGAACTGCCACAGCTAATGACAAGTGCCGCCACTGCACTGCGAGTCGCAGGACTTGCATCCTCTCTTACTAAAACATTTTTCTACAGTTCAGAGTCTCTTGTCTGTCCCGCTATCGCCCTTTCTACACTACACTCCCACACTCGTGTGCTCACCGAGACTCACTAGTGTGGCTAGCTCATGTCATCTCACTTTGCCCCCGCTACTCGCCGACTCATGGCCCGAAGTAGCCCCGACCTTGCCTGCTATGCTAGCGGTCCCCACTAACTAAATTAATTCCCTTAAAATCTGCTCAAGCTCGCTGGCTTCGGCCTGCTCTGAGGGGGGCAATTTTTCGAAGCAGGAAAAAGTCTGTCTCTTACTTCTTTTGCCCTTGGCGAAAAAACTCACTTTGGGAGAGGGTTGAGACGGATGTAAAGCGACTGCGGGAATTCTGAGACGTCATGATTCGGGACAGATGGAATGGCTCTGAAGATCTTGGAACCCGATGGTCCATGGCCTTTGGATCTATGGCCTTGTGAAATTACGAATCTGGATCTATGAAACTTTAGGTCTACCTGTTGTAGTCTGTTGGTTTTAGGTCGACGAATCCTTTGAAATACGATCAGTAAGATCTAGTTCAACATTACGAGAGAGAATGAGACAAAGGAAGATCTATCAATCAGGAATCTGTAGATTAAGACTTGTGATTTTGTCGATGTAAAGAAAGAGCCGGTAAATTTTAAATTTAATTTTCATTCCTAATTGGGGGCAATTTATGCCAAGCCAAAAGCTCGTACACCATGGCAGCGTGCGTCAAAGTGATGATGCGGAGTCTGGTGCGGACAGCGCCTTGAGCTGGAGCTCTCCTGCTGCAGTTGCTGCTGTTGCTGTTGTTGAAAGCTTACGTTTGACGCCGCTGCACCGCCGTTGAAGGCGGGCGCCGTCGGGACTGGATGCTCGAGGCTTCTTGCTGAGAACCTGCAGGAAAATTATGGGAAACCATTTATCTCAAATAGGCCAAATACCTAAATCATTCATTATGCTTATGATTATGATTTGTTTCCTCGCCGGTTTCTTCATTCGTTCGTTCGTTCGTTCGTTCGTTCGTTCGTTCGTTCGTTCGTTCGTTCGTTCGTTCGTTCGTTCGTTCGTTCGTTCGTTCGTTTGTTAGTTTGTTCTAACAACTATTTGTTAGTAGCAACGGACCAATGCAGGCATCGTTGGAATTCTCAAATACTGGCTCTTTAAACGAGAATCAGGTCACCCCTTATCCAGAGCGTCGAGATATTCAACGATTCTGACAGAAGGTCCACTTTTTCTAATAAGCGCTAGGCGCTATCGGTACAGCTTTTTTCAAGCGTTCAAATTTCATTCATGTGTATGCAATCATCTCCGTCTTCGGTGTCTACTGGCCTTCACCTAGGCGTAGCTTTTAGACCTTCAAACGCCAGCTGAAAATACGCACTGGCTTGTGAGTTTCTCCATGCAATCTCACGCAGTAAGCCCCGGAAAGTACACTTGGTCAGTTGAAGTGCCAAATAATCTTCTGACAAGTTACTGGCGTGTCCGTGGATGGTGGCTTGGCGAGGCAGCAACTAAATATTTTGGGGTAAAATTCTGCACTTGTCTTTAGGTACGCCCGCCAGCAAAACAGTCGGGCCTTTCAAAAGTTTACCTATTTTATCATTCTTTCTGTTCAGCCACCCAGTCCAGGGCTTGGGACGCCCTGCCCAACCTATACACTTTATAAGCGAAAAAAAAACGTCCTGTCTTCATTAGTTCCTCTTCTGCATCGAAATTTTGAGCTCTAATTAAGAAGCTGCTTTCATGCGGGGTTGATTCTAATTAGTCCCTCGTGTCCTGGTGTGACGTGAAGAATTATAATCACCCAGAGCTGTCGCATAAATTGGACAATGAGGACCACGGTCAATTAGTCACAGGACAAACTCTCATGATAGGTGACGTGCTGAGTGCCTAGAACTGTTGGTGGAAAGTGGCTTCGCGAAAGGCCAGAGAATAGCAAGCCTGAATCTAGCTGGCATCAGGATCGGCGCAGTGAGCAGATGCTTGAGTTTAGTGGATGATTTTGTGAATTACGGAGGTGGCTGCAGGCACAGGATGAACTGAGGGGTGGTCTATGGAAGTGAGGTGGCTGCAGGCACAGGATGAACTGAGGGGTGGTCTATGGAAGTGAGGTGGCTGCAGGCACAGGATGAACTGAGGGGTGGTCTATGGAAGTGAGGTGGCTGCAGGCACAGGATGAACTGAGGGGTGGTCTATGGAAGTGAGGTGGCTGCAGGCACAGGATGAACTGAGGGGTGGTCTATGGAAGTGAGGTGGCTGCAGGCACAGGATGAACTGAGGGGTGGTCTATGGAAGTGAGGTGGCTGCAGGCACAGGATGAACTGAGGGGTGGTCTATGGAAGTGAGGTGGCTGCAGGCACAGGATGAACTGAGGGTTGGTCTATGGGAGTAAGGTGGCTGTTGACTCATGATTAAAGGTCGGTGTTGCAAAGATAGGATAGTTAATATCACATGGAACAAAAATGGTTGGAAGGAACTGTATAAAATAGAAAATTGTTTTAGAAATTAGCTAAAAACACAGGCTCTAATGTTTCGTTTGCAAACAAAAATACTGCCGGACAACCTCTTAAAAATCTGGAGAGTGGCATCTCGAACACCACTCGGCGTGACAGGCAGACAGCTGGTTTCTGAGTCACTTTAGCTATTCTACTCAAAATATTTATGCAGGCATGAGAACAGGGCCTGCCTTCAATCTCATCCGCTTGTCTCTGTTTAAGCTAAAAGTTTGACAAGCAGGGACAGGGATGGAATACAGCCAGGTGTATTAGTTTTCCAGGAAAACTGTCGATTGCCAGCATGCAGTGTCGTCTTGCACTTTTCAGGATTTTCAAATGTGCTTTCTCATTGGAGGAAGCAGAGCATTGCATTGTAGTTGTGCTGCCTGTTTTCTGTTCTGGTATAAAATCTCATCGTCACATATTCTCACTCTATCTAAATCTCACCCACTCCCAATCTCCCCCTCTCTCAATCTCACCCTCTCCCAGTCTTTAATCCCAGTCTCACTCTTTCCCCAAGCATGTCTTACACTTCAATGTCAACCATCTGTCGCTCCTCGAACTTGTAGCTGGTGATGAGTGGAATGCTGAACACCGGGCTGACTGTGTCCTCAACAACCTCCGTGGTGACAGTCTGAGAATGAAACGGAGCGATGCAATTTGGCGCGAAATCTTTAGTGCGCAGATCGCGTACTTTTGCGTCCGTTCAGGAGAGCAAATATTGACACCAAGCTTACAGTACAGAGGGTGAGGAAGCTGAGGCTGGATTGTATTTCGCAATCATGCTAGACTATTAACTCAAACTCTAGCGTTGGTGAGGAAGGGAGAGAGGGAGGGTGGGAGAGAGGGAGAGAGGTAGGGAGAGATGGAGAGAGGGAGACAGGAAGAGAGGGAGGGACGGAGAGAGGGAGAGAGAGGGAGAGAGGGAGAGAGAGAGCGGGAGAGAGGAGAGAGGACACTGCCCATTGAATTTAAAAAATCTAATGTTGGAATCGATTCCGATATGTATCGAAAAAATTGAAATCAGGATTCGAACCAAGGCAACTCCAGACGCGTTTCGCTCTTGTTAAAGCTCATCAGTAGAGCCATTCGGCTATAGGCGCTTGTTCAAATCCAGCTTTCGATCTCAACATATCGTAATCGATTCGGCAGCGCCCCGCAACTCAATCCATACTCACTCAACTCCGTGGCACTGACTCGGTCGTACGAGACGCCGGTGCTGGCCTGAGAGAGAGGGAGGGAGAGAGTGTGAAGGAGGGAGGGAGAGGATGAGAGGGAGAGAGGGAGAGCGGGAGAGAGGAGAGACGACACTGCCCATTGAACTTCAAAAATCTAATGGTGGTAGAGTGGTAGAGAGGGAGAGGGAGAGAGAGAGAGGAAGAGAGGGAGGGACGGAGAATGGGAGAGAGGGAGAGAGGATGAGAGGGAGAAGAAGAGAGGGAGGGACGGAGAATGGGAGAGAGGAAGAGAGGGAGAAGAAGAGAGGGAGTGACGGAGAATGGGGGAGAGGGAGAGAGGATGAGAGGGAGAAGAAGAGAGGGAGTGACGGAGAATGGGGGAGAGGGAGAGAGGATGAGAGGGAGAAGAAGAGAGGGAGGGACGGAGAATGGGGGAGAGGGAGAGAGGATGAGAGGGAGAAGAAGAGAGGGAGTGACGGAGAATGGGGGAGAGGGAGAGAGGATGAGAGGGAGAAGAAGAGAGGGAGTGACGGAGAATGGGAGAGAGGGAGAGAGGATGAGAGGGAGAAGAAGAGAGGGAGTGACGGAGAATGGGGGAGAGGGAGAGAGGATGAGAGGGAGAAGAAGAGAGGGAGGGACGGAGAATGGGGGAGAGGGAGAGAGGATGAGAGGGAGAAGAAGAGAGGGAGGGACGGAGAATGGGGGAGAGGGAGAGTGGGAGGTATGGAGAAAAATGAATGAAAATCAGCTGCATCCATCCGGTCGAGTTTGCGTTAGGGGAAGAATGGGGAAAAGCTGATAAAGGAGGTTTAACATAGCTGGTAACAGCAGCTGGCACTTCGATCAGCAAATTGAAGAAGGGGAGAGGCAGCGGGAATATTTTCAGAAATTATGTTTCAGTTTCGCGCCAGGCGGATACGAAGTGGCCTTTCAAAGCCTTGGAAGAATAAGAGTGCAACGGGGTGGCACAACGCTGAATTGTGCCACTGCGGAGGCTTGGCTGGGTACGAGATATGAGAAACGAGAGACTAATTGAAGTACGGCGCACTGGAGGGATACGGCTGAGGTGGGTGCTGCACCTTCTGCTTTCGTTTGCTTTGAAAATCTATTTGGAAATCTGCAGATACAATTTATCGACATACTGACGTATACGCGTACTGATACTATGTAAATTATTTAGAGCCCAGTTTGTTCAATTTACTGCTGTGTCGCAGACCCAGCTACGAAGGCTGCGCACAGCTGTTCAGTCCATGGACTGGGGGGGCGCCACACCCACCCTCAATTACCCCAGCTGACGCTGGTACCCATTTAACAGCTGTGTGAACTAAAGCAATGCAGAGTTAAGTGTCTTGCTGAAGGGCACAAATTGTTCCAGTGGAGCCTGGAATCGAACCCCCGACCTTCACGTCGAGAGTCCGATGCTCTAACTGTTGGGCAACAACCCCAAGTTGAGAATAGCTGACGCTGGCACCCATTTTAAAAATGGGTGAAGTTAGTCTAAGTGTCTTTATTCTGGGTGATAATATTAGATTTAAAAGATTCTAGTTATCGATCCAGTCACTAAAGTACGCGGCCAATCACTCACATCCTTCTCCGTCATGTAGCTGCCGCTCTGCAGTGTAATGACAGCGAAGGTCTTGTCGCACGGTAGATCGCTGAAATAGTGTGAAAAAACGCAGAAACTAATTAATCAGGATATGAAATGAAGCAACGATTGTCTGGCTAAATTTACACTAATGAAACTAGCAAGACTCGGCATTGAGCTATTTTATCTGTCAACGAAAAAAATGCTTTAGAAGAGGGAAATGTTAAGGCCAAGGGGAAGAGGCCATCCTCGCTGGGCGGCCCTCTAAAGCCAATTCCCAATGGGATTAGATTTGATAAGTGAGCACAGGGGGGGCCGCATTCCCTTAAAATGCATTCAGACCAAAAAGCTTCTGAATAATGAATGATTTCGATTCGGCCATCCCTGCGCAATGAGCCGTGCGAATGCTGCAGATGGACTGCGGACAGAGTGCGGTGCGCCCAGGCCCGCTCTTGGGGTGGGTGGGCTTTGTGTTTTAGCCTTGGCTCGGCATTGGCGATGCTGTTTTTGTGGCGAGATTCTTGCTTGGAGAAAAATTGACTTTCAATTTCAATCTCTTCTTTGCGCTTCAGCCAGAATCTGGATTGAGACTGATTTTTAGTTTTTTTAGATCAATTTTTTCCGACTCTCCCTGGCCTCACTTACTGACTCACCGTGACCCTCTGACCCTCCCAAACCCTCACTAATCTTCTCTAACCCTCCTTAACACTTACTGACCCTCCCCAATTCTTCCTGACCTCCTTGATCTGCTCCGACCCGCTCTGTCCCACTCTGACCCTCCCTGACCCTCCCTGACCCTCCCTGACCCTCTCTGACCTACTATTACTCTCTATGACCCACTCTGACCCACTCAGACCCTTTCTGATCCTCCCTGACCCTCCCCAATCCTCCCTGACCTCATTGATCTACTATGACTCTCCTTGACCCACTCTGACCCACTCTGACTCTTCTCTGACCCACTCAGACCCTTTCTGACCCTCCCTGACCCTCCCCACTCCTCTCTAACCTCCTTGGCCTACTCTGACCCTCCCTGACCCTCCCTGACCCTCCCTAATCCTCTTTGACGTCTTCGATTTACTCTAAGCCTCCCTAACCGTAATAGGATCCTCTTTGAGTATTCCTGACCGTCGGCTGACCATCTTTTGCTGCTCCCAACTTGAACTCCCTGTTGTACAGGTTGCCTGCCCGCCCTTTTCTATAGCCGATAGCCGAATCTCGGGCGATTCGCGATAGCGCATGGCGCTGCAGCCGTCAACTGGCATGTCAGAGCCCAGGCCCAGCTGCTCGGATAAATAATTTCTAGAATTCTGCATCGCCCCTACTCTAATCTCGGCAGAGAAATCTGGTCGGTCAGCGCAGCGGCAGTAGGGGTCTCGTTAGGGAAGACTGCCCGATGTCGACGAATCGATATAAGCAAGCGGACGATTTTCTGTTTGCTAGAAAAATTCACCACCTCAGTGCAGCCCCAATACTTCAAGAGGCCGAAGCTGAATCAGAGAGAGAAGCTTAGCATCGGCAAGTGCCTGACTTACACAGCGAAGTGTGTTAGATGCATTGAGAAGATATGCAAATTAAATATACACTTCAACTGAGCTGTGCAGCCAAAGCTGTGTGAAGGACCTTAAAATATTTCGCAGTCATAAAGGATTTCTGCTTCTGTGGAAATGACACAGCGGCTGTTGCTAACTGCTCTGCCACCGTCTTGAGCTGCTTCTGCCCTGAGTTTCTAGTTGCTAACAAAGAAATGCAGGCAGACAGGGGAAACACTGCAGCAGGAGCAGCCCTCCCCCAACAGTGCAACAGGTGGAGCAACATGCCATTGTCAGTTGGTCCCTGCCCCTTTCATCTAAACACAACAGATCCCCATCCCAAACCAGCTGCGGGGGGAAGGGAGAAGAGAGGCGACATCCTGCCGGCGCATCCCATTTCTGACTGCCAGGATCCCGCATGCTCAAATCCCTCTGCAATTCTTCCTCCATCGCAGCGGGCTCTGGCGTGGGTAGGCCATTATTCATTCGGGACGGCCTGACAACATGCGGGCTGCTCCCAGACCTCCGACTCGGCGCGGCACTGCTCAACCAGCTCCCGGTCTCATTCCACATGCCTCAGCTCGCATTCTCTCCTTCGAGCCTCCTGGCCAAATGCGCGCGATCAGTCAAAATCAATTCTCAGTGGCACTTTCCAATGGCCTAGCTATAGACGCAGCAGCAGCAGCAGCAGCAGCAGCAGCAGCAGCAGCAGCAGCCGTTAACTGTCACAATTTGTCACCAATTTTTAAGCCTATCCGATCTGGGCATTGAAAATCTGGGCCGATTAGCGTGACGGACTCGCTTGGTTACAATGGCTCACACACACACATGATCTGTCCCTTACTCTCTATCAGTCTCTTTCACCCTTAAGGTATTTTTTATGGAATTTTGGTTTCCAGGTATTTTCTAACCTGCTCACGTGACTCAGGTAAATTCTGAGCAGCGGAGGGTAGGGGGAGGGGAGAGGAATGCTAAACGGATGCGGATGAAATGGATTATTCCCATTGGGATTGGCGCAATGCGCGCTTCGTTCAGAAAATCACCGACGGGAGACTCAATAAGCTTGATTTCAGGGGCGGCATCGGGACCATGAATATTTCCCAAGCTCTCGAGCTGCTGTTCCCGAGCTGCTGGAAAAGCGACAAGGGCCAAGAGGGGTAGAATCGGAGAGTGAGCTGAGGGGTAGAATCGGAGAGTGAGCTGAGGGGTAGAATTGGAGAGTGAGCTGAGGGGTAGAATCGGAGAGTGAGCTGAGGAGGAGGGAATCGGAGAGTGAGCTGAGGAGGAGAATCGGAGAGTGAGCTGAGGGGGAGAATCGGAGAGTGAGCTGAGGGGTAGAATCGGAGAGTGAGCTGAGGGGTAGAATTGGGGAGTGAGCTGAGGGGTAGAATCGGAGAGTGAGCTGAGGGGTAGAATCGGAGAGTGAGCTGAGGGGTAGAATCGGAGAGTGAGCTGAGGGGTAGAATCGGAGAGTGAGCTGAGGGGTAGAATTGGAGAGTGAGCTGAGGGGTAGAATCGGAGAGTGAGCTGAGGGGTAGAATCGGAGAGTGAGCTGAGGGGTAGAATCGGAGAGTGAGCTGAGGGGTAGAATCTGAGAGTGAGCTGAGGAGGAGGGAATCGGAGAGTGAGCTGAGGAGGAGAATCGGAGAGTGAGCTGAGGGGTAGAATCGGAGAGTGAGCTGAGGGGTAGAATCGGAGAGTGAGCTGAGGGGTAGAATCGGAGAGTGAGCTGAGGGGTAGAATCGGAGAGTGAGCTGAGGGGGAGAATCGGAGAGTGAGCTGAGGGGGAGAATCTGAGAGTGAGCTGAGGGGTAGAATCTGAGAGTGAGCTGAGGAGGAGGGAATCGGAGAGTGAGCTGAGGAGGAGAATCGGAGAGTGAGCTGAGGGGTAGAATCGGAGAGTGAGCTGAGGGGTAGAATCGGAGAGTGAGCTGAGGGGTAGAATCGGAGAGTGAGCTGAGGGGTAGAATCGGAGAGTGAGCTGAGGGGTAGAATCGGAGAGTGAGCTGAGGGGGAGAATCGGAGAGTGAGCTGAGGGGTAGAATCGGAGAGTGAGCTGAAGGGTAGAATTGGGGAGAGATATTATAATAAATTTCCATCCGCTGCGCTGCTCGTTCTTCAAACTGTTCGGCTTGCGTGCCCAAGTGCATTCGCAACCTCCCGCAGCATCAGTTGAAGGGCAACAACGGCCGGACCAATGCGTACAATACTTGCCAATGTGTTCGGCGCGAGTTCAGGCTGCCCGTGAATCCACATCCACCTTCCGCTCCCACTCGTTCCTTCCCCTTCCCGTCTGCCATCCCGCAGTGCCCGCCTGATGAATGCCCTTCTATTGTGCCCAGCAAAGCTAGATGGCCTCGCGATTCTAAGAACCCTCACTGACCCCAGATTTTGATGCGGAAATGCCAGAATGAATACCCGGATATGGATTAGAGACACCAACTGACCTGGTCATTCAATTACAGAATCTGGTCATTCGCTTATAGAATCTGGTCATTCACTTATAGAATCTGGTTATTCATTTTAAGAATCTGGTCATTCACTTATAGAGTCTGGTCATTCGCTTATAGAATCTGGTTATTCATTTAAAGAATCTGGTCATTCGCTTTTAGAATCTGGTCATTGACTTATAGAGTCTGATCATTCATTTAAAGAATCTGGTCATTCGCTTATAGAGTCTGATCATTCATTTAAAGAATCTGGTCATTCGCTTTTAGAATCTGGTCATTCACTTATAGATTCTGGTCATTCACTTATAGAATCTGGTTATTCATTTAAAGAATCTGGTCATTCGCTTTTAGAATCTGGTCATTCACTTATAGAGTCTGGTCATTCACTAAGGAGATAGCATCCATCACACCTGAAGATCTCAGCGATGAAAGAGTGACAATAAAGTGACGAATGAGTAGACAGGACTCACCAGCAGGCAGCGCTGATGACCACCTTGGTTGAGTCGACCGTGGCCTTGCCACCTGAGTCTTCGGCTCGCAGCGACTTCCTGCAAATGCTGCCTCGTGGCACTTTTCTATCAATCAGAGACAGGTTCGGCGACCCTGCGCCGCCGCCGCCGCCGCCGCCGCCGCCGCCGCCGCCGCCACCGCCGCCGCCATTGTTGCCTGCCTGCCTTCGCATTGGAGCTGGCATAAAAATGATCCTCTGCCTTGCCTAGCTAGAATCTATCTGCTCAACTGCTTATGAAACCGAGAATGAGAGCCAGCAATGAATTCTATTTTCGCGTAGGTGGATTTCAATGGGAAGAATGAAGGATGGGGAAACGGAGCGGAATTGGCTCCGGCCTAGAAATTAATTAGCTAGTCCCCTTGCACTCTCTGTCTCCTCCTAGTCGCCAATGCTCTCCTGCACAGCGTGCAGTACTTCAGACCTGCTGGTGTAAATGAGCGCCTTCAAGATGGAGCTGCGTGGATGCTGGGGGTGGGTGTAAGTGAGGGAAGCAGCCATTGGGCAGGAGGGGTAGGACAGAGAGGGAGGTGCAGCGTGAAATGAATAGTTTCAACAGTGATAGAATTTTGCCAATCTGGTTGGCAGAAAGGGAAGACCGGGGAGCTGGGAAGAGGACCAGGATTGGTCGGTCCCTAATGCGATCGCCAACCCGTTGAGGCATTAGTGGCTTTGCTTATAACATACTCCGAGAATCGTCATGAATTCGCCGCACTTTTATGTGAGTTACAGCTTTTTCTATACATATAGGCTGGCTGGTTTCATTTTTAACGTCGCTGCGTGAACTACAGCTCGGAAAATATTTTCTACTAAATCAAACCTGACGGGGCTGCAGTTCGGACAGTGAAGTCCCATTCTGCTGTCCTATTATTGATGAATAATTTAACCCTGTTGTCCGTTCCTTAATTGATCTGCGTGGAGGAATAATGACTCTAAGCAGACAGGGAAGTTTTTTCACGATTGAGATGTTAACTGCTACCAGTTAAACAGACAGAATTCCCAATATTATGTGCATAGTATTGATTTTTACCTAAATTTAAAAAATCCAATGCATGTTCTCATGCTACTACTGCAAAAGCAAACCTGGAGTAGTCTGTCGCGTTTTGGCGGCGATGGCGATGGCGGTTGAAAAAATTTGAAATACAATGCGTTTGTGCAGAATTTATCTACAGAAGTACACAGTTTAAGGTCATCTCTGACACCTCTCTACCGATTTCAAGGCCACCTCTACCGATGTCAAGGTCATCTCTGACACCTCTCTACCGATTTCAAGGTCATATGAGACCTCTATGCGGAAATCTGTAACCCCTGTACTGATTTCAAAGACACTTCCAATATCTCTCAACCTACTCGTTGTTTAAGATCATCTGCCTGCCGTTTTCCTATATTCGTCTGAGCTCAATATTCTCAACGTTCTCAACAGCAGACTCACTGGTGACGAAGACTTCTCGCCCTGGTGGCAGAGTGCAGCACCGCTGAGGCGGCCGCCGCTTCGGCTGACGAACTCGGCGGATAATCTGCGCTGGCCATCCGGGCCAAGGTGCCTCGCCTGACTGTCAGGCAGTTCCGACTGCTGCTGCTGCTGCTGCCGACCTGGCTAGCTGCTGCTGCTGCTGCTGCTGCTGCTGCTGCTGTCGGGCTGGGTTGTTGTTGATCACCTTCTGCTAAAAAAGGAAAATCAAAGACATTTTTATGTTGTCCTTTAGAGACGGGTTGAAGCCTACTGGTTAGAGCGTCAGAGTCGCGACTTGAAGGTCGGGGGTTCGACTCCCGACTCCACTGGAACAATTTGTGTCCTTCAGCGAGGCACTTAACAATGCACTGTTTCATTTCACCCAGCCGTTAAATGGGAACCAGAATTAAGCTAGGGTAATTGAATGTGAGTGTGGCATTTCCTCAGTCCATGGACTGAACAGACTGCACAATCGGGCAGGTGTAACTACGCTCGTAACCATTTAGTGTTATTCATCATATTCAGTGACATGCGTCGCCTTTTCCATCTGCAACAGCTAATTAGTGAGAGGGCTAAAAACAAAAATGTAATTTAATCCGCTGTCATCAGTGCATTCAACAAATGTACTTTTAAACTGAAATCTGACACAAATTCTGACTTCTAATCGGGCCAAATTAAATGACCCGGCAGGAGAATCGGAAAGAAAAACTTAAACAATATGTAACAGTTGTTTAATTTGTTTACATAAGCTCATAGGAGCTATGCTATACCTTGTTGGGGCCGAACAATATTTTAGTATACTCCAGCGGTGACCTCTGCTAAAGGATGAGAAAGGGAAGACATGAGAAACCGGGAGAGCTGAGACAGGGGAGAGATGAGACAGGGGAGAGATGAGACAGGGGAGAGATGAGACAGGGGAGAGATGAGACAGGGGAGAGATGAGACAGGGGAGAGATGAGACAGGGGAGAGATGAGACAGGGGTGAGATGAGACAGGGGAGAGATGAGACAGGGGAGAGATGAGACAGGGGAGAGATGAGACAGGGGAGAGATGAAACAGGGGAGAGATGAGACAGGGGAGAGATGAAACAGGGGAGAGATGAGACAGGGGAGAGATGAAACAGGGGAGAGATGAGACAGGGGAGAGATGAGACAGGGGAGAGATGAGACAGGGGAGAGATGAGACAGGGGAGAGATGAGGCAGTGGCAGCTGACCTGTAGGCAGAACAACAGTAAGATAACTGAGCAGAGATGCAGGTGGGGCTGAGTAGGAGCTGTAATGGGTGTCGAGTGTCCTCAAAGGAACTCATCGCATTCGAAATCAATGCCCCCAGCTGGGAGTAGCAGATGGGCAAATTGCGTACATGTGGATGAAGTTTTGCTAACATGATCCCAGCTGTGGGAGATGAGGCGGGTGGCTAAGGGAGGTTGCAGCCTCAAAAAGATTTGGCCATCGATCCCTGTCCTCCTTTGTTTAGCCCTGGCCATATTCTTGCCTAATTAGTGCTGCAGAGCTGGAAGGGGCAGGAGAGAAGTTTGCGAGCAATGCTGATCCCTAGCCCAGGATTGGTTGTCAGGGCTTGGCCTAGCTCCACATCAATAGTCTCTGCAAGCACAGAAATATCCCCAAAGCGTTCTCGAAATACAATAGCCGCATGGACTAGAAATCAATAGGACGCAATTCGATTGAGTAGTCACCGAATTAGACCCACAATTACTGACTGCCTAATTCACCCCAGCCGAAGCGCAGCGGCCAAATTTGCTATCTGTCTGGAGGGATAGAGTGCATGAGACCGTGAGATAAACTGCGGTCATAATAGGGGCCGGCGGGAATGAGGAAAATGGAGGAAGACAGGGGTATACAGAGAGAGAGGTAGACAGAGAGAGGTAGACAGAGAGAGGTAGACAGAGAGAGGTAGACAGAGAGAGGTAGACAGAGTGAGATAGACAGAGAGAGGTAGACAGAGAGAGGTAGACAGAGAGAGGTAGACAGAGAGAGGTAGACAGAGTGAGATAGACAGAGGAAGGTAGACAGAGTGAGATAGAAACAGTAAGGTAGACAGAGAGAGGTAGACAGAGGAAGGAGACAGAGGAAGGTAGACAGAGTGAGATAGAAACAGTAAGGTAGACAGAGAGAGGTAGACAGAGGAAGTTAGACAGAGAGAGAGGTAGACACAGGAAGGTAGACAGAGGAAGGAGACAGAGTGAGATAGACAGAGGAAGGTAGACAGAGGAAGGATACAGAGGAAGGTAGATAGAGTGAGGTAGACAGAGGAAGGAGACAGAGGAAGGTAGACAGAGTGAGATAGACAGAGGAAGGTAGACAGAGAGAAGTAGACACAGGAATGTAGACAGAGAGAGGTAGACAGAGGAAGGTAGACAGAGGAAGGTAGACAGAGTGAGGTAGACAGAGGAAGGTAGACAGAGTGAGGTAGACACAGGAATGTAGACAGAGAGAGGTAGACAGAGGAAGGTAGACAGAGGAAGGTAGACAGAGTGAGGTAGACAGAGGAAGGTAGACAGAGTGAGGTAGACAGAGGAAGGTAGACAGAGGAAGGAGACAGAGTGAGGTAGACAGAGGAAGGTAGACAGAGGAAGGAGACAGAGTGAGGTAGACAGAGGAAGGTAGACAGAGGAAGGAGACAGAGTGAGGTAGACAGAGGAAGGTAGACAGAGAGAAGTAGACAGAGGAAGGAGACAGAGGAAGGAGACAGAGTGAGGTAGACAGAGGAAGGTAGACAGAGGGAGGTAGACAAACATAGGTAGAGAGAGAGGTAGACAAGGTAGTTTTGGTTGGCATCTAGCATGAAATCTAATCTTCGAGCGTTGAAGCACTGGAGCAGCAGGGGCAGAAGCGTACTAACGGTTGCTTCTTGGAAGCAATTCTACTTTTCCTTTTGCTTTCCGCTCATTCCCGCTCTCTCTCTCTTTGAAGAAAGGCACAAAGGACTAATTTGTTAAATCCCCAAGGACCCGGGCCCTTCCACTCGAGTCCAAAAGAGAATTTAAAACAAATCGAGACAGCAAGCAGATGCAGGTTTCGGAATTTCGGACTAGCGAATTAGCATAATTTATTTGATGGATTGAATGCCATTCCACAGTGCTGCACCAGCTGAGATTACTCAAAGTTCTGTACTTTTTCTGGATCCGCTTGTGCGCAAATTGCCTGATAGGCTGACGGAAAGCTTATTAGCAGAAGTGCATCGCTTTCGGAACCTGCTTGTCTCTCCATCAGTAGCTCTCTAAATCTCTCTTTATCTGTGAGTCTCTCTCAGTCTCTCTCAGTCTCTTTCAGTCTCTCTCAGTCTCTTTCAGTCTCTCTCAGTCTCTCTCAGTCTCTCTCAGTCTCTCTCAGTCTCTCTCAGTCTCTCTCAGTCTCTCTCAGTCTCTCTCAGTCTCTCTCAGTCTCTCTCAGTCTCTCTCAGTCTCTCTCAGTCTCTCTCAGTCTCTCTCTCAGTCTCTCTCAGTCTCTCTGAGTCTCTCTCTCAGTCTCTCTCAGTCTCTCTCAGTCTCTCTCTCAGTCTCTCTCAGTCTCTCTCAGTCTCCCTCAGTCTCTCTCAGTCTCTCTCTCAGTCTCTCTCAGTCTCTCTCAGTCTCCCTCAGTCTCTCTCAGTCTCTCTCTCAGTCTCTCTCAGTCTCTCTCAGTCTCTCTGAGTCTCTCTCAGTCTCTCTGAGTCTCTCTCTCAGTCTCTCTCAGTCTCTCTCATTCTCTCTCTCAGTCTCTCTCAGTCTCTCTGAGTCTCTCTGAGTCTCTCTGAGTCTCTCTCAGTCTCTCTCAATCTCTCTCAGTCTCTCTGAGTCTCTCTCAGTCTCTCTGAGTCTCTCTCAGTCTCTCTCTCAGTCTCTCTGAGTCTCTCTGAGTCTCTCTCAGTCTCTCTGAGTCTCTCTCTCAGTCTCTCTCAGTCTCTCTCAGTCTCTCTCAGTCTGTCAGTCATATATTCAGCCTGTGTTCTGCCAACCTGTCTAACTTATATAAACAAGCATTAAAAATGTTGTCTCGTTTTCTGCTTATTTTATTATCATCAGTGCTGAAGTCACGAACTCAAAACCTTGAGGGCAGTGGGGGTAGACCCTGCATCTTCTCTGTGCCGTGTTCCGTGTCTCCAGCTCTCTGACACCAGCCTAACTAAGCGGCCATCCATCTAGCCGGGTCGGGAGCATTCCACCCGATCGCGTGCAGAGGAAGTTGTGCTAATCGTGAGTCCCGCCTCCACCCCGCTGGCGGTGGTGGGGTGGCTGCCCTGGCCCCTGGTGACTGCAGCAGCTCCGGCTTCTACTAGGCGATGCTTGCGAACTCTGGCCTATACTGGGAACAACTGCGGATGAGCTAGAAAAAATAGGAACAGATTCGGATAGGGGAGTAGAAACCGTTTGGCGCATGCGGTCTGATGGGGCGAGTCTAAGGTGAGACGATTCTCAGGTGAGACGATTCTCAGGTGAGACGATTCTCAGGTGAGACGATTCTCAGGTGAGACGATTCTCAGGTGAGACGATTCTCAGGTGAGACGATTCTCAGGTGAGACGATTCTCAGGTGAGACGATTCTCAGGTGAGACGATGCTCAGGTGAGACGATTCTCAGGTGAGACGATTCTCAGGTGAGACGATTCTCAGGTGAGACGATTCTCAGGTGAGACGATTCTCAGGTGAGACGATTCTCAGGTGAGACGATTGTCAGGTGAGACGATTCTCAGGTGAGACAATTTTAGGTGACTGACTGACCTGACTGACGCTCATGGATATTACACAGGTCACAGTTCTTGATCACACTTCAGCGAACCCTTTCTTATCGGATGGGGCACAATGGGATTCCGTGGGAGCTCTGTAACCAGACTGGGTTCGCCTGACATTGGGCAGCAGGAAGGCAGCCGCTGTTAAAGCTGATTCAATGAGAGCATAATGCTCAGTTCCACCTGGCCTTTTCTCTGTTCAACTGACAGGCTTCCTGTTTTACAGGACATTGTTGTCTCCTGTTAAAATTAAATTTGTTTAACAACACGCGACCAGCCTACTAATCGCATCAGTAGTACTGAAATAAATATTCTTGGCTTAGACTCTGGTGGGAGACTCAAGCAGAACAGCTTAGAGCTCAGTGCTTCAAAAAGCAGAAACCGAAAGGCAGCGGCTTGGTCTCGTGGGGGGAAGCGGTTGGGGTGGGGGGAGCCAGAAACCGCGGGAGCAAAATTCCTGTCCACTTCAATCTTGTGTCAGTTCCGGCTGAGAGCGGGAATGTTAAGTGGAGTTAATAGTAAGGCCGGTAACTATACTGCATAAGGCACACTATAAGCTGATAGTAACAGTATAAATGCGAATGAATGATTTTAAGGGGTCAGTGTCATAAATTGTTGAGTTGAGCAGCCGGTCTCATATTATGCCAAGCATGCAATCCATGCTGGTGCGGAAAGCTCTCTCTCTCTCTGTCTGTCTCACTGTCCTTCAAACCGCATTTCTCAGACCCACAGCTGGAATGTAGCGCAATAGTTAATGGACTCAAATCGGCAATCTATGCTGGGCCAGAGCGCGGAGAGTCAATCGATGGACTGCTGAGACAGTTGGAGAGCATGCGATATTTGAGCCCCGGCTTAGCCATAAAGTTAGCTGTTTAAGTTCCTATGGCATATCAGGTTGCGGGCTGGTTGCAAGATTCGGTTCAAGCTTAGATGCGAATATGACCTGGAATCTGGGGCACAACTGACTGCTCTGGAGGCATTGCTGACAGCTTCGGTGATAGAGAGAGAGAGTTAAGGTGAGATTGAGACAGATAGAGAGAATGATTGTTAGAGATAACTCGGGATAGATAGTGAATAAAGAAGGATTGATAGTAGAAAGACAGTGAGACAGAGGCTGAGAAAGTCAGTGAGACAAAGGGTAAGAAAGACAGTGAGACAGAGGGTGAGAAAGACAGTGAGACAGAGGTTGAGAAAGACAGTGAGACAGAGGGTGAGAAAGACAGTGAGACAGAGGGTGAGAAAGACAGTGAGACAGAGGGTGAGAAAGTCAGTGAGACAGAGGGTGAGAAAGACATTGAGACAGAGGGTGAGAAAGACAGTGAGACAGAGGGTGAGAAAGTCAGTGAGACAGAGGGTGAGAAAGACATTGAGACAGAGGGTGAGAAAGACATTGAGACAGAGGGTGAGAAAGACAGTGAGACAGAGGGTGAGAAAGTCAGTGAGACAGAGGGTGAGAAAGACAGTGAGACAGAGGGTGAGAAAGACAGTGAGACAGAGGGTGAGAAAGACAGTGAGACAGAGGGTGAGAAAGTCAGTGAGACAGAGGGTGAGAAAGACAGTGAGACAGAGGGTGAGAAAGATATTGAGACAGAGGGTGAGAAAGACAGTGAGACAGAGGGTGAGAAAGACAGTGAGACAGAGGGTGAGAAAGACATTGAGACAGAGGGTGAGAAAGACAGTGAGACAAAGGGTGAGAAAGTCAGTGAGACAGAGGGTGAGAAAGACAGTGAGACAAAGGGTGAGAAAGTCAGTGAGACAGAGGGTGAGAAAGACATTGAGACAGAGGGTGAGAAAGTCAGTGAGACAGAGGGTGAGAAAGACATTGAGACACTGAGTGTCACCTAAAGTGTTGCGAACAGTGCTGCAGTGACAGTAGCAGCAAGACTCACAGTTATCTGAGCATAGCTGCACGAGAAGCTGTACACAACTCAGACAAACTCATGCTCAGCTTATATGAGTACAGTTTTCCAACTGAGGCTGAAAGCAAACTTTCTCCCAGAAGCAGCTCTCAGCTCACAGCTAGACATTGAGTCCCGTGCTAAGAAGCCGCCTCCACCGGGCTGCGCTAACAAGCAGCGGCAGCGGCAGCGGCAGCGGCAGCGGCAGCATGCTAATTACAAATTCCCTGCAGATGTTCGAAAGGAAAAAATTCAACTCTATCCCACAATGTCTCTCTTCACCTCTTCCCACTTCCCACTTCCCACTTCTCCACTCAAAGATCCCGCTGCATATTGCTTTGTCCTTTACTGCTACCGGTACTTATCATACTTATTACTGTCTGCTTCAAGTGGAAAAGCAGAATGTGAACAATCGGAACTGTCGCTATCTATTCAATATGGGATTTTCTTCCCCATTCACCCCATCCCCATTCTTCCCCATTGTGCCAGGAACAGACGCTTTCACAATGACCAGGAAATTGTGCACCAACTGCTTTCAACGAGCTAAACTATCTAAAGCCAATCGATCACGGCAGCGGATTATTTGGCTATTCTCAAACCAACGACAAGAAAGGCTGCTTGAGAGAAATCAAGTTTCTAAGAAATGCAGGCAGACAATCTCTTTGATGTCTGCGATGTCCGGTTGATGATCATTAACTGACAGATTAAAGATTGCTCATAAATCAGAACTGGGTCATTGAATGATCATAGCTCTGAGAGTAAGCAGATGGTCATTGAATGATCATAGCTCTGAGAGTAAGCAGATGGTCATTGAATGACCATAGCTGTGAGGGTTAGCAGTGGGTCATAGCAGTGGGTCATTGAATGACCATAGCTGTGAGGGTGAGCTGTGTGTCATTGAATCATCATTAGACCACTGGTACACTTAGCAACCAAAATACAATACTGAATGAAAAAAGTCTGAAAAAATGCAGTCAAGCAACTCACCTTTCTTGCTGACTCCACTGCTGCCACTGCGAGCGCCCCCAGGCTGTTGCTGCTGCTGCTGCTGCTGCTGCTGCTGCTGCCTGCTTGCAGAGTTAGTTGGCATGGATTTTGGAGTGGCTGCTCTCGACTATACAAGGCTGTATTAATTGTGCCCGGACTTGATAGGGTCGGCTTGAGTGTCCCCCGAGTCTGCGGACAGCGGGCTGGCTGTGGATGGACAGACAGTGAGTAGAGGGGAAGGGGGAGGGGATAGGTAAGAGCCGGGGCAGCGGAACCAAGTTGAGATTGGCCAGAAGACCTTCGCCGAGGACAGAGTGAGCGAGGAGAGCAGATGAGAGATGCGCAGAGCTGGGCAGAAGCAAATTGAGGATAAAAATTATTGCGCTGAAAACACACTGAATGGCTACCGGCTATCGTGTATCTGGCGCAAGTATATAGCACACACAGACACCCATCCCATTGCTCCGTCGCGCCGGCTGGTTGCTGGGAGGTTGCCGGCGGGGCATGAATGCCTGCAGGTATGAGAGGAAGGCAAATGGTGGCCATTGGTAAGGATGAGAGAGTAGGGAGAGAGAGAAAGTAAGAGATTGTTGGGAGGGAGGCAGAGAAGGTGAGGTGAGTGCGCTGCCCCCTCAACCGGGAGCCAATCGAGTCTGGGTTCGCGGATCAGAATTGCCGTGCTGCTGAAGTACCGCTGGCGCGCTCGACTGCCCATGCCGAGACGGGATAAAATAACTGGGGTTGAGTTGAGGGAGGTTCGAGTGTGCCAGGTTGAAGAAGGACTTGCTCATCAGGGAGCCAGACTGTGGATTTATTTGGGCGGGGGGCAAAAATAAAATGGAGGAAATTCGTGGAGGCAGTTCAAGAGAGAAAAAATCTGAACCAGGGGCGCCGCCCGCCGGTCCGTTGGGACCTGAAATTACTCAAATGCCTCTCAACTCGGACCGGCGATTCCAAGATTCGAAGAGTTTTCGACTGAAAATCTCCCATGGGAAGCAGACGATAAGGCCTTGTTGAGGCCGGTTCGGTGTCTGCTGATAGCAGGATAAATTGTACTACTCAATGCTTCACCGAAGCAGATAAGCCAGAACAGAAGAAAACAATAATCGAACCGTTTTTTTGTTGCAGCCGCCTTCTGCCGGAAGTTTGAGTCTAGACTCACGCGAAGAAGATAGTTTTTTTAGCTTTCCGGCTTTTGCGGAAAAAACGAGAATGCACGCGGCATGCTATTTGATTTTAGCGAATGGCGGAACAAAAGCTCGGTGACAGCATGCGCGGGCTTAGGAAGAAGGCAGGAAGAGAATGAAGTGGAGGAGTATGGCGAGAAGGGCGAGATGGCGAGGCCGAGGGCAGAACTGATGGCTGAGCTGCCGCCCCAGAGCAGATGAGCACGAGCTTAAAATTAGGAGAACTTCTCTATAGCAGAGAATTTTCGATTGATTCAATTACACTAAAAGCAGAAGATGGTCCAGTAGCACTAGTGCTAGCGCAACCTCGAACTTGAAAATGAAGACAATCTTAGCTTGCACTTTTAGTTTCAGTGCCAACCTTTGAGTAAAGTTCGGCCGCGCTTCAACAGGCGGACACAGAAATCTGGGGGCTGGAAGAATGCTTTTTACTACTCAAAATTTTCGAGGAAGTTTCCGGAACGGGTGGGATGAAAAAAGGCGAAAACAAATTTCCAGACAAAATCCCCTGGGAGTAAAAACAGGCCGCGCTTATGGCGCCCCAGCTTTGGCGGCTTGATTAAGTTTGGAAAACTTTTCCCGCATTTCCCACACTCTCATTTTTCCCTGGAGAGTCTCAGGGTTGTACCCTTATTAGCACCAATCTCACCCACGGGAAAACCATTCCAAGAAACAATCTAAGCATTGAGATGAAGCATTCCTAGAATCAATATCACCGGTGAGAAGAATCTTTCTGAGAGAGACAAATCATTCTTAGAAACAAACTCACCCGAGAGACAAATCATTCTTAGAAACAAACTCACCCGTGAGACAGATCATTCTTAGAAACTAACTCACCGTGAGACAAATCATTCTTAGAAACAAACTCACCCGTGAGACAAATCATTCTTAGAAACAAACTCACCCGTGAGACAAATCATTCTTAGAAACAAACTCACCCGTGAGACAAATCATTCTTAGAAACAAACTCACCCGTGAGACAAATCATTATTAGAAACAAACTCACCCGTGAGACAAATCATTCTTAGAAACAAACTCACCCGTGAGACAGATCATTCTTAGAAACAAACTCACCCGTGAGACAAATCATTATTAGAAACAGACTCACCCGTGAGACAAATCATTCTTAGAAACAAACTCACCCGTGAGACAAATCATTCTTAGAAACAAACTCACCCGTGAGACAAATCATTCTTAGAAACAAACTCACCCGTGAGACAAATCATTCTTAGAAACAAACTCACCCGTGAGACAAATCATTCTTAGAAACAAACTCACCCGAGAGACAAATCATTCTTAGAAACAAACTCACCTGTGAGACAAATCATTCTTACAAACAAACTCATGTTTTCCCCATAGGAATTGAAACCCAATTGGCTGCCCTTTATACAGTCACGTGACGAATGTCCTGGGTGTGACTTACGGGTCTAGCCAGCAGTGAGCAGAATCTCATGAGCACAATGCAGTCTCGGCGCAATGCAGAAAGTGAAAGTCACATGACATAGGAGTTGAATGCTTAAAGAAGAGGAAGTGTCTTTTTGATTTCGCTGGCTTCCGTTTTTTACCTTTCAGAGTCTCTCTTGATTGAGTGCCGTGAAAAATCTGAATAAAACTCAGATCTCTCCGTATTTCGGGCTGACTTACCTTTTGAGCACTGCTCAAAGGCTCGGAAGGCTCGGAATGGAGTGACAGGGGCGGATGGAGTGACAGGGGCGGATGGAGTGACAGGGTCGGATGGAGTGACAGGTGCGGATGGAGTGACAGGGGTGGATGGAGTGACAGGTGCGGGTGGAGTGACAGGGGCGGATGGAGTGACAGGTGCGGATGGAGTGACAGGGGCGGATGGAGTGACAGGGGCGGACGGAGTGACAGGGGTGGATGGAGTGACAGGGGCGGACGGAGTGACAGGGGCGGATGGAGTGACAGGGGCGGACGGAGTGACAGGGGCGGACGGAGTGACAGGTGCGGATGGAGTGACAGGTGCGGATGGAGTGACAGGGGCGGACGGAGTGACAGGTGCGGATGGAGTGACAGGGGCGGACGGAGTGACAGGGGCGGATGGAGTGACAGGGGCGGACGGAGTGACAGGGGCGGATGGAGTGACAGGGGCGGACGGAGTGACAGGGGTGGATGGAGTGACAGGGGCGGATGGAGTGACAGGGGCGGACGGAGTGACAGGGGCGGATGGAGTGACAGGGGCGGACGGAGTGACAGGGGCGGATGGAGTGACATGGCAGCTACAATATTTTCAGGGCAGTCACAGCAGCAGACCTGAGCTCGGTAGCTTATCTGGGGAGAGCTGTCCTGGCAAGGCAAGCATTCATAATGGGACTAATGACCCCCACCTAGGGAACTAAGGCTGGTCTTGGAGGCGTTAGGCAACTCGTTAATTAAATATATGCGCATGCAGCCAGGCTGCTGCTGCTGCTGCTGGTGCACTATGGAGACCTGATGTGCCCAGCCAAGCACACGGCAGCGGCACAAGGGACTGCTAGAGCTTCAGCATGTTCTCAGCTGTATGCTCAGCGTTCTCAGCTCAGGTCTCGGGATGAAATAAATCTGGTGAAGCGATCAGATTTGCTGCTTTATTCAGTCTGCTGAGTAATTGAGAAGAATGCCACTAGAAATTCTGGCAATGAGTCAGTTTTCCTGGTTCCCCCAGCAGCCTCGGGGAAATACAATTATCAGTTAGTGGCAGAATTAATCAAGTAGTGAGTAGACTCAATACCAGATGTTGAGTAGTGAGCAGACTCAATACCAGATGTTGAGTAGTGAGCAGACTCAATACCAGATGTTGAGTAGTGAGCAGACTCAATACCAGATGTTGAGTAGTGAGCAGACTCAATACCAGATGTTGAGTAGTGAGTAGACCCAATACCAGAGCTTGAGTAGTGAGCAGACTCAATACCAGAGCTTGAGTAGTGAGTAGACTCAATACCAGAGCTTGAGTAGTGATTAGACTCAATACCAGAGCTTGAGTAGTGAGTAGACCCAATACCAGAGCTTGAGTAGTGAGTAGACTCAATACCAGAGCTTGAGTAGTGAGTAGACCCAATACCAGAGCTTGAGTAGTGAGTAGACCCAATACCAGAGCTTGAGTAGTGAGTAGACTCAATACCAGAGCTTGAGTAGTGAGTAGACTCAATACCAGAGCTTGAGTAGTGAGTAGACCCAATACCAGAGCTTGAGTAGTGAGTAGACCCAATACCAGAGCTTGAGTAGTGAGTAGACTCAATACCAGAGCTTGAGTAGTGAGTAGACTCAATACCAGAGCTTGAGTAGTGAGTAGACTCAATACCAGAGCTTGAGTAGTGAGTAGACCCAATACCAGAGCTTGAGTAGTGAGTAGACTCAATACCAGAGCTTGAGTAGTGAGTAGACCCAATACCAGAGCTTGAGTAGTGAGTAGACTCAATACCAGAGCCTGAGTAGTGAGTAGACCCAATACCAGAGCTTGGGTAGTGAGTAGACCCAATACCAGAGCTTGGGTAGTGAGTAGACCCAATACCAGAGCTTGGGTAGTGAGTAGACCCAATACCAGAGCTTGAGTAGTGAGTAGACTCAATACCAGAGCTGAGTAGTGAGTAGACCCAATGCCATATATTGAGTAATGAGTAGAGGTGAAGTACTCCTGAGTACAAATTGTCAGATAGGAGTTTCTCATTATTATCCGAAAAAGATGAAAGAGCTTTTATAGGCATAGTGTGAGTGAAATTTGAGTCCGCTGACGTTGGACAATACAGTGGCGTCACCAGAACTCCAGTGGAAACTGGGAAGCAGTGGGTCTAGTTACTAACGATTCTGAGCCAGTCAGGATTTGAATCGGAAGGCTCTCAGCGCTAGGGTGTGGCAACTGCAGGAAGCACCGATCGTTATCTCAAGGTAGGCAGCAGAAGAAAGATTGAAACTTGATACGAGCGCGTACTAGCAGACTTGGACAGAATGTGGCAGACTTAACGGCCGGGTAACTGACAGTGACAGCGAGACAATTCAGCACGGTGAAAAAAGAACAGTTTCCAAACGGAGGGAGAGTGGTAGAAAGGGAGGGAGAGTGGGAGAAAGGGAGGGAGAGTGGTAGAAAGGAAGGGAGAGCGGGAGAAAGGGAGGGAGAGTGGGAGAAAGGGAGGGAGAGTGGAAGAAAGAGAGGGAGAGTGGGAGAAAGGAGGGAGAGTGGTAGAAAGGGAGGGAGAGTGGGAGAAAGGGAGGGAGAGTGGGAGAATGGGATGGAGAGTGGAAGAAAGAGAGGGAGAGTGGGAGAAAGGAGGGAGAGTGGTAGAAAGGGAGGGAGAGTGGTAGAAAGGGAGGGAGAGTGGGAGAAAGGGAGGGAGAGTGGGAGAATGGGAGGGAGAGTGGAAGAAAAGGAGGAGAGTGGGAGAAAGGGGGGAGAGTGGGAGAAAGGGGGGAGAGTGGGAGAAAGGAGGGAGAGTGGTAGAATGGGAGGGAGAGTGGTAGAAAGGGAGGGAGAGTGGGAGAAAGGGAGGGAGAGTGGGAGAATGGGAGGGAGAGTGGAAGAAAAGGAGGAGAGTGGGAGAAAGGAGGGAGAGTTGAAGAAAAGGAGGAGAGTGGGAGAAAGGGGGGAGAGTGGGAGAAAGGAGGGAGAGTTGAAGAAAAGGAGGGAGAGTGGGAGAAAGGAGGGAGAGTGGTAGAATGGGAGGGAGAGTGGTAGAAAGGGAGGGAGAGTGGGAGAAAGGGAGGGAGAGTGGGAGAAAGGGGGGAGAGTGGGAGAAAGGGAGAGAGAGTGGGAGAATGGGAGGGAAAGAATGAGAAAGGGAGGGAGAGTGGAAGATAGGGGGAGAGTGGTAGAATGGGAGGGAGACTGTAGAAGAGAAATAGGGATAAGGGATGAGATGGAGGGAGTGTTGGAGCGGACAAAGCACTGCAGGAGACAATGTGCCAGTGTCAAGATCAGAGGAGTCTGAGAGGAAGAACGCGCAAATATTTAAGCATCAGAACTAAGTCAAGATGCCCATTCAGGCTTCGCAAAGAGACATCAGAAGTCGAGGGTCTTCGCTGCTTTTTTTTGGCCTCCTTTGACCGGCCGTTGGGGGGCAGGGCTGCTCAAAGAACAAAAGATCAGTTGAGAATCTTCCTCATCGACCGCGGGCAGCACATTACAATGCGGCCACACGAGCGCAGCTTGTGCAGTGAGCACAGAAATCCCCATGGAATCAGTCTGTGTGTGCGAATGCATGGAATCAAAGATTTTGTAGGGGACATTGCTAGGCAGGGTGTGGCGATGGGGACTATTCGCTCAAATATCCCAGCTCTGCAATACTATATATTAGTACAAAGTACATAATTCATAAGCATATTTTCCGACCAAACACACAGTGACTGAGACGGCTAGAATTTTGAAAGACGGAAAAAACAGAAAACTGGGGAAAGAGGAGCTAGGAGGGTGGGTTGGGAGCAGGAGACATTGCAAACACAGCAGTTTAATAATTAATTAGGTCGCGATGGAAGCTTAAAAGGCCAAGAGATGCAGCAATGTAGGACGTGACCGGTCGTCCGCTCGCCCAGAGCTCTCGATAGTAAATCGATTGGAAAACTTTCAAACAGAAGTTTGGCAGTTTGTGCGTCTAATATGACTAGAAGTAGCTAGGTAAAGCAAATCATTATATACGAGTATATTTTTCAATGAAAAACTTTCTTAGACTAGAAAAGACTGACGAATACTGCAAACTGTGATGACTTGAAAATTAGTAAAATTAGCAAATTTCAAAGAGGTCAATATAGCAAAGTAGCTGATTGCAAAAACTGCAGCAAGCAACATGTCAAATGGTTTGTTAATACTGCAAGGTTGAACTACAAACTAAAGCAATGCAAACTAAATTTTCTAAAGGAAGACACAAATTTTATTCTAAGTGTAGATAACGTTGTCAAAGAAACTAATAATAAGAGATCAAAGCAAAAAAAATTAGGTCTAAAAAATCCCAAAGCAACCAATATACGAGTAGTTAATCAATAAGCACTTTGGCATCTGTCGACAATGATGACGTCATCAGCGTTGAAACCTTGCCGCTGAGGGCCTCCGTCAGCTCGCGCTGCAGCTGCTCTCTGGCTTGCCTGGTTGCCTTGGACAGCGAAATGCGCATGGATTCAACAACCCCGCACACATTGTCAAAGTACACATCAATCAGCTGCTGCCGCATCGAGGTCTCGGTTTCCTGGACAAAGAAATTTCAGTCAACTCTAGACTAGCAGCCAATCAACGAAAGTCTATCTCTAGACTAGCCAATCACAGCCAATCATTGAATGATCGATTGTTTCAGACTAGCCAATCACAGAACAGTCTATAAATCAGACAGGTCTAAACTAGCCAATCACAGAACAGTCGATAAATCAGACAGGTCTAGACTAGCCAATCACAGGAAATCACTGAATAGTGGTTAGTTTCAGACTAGCCAATAAAAATCTGACCTCAATAAGTCGGCCAATATTGGCTACGTGAACTCCAGCCACCGAAGCCTCGCTCGCTCCGGTCACACCGATGCCGCATTCTCGCTCAGTTTGCCTAGTCAAACTGCCGCCAAGATCAAAGTCGCCGCCTGCTCCGCTGCTTGCCCCAGCTCCTTGTGGACCATTGCTGCCAATTTTTGGGGAATAAAAAGAAAATATTTATTACTACGGACTGGAAAAGGGATGCCAGCTGATGCAGGTAGCTATTTAACCGCTGCGGTAACTAAAGAAAGGCAAGAGTCATGAATCGAACCACCGACCTTCAAGTCGACAGTCCAACGCTCAAACCACTAGGCTAAAACCTCTTGAATGATATCATAGGGAAGTTATCTAAAGTACTACACAGATGTTATAATTGTGTAGTATTTTGGGACAGTTAGGGTCGGGATAATTGCGAGATGGGGATATTTACAGACGATAGAGAATTACAGAATTAGGATATTACAGATAAAGGACAGGATAATCATTGACTTGATTGAGAGACTTCATTTTTGAGCTCTTTACAGATAAGGAATAATAACAGATAAGGGATAATAAAAGATAAGGGATAATTACAGATAAGGGATAATAACAGATAAGGGATAATTACAGATAAGGGATAATAACAGATAAGGGATAATAAAAGATAAGGGATAATTACAGATAAGGAATAATAACAGATAAGGAATAATAACAGATAAGGGATAATAACAGATAAGGGATAATAACAGATAAGGGATAATAACAGATAAGGGATAATAACAGATAAGGAATAATAACAGATAAGGAATAATAACAGATAAGGGATAATTACAGATAAGGAATAATAACAGATAAGGGATAATTACAGATAAGGAATAATAACAGATAAGGGATAATTACAGATAAGGGATAATTACAGATAAGGGATAATTACAGATAAGGGGGAATTACAGACAAGAGCGGGCACACAGCTCACCTGCAGTCGTCAAGCAGGCGCAGCATTACTGTGGCTGTCAGCTTGTATTTTGCCGCCCGTCCGCTCGCCTTCGGTGCAACCTTGATGACGTGCACGGAATCCCATTGGCCTCCGCTCTCTGAGCACTTCTTAATGAGCACAGCGCCAGCGAATCCCTTGGCCGTGGTGTCCAAATCCCACAGGTAGGCGGACGCGATGCTGTCCCCGCCATAGTACAGGTCCCTGTAGCGCTGCATCGCGAAATTCAACTCGATCTCTACCTGGCGAAGCCGGTCAGACGGCACAGCGCCATCGTCCAGGGTGGGAAAATAGCGATTGCTCCAGGGAGACCTGTAAGGCATCCGGGTGCAGGTGCTGAGCCTCAGTTAGCTGGACTGCTCAGGTGGACTGCTCAGTACCCTCGAATTCCATCGGTTCTTTAATCCCTGCATGCCATGCCCACCTGTGACTATCTGCATCCCAGCATGCCATGCCCACCTGTGACTATCTGCATCCCAGCATGCCATGCCCACCTGTGACTATCTGCATCCCAGCATGCCATGCCCACCTGTGACTATCCGCATCCCTGCATGCCATGCCCACCTGTGACTATCTGCATCCCTGCATGCCATGCCCACCTGTGACTATCTGCATCCCAGCATGCCATGCCCACCTGTGACTATCTGCATCCCAGCATGCCATGCCCACCTGTGACTATCTGCATCCCTGCATGCCATGCCCACCTGTGACTATCTGCATCCCTGCATGCCATGCCCACCTGTGACTATCCGCATCCCAGCATGCCATGCCCACCTGTGACTATCTGCATCCCAGCATGCCATGCCCACCTGTGACTATCCGCATCCCTGCATGCCATGCCCACCTGTGACTATCTGCATCCCAGCATGCCATGCCCACCTGTGACTATCTGCATCCCAGCATGCCATGCCCACCTGTGACTATCTGCATCCCTGCATGCCATGCCCACCTGTGACTATCCGCATCCCAGCATGCCATGCCCACCTGTGACTATCCGCATCCCAGCATGCCATGCCCACCTGTGACTATCCGCATCCCAGCATGCCATGCCCACCTGTGACTATCCGCATCCCAGCATGCCATGCCCACCTGTGACTATCTGCATCCCAGCATGCCATGCCTACCTGTGACTATCCGCATCCCTGCATGCCATGCCCACCTGTGACTATCTGCATCCCAGCATGCCATGCCCACCTGTGACTATCTGCATCCCAGCATGCCATGCCCACCTGTGACTATCTGCATCCCAGCATGCCATGCCCACCTGTGACTATCTGCATCCCAGCATGCCATGCCCACCTGTGACTATCTGCATCCCTGCATGCCATGCCCACCTGTGACTATCCGCATCCCTGCATGCCATGCCCACCTGAGACTATCCGCATCCCTGCATGCCATGCCCACCTGAGACTATCCGCATCCCTGCATGCCATGCCCACCTGTGACTATCTGCATCCCAGCATACCATGCCCACCTGTGACTATCTGCATCCCAGCATGCCATGCCCACCTGTGACTATCTGCATCCCTGCATGCCATGCCCACCTGTGACTATCTGCATCCCAGCATGCCATGCCCACCTGTGACTATCTGCATCCCAGCATGCCATGCCCACCTGTGACTATCTGCATCCCAGCATGCCATGCCCACCTGTGACTATCCGCATCCCAGCATGCCATGCCCACCTGTGACTATCCGCATCCCAGCATGCCATGCCCACCTGTGACTATCTGCATCCCAGCATGCCATGCCCACCTGTGACTATCCGCATCCCAGCATGCCATGCCCACCTGTGACTATCTGCATCCCAGCATGCCATGCCCACCTGTGACTATCTGCATCCCAGCATGCCATGCCCACCTGTGACTATCTGCATCCCAGCATGCCATGCCCACCTGTGACTATCTGCATCCCAGCATGCCATGCCCACCTGTGACTATCTGCATCCCAGCATGCCATGCCCACCTGTGACTATCTGCATCCCTGCATGCCATGCCCACCTGTGACTATCCGCACCCCTGCATGCCATGCCCACCTGAGACTATCCGCATCCCTGCATGCCATGCCCACCTGTGACTATCTGCATCCCTGCATGCCATGCCCACCTGTGACTATCTGCATCCCAGCATGCCATGCCCACCTGTGACTATCTGCATCCCAGCATGCCATGCCCACCTGTGACTATCTGCATCCCAGCATGCCATGCCCACCTGTGACTATCTGCATCCCTGCATGCCATGCCCACCTGTGACTATCCGCACCCCTGCATGCCATGCCCACCTGAGACTATCCGCATCCCTGCATGCCATGCCCACCTGTGACTATCCGCATCCCAGCATGCCATGCCCACCTGTGACTATCTGCATCCCAGCATGCCATGCCCACCTGTGACTATCTGCATCCCAGCATGCCATGCCCACCTGTGACTATCTGCATCCCAGCATGCCATGCCCACCTGTGACTATCTGCATCCCAGCATGCCATGCCCACCTGTGACTATCTGCATCCCAGCATGCCATGCCCACCTGTGACTATCTGCATCCCAGCATGCCATGCCCACCTGTGACTATCCGCATCCCAGCATGCCATGCCCACCTGTGACTATCTGCATCCCAGCATGCCATGCCCACCTGTGACTATCCGCATCCCAGCATGCCATGCCCACCTGTGACTATCCGCATCCCAGCATGCCATGCCCACCTGTGACTATCCGCATCCCAGCATGCCATGCCCACCTGTGACTATCTGCATCCCAGCATGCCATGCCCACCTGTGACTATCTGCATCCCTGCATGCCATGCCCACCTGTGACTATCTGCATCCCTGCATGCCATGCCCACCTGTGACTATCCGCATCCCTGCATGCCATGCCCACCTGTGACTATCCGCATCCCTGCATGCCATGCCCACCTGTGACTATCTGCATCCCAGCATGCCATGCCCACCTGTGACTATCTGCATCCCAGCATGCCATGCCCACCTGTGACTATCTGCATCCCAGCATGCCATGCCCACCTGTGACTATCTGCATCCCAGCATGCCATGCCCACCTGTGACTATCCGCATCCCTGCATGCCATGCCCACCTGTGACTATCTGCATCCCAGCATGCCATGCCCACCTGTGACTATCTGCATCCCAGCATGCCATGCCCACCTGTGACTATCCGCATCCCTGCATGCCATGCCCACCTGTGACTATCTGCATCCCAGCATGCCATGCCCACCTGTGACTATCTGCATCCCAGCATGCCATGCCCACCTGTGACTATCTGCATCCCAGCATGCCATGCCCACCTGTGACTATCTGCATCCCAGCATGCCATGCCCACCTGTGACTATCCGCATCCCTGCATGCCATGCCCACCTGTGACTATCTGCATCCCAGCATGCCATGCCCACCTGTGACTATCTGCATCCCAGCATGCCATGCCCACCTGTGACTATCCGCATCCCTGCATGCCATGCCCACCTGTGACTATCTGCATCCCAGCATGCCATGCCCACCTGTGACTATCTGCATCCCAGCATGCCATGCCCACCTGTGACTATCTGCATCCCAGCATGCCATGCCCACCTGTGACTATCCGCATCCCTGCATGCCATGCCCACCTGTGACTATCTGCATCCCAGCATGCCATGCCCACCTGTGACTATCCGCATCCCTGCATGCCATGCCCACCTGTGACTATCCGCATCCCTGTTGTAGTCGCACAGCAGGAAGTCCTTGGCGCAGCTGGTGTCTCTGGCAACCCGCAGCGGTTGGTCGACGCAGCACAGCAGGTTCTCGGTGAGGTCCGGAGCCAGATCCATTAGCTCGCCGAGGTGCTTTTCAACCGCCTGCGGGGGCAATCGCCGCATGAGGTCCAGGGCGTGATTCAAGCGTTGGTGCGCGTTGGTACTCATTGGTGCTGTGCTAACCTGAAACAGGAAGTTAACTAAAGGTAAATAGCTGAAGAATATGCAACTGTGAGCGGACTCAGTATGAGATGTTTCGTCATTTGCATAGGCGAACAAGTACAAAAAAGAACAGAAAAAATACGAGCTTAAAAATACATTTAGTAAAGAAAAATCTGTGAACGAGATTGTGCTTCCGTGTATTTTTGGTCGTTAAAAAATCTGTTTCATACTACTTATGTGCAAGTAGATACATTTTGCGCACTTTTTATTTTAAAGCTGTCAGAAAGATGAGGGCTTGGAAATACAACAGTAACTGAGCTTTTATATTTTAAAAGCCAAAAGGGCTTTAGCTTCAAAAGTGTCGCTGGAAGACAAAAAAGCAAAAAATGTTGAATATTAATTAATTTACAATAAAAAAGTTATACATTCTTTAATAAGAATAATAAAGCAAATAAAATAACTTTTTTTTAATGAAAAATAGTCTGTTTCTAGGAAATTTATTTCGCTTCCTAGATCGGTCGCTGTCTGGCAATGGCAAGTATCACAGAAAGGAAAAACAGCGCATTACAAAAGTTTATACTGGTGGTTTCGCGCAAAGCTGAAGTTACACAACCCTGAAGCTCCATTCCACTGAAGTTACACAAGCCTGAAGTTACACAAGCCTGAAGCTCCATTCCACTGAAGTTACACAACCCTGAAGTTACACAACCCTGAAGCTCCATTCCACTGAAGTTACACAACCCTGAAGTTACACAACCCTGAAGCTCCATTCCACTGAAGTTACACAACCCTGAAGTTACACAAACCTGAAGCTCCATTCCACTGAAGTTACACAACCCTGAAGTTACACAACCCTGAAGCTCCATTCCACTGAAGTTACACAACCCTGAAGTTACACAACCCTGAAGCTCCATTCCACTGAAGTTACACAAGCCTGAAGTTACACAAGCCTGAAGTTACACAAGCCTAAAGTTACACAAGCCTGAAGCTCCATTCCACTGAAGTTACACAACCCTGAAGTTACACAACCCTGAAGTCACACAAGCTTGAAGTTACACAAGCCTGAAGTTACACAAGCCTGAAGTTACACAAGCCTGAAGTTACACAAGCCTGAAGTTACACAAGCCTGAAGTTACACAACCCTGAAGCTCTATTACACTGAAGTTATACAATTCTGAAGTTGTATTCCACTGAAGTTACACAAACTGAAGTTGTATTCCACTGAAGTTAAACAATCCTGAAGTTGTATTCCACTGAAGTTACACAAACTGAAGCTCTATTCTACCGATAAGGAAGGTTTGTTTGTTATCAAAAGTGTAAAATGGATGCAATGGTTGAAGCAAAGAAACTGAACTATGTTTTTTAACATTTCCAGCCAAGGGTTTCGCGGATTCGTTAGCAGTCAATGAATACATTTTACTGACAGTATCCATAAGTTAGCCGATAATTGGCCACCTGAGTGATGCCGTGAAAGTGCACAAAGGCAGCGGCCACGACAAACACGTGGAAGATCTGGTGGCTCTGCAGCTGGAAATATTAAATTTGGAAAACTAAAGCCTTTGCCGGCAGGAAGTTTGATAAGCTGGCATATTTTGACAGGAATCAAGGGAATCGAAAAACAGTGAAAAGGGAAGTAGGGTATTGATAAAGTATTAGTAGCCCAGTCATTAGCTAGCTGCCATTTGAGGAAAACCAAAGGGATTAGGGAATTAGAGAACCGGTGGGATTAGGGAATTCGTGAACCAATGGGATTAGGGAATTTGAGAACCGATGGGATAAGGGAACGGGAGAACCGACGGGATTGGGGAACGGGAGAACCGATGGGATTAGGGAATTCGAGAACCGATGGGATTAGGGAATGGGAGAACCGATGGGATTAGGGAATTCGAGAACCGATGGGATTAGGGAATGGGAGAACCGATGGGATTAGGGAATTCGAGAACCGATGGGATTAGGAAATGGGAGAACCGATGGGATTAGGGAATTCGAGAACCGATGAGATTAGGGAATTAGCGAACCGATGGGATTAGGGAATTCGAGAACCGATGAGATTAGGGAATTAGCAAACCGATGGGATTAGGGAATGGGAGAACCGATGGGATTAGGGAATTAGCGAACCGATGGGATTAGGGAATGGGAGAACCGATGAGATTAGGGAATTAGCGAACCGATGGGATTAGGGAATTCGAGAACCGATGAGATTAGGGAATTAGAGAACCGATGGGATTAGGGAATTAGCGAACCGATGGGATTAGGAAACGGGAGAACTGATGGGATTAGAGATTGGGAGAACCGATGGGATTAGGGAATTCGAGAACCGATGAGATTAGGGAATTAGCGAACCGATTGGATTAGGGAATGGGAGAACCTATGAGATTAGGGAATTAGCGAACCGATGGGATTAGGGAATGGGAGAACCGATGGGATTAGGGAATTCGAGAACCGATGAGATTAGGGAATTAGCAAACCGATGGGATTAGGGAATGGGAGAACCGATGGGATTAGGGAATTAGCGAACCGATGGGATTAGGGAATGGGAGAACCGATGAGATTAGGGAATTAGCGAACCGATGGGATTAGGGAATTCGAGAACCGATGAGATTAGGGAATTAGAGAACCGATGGGATTAGGGAATTAGCGAACCGATGGGATTAGGAAACGGGAGAACTGATGGGATTAGAGATTGGGAGAACCGATGGGATTAGGGAATTCGAGAACCGATGAGATTAGGGAATTAGCGAACCGATTGGATTAGGGAATGGGAGAACCTATGAGATTAGGGAATTAGCGAACCGATGGGATTAGGGAATGGGAGAACCGATGGGATTAGGGAATTCGAGAACCGATGAGATTAGGGAATTAGCGAACCGATGGGATTAGGGAATGGGAGAACCGATGAGATTAGGGAATTAGCGAACCGATGGGATTAGGGAATGGGAGAACCGATGAGATTAGGAAATTAGCGAACCGATAGGATTAGGGAATTCGAGAACCGATGAGATTAGGGAATTAGAGAACCGATGTGATTAGGGAATTAGCGAACCGATGGGATTAGGAAACGGGAGAACTGATGGGATTAGAGATTGGGAGAACCGATGGGATTAGGGAATGGGAGAACCGATGGGATTAGGGAATGGGAGAACTGATGGGATTAGAGATAGGAAGAACCGATGGGATTATGGAATGGGAGAACTGATGGGATTAGAGAATGGGAGAACTGATGGGATTAGGGAATGGGAGAACCGATGGGATTAGGGAATGGGAGAACTGATGGGATTAGAGATAGGAAGAACCGATGGGATTAGGGAATGGGAGAACCGATGGGATTAGGGAATGGGAGAACCGATGGGATTAGGGAATGGGAGAACCGATGGGATTAGGGAATGGGAGAACTGATGGGATTAGAGATAGGAAGAACCGATGGGATTAGGGAATGGGAGAACTGATGGGATTAGAGATAGGAAGAACCGATGGGATTAGGGAATGGGAGAACCGATGGGATTAGGGAATGGGAGAACCGATGGGATTAGGGAATTCGAGAACCGATGGGATTAGGGAATTCGAGAACCGATGGGATTAGGGAATGGGAGAACCGGAGGAATTAGGGAATGGGAGAACCGATGGGATTAGGGAATGGGAGAACTGATGGGATTAGAGATAGGAAGAACCGATGGGATTAGGGAATGGGAGAACCGATGGGATTAGGGAATGGGAGAACCGATGGGATTAGGGAATTCGAGAACCGATGGGATTAGGGAATTCGAGAACCGATGGGATTAGGGAATGGGAGAACCGGAGGAATTAGGGAATGGGAGAACCGATGGGATAAGGGAATGGGAGAACCGATGGGATTAGGGAATGGAAGAACCGGTAGCGAGGTGCATAGCTCACATCAAGTGAGTGAATAATCTCACCCAAAAATCGAATTTTCCAGGAAACAGACGCTCTGGAAATCGCACAGCGTAGATGACTGCACCGGTGATGTAGAGCAGGGCCATCAGTGACAGCCAGCCCAGGCCGGCGTGATAGACAGCGCTGTGAAAGCCTTCAACAATGGTGTAATGCAGGGCTGGAATGGCACCAGATGCGCCAAGCAGAATAAAAACACCTGTAGGAGATTGGGCAGGCATTGGTTAGAGCCTTGCTGTGGCTGGGATGAACTTTTGAGAAGAGAAAATGATTTAGGCAGTGAATGAAAGCTTCAAAAGGTAGAATACTGGTTAAATAAAAATGTATGATTGTTTAGTGTTTCGTGATAAACTGAAAGTTTAGTGTGAAGGGATGAGTGAAGGGATGGGTGAAGGGTTGAGTGAATGGATGGGTGAAGGGGTGAGTGAAGGGCTGAGTGAATGGATGGGTGAAGGGGTGAGTGAAGGGATGGGTGAAGGGTTGAGTGAAGGGATGGGTGAAGGGCTGAGTGAATGGATGCGTGAAGGGATGGGTGAAGGGGTGAGTGAAGGGATGAGTGAAGGGATGGGTGAAGGGTTGAGTGAATGGATGGGTGAAGGGTTGAGTGAATGGATGGGTGAAGGGCTGAGTGAATGGATGGGTGAAGGGTTGAGTGGAGGAATGGGTGAAGGGTTGAGTGAATGGATGGGTGAAGGGTGAGTGAAGGGCTGAGTGAATGGATGGGTGAAGGGGTGAGTGAAGGGATGGGTGAAGGGCTGAGTGAATGGATGGGTGAAGGGTTGAGTGGAGGAATGGGTGAAGGGTTGAGTGAATGGATGGGTGAAGGGATGGGTGAAGGGGTGAGTGAAGGGATGAGTGAAGGGATGGGTGAAGGGTTGAGTGAAGGAGTGGGTGAAGGGATGAGTGAAGGGATGGGTGAAGGGATGGGTGAAGGGATGGGTGAAGGGTGAGTGAAGGGATGAGTGAAGGGATAATTGACTATGTCTTGGTGCAAGTCTTCAGTATGATGGCTAGCAGTCACTGGACACACAATTGAGCATTAATGAGTCATTTGATTACTCACCAGCTCGCAAAGCCCTAAACTTCGGCGCAGCGAAGGCGTCAAACATGGACACCACAATGGCCGCGGTGCCCAGGGCTCCAATGAGTGAAATGTACACGACTTTGGCAGCCACCTGGCAATAGAAGCCGTAGTACAGCCAGGGCACAAAGCTGCCCATTGTTAGAAGGGCGATGCCGCAGTAGTCCAGCCTGAAATGTCAGTTCATTCGCTGTTTAGCAGACATACCATTCTGATTGGAAATGACAATTCTGATTGGAAATGACAATTCTGATTGGAAATGACCATTACTGATTGGAAATGACCATTCCTGACTGGAAATGACCATTCCTGACTGGAAATGACCATTCCTGACTGGAAATGACCATTCCTGATAGGGAATGACCATTCCTGATTGGAAATGACCATTCCTGACTGGAAATGACCATTCCTGACTGGAAATGACCATTCCTGACTGGAAATGACCATTCCTGATAGGGAATGACCATTCCTGATTGGAAATGACCATTCCTGATTGAAATGACCATTCCTGATGTCAAATAGCCATCTAATTTAATACATTGCATGAGATTTACTTATTAAACAGCCGGCCGATCCGCTCCGAATGGCAATAGACTGTGTGGAACAGGAAGGAGAGGCCCATGCAGAGGATGGCGCCAAGGAAGAAGGCGGAGAACACCAGCTTATCCTGCACTTGGACCTGGGCTGCTGGCCGGCTTAGGAAGTATATGGCCATGGCGGTGAATGCGATGCAGCCTGCAGCAGAATGCGGATCAAAATCCAGTCTGTAGACTATGGCGATATGGCCTTTTGTAGAATGGGATCTAGGTGTCTGATGGGATCTGGATGGGTATAGAAGAATAGGATCTGGATGGGTGTAGAAGAATGGGATCTGGATGGGTGTAGAAGAATGGGATCTGGATGGGTGTAGAAGAATGGGATCTGGATGTCTGTAGAAGAATGGGATCTGGATGGGTGTAGAAGAATGGGATCTGGATGGGTGTAGAAGAATGGGATCTGGATGGGTATAGAAGAATGGGATCTGGATGGGTATAGAAGAATGGGATCTGGATGGGTGTAGAAGAATGGGATCTGGATGGGTATAGAAGAATGGGATCTGGATGGGTATAGAAGAATGGGATCTGGATGGGTGTAGAAGAATGGGATCTGGATGGGTGTAGAAGAATGGGATCTGGATGGGTGTAGAAGAATGGGATCTCGATGGGTGTAGAAGAATGGGATCTGGATGTCTGTAGAAGAATGGGATCTGGATGGGTATAGAAGAATGGGATCTGGATGGGTGTAGAAGAATGGGATCTGGATGGGTATAGAAGAATGGGATCTGGATGGGTATAGAAGAATGGGATCTGGATGGGTGTAGAAGAATGGGATCTGGATGGGTGTAGAAGAATGGGATCTGGATGGGTGTAGAAGAATGGGATCTCGATGGGTGTAGAAGAATGGGATCTGGATGGGTGTAGAAGAATGGGATCTGGATGGGTGTAGAAGAATGGGATCTGGATGGGTGTAGAAGAATGGGATCTGGATGGGTATAGAAGAATGGGATCTGGATGGGTGTAGAAGAATGGGATCTGGATGGGTGTAGAAGAATGGGATCTGAATGGGTGTGGATGAATGGGATCTGGATAAGTGTAGAAGAATGGGATCTGGATGGGTGTAGAAGAATGGGATCTGGATGGGTGTAGAAGAATGGGATCTGGATGGGTATAGAAGAATGGGATCTGGATGGGTGTAGAAGAATGGGATCTGAATGGGTGTGGATGAATGGGATCTGGATAAGTGTAAAAGAATGGGATCTGGATAAGTGTAGAAGAATGGGATCTGGATGGGTGTAGAAGAAGGGGATCTCGATGGGTTTAGAATAATGGGATCTGGATCTGGATGCATTCATATAATAGAGAACACGAAGTGATGAATAGAAAGACAGACCCAGCATGTGAGTCCAAATATTTCCAGTCTCAGTGTGAACACGAAAGATGCTTTGAAAGCATTTGGTGAAGCTCCCCAGCTGTGGCCGGTGGCCTTCAACAAGGAAGTCATTGTCCTTGAGCCAGTCAGGCAGGCTGCGGTGCTCCGTGAGGAGCCAGCCACGGCGCCAGACGTGCAAGAGTCGGTCGGCGCCATCCTTGGCTCGACTAGCCAGATCGTCAAAGCCATGACGAATAGTTGCAGACAGATTGGCGGCCGGCTGTGGAGTCAACGATTTGTGCTTCGATTGTCGCTTGGATTCAACTTTGGAGTCTTCGACTCTCGGCTTGGCAGTCGGAACCGCCTCAGCGTCATCGGACTAGGAAGATAATACGTTTTTATTTTAGTTAATTTAACGCATCCCTACTTAGAATATTAGATGAATTGTGTTTGCAGTGTGAATATTTGATATCGAAAAGTCAACTTAGATAGTTGGCCATGTAAGTGAACCCCTCTTTATGAGAAAATCAGGGAGTAAAACTTATTTTCCTTTACTTCGTACTACAAGGTCCCTGAGCTCGATTCAGCGGCGAGGCCACATTCATTTGGGGCGCAGCCGCAGAGAGAAGGCTTGGCACCTTGTCGTGCAATTAACGCTTTTGAGGGCCAACCTCCAAGGCACAGTGAAGTATACACTGTGTGACGATGACGAAGTCAGGCCAGATGTACACACCTGTGTAAGCGTGTGCTTGTGTACAGTATTTGTGAGCATGTGTGAGCATGTTCCACAGGATTCAGCGGAATGGGCAGAATTGCCTCCTCGCTGGCTGCGTGTCACTGAATAATGTGCCATAGCCGGCAGCCCACCTGCAATTATCAATTGATTACCAGCGCATTAGTTTAGAATAGTTTCGTTATCAATTTCCTTTTGTATTTAATACGTACTAATTAATTCATGTTGGTCACCTGATAAAGAAATCAAATGATCACTTTTGTATATACTCGAGGTATGCTACTACGAGTAGTTTTTGTGTGCTACCAGTTTTTATCCACTAGAACTAAATACTACATGATAATTGTATTGAACAAGAACGTTAACAAGAAATAAAGTGTCACAATAGCTACTGAAAGATAAGAAGTAAATCTTACATTGCAATCATTAGCAGTAAGCCGTTGTCGAGTCATATCAAGTGTGTCATCAACATTATTAGAGTCTAGATGATTCTCTATACAGAAATTAGCTGGGTTCTCATTGCCTAATGGTGATGAACAGTCTGCCAGCACCATTGGCTCTTCCGTGGACTCACATTTGTTACTAGGCTTAGACTCCATACCTTGTTCTAAATGTCTGCTGTTGCACAGTGCTGAAGTCACAAATTATGGCTAAGTAAGACCTCATAGCTAAAAACAAAGTAAAAAACTAAAAAATTGGACACAATTTACCTGACAAAATTAACATAAAAAATAAGTTAAAGTGTAAACCAATTATTCTTCACTTCACCTAAAAAATCAATCACTATTTCCCACTTAGTCTGGTATTCCAATATATTTGGGTACCCACAAAAGCCTCAGGCCTATAGTTGCCTATACTACAATTAAATATGAGTAATCTTCAGTGCATCCCCTTTGACTCTATTGAACTTTTATTCAATTCACATTTGAAAAAATGTTTCCAAAATCCCTAATTCCCCATGTCCTATTAAGTCATTGTGTGGTAATCCTGGGATATAGAAGCCATTATATAGAAAGTGGTTGTGTATAGAACAAAATTGCAAACTTTTTTACTCAGAACCCACAAAAACCTTTTCCCCTTTGGCTTTGAAGGTCTATGAAGGTATGAAACAGATTTATGAAGGTCAAGAAAATAAAGGTAAACACAAAAATTCCCATTTTTCTTTTTTATAATCTAAATAGCTAAATTAACATGACTTGTTTTCCCAAGTCGATTGGCATTGTCAGGCTGATTTATTAGAGATGACAAAACTGAACTTTTTGTTTATGCTTGTGTTTCTTTCTCTCTAGTGTTCTATTTTTTGTTGTCTCTTTTGTTTCTGCACTGTTTTAATCACATTGGTGCAAACTCAAGAGACAGAACAAAGATATGGGAAACAGAAGTTCCTGTAATCATATCTGTATCAGTAAATTTTGTCCAAAAAGCTGTGTCCATAATAACTGCAACTTCCTATAGCCATACCTGTATCTATGGATTCTATGGCAGCACTCTAGCGAAAACATGACGCTTAACCAACTTCAACTAGGCAGGTAGCTAATATGCTGCTACTTAAGTTATCACTACTCACTACATACAAAAACAAGCACTTTAAAATAAAGCTGTGTGTATATTCAGTTAAAAAACTTATATCTCACTTTTCTATATATACAAAACATATGTATACGTGTATACTATTAATATATTATACACATATAATAATAATAAAATACACAATATGTGCTACATGTACTAGATAGATGTTCCGCGAGACACGCACTTGCGAAACAGACAGGAGGGGCAGGCAACAGTGTCCGGGGGGCTGAGACCCAGCGCCTGCAAGTCAGCCATAAAACATCTAGCTATATGTATAATATACACCGTACTATGGGTAGTGTGGCCGTGGGCGCATTCGCCACCACCGCCAACGCCGATCCAAGGACTATTATAACAAGAAGACAAGACCTCTTCATGAAGTGGTCTTTGCGCCGATCTGACAGTTTCTATGAATTTCTATTTTCGTACCGTCAAACTAAGCATAACAAGTGTATTTAAAAAAACCAGTTCCTTTTAATAATTGAACAAAGTTATACGTTGAAGTTTACATTTTAAACAATTTTTGCTCATAACAATAATGACATTGTAAAGGTGAAGAGAAGCTTTTTGAAGTAACGCGTTTTTTATCTATCCCTGAATATAATAAATATGAAAACCTAGATCTGTGTGTCTGAAATATTTGTTGCACAAAGCAAACATTGCGAATGTGAATGATAAACATACTCGCGTGAAGAAACTGTATACTGTCTTGCTAATTTTCACTATATCTGAAGTGCAATTGACACCACGACCACTATTAAGCTTTAATATAATTTAAGTTTTTCTAAGAAATTATCTGTTACGATTAAGAGTTCGTCGCTTGCTGATGCTTAATCATGCATTTGTATTTGTCCATTTCAATTACTAGGCCTAAATGAATAATTTAATATACTAAACCAAAGTTAGTTTCTTTATTGCCTTGTCTGCTTTCTTATTATTATGAATTAATAGTAAAAAGCGCAAAAAATCTACCAGAGTCAAATCCAAAACTTTTTCCTTAACAAGCTGTCAGTTGTCAGGAGTCAGGACTGATGCTAGCGCTATAGGCCTAGCCTATTGCTATAATCACCCGACGGCAATAGGCTAGACTGGGAAAAAGATCAAAATATCTCCAGGCTTGCCTGGCAAAAGCTGCGCTTTCCCGCTTTCTTGGTATCATTGCCTGGGAAAAGCGCAGCTCTGATGAAATGCATAGGGATAGCTTGGCAATGCTAACTAAAGCCAAGCAAAAGGAAAAAATGCGTGATTTGTTTAAGTATAGTCTCGTGAGAGAAACTCGCGTTGTTTAAAAATACTTGGTTTTTTAAATTAAGCATTATTAGAAACAGGGGCGTGGCATTCTGGGCTTTTGGTAATTGATATATTTGAAAAGTACTTCAGATCGTTTTAATTTGACAGGCCTGTGTAGTAAGCTACATTGAAATAACTTATGTCTGGACTAATAGTAATGCTAATACTATATTACTAATATTACAGGGTATGCTTATTTTCATGCATGGTATAAGCATCCAAATTCATGGATTGGATTGATATAATGATATTATATTTCATATCCATAGCCATATGTCCAATTATATAGATGATTTGTATATTTGAATTGGGCCTTGACTTGATGATGTCTGCAGTATCCTGGCCATCATCCTATGTGGCTAAGATGTCATATTAAAAGTGGTACATCATACATGTAATTATTATTATAAATGATAAAGAAATTAATCTATTCTAGACTGGTTTTCTTTGCTTTGTTGCCCGCCTATATCATAGTCAAATGAGTTATGTTTTGCTTTTGGCAAATGCTTAAAAAACAGGCCCAAACAATAAATTGTATTTGCCTTTCTACTGCTATATATCCTCTGATTTGTCCCATAATCTATTTGTTATTTTGCTCTATTTTCTCTTCTATAATCTATATTATTGGTTATTTTAGCTAGGGAGATGCTGGGTCATTCTGAAATTAGACCCAAGATGGCTCAGTGCCATCCACATTTTCTGTTTTGGCATTTTTTGTATCCTGAAATTCAACCCTGGATACCAAAAGGCATATCAACTATTGGAACAGCAGCAAATAAACCATCAGCATTTTGTTTTGTAGTTTGATCCCCACTTTTACCTATCCTATCTTATCCCAATTTTTGCCCTTCTCATTTATATCCCACTATCTGCCCCTTCTCCTACTCCTTACAAGATGCCCACTTTCTGTGGGTAACTCCATAACTCCATAATTTCTGTCCATCCTCACTGTTTTTCCCTCCATACTTCCTACTTTCTACCCCTCTCTACTTTCAATACATCCTTACTTGCTGCCTTTCCCACTATTTGCACCTCCCCACTTTCTGTTCCTCACTACCTTCTGTCCTTCACCACTTCCTGTCCTCATCCCACTTTCTGCCCCCTATTTTCTGTCCCTCCCTACTTTCTGCCCCACCCTACTTTCTGCCCCCTACTTTCTGTCCTTCCCTACTTTCTGCCCCTCCCTACTTTCTGCCCCACCATACTTTCTGCCCCCTATTTTCTGTCCCTCCCTACTTTCTGCCCCACCCTACTTTCTGCCCCCTACTTTCTGCCCCTCCCTACTTTCTGCCCCACCCTACTTTCTGCCCCCTACTTTCTGCCCCTCCCTACTTTCTGCCCCACCATACTTTCTGCCCCTCCCTACTTTCTGCCCCACCATACTTTCTGCCCCTCCCTACTTTCTGCCCCACCATACTTTCTGCCCCTCCCTACTTTCTGCCCCACCATACTTTCTGCCCCTCCCTACTTTCTGCCCCACCATACTTTCTGCCCCTCCCTACTTTCTGCCCCACCATACTTTCTGCCCCTCCCTACTTTCTGCCCCACCATACTTTCTGCCCCTCCCTACTTTCTGCCCCACCATACTTTCTGCCCCTCCCTACTTTCTGCCCCACCATACTTTCTGCCCCTCCCTACTTTCTGCCCCACCATACTTTCTGCCCCTCCCTACTTTCTGCCCCACCATACTTTCTGCCCCTCCCTACTTTCTGCCCCACCATACTTTCTGCCCCTCCCTACTTTCTGCCCCACCATACTTTCTGCCCCTCCCTACTTTCTGCCCCACCATACTTTCTGCCCCTCCCTACTTTCTGCCCCACCATACTTTCTGCCCCCTATTTTCTGTCCCTCCCTACTTTCTGCCCCACCCTACTTTCTGCCCCCTACTTTCTGCCCCTCCCTACTTTCTGCCCCACCCTACTTTCTGCCCCCTACTTTCTGCCCCTCCCTACTTTCTGCCCCACCATACTTTCTGCCCCTCCCTACTTTCTGCCCCACCATACTTTCTGCCCCTCCCTACTTTCTGCCCCACCATACTTTCTGCCCCTCCCTACTTTCTGCCCCACCATACTTTCTGCCCCTCCCTACTTTCTGCCCCACCATACTTTCTGCCCCTCCCTACTTTCTGCCCCACCATACTTTCTGCCCCTCCCTACTTTCTGCCCCACCATACTTTCTGCCCCTCCCTACTTTCTGCCCCACCCTACTTTCTGCCCCCTACTTTCTGCCCCTCCCTACTTTCTGCCCCACCATACTTTCTGCCCCTCCCTACTTTCTGCCCCACCATACTTTCTGCCCCTCCCTACTTTCTGCCCCACCCTACTTTCTGCCCTCTACTTTCTGCCCCTCCCTACTTTCTGCCCCACCATACTTTCTGCCCCTCCCTACTTTCTGCCCCACCATACTTTCTGCCCCTCCCTACTTTCTGCCCCACCATACTTTCTGCCCCTCCCTACTTTCTGCCCCACCATACTTTCTGCCCCTCCCTACTTTCTGCCCCACCATACTTTCTGCCCCTCCCTACTTTCTGCCCCACCATACTTTCTGCCCCTCCCTACTTTCTGCCCCACCATACTTTCTGCCCCCTATTTTCTGTCCCTCCCTACTTTCTGCCCCACCATACTTTCTGCCCCTCCCTACTTTCTGCCCCCTACTTTCTGCCCCTCCCTACTTTCTGCCCCACCATACTTTCTGCCCCTCCCTACTTTCTACTCCACCATCTACTCTACTTTTGCTCGTCTACCACTTTCTTTCCACATTTGCACCTCTGATTCCGCGGCCTCACATTCGTTGTCACTTTTTTCACCCGCTATCACGGTCTTACAATAGCTCCCGCACTTTTGATCGTTTCACTTTCCCGCCCCCACTGTCATGTTCCGCCACTTTCAATCCCATCTTCCACCCCACTTTTTCTTCTCTGCTTTTTGCTTCTCGCACTCCCCCCAATTTCACTCTATTGCTGCATTTACTCCCTCTGTTGGCGATTTGGTAGGGATTCTGAGTTTTGGGCGGTTCTTGAGATACCTAAATATTAAATGCAAATCCATGTGTCTGCATGCATCTTTCTACAATGCCATTGTTCCGCTTTTATTGACTTTTAAGATGGTTCGCAACTCCTACACTGCATTTCTGAAGGCGCAGAAGAAGTTTGGTAAGTCTTTCTTACACTTTTATTAGTATACGATTCGAGTTGTTCTCACTAAATGGCTTTAATCCATTGTTTTAGCTAATTTAATTAGAATTCAGAATTATACAAATCGGAGTTGTGTATCCTCGCAGCTGATCACTCTCTTTCTTTAATAGATCAGCAAAAGGAAACGGCAATCAAATACCACCGGCTCAGCGGGGCAACCAAGCAGCGACTTGCTGCAGAAGCAGCAAGTATGCCACCTAAGCTGTCAACAATTGAAAAAATGGTACGTGGTTTTCTGAATGTCTTTTTGGGCTTTGAATGCTGATAGTAGTGAATGCTAAAGAATGCCAGAATAAGTTCATCTGGTAATAATTGCTTTGTCCCTCAATCAATCACTTTAGCTAAGAACCGATCAGACTTCTCGCTTCTTTCTGGTGGTTGTCCGTGACAACAAGCCACCGTACTTTGCCTGCTCTCCCGAGGACCAGGAACTTGTGCCGCTGGCTCGTCAGGTTACAGAGGTATATTTATTAATTGTTCTTTACGTAAAGTGTTGATTGTCTGCTTACTAATGTTAAAAACTCTCTTTCAGAAGCTACTCGGAGAACTAAAATGTCCGCCAAAGGAGACTATCAACGGCTTAAGGAAGGTCCTGCGCCAAAAGGCAAAAGAAGCATTTCGTAAGTAAGGTACAACTATACTATTTGCAGGGTTATATCCTTGCAAAATGTCAATCGTGGATCCGCTGGATCCTCTCAGTTCAGGCGTCCTTCGCAGCTGCCTGGTGAATTTGGAAGAAGTGTGGGTGGGTTCGTACCAGCTGATGTATGCGGAAGTAGAGATTGTTGGCATGCTCAGAGATTACTGCGTACTGTGCTCAATATTTGCCCAATTCTGTTCGTATTGATTTGTATGTGCTGAAAGAAATAATTTATATCATTTGAAATGTGGACAAATTTCGCATTTACACTGCTTTTTTAGACGCCGCTGGATGCAAAGGTTCCATCAAGTGGAGTGAGATCCCAGCAATCGGCTTCTTCCAACCAGAAGTTGGCAATCCAACGTGGATGCACATCAGTGCAATTAAAGCGGTTCTTAGTCAGCCTCTGTCCTTCCATCCGGCGCTTTCGGGTATTTATAAGCTTTCTACGAGGATTTTTTCTTCAAAAGTTCGTAGAAATTGTCAGTAAGCAAGATCGGAGCAAAGCGAAACCAAAACAGTCATAATCTACAAACTTTCACGACCTCTCGAGGTAGTTGCCTGCCATATCGATGCACGTCCGCAGCCACAGCAGTCAATCATTGATGCCGTGTCGGCACTCCCATCGGCTTCAGGATCCTTGGGACCCATATAGCCGCCTTCTTTTGATGGGATATTTGAGAGAAAATATACCCTTTTGGAGGATATCACATCCCAACAAAACCCCATCCATGGAAATCGATCCACACGAATGGGACTTACTACATTCTGTTTGTACATTGTAGTTGGCACCAATGGTGACGGCCAGCTCGAAGACGGCCATAATGATCACGGCGACGTCCAGCACGGAGTCGGCCATGATGATCAAGGCAGCGTCCAGCGAGAAGGCAACGGCCAGCGCGGAGGCAGCAGCCAGCGAGTGGGCAGCGGCCAGCGAGTGGGCAGCGGCCAGCGAGTGGGCAGCGGCCTGCAAGTGGACAGCGGCCAGCGAGTGGGCAGCGGCCTGCAAGTGGGCAGCGGCCAGCGAGTGGGCAGCGGCCAGCGAGTGGGCAGCGGCCAGCGAGTGGGCAGCGGCCAGAGAGTGGACAGCGGCCTGCAAGTGGACAGCGGCCAGCGAGTGGGCAGCGGCCTGCAAGTGGACAGCGGCCAGCGAGTGGGCAGCGGCCTGCAAGTGGGCAGCGGCCAGCGAGTGGGCAGCAGCCAGCTCGGAGACGGCCTGCGTCAGTTGGACACCGCAGACTGCTATTGGGAAAACGGGGAGCTAATTGTTGTTGCAATTTAAGCTGACGTTTGTGCAGGGTAGTTTTCTTCCTGGTTTTTAGTTTAGTGTCAGCTTAGTTTCGATATCAAAATACAGGCGGATTGTGTGCCCTCAGGTAGGTGACTGAAGACTGAGTGCCCCTGCTCCCAATTGATCGAGCCACTAAAAAGTGAATGCACTTAATCCTTAATTTAAACCTGTTCCAATGCAAGGCTTTGTAAACTGTTCCTAGGGAAACCACTTCTGGTACCACTGAAAACTGCCTCTCACTGCACCAGCCCCTGAAAACGATGTCTCATGACTTCGCATTCCGCCTCCCGTATGTGTATTGTTGTATTGATGGTAGGCAGTATAGTCACTAATAACAATTCGAGGCAGCAATGGTGATGCTTTATATGTCTTTACCTAACAATATATCGCGTCCCTTGAGATACCCGGCTATTTTTTGCTACCATTGCTACCATTTTTTCAATTAGGTGGCATACTTGCTGCTTCTGGTTGCCGTTTCCTTTTGCTGATCTATTTTTTGCATTTGAGTTTTCCAGCAATCCGGGTTATTGGCAATATCTTTTATATTGTTTTTTAAAGAAATTGCCAACATATAGCGATAACATTGCATTTGCTTTTCTGTTTGGTTGTAGCAGAGCGCATTTCGTTTGTATACAAGTAGCTTTACTCCAAGACTGTACGAGTACGCCATTTGCATTCGGTTCTCTCTCTCATGGAATGACTATGAAATACAAGAAAGTGTGTAATTAACTGTCAGTCAACAAAACTGATGACTGTTAAATGATAGATTTTAAGATGACAAAGTAGCAATTCTGTTGTATGAGAATGACAAATTTGTGAAGATTAGCACTGTCAATTCAAAACCTCTGCTGTCGCTTTAATTTAAGCTTACTTATTTACTACATTCAACAAACGAATTTATAATCAACAAATGAGAAATTTAATCAGTGAGAGTTATTATTTTGGTACACGTGAATAAAATTGCAAGTAAGAAGCAATTTAACAACTGGTGGTGGCACTGCACACAAGCATTAACAGTCAGACGCTGGGCGGATTACCTCAGAAAGGCATTCTGTGCCCCTCCCCATCCAGGAAGGGCACCGCCTGCAGGTTAGCGCCCCTGAATACTGAAGACGGCTCCTTAAGAAAATACACCTCTGTAAATTGCCTATTCGGTACGTGCCCTCTGTGGGGGGGGCTTAACTAGTCATCAGCGCTCAGCCACATCTATTGCGCAAATTGCATGCTCGTTTGTGGGCAGCAGTGAGAGTTGCTGGATCAGTGGATGTGCACTGGGCCAAGTGGATCTCAAATGGAGGATTCCTGATTGACTTTCAGCCATAGACAAAGACACCAGAATTCCTTCCTTCCCTTCCCTCCCACCCCACCCACCTACGGAAATGACAGCGGACTCCGGAAATGTCATTTCTATGGCTGAAAGTCAATGCTTGCATTGATAATAAATTTCGCCCCTATGACAATTCCGTCGAGTCTCAAAGTTACAGATTTGCAAGTAAAGAACTCAAAGTCAAATAGGAATGTTCTTAACGGATGACGGTTCCTCACGCCTCCCTACTTCGTGCTCCTTTTGGGGCAAAGGAAAGGTAATACGGCCAAATTATGTGCCAAGGCCCCTCCGAGTGCAACTGCAGCACTCAGTGTCAATAAAAGACCGACCATTGAAGGCTGTTAGCGCTTTATAACTCATTAACTGCAGCAGTCATTTATACTGCTGTGGAAGGCGATGCCTTCTGGACGCACTATCCGCGGGGAACTGTCCATTGAATACCCCGTGTACTGGTGCAGTAAATAAACAGTACATGTACATGCAGGACATTGCATGAGCTTATCTACATGTACATGTACAATGGACATGGCCACGTACACTTCGCCGTACTTGTTTGTTAGGGTACGGCAGCTGGAATTAAGAAGTTGATGGCAACACCATAAATTGGAATCAACACTACTGTATATAGTATACATGTATATAGTATACTGTAGAGGGGTGTGAGGGTTAGGGAAAGGGAATTACCCGCGATGCCCGATTTAAGTCTCTTAAATGTCAACTACAGTATACTATTTTGATGATCCGTTTTTTAGACAGTGTATGGCTATGCAGTTTCGCCTGTCCAAAGTACATGTGACCATATCAACCTGCTCACAAGTGCATCCCCATTTTGTGTCTCATGGAGAGATGACGAATTGATCGATATGCATATTATGTCCAAAATGGTCCCTCTGTAAGGGCATTAGGGGTTGCCATTGACATGTATTCGCTCGTGCAGTGGCTCTTTCGATCGCTGACCATCTGATTTGATTACTGAATATCTCTGGGAATATTCAAATTTATGCTGCAATGTATATTGTACATGTAATTCAAGCTATACTGCACAGCATCGTAAATGTACAGCTGCGATTCCATCAGATAATTGGAAGACTGCATGCATTTGAGAATATAATGACTAGCAAGTTTTGCCCCCCGAAGGGGAGCAGAAATACGAGCTATAGTTTTAATTCCTCTAGTATATATACCTTTCAGCAGCGGTATTTTCAGATTTTTTAAAGCTATAATGATCACACAATTGACAATGATCCCCGAGTTGACAATGATCCCTATAGCAGGTTTTCTTGCCGCCTGCTACCTTCTGCCGACACTTACAGAAAGACTTGAACTCGTACTGACCACAGAGGCCAACAATTTTATGAGTGTGAGACTCACATCTCAAAGCTTCAGTGCAGGAGCATATCTACGAAGCTGTGTATTTTATATTCAAGCGATAAGGCACAGTGTTTAGCAGTAGGGGGGGGTCAGAGAGAGAGATATATATAACAGATAACACACAAGCATGCAGTTATATCTCTGCCCCGCGTTGCCATGGTCCCCAAACCAACACACCAGCCGCGAGCATTCTAGGCACGAGTTCGCAGGCTGATAGGGTGCATAGGTTCTCGGTCTCTGCGTCATTGCTTTCCAGGCCGTCAGGTCAGCCGGTCTGGCCCGCTCAGGTCTATTTTGAGCGCTGGGTGGGTCGAAATGTAGATGAAGGTCGCTGATTGAAAGGAGCACCGATGTAAGCGCTTTTCAAACGCTTACAATCCCCCAGTTGACAATGAACCCCCAGTGGACAATTATCCCCCAGTTGACCATGATCCTGCACCATTTGATGATGATGATGATGATGAAGTCATTGCAATTTCAACACTGTTATAGGTTTTAGCACCTCTGTCCTGGAGGATGCATCGCGCAATGCGCCGCAGAATGCTGAGCAATTGCGACTGGCGGTCCTGAATGCCTGGCAGCTGCAGCTGCCCCAAGAATTCATCAACCGGCTGGTGGTCCCACACGCTACTGAAGCACGACTGACTTCAATAACATTATATTGTCTCCTGACTGGCGTGAGTCTTGTGTGGGGTTTGCTTTTGCTGAGTATATACAATGTAATGCTGTGGCGTGCTAGCCAAATAGAGAAGTGCGAGTCCACGCGAGCGTATATATATTAATTTGTGTGTAACTGTAAGAGTTCTAAACAGCTTTATAGAGCGAGGAAGGGGAGAGAGGGCGGCTTCCATTTGATGTGCGCGCGGCTAATTGTTAGACGCTGCCAAAACACTGAGCAAAACCCGCGAACCCATTCTCCAATACTGTATGTGAACGTATTAGTAATGATAAAACGGAATCAATAAAATGCATGTACAATAAACTGTACTGCAGAAACGCATTGGAGCATACTGTACTGTAATTCAAGCTATACTGTACAGCATTGTAGCTGACGATATATCGGTAACCAGGTATATCATATACTGCAGTATATGATATACCTGTTTGATGGAAGCCTGCCGGGGCTTGGTTGCTGAATCTGATCCATTCCATATATATCTACATGTATATATATATAATATATTCCAGATGGAGTGTGGTGCGGCCTGTGGAGTGCTTCATTAGAGTTGACAAGTTACAAGTGGACAAAATTACGTTTCAACATCAAAATTTCAATTGCACTGACAATTTTAAGTTACTAGTCTGTCAGCCATACTACGCGCAAACATGTAAATCTGACTATTCACAACAGTAGAACATTCACTCCTATACACTTGTCTCCCACTTTTACTGTACATGTAAGCTTTGTAGCATGCATGTCACTTGTCATGTCACTTGTCACATTTGTCGCTCACAAGTTGACCGCCACCGCAGCTGCCCATACGCCATGGGCGTGCACTACCCGGAGAGGCTGCCGTCCAGAGATCTGATGACTTGTGCTGACGTCACCCTGCACCGGCATAGTGTATGCTGCTCAGCTTGGCCTGCGGAGCACGGATCCGTCGGAACACTGGTGTTGGGTCCTCTAACACCAGCCGACCGAGTGGCTGCACTGCAGGCCATCAAACTCAGCCCTGAGATCCAGTAATAAGTTCACTTTACTGCAAATAGATATCCCAATAAAATCCGCGATCACGCTAATATGACAGAATTGACTGCTGCGTGACTTTACATTTCAAAGATGAATCATTCACATTCCGTTATAAAAAAGCATTCTTAAAAATGCCTCGTTTATTTTCAATGACTGTTAATTTGGTGCTCTAGATTTAAAAACAAACAGCAGACCCGAAAGCAAAAGCCAGTCTATGGAGTGGAGGCAACCAGGCGAAGCACCACCTAGGAAGTTCAAGGTTCAGCGCACAGTCGGCAAGGTCATGTCCGCCTTCTTCTGGGTTGCCGATTTATTTAGCACCGTGCTTTCTAGAAATCTCAAGCCCCGTCATTTTCTGTGAACCCTCCCATCTTTGTGGCACTCACACCAGATTTTCTTTGCACTCCGCCCAACTTTCTTAGCGATGCGCCCCCTTTTGAAGCCCAAATTAGCCAACATCTTCTAGTACCCCAAATGTTTTATTTGAATCAGTGAATTGCATTGGAGGAGGAAATTTGAAAAGTGCACTTTGGGGGTTCAGTCACATCATGCAGCAGAAACGCAGACGCAGGAGCGCAGACGCAGTTACTATATTATAACGTAAATGTGGGGAAAAAACAATGTAAAGCAACTTTATTCATTTCAGAACAAAAGTTTTAGTTTGAAACACAAGTGAAAGTCTAGCTGTATCAAAGCTTAAACGCTTACTAAAAAAGTCCTAGATAAAAACAAAACTTGCATAAATCAACCAGTAAAAACAACTTTAGGCAGAAAATTCAACATATTGTTTAACAGAGAAAACTAAAACTATTGTGAAATAAGCTGGCTGACACAGATAGATCCTCTCGGCAGCGTATTAAAATCCGGCACTTCCGAGGCATTGAAGTTGAAGTCAGTCAGTAAATTTCGAACAAAATGCGGCACTTGTGGTCATCTGCTAGCAAAATAGCAAAAATGCCTTAATCAGATAAATATGCAGCATCCCCTCTAGCCGATGAGTCGGAAGAAGCATACTCGGAAGAGTCATCCGATGCTTGCGAATGTGATGATGACTTGTTAGCATCACTGAGTACGGAATACGAATGGATTTGAGGACTCAGCTGAAGACATTGAGACCGCACAACTTCAAGAGCGCAACGACATTTGGAAAATAATCCTGGCCTCCCATGTAGCAAGGCGATCGCTTGACTGAGGCGCAGTTGTAGACGAGAGGCTTCTTCGCGGATTAAATTGCACTCCTCACTTACTCGAGCAAGCAGAGCGGAAGCCTCAATGGCGCGTCGATGAAACTGGACAGCCGGCTCATCTACATATACATCATCGTAGACCTCGGCCATAGGATTCTTGTAAGTCACTAGAGGCCTCCTGGAAAATTCCGGCAGATCCTTGGACCATACTGCTGCCATCTCGCCCTCAACGACAGAAAGTTCTGATGTGTACACCCTGGCGTCCTTTTGTGAGCTGCACTGGCGAATTTTCGAATACAAACGCCGCAGCTCAACAGCACCGCAACGGAGTCGCTCTAGCGGAGTTAACGGTAAGGCTTCCTGTTGAGCAAGGTACTCCTGTAGATGCAGCTGCCCCTGTTGCAAAACTAGATGCGGATCACGCCCTGGAAAAAAATCAGTTTCGAGTTCGACGCACGGTAATGGCTAATCTAATCGATTCGACTAATCAAAGGCAAACCGAATCTAAGTTAAAGAGTAAGTAATCACCTTCCGGAAGTAATTGGTGCAATATATCTTTCAAAGATGCCGAGTGTTTGTCCAACAGTCGCAGTCTGTCCTTCAACCATGAAGCTGAAATTAGATGCGAATAATGGAAAACATATATTATGTTATTACGGATCTTAAAAGAAGGCCGAATAAATTCTGTGGAAAACTGGTAGTGGTAATTAATGATACGGAATACAATTACGTGATATATTTTCGACCGCCCTGGGATCAGCGCAGGCGCCGGACTACAGCACAATTAGCTCAGCCATCGCCACTGCCGCTGCCAAGACTCTGCCGCTTATGGAACCCGCGTCACGGCAACTTCCAGTTTGGGCGAGCGACCCGGAGGTACGTGAGGCCCGCCGCACTGTCGAGCAGCTGCGGCGAGCCAGGCGACCGACATCCGATGCCGAGAAAGCCCTGGCAGACGCCTACGCAAGTCGACAGAAAGCCGCTGTTGACGACGCGATCCGGGCTGTCACCTCTGTCGGGCCTGAACGGCAGAACAGGGTCGTCTGGCCCGTTGTGAACGCCCTCACCGGTCGCAAAACGAAAGCGGCGCTCAACCTGGCTGGCGATACTGCCGAGGAGCGCAGAAACGAGCTGCGCACCTTCTTCGCCGCCATTGTCAACGCGCCGCCGCCGACTCTGCCGAACGAGATGCCGCTGCCCCCCGAGGTGGCGCTACCGCGGCAGGAGGACTTCGACACCAGTCCAGTGACCAGCACCGACATCGTGGAATTCGCCCGCAGGGCACCGGGAGGCCGCGCCCCCGGTCCGGATGAGGTCCCCGTAGAGGCACTGCGAGTCACAAGGGTTGCCACCGAGGTGGCCCGCGTGATGAACGGCGTCCTGGCGGGAGGCCCTGCGCCCCGCGAGTGGACCCAGGCCACCATCGTCGGCATCCCGAAGAAGCCGGGCACTACAAAGAAGGAGGAGCATCGCGGGATCTCGCTCATGTCCTGTGCCGCGAAGCTGTTCAACCGGGTGCTGTTAGCACGGTTACAGCCTGTGCTGGACTCGTTTCTGCGGTACGAGCAGAATGGGTTCCGGCCCCGTCGCGGCACGGTGACTCAGATCCTGGCCCTCCGTCGCATCATCGAGGAGGCGCGCATCCACCAGTCAAGCCTTGTCGTCATCTTTGTTGACTTTCTCAAAGCTTTCGACTCGGTGGCCCGCGGCGCGCTGCCTCACGTGCTCCGTGCCTACAACATACCGCAGCAGCTGATCTCCGCCATCATGGCACTGTATCAGGACACCACCGCTGTGGTAGCGACGCCAGACGGACCGTCGGACCTGTTCAGCACTACCTCCGGAGTGCTGCAGGGTGACACCCTGGCGCCTTTTCTTTTCGTGCTGGTGATGGACTGGGTGCTCAGGACCGGCCTGCCGACTGCAGAGGACGGTTTTCTGCTTCAAAGACGCACTAGTCGACGGCACCCGGAGAAGAAGTTGTCTGTCCTCGGCTACGCGGACGACCTTGCCCTGCTGTCTACGACGGCCGAAGGCGCCCAACGGCTGCTGGATGGCCTGACTGCGGCGGCGGCGAGGGTCGGCCTCGCTATCAACGCCATGAAGACCGAGGTGCTGACGGTGCCGCAAAACCTACCTGCCGAGATTCGACTAAGAGACGGTGACGGCCCCGGGACCGTGCTCCCGAAGTGCCGTCAGTTCGTCTACCTCGGCGGACTGGTGCCTGACGTGGGCGACGACCTGGCGAGACGACGCGGCAAGGCCTGGGCCGCCTACCGTTCTGTGCGGGCGGTGCTACTCTCCGAGGCCCTGTCGAACGGCGCCAGGTCCCAGCTGTTCCAGGCAGTTGTCGAGACCGCCCTCTTGTACAATGCTGAGACCTGGACGATGACCGGGGCGCTCGAGGCGCAGCTCGACGCGGCGCATGCGGCCCTAGTTCGCGCCGCTTTCGGCGCCCGCCGCGGCCCTGGCAGCGAGACAACCGAGTCCCTGTACCAGCGTGCGCGCCTAACGCGGCCTTCTGTCCTGCTGAGTCAGCGGCGACTGCGGCTGGCCGGGCATGTCATCCGCGCCGAAGCCTACTGCCCAGAGCCGCTGCAGGATGTCCTGCTGTGGACCTCGCAGGGACCGCGCAGGCGCGGCCAGGGACGTACAGCCCGCTATATTGACCGCCTTTTTGAAGACGCCCGAGCACCCAGCCAGGCGGCAGGCGTGAAGCACGTCAGAGACCTGGCACTGAAACGCGCGTTTTGACGCTCCCCCCTCTTGGCCACTTCTGTGGTCGGCGTGGAGTGTAACTATTATTATTATTATTATTATTACGTGATATATACAGTGCATCAATTTAATGTATCTATATAAATATAATAGATATAATAGATATAATATAATATAATAGATCTTAATTAGATATGTAACAATGCATATCACGCACCGCTCTGAAGCAAATGGTTAACATTGGAACGCCAAACATAGTGCGCCAGAGTGTAGGTTCGACGGTCAATGCGCATTTCCTTGAGATGTGGTCCGTATGGTCGAAACGCTGAGTTCAGTCGTTCGTTATGTTCACCGTCAGTGAGGCCACAGCCTTCAACAAATCGCACGGAGTTCTTCAGCTAAAATAATAACAAGAAAAAATAGTACGAACGGCCCAACGCCCAGAGAAAAATATACAGCATTTATTCGATAATATGAATATATTATATATTATATTATACCCGGCAGGATGTCTTGTGAGCGAAGGCATGAAAAACATTGACGGCTGGGATGATGGAAACAAACGGATATTCCATTGCGATTCGTTGCAATCGACGAATCATCTTGCAAGCGACATCGTAGATGAATATTACAATGCCGTTCACGCCGGCTTTCTCAATAAAGTAACGGAGACACGATTCTGCGTAGATCAGACGCTCTCCCGGTGATCGGATGTCTGCACATGCCACGATAATGGAATGCCTGCATGACAGCATGAAGAAGGCGTTGACATCGAGGGCTCGGGATGCGATTTTTCGATTTATTGCACCAGCTCTCCAATTGGGACAACTTGCATCGTCTACTGCATCCGCTGCTTCCGTACTTTCAATGGGAACATGGACGAAAGGTGCCGGGAGACGGCCGTCAGTTGGCAAGGGGTGGAGCTGCTCACCAGCACGTCGCCTGTGACGCAAACCAAAACAAGCATCCGCTGAGACGCATGTCGTTGACGGCGTTGAACCAGGAGTGTTCTGGAACAAAAGTATGCAGCTGCGTCACCCTGAATGTTCAACAGGGGTTCAAATTCAAAAAGTCAAGGAATTTTATGAAAATTTAGTTTTCAAGATTCCCAAAATAATTTGGAACCGGAAGGCATGTTTCTAATATAGGCACTTACTCCATTTGGACAGAACAGGCACTCAGTTGGCCACGGAATCACTTGTCGAATCAGTTGCCGGTAGCGTTGAAGTACTCCGTTCCGGCGCAGTGAATCGTACAATTGTACCCATGTCTAGAAATAAAAATTAAATGTAAACATTCATAAGCACAAATCAAGGTAGGTAAGTAAATTCTTCGAAAATATAAGCATATCCTCTCTTATTGCACTAAGTGTCTGTACAGAAAAAAATATAAAAAAGAATAAAAATATTTGCTTTTCACTTACGCACTGACTAGCTGCAGGAATATTACCAGACGTCAGTATGGAGCGCACCGCTCGCAGAAGCGACATCTTTCCGTCCGAGGTTAGACAGTCCAGCATGTCCAGCAGCCTCTTGTCAACAAATGTAAAACAACTAATTTTCGTGGCGGGAAAGTATCCTGTTGATAGCATCGCTCCAGTGATCGTGCACTGTGAGCACAGGTGAACTGACACGGGAATGCGACCTAGAAAGCGACAGGGTTTCAGCAAGCCAATCGCACCAGCAGAGAGTAAATCACAAATGATAGTATTTCCAACATTTGCTTCCCCCAATTGCACACAGCACCTGCCCTAGTCGTTCTAATTTTCAATTGGAATTTGAAGACAGCCAATTTTAAATCAGGGCATAGCTCAGAAGTGCTTCGGAAAGCATCTAATGGGTGCTTCAGCCTGAAATTCGTTGCAACTTGGTCATTTACAATTCAAGTTAAACATGCATAGAAATACAGTACTTTGCTCCATACAACTTTAGAAAATTATAGAACAATGCTTTAATAACCACAAAGGCTACTCGGTAGGTAAATGCATAGCAGATACTCGGCACCATCAAACGTCACAAATTAATGTTATCTTACGGCCAAAGCAGTCGTACACCTCGGCAGTTGGGTTATTCACCAGCTGTTTTCTGGCGTTTTGGCAGCAGTTAATAACCGGTGGGTCCGCGCAAGCGGACTCCTGGAACATCTCTCCCTGAAACATAGAACAATGTACAATTAAGTTTCAATTATAGTTCCAGGGGCCAATTTTATAACGCCTTGGTAAAAAACCTATGGTTAAAAATCGCAGATGGCCCACCAGTTATCAATCGATTGAAATCCTATTTTATAAAGCCATGATGAAAACTGAGTCAGCGTTGGTAATTAATCAAACAGTGCGTAAAAGGGTATGAATGGAAAGAACTTTATTTAGTCCCAAATTTGGAAGTTCTCCCATAGACGTCTCGTCAGTATAATTTGCATTGGCAGGATGCCCGCAGTGGACAGATTTTCTATCACTTCTTTATAAAAGTGGCACATGATAAAATCAAAGGTTTCATATATTTTTATCTATGATCAAGGCTTTATAAAATTGGCCCCAGGAGATGTATGTGTAATATACAGTACACATTGCACAGAAAACAAAATACATGGTAGTACAGGTTAAGCGGCCAAAAAGTTGAGATTCGAACTCGGGGAAGCAAAGACTGCATCACACATCAGACATTTGCAATTGGAAGGAAAGGTCATATCTACAATCCACGTAGCCACAGATACAATAACATGATGAAGAATGTATAATGTTCACGAATCCCGATATTGGAGCGTCACATGCAAAGTATAAGAATAACAGAAAACAAATTATAAAATTATAAACTTACATTCCAGATGGTAAATGTATGCACCAAAAAGTTACCATGCGTTACATCAGCACATTCTTTACAGAACGGTCTTGCGCACGTTACACAAAACATTGTACCATAAATTTCCAAACACCGGCAGCATGGCTGAAGAGTAAACTGTTGGAGAAACGAAGCATTTACAGAACTATCAATGGGCACTTCTTGCTCCCAGTCTCGCTGTTGCGGAGCCGGCAATGCTGCTTCGTCCTCCCATTCTTCTTCCAACTGCTCAGATATGGGAACCTGAGAAGGCTCACCTTGGCTGCTTGAGTTCGCTTGAGAACGCCAATTGTTGTGTGCGACACTATGTGGGAGTACAAGTGAGCCACGACCGCGCTGTCTTCTCACTCGGATGGAAAGATTGAGCTTCCGGGGCAACTGAAAGTCGAAATTGTTTCCTTACATGCTAAGTTTACTACATCACTTTGTTTTCTCAACACCTCAGATCAAACAGAGAGCAGTTCAGTAAAAGTGGAAGGGTGAATGCAGAGAGTAAAAGCAGGGAAGTGAATGCAGCTAGAGTGAAGTGAATCAGGGAGGCGTGGGGGTGTGGCGGGTGACAGCAGCAAGGCAGCTAAATCAGGTGATTGGCAGGCAGAGGGCATAAGTTGGTGAGCGTAGTGAGTAGGGACAGAAAGTAGGGAGGGGCAGAAAGCGGACAAGGGTAAAAAGGGAGGGGAAATTAGGGAGAGGCAGAAAGTAGGGAGGGGCAGAAAGTAAGGTTCCAGGGTTGAATTTCAGGATACAAAAAATGCCAAAACAGAAAATGTGGATGGCACTGAGCCATCTTGGGTCTAATTTCAGAATGACCCAGCATCTCCCTAGCTAAAATAACCAATAATATAGATTATAGAAGAGAAAATAGAGCAAAATAACAAATAGATTATGGGACAAATCAGAGGATATATAGCAGTAGAAAGGCAAATACAATTTATTGTTTGGGCCTGTTTTTTAAGCATTTGCCAAAAGCAAAACATAACTCATTTGACTATGATATAGGCGGGCAACAAAGCAAAGAAAACCAGTCTAGAATAGATTAATTTCTTTATCATTTATAATAATAATTACATGTATGATGTACCACTTTTAATATGACATCTTAGCCACATAGGATGATGGCCAGGATACTGCAGACATCATCAAGTCAAGGCCCAATTCAAATATACAAATCATCTATATAATTGGACATATGGCTATGGATATGAAATATAATATCATTATATCAATCCAATCCATGAATTTGGATGCTTATACCATGCATGAAAATAAGCATACCCTGTAATATTAGTAATATAGTATTAGCATTACTATTAGTCCAGACATAAGTTATTTCAATGTAGCTTACTACACAGGCCTGTCAAATTAAAACGATCTGAAGTACTTTTCAAATATATCAATTACCAAAAGCCCAGAATGCCACGCCCCTGTTTCTAATAATGCTTAATTTAAAAAACCAAGTATTTTTAAACAACGCGAGTTTCTCTCACGAGACTATACTTAAACAAATCACGCATTTTTTCCTTTTGCTTGGCTTTAGTTAGCATTGCCAAGCTATCCCTATGCATTTCATCAGAGCTGCGCTTTTCCCAGGCAATGATACCAAGAAAGCGGGAAAGCGCAGCTTTTGCCAGGCAAGCCTGGAGATATTTTGATCTTTTTCCCAGTCTAGCCTATTGCCGTCGGGTGCTATAATATATTGGCCCTAGCAACTTCTGCATATTGACATAAACATTTGTTGGTGTATAGTTCTTACAAAATTTTATGTGTATTCATTATCATTTACTAGGTCACTTATGACTCATGACACTGCACAATAAATTAAAAATGGTCCATAGCTAGGTATATTCCACAATAGCTAAGTCGATTATGCAATTGTGATTTGTCTACCAAATTGCATTGCAAAAAGAGTGAATGAGGACAATATTCTTACATTGAAATAAAAAAAAATATATTAGGCCTATGCTCAGGGCTGGGGCTAGATATAATTAAAACGAGGTCCATGTTTTATGCTGTACTTTGATGTAAATATTTATGCCCTATTTCAATTTTACTCAAACTGCTCAGACTCACACAAACTTAAAGGTGCACCAAGCCAAAAATGTAAATCATATTAAAGTCTGCTATGCCTATACTATATGCCATTTTCCCCTGAAATTAAAGTTTGAAAATTGGATCAGCAACTGTCAATAAAAATGATATTTTTTTGCAATTTACATTAGAAGATTGCAAGTATTACAACTCCCTGATATTTGTATATTTGTTAGTAGCTAAAATACTTTTTAGATAGCTTTTGTAGTTAACTGTAATTTGAGGAAACCATAAACAAACAACTTCTTAGTTAGGAGTCTGATCATTAAATAATAGGATATTATGAATTCTATATATAGATCCTACTTTGTAAAATGTATAACAAATTCAAATCTTAATAGATCTGTTTAATATAGCCAGTTATTGAAAAATTTTAATGCTACCTAAAATTTTAACCAGGCCACAATATTTATTTTTGTCTGATCTTTTCAACTAGACACTTAAAATACATACCTATAGTTTTGTTATATATTAGAAAGAAGTTTAATAAAATATATGTATAAAAGTAATATATTTAGCTATATCTTAGTCTTAATTAGATATTGGCTAGGTTCTTATGTATTAAATATTAACATCTAACATATCTTATGGTCTAAGCAGTAGCTATAAAACTGTACTCAGTTTTCTGAAATGATTTCCAGACATTTTCGCCATCTAAAATGGATAAAAACTGGGAACGAGTTTCTTATGGAAAGAAAAAAGACAAGCTGACTAAGAATGATAAAAAGAGGATTATCGAGAACATGCTTCGTGTTGAAGATCTGGGTGAGTTTCAACATTTGTGTATATTCTGTCAATCAGGTCGAATATATATGAACACCTGAACCTGCCATGGCCTGCAGACCATGCCACCAGGTCGTCAATTTACCAGACTGCTGGCGGCGACAATCTTGACCTCGCCGCCTATGCCGAAGCCAATGGCAATGGCAGCAGTGGCACTAGTGGCAATGTCGTCTCCAAGAACCACCCGAGCCAAGATTCTCCCACAAAGCCCAAGCAGCAGCAGCAGCAGTCGGGAAAGTCTGGAAGCAATGGCACATCGGCTGCAGCTACTGCCAAACGCCAACCAGCTAATAATATTGAAGCTCTGCAGGCTGTGAGTAGAATCTGTTGATTTCTAAATACTTTTCACATCCATGGAGTGAGTCGCGGAGCGTGGTCAGACTGTACTAATCCTCAAGGCACAGTGAGAGTGTACACAGAATCTGTGTGCGTGTTCTAGTGTCCGTTTCTAGTGTCTAGTTTCTCGCAGGCCGTCAATTTAACCTGGTAGATATGTATTCCAGAACTATATCTATTGTAGTTTTATTATTATCTATTAACTATTATCTAATATATAATCTATCTATTACGAGCTCTTCTCTTTCTGTACGGCTTTAACTTAACCAAAGAGTCCGCACTTTTCAATAGATCACGCCGGCCCGGCTGGAGCAGGCGCTGGAGCGGTCGCGCGACACGGTGCCTGACTCGCCCCTTGCATGGCTAATCGATATCTGTGCCATCATAGATTTGGATATGGTCTACGATAAGAAGGAGGAATGGAATCGCACTGATCTAAGTGAGTTGTGGCTTAGTTGAATCCAGAATTTCCCTGAAGTCTTTAGATTTTCCTTAAATCTTCGGATTTTCCTAAAATCTTGAGATTTCCCTGAAATCTTGGGATTTCCCTGAAATCTTGGGATTTCCCTGAAATCTTGGGATTTCCTTGAAATCTTGGGATTTCCCTGAAATCTTGGGATTTCCCTGAAATCTTGGGATTTCCCTGAAATCTTGGGATTTCTCGGACATCTTGGGATTTCTCTGACATCTTCGGATTTCCCCACAGGCAAAGATCCCGTTTATCTGCAAATCAGACAATAACAATGTACTGCTCTAAACCTTACCGCAGACTTTCCCAGCAATCACCTGCCAAATGCCAGCCGGCAGGCTCTCACCCGTCTGCTGGAATCCGTGTCCGACGATGTGAAGCGTCGCTTCTATTTGCACGCCTGCCAGAGACTTGTCAAGCAGTCAGAGCGGCCGGCGGGGGCTCTGGGAACTCGGGCGGTGCTGCAGCTGGCCGTCCGGCTCAAGCCCCAGCTGCCCGGCCATGCCGCATGCGGCCAGAAAATGCGCGAGCTCTTCGACTCGGCACGCGGCACCCGCTCGGCCTTCGCCGCGCTAATGTGGGCTCTGGGACAGACGGCCTTCAAGTTAGTTATTAGCTATGCTCAGTACTAATCCATTTCTTCCTCCGTATCGGCAAATTCAGGCCTCATTTCTCATCTCGGCTTCCTCATTAAATCAGGCCTCGTTTCTCCCTCACTGGGTCTCATTTCTCTCCCTTGGGCACGAGGTTGTAGCCTTGTGGTTACAGCATCGGACTCACGACTTTGAGGTCGAAGGTTCGATTGAAACTCCACTAGATCAATTTGCGTCCTTTTGCAAGACACTTAACTCTGCATTGCTTCAGTTCACCCAGCTGTTAAACGGGTACCAGCATTAGCTGGGATAACTAGCTTCCGGCTGGCGCTAATCTGACTGGCGTCCCCCCAGTCCATGGACTGAACAGCTGTACGCAGCCTACAGTTGCGCCGCGCAATAGCTGCGGCTGTGCTGTTGGCAGTTATTTTTTATTATAACTATTATCCCCTAGTTCCTCGGGCCTCATTTCTCCCCTGAACTCCCTTAGCAGTTTAGGCCTCCTTCACAGATCACAGGTATCTTCCCATACGGGAAGATTCCCGTAGATATCTACGTCGGCCAATTCTCATTTTTTTTTCTATGTGAAAATTTTGGGAAACTCACAGTTATCCGATCGAAACCCACGCAGAGACCGAGCCACCGGACTCCAGGTGCTGATTGACTGCGCCCTGCCAGCTGATGACGGGCAGCTCCTGGCCACCAGGTGGGCGGCTCCCGACATCCTCGATACCCTGGACGAACTAACCCGCGACCAGGCCGCCGCAGCCACCTCCGCCGTCAAGCTTACGCTGCGACACGCTGCCGGCCTGTTGGAAGCCGCCGCTGGCGCCGGGCCCGGCCAGACCCGCGACCGCTTGCTGCGCTGCCTGGCCCGCCTGCGGCCCGCCTGGCAGCGATTGGCCGCCTCGCGCGACTCCCAGCCCGACGCCTGCTCCCGGCTGCTTGTGGCGCTTCGACGCTGGGACACCACCACCGCCCCAGCCGACCTTATGTGGCAGTGCCTTGTCGACTGCCTGCGGGCCGGGCCGCCTGACCTGCTGGCCGGCCTGCCGTTCTCGCCGGAGGCGACTTCGGATCTGCGGCTTCTGCGCTTAGCTTTGAATACTGACGCTGGCGAAACTGTTTTCGGCAGGCCGGCCCGACTAGCTCTGTCTATTCGACTGTCGTCGTCGACTTTCAGCGCTTCTTGCCCGCCGGATATCAACAAGATGGCGGCTATTGGAGCTGCCGACGCCGCAGTCGACGCCGCCGAAGCTGCGGCAGCTTCTGGCCGCTCCGGGCGGCGTCGGGGTTTCGGTGGAGTTTGCGGCCAGTTTGGACGCCTCCTCCTGAGGCTACTCAATCTGGCCAGCATCGCCCTGCTGATCTTCATGATTGTTGCCAGCGTCCTCAGCGTTCTAGCCTTCGTGCCGCGTGGCCGGCTGCCGTCTTTCGGTAATTAAATCCTGTGGGAGAGACATTCTGTGATTTGTTGAAAGCCCCATACTTAAACTCTCTCCCCGCAGTGCATCCGGCGTGGGACTACCTGGAGGAGCGCCTGGTGCTGTACCATGTTCGCCGACTGCACAGCGACTGCCGCATCTACTACGAGCAGCACCTGGCGCCGCACGTGCTGCGCCTTTGGGATCGCCTGGCCGACTTCTATCACGACTCCCTGCTGCCCAAGTGTCGCCAGGTTGCCGACGCCTGGTCCGAGCACGCGACACCGAGGCTGCAGGCCGGCTGGAGGACTGCCAGCAGCGCCGCCGAGTCCGCCTGGCAGTACATCGACGCTGAGGTGAGCGCTGAATACACTGGACTCCATTCTTGATTTTGAGATTATCATTTCTCGCGTTAAAAATAACATTTCTCAAGTCGGATCTTCATTTCTCAAGTCGGATCTTCATTTCTCAAGTCGGATTATCATTTCTCAAGTCGGATTATCATTTTCACATGAAATTCTTATTCCACAAGGCATATTGTATCGTGTTGCATTCTCTCAGTTTTCATATCTGCAAGTCACATTTATTGTTAGGTCAGCCCTCATTGTCGCACATAATGCAACCACACCTTGCTGACCCACCAGATGCGGCTGTACATGCCAAACGTTGTTGCCTGGCTTGGCGAAGCTGTTGACATTTGTCTGCAGAAAACAACGGCAGCTCTGCACTACCTGGCCGAGCAGGCTAGGTACCTGTACTCATTGAGCACATCCGCTTGAGATCACTTCAGATCTGACTCGGCCGGAATTCCTAAATTTCCTCGTTTTCAATGTTCTGTTTACTTCTGAATAATTTTACCGTTACCTTTTCGTCTCTCTGATTGTTTTGACGCAAAATGCTACTTACACTACTCAAACAGGATAGCAGCATTGTAAGTGTTCAGCATAGTTAAGTCCCTTTTATTTTTTAGCATCGCTGTGAGTGTTTTTTTGTCTGTGTAGACTATTGTCATTTTGAAATTCAGAATCGGAATGTCATTTTTGCCACTGAGATCATCTTGTCTTTTTTGTCAGTTAATTTTTATCACTAATCAACTATTGCTCGCTGTGGTTTAGAATCGATTATTGGTACTTTGCTTATTGTGGTGGCATTTCGTTTTGGCTAATCATTTGTTTTTTTTGTTTGTTTAAAATAAATTAATTAAAGTAATAATGAAAACGAATCCGTAGTAACCAGAGTTTAATATTAACAGAAAAAAGATAATCTTTACTCATTGTCTTGTTTTCGGCCGTTAAAGGCATTCCCTTTTGTTTTAGCTGTTTTAGCTGTGTTGCTGTGTTCGCACTGATCAGTGTTAATTATTAAAAATAGACTCTTTAGTTTAACTTTGCGGTTGTCGATTTTAGTATTTTGTCAATAGGATCTCTGATTTCAGTTATTTTTGGGATTTCAAGCCAATTTATGGGATTAAGTGACGTCTGAGTCTGATTCGAGGAATGAATTTAGGATTTATTTAAAAAATCTTAAATGGCATTCGATGTAACTACTTAATGATTCAGATCTTAATGATCTCCGCGGCTGCGCCCCAATTTAATGTGGCCTCGTCGTGGAATGGAGCTCAGGGACCTTGCTGCGAGAAGCGAACGCGTTAGACCGCTCCGAACCGGTCATTGAGGTTGGGTGTGGACCCCAGTCCTTTGACTGAACAGTTGCGGCAAATATGTATTTCAACCAGTCCGTATGTCCACCTTCACGTGGTATTTCAGTATCCATTGTCCAGGCCTACATTGTCCTGATTAAAACTCCCAACATTATTGTTATCTCAGATCTTTTGCGTTCTGTTTTTTTTTTAAATCAAAGCTTGTCAGTTTTGTCTGCCCAGTGTCGCCATAACTTTGACCCGCATTCATTTTTGTGCGCTTTTGTGCTGTTTTGTCCTTTCGGTGTTTGTCTTCTTGCGAGTGCATTGAAAATTGCTACCAAAATCTAATGTGCAAACTGTCCTATACATCTACTTTTTTGTTCCCGAATTACTCCTGCTATTACATTTCTGACTACTTGTTCATTATTTATATTGATTGACAAGCTCAATCACTTCAAGAGCGATTGAGTAGCAATATGTACAGTGCAGTAGATATACTGAGTACTTATGGTAGATCTATAAGAGCAGTAGTGTTGTTGAGTAGCTAAGGCAGACAGAGCAGTAGTGTTGTTGAGTAGCTAAGGCAGACAGAGCAGTAGTGTTGTTGAGTAGCTAAGGCAGACAGAGCAGTAGAGTTGTTGAGTAGCTAAGGCAGACAGAGCAGTAGTGTTGTTGAGTAGCTAAGGCAGACAGAGCAGTAGAGTTGTTGAGTAGCTAAGGCAGACAGAGCAGTAGTGTTGTTGAGTAGCTAAGGCAGACAGAGCAGTAGAGTTGTTGAGTAGTTAAGGCAGACAGAGCAGTAGTGTTGTTGAGTAGCTAAGGCAGACAGAGCAGTAGAGTTGTTGAGTAGCTAAGGCAGACAGAGCAGTAGTGTTGTTGAGTAGCTAAGGCAGACAGAGCAGTAGTGTTGTTGAGTAGCTAAGGCAGACAGAGCAGTAGTGTTGTTGAGTAGTTAAGGCAGACAGAGCAGTAGTGTTGTTGAGTAGCTAAGGCAGACAGAGCAGTAGTGTTGTTGAGTAGCTAAGGCAGACAGAGCAGTAGTGTTGTTGAGTAGTTAAGGCAGACAGAGCAGTAGTGTTGTTGAGTAGCTAAGGCAGACAGAGCAGTAGTGTTGTTGAGTAGTTAAGGCAGACAGAGCAGTAGTGTTGTTGAGTAGCTAAGGCAGACAGAGCAGTAGTGTTGTTGAGTAGCTAAGGCAGACAGAGCAGTAGTGTTGTTGAGTAGTTAAGGCAGACAGAGCAGTAGTGTTGTTGAGTAGCTAAGGCAGACAGAGCAGTAGTGTTGTTGAGTAGTTAAGGCAGACAGAGCAGTAGAGTTGTTGAGTAGCTAAGGCAGACAGAGCAGTAGTGTTGTTGAGTAGCTAAGGCAGACAGAGCAGTAGAGTTGTTGAGTAGCTAATGTAGACAGTATATTTCTCGTGACTTTAGGCTACCTAATGGCTACCTTTAGGCTACCTGCACTAAGCCGGATTTTGTAGCTGTCTAGAATAATTATCGTAAATGAAAAAAATGTAAAAAAAATTGTACCCACTGCAGCCTTGACAACTATTCGTTTGCTTCTGTGAATTCCTGGCTTCAGTCCGTGTCTTCGACGGCTGCGCGATTCTATTCGTCTCAACTGAATGAGCTGAGCAGTCAGTGCTTACAGTTGCACCTCGGTTTCACCTGCCTGCTGAGACTGCTCAGGCCGAAGTGAGATTCGCTAGCTAGTCACTGCTTTCGTTGCCATGGAAAGCTACTGGGATAGTGAGTCCAATACGATATGAATGGCATATTCATTAGGAATTTCTTAGCTTAGTAAGTCTAACCGATAGGTCAGGAGTTCGAATCGCAGCCCTGGAGAGTTTGTTGTCTTGAGAGCAAAATTGGTACCAGCAAAAGTTTATTTCGGAATTTTTATGAAGGTTATGATTTTGGAATTAAGTTTAGCTATTCTGTACTGTTCTCTAATATAATTGACCTTGTCGTCTGTAACAGGGCACCTATTTGGCAAACAACAACAAAACGCCACCACTGCAGGCCTGGTGGATGCCACCGGTAACAGCTATGAAAGCGGCGCTGGAGTTGAATACGACGATCTGCCCCTGTCTGACGAGCCTTTGTACATGTTGGGACACGCGTACAGCACCAAGCATGGTTCGTGTATATTCATACTACTTTCATGAGTCATGTTAATGAGTAGTAATGTTTGCGTAGCAGCGCATTTTTCTGAATAAATTTGTAGTAGTCGTTTTTGCCTGCTATAAGTAGAAATGTCAACATATTTTTCCTATTTTTAAACGACAGATCGAGATGACATCCGCCTGGACCATCTGTCGCGCCTGTGGATCACATATCGGCGCGATTTCGCTCCGATTGGCGGCTCCGAAGGTCCCAAAACTGACAAAGGCTGGGGCTGCATGCTGCGCTGCGGCCAGATGATGCTAGCCGAGGCCATTGTTCGCGTGAAGCTGGGCCGCGCCTGGCGATGGACCGGAGACAGCTTTGCCAACGATGCAACTTATAGAGACATTTTGCGACTGTTCGACGATACCAAGGTTGCCCCGTTCTCAATTCATCAGATTGGTGAGCTGAGGGTCATTGCCCTTCATTGAGTTGTTCAGTTGGTCATGCCCTTCATTGAGTTGTTCAGTTGGTCATTGCCCTTCATTGAGTTGTTCAGTTGGTCATTGCCCTTCATTGAGTTGTTCAGTTGGTCATTGCCCTTCATTGAGTTGTTCAGTTGGTCATTGCCCTCTGTCTATCATGTCCCGCAGCCTCCATGGGTATCTCAGACGGCAAGCCGGTGGGTCAGTGGTTTGGGCCCAACACGGTGGCCCAGGCCATCCGCAAGCTGTCAGTATTCGATCAGTTTGCCAACCTGCTAGTTCACGTGGCACTGGACAACACCGTCATCATTGACGACCTCAGTGAGTGCTGCCAAGGCGGCTGTTCATATTCATCAACAGGACAGGTGCAGGTTTATGAATTATGGACAGGTGCAGGTTTATGGACAGGTGCAGGTTTATGGACAGGTGCAGGTTTATGGACATGTGCAGGTTTATGGACAGGTGCAGGTTTATGGACAGGTGCAGGTTTATGGACAGGTGCAGGTTTATGGACAGGTGCAGGTTTATGGACAGGTGCAGGTGTACAGGACAGGTGCATGTGGACAAGACAGGTTCAGGTGGACAAGACAGGTTCAGGTAGACAAGATAGGTTCAGGTAGACAAGATAGGTTCAGGTGGACAGGAGAGGTTCAGGTGGACAGGACAGGACAGGACTGGTGCAGGTGGACAGGACAGGTGCAGGTGGACAGGACAGGTGCAGGTGGACAGGACAGGTGCAGGTGTACAGGACAGTTGCAGGTGGACAAACATTGTAGCCGCAGCCATCATGCCTTCCCCATCGCCCATCCAGAGTCGCTGCTTCGCAGCTCGCCGGAGCCGAAGCCGCTCCTCCTGTTTGTGCCGCTGCGCCTAGGCCTGGCGGACCTGAACCAGCAGTACGTGCCGGCTCTGAAGCGCTGTCTGGAGCTGCCGCACAGTCTTGGAATCATCGGCGGCAAGCCCAACCATGCGCACTATTTCATTGGCTATCAGGGTTCCGAGCTGTACTATCTGGACCCGCACACCACACAGGACTGCGCGCCCATTGGTTCCGCCGCTTTCTCTACGTCTTCCGCCGCAACCGCCTCCGCTACTAACGGGGTCAGTGACGACTTTTAACTTCTGTGTAAATGAATATGATCTCAACCCTAATCAAATCACCGATCTCAACCCTACTCAAATCACTGATCTCAACCCTACTCAAATCACTGATCTCAACCCTACTCAAATCACCGATCTTAAGACTACTCAAATCACTGATCTCTTCCGTACTCAAATGACTGATCTCTTCCCTACTCAGTCGCCGCTGCCTCCGGACGCCAGCTACCACTGTCCGAGCCTTCGCCGCATGCCATTCGGCCGTCTGGACCCCAGCCTGGCTCTCGGTTTCGTCTGCGCCTCGGAGGCCCACCTGGACGATCTCTGCGCCAGCCTGGTCCGCCGCATGGTGCAGCAGTTCGACCTGCCTCTGTTCGAGGTGCACCAGACCCGGCCCAGCCACTGGCCAGCGTTTGAGCCCTACACCCTGGCTAGCCAGATGAAGTTCGGTGAGCAATGGGCTGCCTAGTGCCTAATTATGATCTCCTTTTCGGGCGGATTCTGGTGGCATTTTCGTCGATCTTGTTTAACCTTTCAGTGGGTTTTGATTTTGTTTCGTTCGATTCTAATATTTTTTTCTACGAATTCAGCATTTTTCTTAAATTCGATAGAACTGTACACTGTACAGATTATTGATGCATTTCAGTAGACTCGGATCTATTTCAGAGGAGTTTAGTAGTTAAAATGCACATTTTTCTTTTTAAGAATCTTAACTGCTCGTAATTCTAATCGGATCCAGACTAACCTTGGGCGGATTCCGTTTGGATTTGGGCGGATTCCGTTTAGATTTGGGCGGATTCTGTTTGGATTTTGGAGGATTATCTTTATATTTAGGCGGAGTCTCATTTGGGTTTGAGTGGATTCTGGTTGTTTTTGGCGGATTCTGATGATTGTGTTTAGGCGATCTATTCTTTCTGCCATTTCCGTCCGTAAAATGTGCATCATCAAAACTTGCCTATTGCAGCCAAGTACAGAGCTTAAACTAATAGGTAACTGGCTAGATGCCACCTGTGCAACCACCTGTAGGAGTTGCTTGCTAAAATGTTAGTTTATTTTTTTCAGCAGTTAAATTTCTGTTTCTCAAATTTCTCATATTTGTTGCCAAATCTGCTTGGTAACAAGGGATTACGGTTGTTGCTCTGGCTTGCCCGGGTGCTCAGTCTGGCCAATCAGGAATGCCCATGTTACGCATATTTAGATAGATTTTTTAAAGTGTAGTGACAGTGGTCGGCCTTCAGTACTATTAAGTAAACTACGAGTGCGAGTAATCACTGAAGCAGGCGTCAGGACTCTGCTACTGTACTACTAAGTAAGATCTGTACAGTACGGACCCGATACTCCGAAAGGACAGACGCGAATTGGTCGGAACGCAGTTCAAGTTCAACGCGATCGCCCGGCATGGGCAGATCATAGCCAAAATAGGGCAGCTACCTGGAGGAAGGGGGCAGGGGAGGCGGTGCACAAAGTCAAGCCACCAGCGCGCAGGGAGGGTGGATGGGCAAAGCTACATGGAGCTGATTGGCGGGAGGGGCAAAGCCACGCAGGGCTGGGGTAAGGGCTAACAGACAATGCCCGCGCCCAGCCAATCAGGTGGCCGCACAGGGCACACGGAGCAGGGACGGAGTAGGTGCACTTGTCTGTCTCGTCGCTAGGCAGTGTACACTCCCTCATTGATTTAAATTGCAAGTCTTCTCTCCGTGGCTGCGCCCCACATGGATGTGACCTCAGTGCGGATTCGAACTCATGGACCTTGGTGCTTCTCACCCATTATAGATCTGGCCCAGGGGGTACTTATTATTTTCAATCTATTGATGGAATTACAATTTTGCCTTTCATTTTACCTATTTTTTTCAGACAAGCAGGACGACGAAGAGGATGACAACTATGTTCTGTTGTGACCTTAACTGACACATTATTTTCCAATTTTTGCCATTCACACTAAAATGTTCGAATATTCGAAAATATTCGTGTGTCTGCAGTCTCGCTTCTCACAAGCTGATCGACCTCTGTATTGTTCTTTCTGTCATATATTTTACAGATTTAAACTTAAACTAACACCGCAGTTTATTATTACCAAGTCGTGGAAAATTTACGCAACCGAGAGTTATCCTGTTTTTTATACTTGTACTTTAAAAGCACAAAGTACAAACTGATTGTTCTCTGAGGTGTCCATTTAAGATTGCTTGTACATACATACATATACATACATACATACATAGTAATAAAAGGGAATTTTGCCTTCTGTTTTTTAGTTGTGTGCTTGTGATATCAGCTGGTACATGGGGAACATAATTATCAGGGCTTCAGCTGTCTCATCTCATCTGTCTCATCTCTCTATTAACTTTCTACTGTCTACTGACTTAATCTCTACTGCCTTATTTTTATGTGTTAGATGTTTTAACTGTGATTTATGGTTCTAATTATGTGATTAGGTTGAAAGTTGAAAGTCCAAGATATAAAAGTGGAGTCGACAAAGCAACGCAATTATAATGCTCTAATTAGTCCAACAGACTAACCCACGATACCACACTGAAATGGACAGTGAGTAGGATAGTATGTTGCTAAATGTACTTCTAGCCGATAAGGCCACAAGGAAGATTTTCTAGGAGAAACGAAAAACAAAATAAAAATGGATTTGGGCGCATACTAGACTGTTGTATAAATAACTGGCGATAAATAATTGAAAATATGATAAGAATGATGTCAGTATGAAGAGTACCTACTAGGAAAAAGGCTAGATAATTGATATCGGAAAACATGCAAATAAGCAGGAACTGCAATCGATCTCTACAATTAAGCTCCTCAAACAAAGCCTGGCTCAACCAGCTAGGCGAATTCAATTATGAAAAGAATTCTTGAAACCCTGATATTAACATGTCTCTTGTGTCAACTAGAACATACAGTTTACTATAATAAGCACTGATTACTTTACTTTAACAAGTCGAAAAACGAAACAGTCAAGACCAAAATAATATAAATTGTGATTTTATTCTCGGAGCTACGAAAAACGCATGATTGCGACAAAACGCCCACTTAGCAACGGAAATAATCGAAACAGGTTCGCAGTAAAGGTTCACCGAAAATAATTACTCAGACTTGCCCTCAGCAACCTTCTTGGCCAGCTCTTTGGCCTCCTTAACCTTGGCTTTGATCTGTTCATACTTTGGCGCCTTCTGATGCGGCAGCGCCACCGCCGTGTTGTAGATGGCACCGAGCAGGATGCCGACTAGAACTCCAGTCAGGGCACCATTGATGCCTCCGATGGCGGCTCCAGCGACGGTGCTCGCAACACCGAACCGATCCTGGCGCACCTGGTTGAAGTTGTAGCGCAGACGGTAGCACCTGGAGAGATGGAGGGAGCACCCTGTAATCCCCAGTTTCCCAATGCTCAGATATCTGATTCCTGTCTAATCCCCAGTTTCCCAATGCTCAAATATCTGATTCCTGACTGTCTAATCCCCAGTTTCCCAATGCTCAAATATCTGATTCCTGACTGTCTAATCCCCAGTTTCCCAATGCTCAAATATCTGATTCCTGACTGTCTAATCCCCAGTTTCCCAATGCTCAAATATCTGATTCCTGACTGTCTAATCCCCAGTTTCCCAATGCTCAAATATCTGATTCCTGACTGTCTAATCCCCAGTTTCCCAATGCTCAAATATCTGATTCCTGACTGTCTAATCCCCAGTTTCCCAATGCTCAAATATCTGATTCCTGACTGTCTAATCCCCAGTTTCCCAATGCTCATATATCAGATTCCTGACTGTCTAATCCCCAGTTTCCCAATGCTCAAATATCTGATTCCTGACTGTCTAATCCCCAGTTTCCCAATGCTCAAATATCTGATTCCTGACTGTCTAATCCCCAGTTTCCCAATGCTCAAATATCTGATTCCTGACTGTCTAATCCCCAGTTTCCCAATGCTCATATATCAGATTCCTGACTGTCTAATCCCCAGTATCCCAATGCTCAAATATCTGATTCCTGACTGTCTAATCCCCAGTATCCCGATGCTCAAATATCTGATTCCTGACTGTCTAATCCCCAGTATCCCAATGCTCAAATATCTGATTCCTGACTGTCTAATCCCCAGTATTCCAATGCTCAAATATCTGATTCCTGACTGTCTAATCCCCAGTATTCCAATGCTCAAATATCTGATTCCTGACTGTCTAATCCCCAGTATCCCAATGCTCAAATATCTGATTCCTGACTGTCTAATCCCCAGTATTCCAATGCTCAAATATTTTATTGCTGACTCTCTAATCCCCAGTTTCCTAATGCTCAAATATCTGATTCCTGACTGTCTAATCCCCATTAGCTCAAATATCTGATTCCTGTCTGTCTAATCCCCAGTTCGATTCCTGGTTCAAGTCCTGTCCAGGGACTCGCCTGTCGTATATGGCCAGCTCGGGGTCATTGCGGGTCATGCTGATAGTCATGGCCGGGCCAATGGGCAGGCCGGCCAAGGCGCCAAAGCGGCCGAATTTCAAAGCCCTCGTGACCAGGCCGGAGATGTTGCGCGGACCGCGAATGGCGGTGACCACGGGTGCCACCATCACCATGCTGACGAACACACCAAACTGCACGCCGCGGTAAGTGGTGTGGGTGTACAGCTCCAGGTACGGGTGCGGAATGTCCTCCATGTCCGCATCCGACACTGTCAGGCCGGCCATGTTCTTCAGGTACGCTAGAGTCATTGCTGCTGCTGCTGCTGCTGCTGCTGATGCTGGGCTGAAGGAATCAGTTTTTTGGAAATAATTAAAACTAAATCTTCAACTAAAATTCTAACCATTACCTAAACTGAAATCCCAACTATTACCCACACTGAAATCCCAACCATTACTCAAATTGAAATCCCAACTATTACCCAAACTGAAATCTTAACTATTACCCAAACTGAAATCCCAACTATTACCCAAACTGAAATCCCAACTATTACCCACACTGAAATTCCAACAATTACCCAAACTGAAATCCTAAATATATCCCACACTGAAATCCCAACTATTACCCAAACTGAAATCCCAACTATTACCCAAACTGAAATCTTAACTATATCCCAAACTGAAATCCCAACTATTGCCCAAACTGAAATCCCAACTATTACCCGAACTGAAATCCCAACTATTACCCACACTGAAATTCCAACAATTACCCAAACTGAAATCCTAACTATATCCCACACTGAAATCCCAACTATTACCCAAACTGAAATCCCAACTATTACCCAAACTGAAATCTTAACTATATCCCAAACTGAAATCCCAACTATTACCCAAACTGAAATCCCAACTATTACCCAAACTGAAATCCCAACTATTACCCAAACTGAAATCCTAACTATTACCCAAACTGAAATCCTAACTATATCCCACACTGAAATCCCAGCCATTACTCAAACTGAAATCCCAACAATTACCCAAACTGAAATCCAAACTATAACCCAAACTGAAATCTTAACTATTACCCAAACTGAAATCTTAACTATTACCCAAACTGAAATCCCAACTATTACCCAAACTGAAATCCTAACTATTACCCAAACTGAAATCCTAACTATATCCCACACTGAAATCCCAACTATTACCCAAACTGAAATCCCAACTATTACCCAAACTGAAATCTTAACTATATCCCAAACTGAAATCCCAACTATTACCCAAACTGAAATCCCAACTATTACCCAAACTGAAATCTTAACTATTACCCAAACTGAAATCCTAACTATATCCCACACTGAAATCCCAGCCATTACTCAAACTGAAATCCCAACAATTACCCAAACTGAAATCCAAACTATAACCCACACTGAAATTCCAACAAATACCCAAACTGAAATCCCAACTATTGGACGAAGTAAATCTTAGAAAATGAAAAGTCAGTATTTAGAAAAAATTTTCAACTGAAACTGAATCAAAAGAAAAAACGGTGTAAGTTTCCTAAAAAACATTTTTGACATGATTCAGCAGATTAAAGTGGATCATTAGCGGAATCTACAATAAGGAACCTTTTGCTGGCTGTTCTACTGATACAAATGAAGACTTTTTTGTTGAATAGGTAAAAAGAATGCCGTTTACGTGCATTGCTACTATGAGTAGGATTTCGAAAACACTGTTAAATTATAAATAGTTGATAAAATTCACAGTACACAGTGATAACAGATATGGAATGATAAGTAATAAGTATTTTAGAATTCAGTAAGGCTGCAAGCTTGATCAGAAAAAATGGCCTAGTAACGTATTTTAAATAGCAATAAATATAAGCATGGTATAAAAATTGCGCAATGGCTCACATACACTGTTAAAAACATCTTTACTTGGTTGTTTGAAAGCAAATTCAGTAAAACAATTATGAGAGGAGCAGTTAAAAAGGCTGATTATAAGCAATTTTTTCTATCATTTGGCCATTTTTGCCATCGAAAAAACGAAACAATAAAAAATATTTTTGACCTAAAAAAGATACTTAACGAAACATACAAATGTAACGAATAATATACACTAGTTAGCTCTCGTTAATTAGGTTCATTAATTAAAGCTAAAATAGATTCCATAGTTGAGTATCCATCTCACTGTCTAGCGGCCTCCACCTTCGCCTTCAGCTCGCCATACTTGGGGGCTTTGTCGTGTCCACCGGCTAGCAGTGTATTGTAAGCTGTGGCCACAGCGATGCCGCTGAGAATGCCAACCAGAGCGCCTTGCGGCCCGTTGCTGGCGCCGCCAATGCTGGCCCCGATGAGGAAGTAGCGATCGTGCCGCACCTGCGGATGCGGCCAGGGAAACTGGGTTGCGTAATGCGACTAGAAACCTAAGAGGCATTTAAGAGGGGTCCGTTGACCCCCTTCGAGAATATACAAGAGAGGGGTCAGTTGACCCACTGGGAGAATATACAAGAGAGGGGTCAGTTGACCCACTGGGAGAATATACATGAGAGGGGTCAGTTGACCCCCTTCGAAAATATACAAGAGAGGGGTCAGTTGACCCACTGGGAGAATATACAAGAGAGGGGTCAGTTGACCCACTGGGAGAATATACAAGAGAGGGGTCAGTTGACCCACTGGGAGAATATACATGAGAGGGGTCAGTTGACCCCCTTCGAAAATATACAAGAGAGGGGTCAGTTGACCCACTGGGAGAATATACATGAGAGGGGTCAGTTGACCCACTGGGAGAATATACAAGAGAGGGGTCAGTTGACCCACTGGGAGAATATACAAGAGAGGGGTCAGTTGACCCACTAGGAGAATATACAAGAGAGGGGTCAGTTGACCCACTGGGAGAATATACAAGAGAGGGGTCAGTTGACCCATGAGAAATCAGATATCCCAATGCCGGTGCGAGTCCCGGTCTCCCTGACCTGGAAGGGGTGGTAGCGGAGCCGGTAGACCCTGTCGTACACGGCAATTTCCGGCTCCTTGCGCACTGCCATCACGGACGCCAGGGGGCCGATAACGGCGCCGATGCGAGCCCCGGTGACGCCGTAGCGCAGCGCCCGGTCGGCCAGGTCCGACAGAGTTCGGGGCCCGCCGATAGCCGTTGCCAGGGGCGCCGCCAACAGAGAGCCGACGAAGGCGCCGGCCTGCAACACGGGAGAATGTACTCTCAGGTCTTTGATAAACAGAAAATTATTTACATTAAGCTAATCTAGATGGATCTGATGTGCAACAAGTGGCACAGCAGCAGTTATTCCGCGAATGCGCGGAGCATCTAAAAATTGTAAACAGCCCCATGCCTCATGTCCCTCACTTATCTGATATATGCCTCTTCTATGCTGTGTCATCTCTCCCCTGTCTCTTCTGTCCCAGTGTCTCATCTGTCCCTGTGTCTCCACTCTTCCCTGTCTCATCTGTCCCTGTGTCTCCACTCTTCCCTGTCTCATCTGTCCCAGTGTCTCCACTCTTCCCTGTCTCATCTGCCCCAGTGTCTCCACTCTTCCCTGTCTCATCTCTTCCGTCTCATCTGCCCCAGTGTCTCCACTCTTCCCTGTCTCATCTGCCCCAGTGTCTCCACTCTTCCCTTGTCTCATCTCTTCCGTCTCATCTGTCCCAGTGTCTCATCTGTCTCAGTGTTTTATCTGTCCCAGTGTCTCATCTGTCTCAGTGTTTTATCTGTCCCAGTGTCTCATCTGTCCCAGTGTCTCATCTGTCTCAGTGTCTCATCTGTCCCAGTGTCTCATCTGTCTCAGTGTCTCATCTGTCCCAGTGTCTCATCTGTCCCAGTGTCTCATCTCTTATCTCTCCCTGTTTCTAAACTCAGCTCCAATAGTAATAAGAGAATTTAGGCTTGTGTTATTTAGTTGTGTGCTCGTGACATCAGCTGGTACATCGAGGATAAAATTTGAAGGGCTTCAGAAATCTTTTAGATGCTATCAGACGATGACTGAATCCATAAGGATTTGAGCCACTTCAGAAATTATTTAATCCTGCGTCTCATCTCTCTACTGCCATATCTCTCCCCTGTCTTACTCTCCACTGTCAAACTCAAATAATTTCTCCCCTGACTCATATCGAGGCTGGACTGAAAGCTTACCTGGATAAAGCGAATTGTGGTGTGCAAAGCCAGCTCCACGTGTGGGTGCGGGATGTTCTCCAACTCTTCATCGGAAACGGGCACGCCCATCAGGTTCTTCAGGTAGGCACTGGTCATGGCTGATTGAGCCTGATAGCTGCAAATTAGAATTTAAAGAGCTAAACTCAAACTAAAATCCCAGCTGAAAGTTGAACTTGACTCACAGAAAACACAGTTTTGCGAAAACAAAATAAGACAACTTAAAACGAGACTATTTTTAAGAATAGCTTTACTTCTGTGCAGTATAGGCTACTTAGATAAGTAGTCTGATACGCACGCTTGACAAAATTTAAACAAAAAATGCCGGAAAATTAACGCCAAATATTGTAGCCAGATAGCATTAATTGAAGCAGGGACTTGAGATACTTATGAATGACACTGGGCACTTTATAACTAAGCATGTACCGACTTGACATATTCAATAGATTAAAGCAGATAATTAGTGTATGCAGAACTGGAAATATCAATTAAAAACAGTACTCGAGACAAGATGGCGAATTAGCTATATTTCCTTAGGTTCTCGATCTAGAATACCCTGACTAGGCCTTAGGACTTCCCCCCGGTTCTAGATCTAGAATCCCCTGACTATGCCTTAGGACTTCCTCAAAGGTTATAGATCTAGAATCCCCTAACTAGGCCTTAGGACTTGCCTCAGGTTCTAGATCTATAATCCCCTAACTAGGCCTTAGGACTTCCCCCCGGTTCTAGATCTAGAATCCCCTAACTAGGCCTTAGGACTTGCCTCAGGTTCTAGATCTAGAATCCCCTAACTAGGCCTTAGGACTTGCCTCAGGTTCTAGATCTAGAATCCCCTAACTAGGCCTTAGGACTTGCCTCAGGTTCTAGATCTATAATCCCCTAACTAGGCCTTAGGACTTGCCTCAGGTTCTAGATCTAGAATCCCCTAACTAGGCCTTAGGACTTGCCTCAGGTTCTAGATCTAGAATCCCCTAACTAGGCCTTAGGACTTGCCTCAGGTTCTAGATCTAGAATCCCCTAACTAGGCCTTAGGACTTGCCTCAGGTTCTAGATCTAGAATCCCCTGACTAGGCCTTAGGACTTGCCTCAGGTTCTAGATCTAGAATCCCCTGACTAGGCCTTAGGACTTGCCACCGGCGGGTGGTCCTCTGCTGCTGGCTAGCCTGGCGTCTCGCTCCAGCTCGTAGCGCCGATAATCCGCCCGCTCCAGGAAGGCCTTTCTCTCCAAATAGCCGGCTTTGCCTTTGTTGTGAGCCGCCAGGTCCTCGCCGATGCCTTCATTGGATTTGAAGGATTCCCAGTCCAGGCGGGACTTCTCCAGCGTCGACAGCTTCGGTCGCTTCGTCAGCCGGTCCAGGAGGCTCGTCACGCCGCCGCCTCTGCCAACAGCTCCGGCTGGACGCTTCGCAGCCGACGCAGAAGACGAGGTTTGCGCTGACGATGAAGACGGCGATGCCAACGGTACGGCGATGGATTCCCCGGCGAAGTCGAATATTTTAGTTCGCACCGGCTCTCTACTACTCGAACTGGTGGGACATTCAGTAGTAGTCGAAGCTTTTTTCGCTACTGATTCATCACAAGTACTAATTGTGCCTGTTTTAGCAGAGTTATCAGCCTTGGCAACAGTTGCCTTGGCAACCGCATCAGACGCCGAAGCCGATGCGGAAGATGCGGCGGGCCGAACATCCGACAGGAAGCTAGCCCAGAGAGCGTCGGCCCGACGCTTTTCGCGTTCGTCAATCTTCGAATCTTCCTGGCTGACATCGCTAGCTGGCGGCGGCTGTGGCTGCGGAGAAGTCACCAGCGGCGATTTGTCAGCAACCTCGCCTTCCAGCCGAATGCCGCCTCGCCTGATTCGATTGATTGAGACTGATTGTTCTACAGTCCGAGAGCCTTTGCCACGCTTTTTTAACTTCTTTGTTTGCTTTCTTATCGGCCTTCTGTCACCGTTGGCAGAAGCAGCAACATCAGCGACATCATCGTCAGCCTCATCGTCCGGACTATCATCGTCAAGATCGTCGTCTTCTAGTTCTGCCTCGTCTGGCACGTACTCGGAATCGTCGCTAGAGTCGTCGTCCGAGTTGACCTCCGGCTGCTGCTGCTTATCAAACTGATTCGATGAAGTCATTGCGCTGAAATAGATTCAGGCTTATTAGCTTACATGCTTAAAATTATTATTATTGCAGCAGGGCTGCGGGCAACGGCACATCATTTAGTGACACTAGACCCGAAGCCAGCGAGGAGGCAATTCTGTCCATTTCGCTGACTAGATACCATACGCAGGCATATACTCTCACTCACAGGTGTGTACATCTGCCCTGACTTTCTCATCGTCAGGCAGTGTACACTTCACTGTGCCCTTGGAGGTTGGCCCTTAACGGCGTAAAATTGCACGACAAGCCCCCAAGCCTTCTCTCCGCCGAAGCTCAAGCTTAAAAAACTCTTAATTTTACTTAAAAGTAAAAGTAATAAGCGAACTTTTAACTGCAGGACTAGCTCAAAGTTATTCAGTGTCAGACACAGAAGGCTACAGAGCAAGATAGACAGGTAGGATTGGTTGATTAATAACAGTATAATTCGATTGGGGGCACTTAACGCTACAGACAATCTACTGTTTGAACGTGTCAACGAGCCACGTATCAAGCGTTCAGACCGCATAGAAACTAGACCCTGGGGTTGCCTACCTGTCTCTCTCTCACAAACACAGACACAGCACACAATATGCAGGTAAAATAGTAAATAAAGGTGATTTAGCTCAGTTCAGGGCTTGTTAGCAGAGTGGACAGAATGTTTACACAAGAACGGACAGAAATGAGCATATTGAGTGAGAGCAGAGCAGTGAATGAATGAAAATAATTTCTAGAACTAGATTAGCCCCCAACCTCATTCTGCCCGCTTTTTCCTAGGTACAGTAGTGGCAGCGTGCCAGGCCAATGAGAACTAAACTGGAGTTGAGTGGCTGAGCACAGAATTTCAAGTCTAACCTTCATTGTTGCCTCACGCACAGTACAGTCCAGCAGCAGTTTGGAACTGCACATGAGACAGATAATGAGATCGGTTGTGCTTTGTGTGCACTTCTTTCATAGAAAACGTAGTTCCAACGTTTCAGTGGACAAAAATAATAATTCACACCTAGAAGTAGTAAAAAAGTAGTATAGTACTGTTTTCTTCAAAAAGCATAAGTAAGTCTGTTAATCTAGCTTGTGGAAGGAAATTTACGCCAAGCTACAGCAGAACTGCAGAAAAAATGTTATCTATGACTTCTATACTAACAGGATATTAATTCCAACTAAAAACCAAAAGGAAAAAATTACATACAAATCAACAGTATAATGTAGCAGACACGGTCACTTTTCTGGCAGAGCCAGTCACTGATGATCAAACTGATACGTCAAAATGATTTATGATACAAATAAACAAGCAAAAAATGCATAGCTGCACTATACTTTCTTTAAAAAACATGCGATGTACATCTCACTGCTTGCTCATAGCCGAGTTTTAGCTGTAGCTATAGCATTAACTGTACTTATGCACTTTAGCACTTTAGCAAGGCAGAATAAATTGCATTTAACACCCCACCTTATGCAGCCCTTGACACGCCTAGCTTTACACAATCTCTATTGCCTATATGCACCTCTGTATATAGCCCACAAATACTAATGAATCTGTGGCCCTCATGGTTTCTAGTAAACTGGTGCCAATAGTTTTGCAACTAGCCCATAGTGACTGGAATCAAACTATATGTTTGCCGATTACTGGTATCTCTACCATCTCTGAGCTCCTAACCTGCACCAAAACTCAAGATCAACGTTGTCTGGCTCTGGGCTAACTTGTGTATTAGATATACACAAAATTTCTCAGAGACAATGCATAGAAATAATTAATAATAGATAGGTAATATAGTATTATATTTTATTAGCAATTGACAAAAGCTTTTGTCTTTAGGACAATTATAAGAAATTAAGAAACCGTTTTTAGTCTAATTGGTGATATGATATGGCTAAACTAAATTTTTTTGCAACTCAGAATTAGATATTCTGTGCCACATAGGTACCCTGAGTTTATAAGGCTAGTGCCAAAAGTATTAATTTATTTTTAGATAAAGACAATAAAGTGATCCAAAATCAGAATGACAACATTATTGATGGAATCATGAATTCTATTTTAAAAAAATAACTTGCACATTAAAAATTCTAAGAATTTCAACAACTAATTTTTCTTTTTTGAGTTTGAAGTTTGGTCCATGTGGAGGTTAAGAATTTACTATAAAATGTTGATGGGTGCCAACCTGGCCAGCTGTCACTTGACTTCTGATTTGGACCAATGGTGCCAAATGGAACCAGAAGTCTGATAAAAAACAACTCAAGTCAAACCACTTAATAAATAATTATTAAGGTCAAGAAAACTATATATAGCTTAAGACTAAATTTATCTAAAACAGACAATTAATTGTCAATAGGCCTATAGATTAAACTTCTACAACAAATTATAAATAGTTAGAGAAAATATTTTAAATGTAGAAAAAAACTGCACCTAGGCTTAAGTAGAGGGTAGGCATTCTATGAATTTGGCTCTGATTTTTCTGCTCTACATACAGCACAACATTAAACTAAAATTACTGTGGCGAGGGCAACCCTCCCATTTTGATCAAATAGCTGTTGGTGCAGCTGGGCGACCAGCCATAATGGCTGAAAGGGTTGTGGTAAGAGTAAGAAAATACATGAAATTTATATAATGAAGTAAAGTAGAATTATGAAATAATATAACGAAGTAAACTAATACATGTAATAAATAATACAAATGTATGATCTTAGACCACCAAAACATTCGCTCACGAAAAAAAAAATAATTTTCCTTTTACTCAATGTCTGTGTATCTTCGTAGTATTTTTGAGATCATCAAACACATGTTGTCTGAGCGGCTTTCATTAAGCAAACTTAAGTTAATACTCAATCAAATGCAACTTACATTAGTTAATAAAATTTTAGCCTTTCTGACGATTTCAAATGCGTGCGTTACGATATGTTTCAAGAAATAAACGTTATAAGCAATAATACGAAGTAGCTTTATATAAAATAGACCTCAAGCTTCACTGCTTTAAAAAATTAAAGTTTATATAGTAGCAATTTGATTACAACCTATAAGCTGCTTGCTTTAAATTGATTAACATGTGAATTCTTCTAAAATATCAATTTAAAGCAAGCAGCTTATAATTTGTAATGAAATTGCTACTATCTAAAATATTCGGAAAGGGATGTGCGCCCTGATTTCAGCCATTTTTTCCTTGCTCAGCTCGCCAACACAAGCAGCTCAAGTAATTTTTGTTCATTTTTTACTAATTTAGTTAGCGATGCCCTCTGCTCATTACTGTGAAATAAGAAATTATGTGAAATAAGGAATAACCTGTGGCTTGAAACAAGACAAGATTTGCTTGAATAAAAATGTTTAATGATTTCGATGATTTAAATGTGCTACTACCCGAGCCGCTGCATAAAAAATGACGATTAAATTTGTTGAAACCGGTCAGGGTCAGGCGGCTGGGCGCAAAGTCGACCGTCGTTGATTTTCAGGAGCGATGGCTTGCCGTAACGACTCGGGGGATAGGGGATGACTTAGGGGAAGGGGAAGTAAGATAGTTTTTGGGGGAAAGTAGCAGGGGACTAGTAGGGGACAAGCGTGTCCGAAGGTACCGGAACGTGTCTAAAGACACCAAAGAAGCGTCGGGGAAAGCGGAACGAACGTCTGGCTTTTGGGAGAGAAACCAGCGAGATTATATCGAGCAGAGTTCGCGCATCACGCGCGTGAACCGTGACGGAAAGTCTAGGGGCGAGTGGGTCAGCGGCTAACGTCGCTGCCTCGCACTCCAAAGGACGCTAGTTCGATTCACCCTTCAAGTCACGATTAATTTCGGGACTTGTTGGGGGGTTTGGACAGTAGCGACCGGCGGAGGTGCACCATATTTCGTGCAATCAAAGCTTGAAATAATAGCTTCGCTCCTACCTTCTGTGCCTGTTCTGCGTTGTGTGAGTTGTGTGCGTTGGTGCTGGGGCGTGAGACCTTGCGGGGGGTGGCTGGATGGCGGGTGTACACCGCCGCGCGCTTTCTGGACTTCCGTCAGCGCGATTGGATAAGTGTACACTCATCACCCGCCCCCCCTGAGGACAGATTTCTTATCAACCTTCCGCCCCGGCTTGATCTGCTATGTGCGTGTGGGGCTGGGGTGGGGGACACTGCTGCCTATTCTGGGTGCCTCCTGCCCTCCCCGGCTGGTCTGTGCTGCTGTGTGTGGTGCCTGCTCAGGGGAGGCGGCGCGATGGGCGCAAAATCGCCTAGTTCGCCGGTCTGGGGGCGTGCCGCTCCGTCGTCGCTTGTGCGACAAGTGCCCCGGGCCCCCCTGCAAATAGATAGATAGATAGACGGAAAGTCTCCATTGACCCAGCTTTGACCCTGCGCAGTGTACAACCGAGCCCTGCCGAGCTCTGATTGGCCCCACGTTGTACAGTAAGCTTGGGGGGAGTTGGGGGCGCGGGTGATAAATCTTAACAGTTGCGCAACAGCGAAATCATTAATACATTTTCTAATTAATGATCTAAATTACAATAGAAAATACTTGTCTTGAAGCGGACATTTGGGAGACAATTAAATTCACATTAAATTGGGGAAAATTACAAAGGGATTTACGTAAATAAAAAGAAAATTTGTAGGTTATAAGCGCTCGTCACGCTTGAGGGAACCAGAACAATGGCGGAGGTGGGGTGGGTGTTTTGGGGGGTTCCGATGGATCAAGTTGATGACTCATCGAGTCATGTGCTTCGATCACCTAGGTATGATATGAAAGATATACGATGAGAATGAGCGAAGAGAGTGAGGTCAACATGAAGGCGTACTCAACAATCACAGAAGCAATACAGGTAAACAAGGAGCGAAAAAAGATATTTACCCTGCTATGAAATTGGCGTCAGTTCGCAATATACAGTATTTTCACGACTTTAAACTAAACATGCTTGGCGACCCTGGCTTAGCGATAAACTTGCTATTGTTTTTTAGCTTCGGCTTTTCATTGTCAGTGTCGTAACATATTCGCTTTAGTGCTCTGACAATACGTTTATAAATAGGTTGAGCCCTGGAAAGGTGCCTTATGTCAAGCGCAACTCAGCCTAGGAAAATATTGAAGCGCTTAGAGATTTTTTAAAATTAATTTGAGAGCAAAAGTTGGCAATAGCGAAAAATGAATTACTATTATAGTTTCTGTGCGTTTCTAGCCTGCATGGCAGCGGGTTTCCTCGTATTGCCTGATACGGTAAGTCCAATGAAAGATGAGCCGATCAACCCACTGATCCCATAAAATCTTCTCCTGTTGTAAAAAGCATCAACTCTCCGTTCGTTATCACTTCCCCTCCTCCCACTCTCCCCTTCCCTACTCTCCCATTTCCCACTCTCCCCTTCTCCCACTCTCCAATTCCCCACTCTCCCACTCTCCAACTCTCCCACTCTCCCATTTTCCCACTCTCCCATTCTCCACTCTCCCATTCTCCACTCTCACATTCTCCTTCTCTCCCATTGCCTATTACCATATTCTCCAACTCTTCCCAATTTCTTCGAACGCACCCACCCCTCTCTGCCTGGCTTGCCGCACCCTCCCTCCCTTGTCTTCAGTTCATTTTTGGGCCACATAGTCGCATGTATTGAACTCGCGCCCACACAGGCCGAGGCAATGGGCTACATGCAGATCCAGTTCCACGCGTACACCAATCAGGACAGCCGCTGCCAGGACGGCACCTACTGCGACCCAGTCGGTTTGCTCGACGTCTGGCAGTCGGCGTGCGATCCCTCATTTCGACTCATGGCCGACAAGGCTTCACCTGGAGGGTGAGAAAGCGTGCGGGTTGATTGACAGCTGGTTATTGAGGTCGGGAGTTCGAATCTCTGCCCAGGGGAAGTAGCCTATTATCACAGCCCATCTTAAAGCAGAGGCCTACATAAATTTAGCTGGAAGTTGTGCACTTTGTGCACTTTCACTGTGCCTTGGAGGTTGGCCCTCAAGGGCGTAAATTGCACGACAAGCCCCCAAGCCTTCTCTCCGCTGCTGCGCCTCAAATAAATGTGGCCATGCAGCAGAATCGCGCTCAGGGACCTTGGTGCGAGAGGCACCTGTCTACCACTCACCCCCCGAACAGTACTCTTCATTCCCCACTGCTTCAGCTTACGAGCAGTGAAATCCTCAGCTGCAGCTGTGCTGTACATCAGACCTGAATGGATTTGATGAGGTGCCTAGATCCATATAGCTCGTAGATTGCCAATATATGGAAATGTTACAATTTTCCTTTAGCAATGGACTATTTGACTATCAACAAGCCGGAGACTATTCCAACATGGACATTGTCAATTTCGGAGACAAGTTCGGCGACATTCCAAATCCTGTACCAATGGCTATGAACTACGAGAACCCGGTGAGAGTCCATGAGTATTCACCTTGAGTATTCTTGGTATGTTGGCTGGAATTCCTTTACATCTTCTGCCATTCCTGTGTGCGTACACCGATTGCAGGGCTATTTGTACATAACAGTGAGGGCGGTGGACAGGGACCCGATCGCGCCTGACGACCAGCTCGACACCTTCTCGGCAACTCTGATTGCCCAGACGGAGCCCGCCAACCGGAGTCTGGAGATGCTCAGCCCGCCGATGATGCACAAGCTCACAATCACTTACTGGTTCACCTGCAATGCAAATTACTATGGACTCAGCTGCAACATATTCTGCGAGCCGCACAATGACAATTTTACTGGTCATTACACCTGCGACTCGAATGGCACCAAATTATGCATGCCAGGTAATGATCAATACTGTGTCCTTGGCGCCTTTGGATTAAACCAAAGAAACAATTATTATTTGATAATTTCAGGATGGGTGGGAGAAAGTTGTACTCAGCCCGATCCGTGCATTGCTAGCCTGTGCAAGAACGGTGGCACCTGTGCGTATGTGAATGGCAGAGCGAATTGCACCTGCCCTGCTGGATTAACTGGCAGTCGCTGCGAGGCTGACCTTAACGAATGCGAAAGTAGCTCAACCCCCTGCCTTAACGGTGGCACTTGCGAGAACACCTTCGGTGGTTACAACTGCATCTGCAGCTCTGGCTTCACGGGTGCTCGATGCAACATCGACCTTGATGAGTGCGCGACTGGACATTCTGAATGCCGAAACGGCAGTACCTGTGTCAACACCTTCGGAAATTACACCTGTAAGTGTGCGCCAGGATTTAGTGGCAGACATTGTGAAGCAGACATCGATGAGTGCCTGAGTTCGCCTTGCTTAAATGGTGGTACCTGTAAAAACATCGTTGGTAGCTTTACCTGTAGATGCTCGACTGGACTCACAGGAGCACTGTGTGAGCAAGACGTAAATGAATGCTCGATCGCTACAACCTGTCTGCAAGGTGGAACTTGTGTTAACACTTTTGGGAACTTCACCTGTGTTTGCACGGCCGGCTATAGCGGAAGGTCCTGTGAAAATGATGTTGATGAGTGTTTGATGGCGCCATTGGTGTGCAGAAATGGAGGCACCTGCACGAACGCCATCGGAAACTTCTCATGTACCTGTCCGGCCGGTCTGACAGGACGACATTGTGAACTCGATATCGATGAGTGTTCGCTGTCGTCATCAAAGTGTCAAAATGGCGGTAATTGTACAAACACCTTCGGTAACTTCAGTTGCCAGTGTCCAGCCGGATTCAGTGGGCGTCATTGTGAGCAGGACATTGATGAATGCTCGGCGGCGCGAAGCGTGTGCCAAAACGGGGGTGCCTGCACCAACACCTTCGGTGGCTTCACCTGCCTGTGTCCAGCTGCATTCACGGGTAATCTGTGCGATCAGGACGTCAACGAGTGCTCCGAATCGGCACCACCTTGCCTGAACGGAGGCACTTGCAAGAACACTGTTGGAAACTTCAGTTGCCTTTGCGGGGCTGGTTTTACTGGGCGTCTCTGTGACGTCGACATTGATGAGTGTTTGCGACCGAGTCCCACCTGCCTAAACGGTGGAACCTGTGTAAACAGTATTGGCACATATACCTGTCTGTGCCCAGCTGGACTTACGGGCCAACTGTGCGACAAAGACATCGATGAGTGCTCGCTCACTCCTCAACCATCGTGCTTGAACGGTGGCACCTGCCGCAACAGCTTTGGCGGTTTCACCTGCCACTGCCCTCCAGAATTCAACGGCAGCCGCTGCCAGACGTCCATCTGCGGTGACAACTTCTGCTCAAACAATGGGACGTGTGTCGTCTCCACTGCTTCCGGTGACCGCCGATGCCTGTGCCCGTCAGGTTTCAGTGGCAGTCTCTGCGAAATTGGCACAGAGGTTGCAGACTGCGGCGGTTCTGAAAATGCCACAATATCTTGCCGGAACGGCGGCATCTGCCAGCTGACACCAGCTGGGAGCTACAGGTGCAAATGCGCGCCCGGCTTCTCCGGGAGAGTCTGCGAGCTCAGAACGGCAGCGAAGTCGTCTAACGAAGCGGGCCCCGACGCCTGGCTAAGCTCTATTATCATTGCCTGCTCATCGATAGCCGGAGGAGTCCTGGTTATCGCAGTGCTCATCGGAGTCGCCCTGGCAAAGAGCGCCGCGGCTGCCGGGTGAGTCTATTGAAGGTGTTTTTGCACATCGTAAAAAAGGGATGTCAACTTAGGCTCTAGAATGGAGCCCGAGGTCAATCTCGAACCAAACCGAATGAAATCAGAAACTGGCCGATCCATTCGACAAAAATCGCTGAGGCATATCACCCAGTCCTCCCCATGGTACCCTCGAGGATAAATAGGATAAAATGGGGATTTCCTATCAACTTAAGCCTCTCGAACGGAGCCCGAGGTCAATCATCAAACCGAATGAAATCAAAAACTGGTCGCCATAAATGCCTTCCGTTTCGCAACTCCAGAGGCTCCGCTGGCACGCAAGCGCCTGAAATGTTTGAAAACTATGTCTATGCAAATCCGTGAGTACAGTCTCAAACAAAGGCTCACTTTTGTACTGAAATTTACCTGAGAGACGCTTAAAACGTTCGACGTTGCATTTTTATTGCACGTGGTCAGTTGAAGTCATCCACTCAGAAATTCGAGATCCTGTGTGAGTAGGGTTACCTTTAGAATTTTTCGGTCAAGCCAAACGCACAATTTTTAAGGGCTATATAGGACGTATGTTATATTAGAACTAACAAAGGAGATTTTGTGTGCATTTTCAGATCCGTCTCCGCTGCAGCAAGTGCTAACGTCAGGCCGTAAGTATCAGAAACATGATGCTATTCTTATGAGAAATTAAACGATAATATATTCCGTTAATTTTCAGTCCGGACTTGTATCATCAGTATTGAGTGGACACAGGCTTTGAGACAATCCGATTCTGTTTAACAAAAACAAAGCCGGAAATACTGATTTGAGCACAGTAACTAACTTGCATCTCAACTTTAAAGCGAGATTGTTTGACATTTTGCCCAGCCATTGTTTTCATCTCTGTGGACCTATTTTTAGCTCTCTAAACCAGTTTTTTTGCTTTGCGAGAAAACTGACAGTACATAAACAAATTGTCGCTATCTTTAAGCAGCTCTTCTACTTCCTAATATTGTTGTCATTGTTTTTGCTCGCCCTTCATTTTGTATAGCTTCTATTTTAGTTTTTTTGTGTTGTAAAACCGAGTTGGCTAATTATAAATTTCCAAGTGACATTGTTATTGTTAAAAAATTTCTGGATTCGCTATTTGTTAATCAAAAGCACGTGCGAAACACAACTACCCCATCGGAACACAAATGCTTTCATATTTTTTTGTTCGTACAAGCGAAAATACATGAGAACCATCGGTGCCTGGTCATAACTCAGTCAGAAACACAGATTGATGTCGAATGACGTCATGGAATGACGTTCCTTTTCTCGAACACCGAATTCTTGTGCATGCATCCTACGGCAATATGCTAGTTTATTGCGTTATATTATTTGAGTTTAAATCGGCGCCAAATCTTCACAGGGGCGTAAATTAGTAACATACTGTCCTAAACACTTGAAGTATAAACCAAGTCCATTCTCCTGTCAACACATTATCACCGGATTCCATTCTCCTATCAACACATTATCACCGGATTCCATTCTCCTATCAACACATTATTCCCTGATTCCATTCTCCTATCAATACATTATCTCCGGATTCCATTCTCCTATCAACACATTATCTCCGGATTCCATTCTCCTATCAACACATTATCACCGGATTCCATTCTCCTATCAACACATTATCACCGGATTCCATTCTCCTATCAACACATTATCCCCTGATTCCATTCTCCTATCAACACATTATCCCCTGATTCCATTCTCCTATCAACACATTATCACCGGATTCCGTTCTTCTATCAACACATTATCACCGGATTCCGTTCTTCTATCAACACATTATCACCGGATTCCGTTCTTCTATCAACACATTATCCCCTGATTCCGTTCTTCTATCAACACATTATCCCCTGATTCCATTCTCCTATCAACACATTATCCCCTGATTCCATTCTCCTATCAACACATTATCCCCTGATTCCATTCTCCTATCAACACATTATCCCCTGATTCCATTCTCCTATCAACACATTATCCCCTGATTCCATTCTCCTATCAACACATCACCAACCAACTGACAACTGAAGTAGTATATACAACGTTACTTCAGTTGTCCTTGCACATCACATAACACAACGCATAACGCAACACATTAAAATGACGGTACCATTTGACTTTAGCTAAATAATAACATTATTCATAATTTCAGCAAACTGTTCGATTATCGGTAGACTGGTGTCTACTGCGAGTCGGATTTAGTCGGATACTGCTAGTAAGTCCTTTTTCATGGTCTTTAACATTTTTCCAGAAAAATGTACAGAAAAAATGTACAATTTCTTTTGATAATATAAGTTCGAATATTATTTTTTCCTTCTGAAACTTTTAAGTGATGTCAAATTGAAAACATTATTTGCTTTTGTTGGTTGTGAGTTGAAGTGACTCTTGTCTAAATTAGTTTTCATATATTCAAGTTTTTTCAAACATATTACTTAACGAATGCGTCTTCATAAGATTAAAAACTGATGAAGTTAAAAATAGTTCTATTTTTTTCGCGACGGGTAAGAAATACTTAGACTACTGTACACTACAGTACACTTTATAGAACACAAAGTAAGAGTACAAAGCTGAGTATAATGTATAAAAACGGAATCTCTGAGTTCTCTGACAGTTTTGCAAGAGAAGGCCAGACAGACAGACAGATTTGTTGCAAATGCGCAGGTAAATAGTACACAGGTTTCAGACGTGTTTTAGAAAAAAACTGTAAAACAAGATGCCGCTTATGCTAGATTTACATTTACACCGGATAATGACAGTCGTGTGAGACTACTTATGTATGTCCTCTATTTAAAGATAGTAAATGATGAGTACTTTTGTACAATCCTTATGGTCTTTACTATAAAAGACACTTCTAATTGACAAACTCAGAAATGTTAACTCGAGTCTTCATATTCAAAAGCGCAATTGTCCTACAATTAAAACAAAGGATTGATAGGCTATATTGGCAACTCAAGGAGCTCCGAATCTAGAACTAGAGAAACAAGCCCCCCTTCCCTTTTCTTGCACTTTTAGGCTGACTGACCAGTTGTCTCTGCAGTTTCAAGATTCAGGGCTCAATGGCTTAGTCAACTTACGTATTTTTGACCAGTCGGCTCACTCGGGATCGCTTCCGACCTGAGACGCAATGAGCAGGAACAGGTTCAATGTGACTTTCCTATTCTTAGATATTCATTAGCAAGATAAAAGCACTTACAATGTGCCGTACGCTTCGTTTTCTACCTGTGCTGCCAGATGCGCATTGCCTGACCTTTTGGCTCTGAAAACGGGGCCAGGTGACTTTCCATTTGAAAATCTGCGAATCAACTTGACAGATCGAACTATGAACCCGACCCAACCCCAGCAAATAATTATAATGGACTTTCAGCGAACCTTTGCCTGACAGCAACGAGAACAATAATAGTCAAAGCGACCAGACAGGCGACAGAGCCAACAACACCGCCAGTCACGGCTGCAGGAGACACATTCTGGACCAACTCGTTCAGCATGGACGCCAGGACAAGCGGCTTGGCATCGGTCAGCTCGCAGAGCTCTCCGATGAAGCCGGGCGGACAGAAGCAGGCAACTGCGCCAGGTCCTTCGACTGAAGCTTCGCAGGTGCCATTGTTCTTGCAGAAGATGTAGTTGCAGAGGTCGTCCTCGCAGAGGGTGCCGTTGAACTGCGTCGAGCAGTTGCATTTGAAGCTGTCGATGCCGTCAACGACGCACTTTGCGCCGTTCAGGCACGGAGAGTCGCTGCAGGGCGCCTTTTTACTGCAGTCAGAGCCAGCCCAGCCTGTGCAATTGGTCATGACACCTGCTTATCTCTGGATCCTGCAGCCTAAAGACTTCACCTAATGTCTTTAGCATGGAACCCGAGACCTTCTGGTCCAGCTACTTAGACTAGGATTAGCAGGGCCGGACTCACCAGCCAGGCACACTTTCGCCCCATCCGGGCTGCAGGTGTAGTGTCCTTTATCGCTGTTCTCTGGCTTGCAAAATCGATTACAGTCCAATCCATGAAAGTAGGCGTTGCAGGTGAACCAATAGGTGATCTTCAAGGTGTGCTTGAATGGCTGGCTGGTCATCTCAATAGACTTCCTGGTTGAGTCAGCAAGCGCCAGAAGAGTGGCTGAGAAAGTGTCCATGGGATCGTCTGGTGGAATTGTGTCCTTGTCCACAACACTGACTGTGATGTGGAGGAAGCCCTGGATGGTTTAAAGTGTCGCGACCAGAGATTTATATTCAATATGACTATTTTCACCCCTTTGGGACGTTGCTTCATCCTGATAGACTGAAAGGACGGGCACAGTTCATTTCCGATCCCACTCACCGGGTTCTCGTAGTTCATTGCTATGGCAACCGGATTGGAGATGCCCGCGAAGTTGCCCCCGAAGCTGATGTACTCCGTGTCCCAGTAGACACTGGGTTGAGTGTAGTCGTACAGACCGTTGCTGCGAGCGAAGTAATTAAGGTGAGAAAATGTCGGGTCACTCAGGTCTTAAGACCAGCCCTGCTTCCGGATTCTCCATCCTTACCCTCCAGGCGTGTATCTGTCCGCCATCAGCCGGAACTGCGGGTCGCACTTGTCGCCCACGAAGGTCGTACCGAATGGATCGCAGTAGGTTCCATCCTGAACTCTCCCATCCTTGTTTTCGTAGGTCTCGAACTGGATCTGCATGTAGCCATCGCTGGAGACAAGTTTGGCAGCAATGAGAAGCACAGCGAATGTCCACAGACCAGACTGTGTCTTCGAGTTCATGATTAAATGAAAGATCAAATAAAATTGAGAGCCACTCCTGGTTTAGTGGTTATCTGACTACATTGAAGTAACAAATGCGAAATTAAAGGTAACCTTTTATAATAAGACGGTACTCGGGACATAATATCTATTTTAGTCTGTTTATTTTATTTTTGTATTGCTTACCTCATCGAAACGCCTTAAACAAGGTTCCATAATTATAATATTTTTCGGGAGGGCCGTGGGCCCTTGTGCATCATTCTGGCCATTCGCTGTGCGCAGGTGCACACTCCCACAGGTGTGTGCATCTGCCCTGACTTTCTCATCGTCAGGCAGTGTACACATGTAAGAATACGCGCTTCTGTTCCACATTTATTTTTTCATGAGTAAAATAACTTGGAGTATAGGTATTGTACGAGCACGTAGATCACAGGTTGTGTTTGAATTTCAGTTTAAAGCTCTCACTTATAAACATTTCATCTAAGCATCTAAACTCCAATCCGATTTTCGCTGTTTTGTGTTTGCTTTTTCTGTCGTCTTATCGCATTGTATAAGGATTAGAAAGATTAAATATGACCAGAAAGGCAGAAAGACTAGAGATATTAAGAGGCAGAAAAGAATGGGCACGCGCTTAACGGTGCACAATAAAAAGGCTTCTATAGAAAAGATGAAGAATATTGCCTTAGCTGATTCGGAAGCTCATCTTTGCGTTCGACAACCTTTAGTTGTGTTTGGATTAAACCAAATATTAATCTTGACCAGGGGCGGTCGAAATGTGAAAATAAAAAATGGGTTTTCAACGTTGAAGTTAAGCAAGTGAAGGCTTATATCAGGGGTCGGCAAACTCCGGCCCGCGGGCCAGCTGCGGCCGTCGAAGCTCCCGAATCCGGCCCGTTGCCCTTTCCGACACCAATACGTAGTATCCTGTTTCATATATATTCCCTGTTTCATCTCTACTGTGTCTCATCTCTCCCCTATCTTATATTTCTACAGACACGATAATTTCTACTTTCAATGCACTTCTCCTTCCCAGCGAATAAGTAAATTTTTTTAGTCCGAGCATCGGCGATCCTTCGCCGAGCTGGGGTCCGTTGACGAGCTCTGCTCTGCAGCTGACGTCCTCATACAGTCCTTCTGCAACAAGATATTGGTGGCAAAATAAAAAAGCTAATATTCGCAATTGAGCAAACAAACTATTTGTCCTTTTTTATTAGAGGAACGATTACTGATATGAGAATTAATTTTTTAAAAATTTTATAACACGTGCACTCAATAAAGGTGCTGATTATTATTGTATATTCTATTTATATTTGAATTTTTTCGTCATGAATCGAAACGTAAAACGAAAGGAAAGAAAAGACTAATGGGTTAAAAGGTTTGAAAGGTAACTAACTAATTAATGAGTTAATTCTAAGAAGCAATAAAATATTTGGTGGTCGCATGGTCAAAAAACGTTAAAAGTTGCAGAAATCCGGAAAAACTAGTTCAAGAAACAATAAACAATTTCGTGAAACATTTTTCAGCCCCATTCGATGAAGACAAATACCAATTTAGCCTTCTAAGTGATGCATTGTGTCGGACTGCTACAAGCTACACGCTAAAAATTGATTTCGACACTTCATAGTTAGCAAGGGAAAAACCGAAAAAGTGACTCGATTTCCTAATTCCGTTGTAATCCCGTTGTAATAGCTATATAATCGTATTTAACTTTTAAAATAGGGTAAAAGCTTCGAAATATCCTATTTGAGTGCTTAGCAAAGATAGTATTTTTGTTATTCTGTTCAACTCTTTTTATGCCTGATTTCCAAGGGCTCTGGGCACAAAACGAAAAATTGCTTCATCTATTCTGCGTTTATAAGTTAGTGTTGTGTGTTCAGTAAGCGATGCTAGTGGCAATGACCACAAATATAGGAATATTTTCTTTTCTCCCAAAATTTCCTCATGTAATCATGTCGGCTATCATTGTTAAATATTTTAGAATGATTAAATTGATAGTTTTTTTAACCAATATGCCTTCGCCAAAGAAGCTTATACGAGTACGGAGATGCTCACTTGCCCTTGTCCCCAGGGTCTTCGACAAGAATCGCTGAATGTCTCGACGCTGGTGACTCGGAAGGCCTTGAAAGTTGGTTTATCGAAAAGGGCGTAAAATTTGGATCCAGATGGTGGACTTTCACGGTCATCGGTCATTCGGTTTGGGAGCTGTCGTGAAGAAGGCAGCGGGTATTTGAAATGCTCCGTGGTCTTTTGCCTGAGAAAAATAGGGACGCCTTTACTCTACTGGTAGTCATCAATTTATTGTTCCAGAAATTTTTTATTAGAGCAATATAATCAAAGAAAGCTACCGATTTAAGTGGTAACTGACGCCTTGAAAGGTTCAATAGCTGGATAAGTTTATTTCACAAGTCTAACAAAAAGACTGACATTTTGACAAGTACTACGGGTGTGTCATAAGTAATGTCACTGTGGTTGTTGTGCGGGAACCCAAAGCAATAATCGTCCAAATATATTATATTCTGAAAGTACATTTATTGAGAAGTTGCCACCACACCTGAGCAGCAATTTTAATGTCTATGGCCAAAACTGTCGCAAGAATTTGTTAATCAGATTTCGCAAGCGCAACGCGATGAAATCTTCTTTTTGCAACGAGCAAAACTCAACATGAATCACGACAAGACGCACATCCAGTTCTACGCTTTCATTCGCTTCAAGCTTGGAAAATCTGCACCTGAAGTAGAGGAGGATCTCCGGAACACACTGCCAGACAACTGCCCAACTCGCAGGACAATTTACAGGTGGTTTCAGAACTTTACTGATCCTGTGTTCGAATTGGGAGATGCCGCCAGATCTGGACGACCATGTTCAACCAGGACAATAGAGAACATCGAAGTCATCAGCGACCTGGTCAAGGAAGACCCGCGGCAGTCTGTCAGGGAGCTAGCGGACTGCTTGGAGATTGATTTCAAGACAGTCCATCGCATCTTGACAGAGGATCTCCATCTCCGAAACGTCTGCTCGGTCTGGGTGCCCCATGACCTCACTGCGGACCAACGTCAGGCCCGTGTGAACTGCGCCAATCAGATCCGCAAGGTGTTCAGCAGCCGGGGCTTGGATGACATCCTAAACTGCCTGGTTGTTGAGGATGAGACCTGGCTCCACCTGGATGGCAAAAGCAGCAAGGCAGACAGTCGCTGCTGGCTGGGAGCTGGGGACTCCAGGCTGACTGTGACCAGGAGGTCCATCTCAGACAAGAAGACCATGCTGCTGGTGGCATTCACGCCAAACAAACGAGTCTCCATCTGTACAACTCCGCCAAACACCAAGGTCGATGGCCAGTACTTCATCGACTTTGTCCGACACACTGGGAACCTCTGGCGCACGCTCCGGTCAAACCCGATTCACCTGAACGAAGTTCTGTGGCAGATGGACAACGCACGGCCCCACACCTGTCAGGCTGTTTCGGATTTTCTGGCTGGACGGCGAGTAAATCTGCTCTGGCAGAGTCCCTACAGCCCAGACTTCAACTTGTGCGACAGGTTTCTCTTTAAATGGCTGAAGGCAGACTTTTCCCAGAGAAGTTTCGCAAACCATGATGAGGTCAAAGAAGCCGCGTTGCACTGGTTCCGACAGCTGGAGGAAAAACACCTGCAGGCTGAGGTAGAGAAGCTGTACGAGCACTGCCAGAGGGTGATTGATATTGGGGGACACTATGTTGTTGATTGATACAGTTTCGTTCATCTGCGATTGTTAGTTGGTCTGTTTTACCCTCAGTGACATTACTTATGACACACCCGAAGTAGAACAGAACTTTTAAAAAACACCACGACATATCAAAAAATTGTTTTTCAAAATTTACAATTTAGGCTGAATAGGCCATGCACAGAAGGCACGAACTAATTTTACAAACTAATTGTACCGCATGTAAGTATGCTACAGGTATGGTAATGTACGTTGTATTTTGTCGAGTGCAATGCGTAAATTAGAATTTTAATTTCAATTTGAAATGTGTAATGCGTACACTACAATTCGTATCTTGGCCTAGATTGTTCCAAAATTCCAAAAGTAACATTTTGAGCTCAGATAGCATGTAACTGATTTATGAAATATTTGTATACCCCACTGTTACCTTATAAGTCCGGGTTAATACGAAAAATTCTGGTCCTCATATATTTTTTCAGCTACAAAAATTGTCCAATGAAAAATCTTCATAACCGTCATAAAAGCATCAGGTCTTATGACTGTGAAGAACCTGCATCCTATGCAAAACTGTCGTAGTCATTTTCAGCGCGAGTTTCCCTTTCAAATGATGCCGCTATGTTGGCAGTGGCATAATCGCCTTCAGGATCACATATGCTGGTTTGGTTCGTTCCTCCATCAACTCCGGCTGGGGATTTGGTGTGCCTGCGAAGAAACCGTGGGTGACATCAGGTAAGAAAACTATTTGATTGCAGGTTGACATAACCTATGATCAACACATTAATACGCTACAATGTCCCTTTGATCCATCGATCCGAGATTTCGAACAGCAACTGGAGTAACTGCAGCCTGATTTCATTCCATGGCACTCAATGCAAAATTAAAATAGCAGATATTCGCAAATGGGGCAGACGAACTATTTGACGTACCTGCATTTTTTAATCAGACAAAAAGTTACGAGTACTAGGATGAGTAACATCACCCCCGATCCAACCGAAAGTCCGACGATCAAGCACTTCTGCTCGCTACAGTACGGGCCTGACTCTGCCGCTGACACAGCTTGAGGGTCGCGAGCTTCGCAGCGGTTGCCATTGAATCCAGGTAGGCAGAGACAGGAAAATCCACCTTGAGTGTTATTGCAGGTGCCATTATTCAGGCACACCGCTACGGTCTGAGAGCACTCGTCGATGTCCGAATCGCACAGGCGTCCGGTAAAACCAGACGAACAGCGGCAGATGAAGCCTCCGAAGTTATTGTTGCAGAAGCCACCATTCCGGCAAACATTCAGGGGCTCAGCGCACTCGTCGATGTCTTGCTCACAGTTGCGTCCGCTGAAACCTGACAGACAAGCACAGGAAAAGTTACCCAGTGTGTTAACGCATGAACCACCGTTCCTGCAAGTTGTATTCATCGAGCATTCATTGACGTCTGCTTCACATAGCGCCCCTGTGAATCCTGAAGAGCATCTGCATGTGAAACTACCAACGCTGTTTACACAGGCGCCACCATTTGAGCACGGCGAACTCAAACACTCATCGACATCTGCTTCGCAGAACCTGCCAGTGTATCCTGGAGGACATCGGCACGTGAAGTTCCTGAAAGCCGTGATACAGGTGCCACCATTAGAGCAAGGTGAACTTCGGCACTCGTCAATGACGTCCTCACAAAGCCAGCCTTCGAATCCCGGGGCGCATTCGCAGGTAAAGTTGCCAACTGTATTGATGCAAGTGCTGCCGTTTGAGCAGGGCGAACCAATCAGGCACTCGTTGATGTCGTCGTCGCAGAGCCAACCATCGAACCCAGGCGGGCACTGGCAGGTGTAGTTGCCGAAATTGTTGACACAGGTGCTGTCATTTGAGCAAAGAGACAGTCCGTCTTCGCATTCATTCACGTCAAGCTCACACCGCTTTCCAATGAGACCGATCGGGCAGCTGCAGCTATGGCCACCGAAGGAATTCACACAAGTGCCGTTGTTAAGACAAGGCGATTTGCCAGTTTCGCATTCGTTTACATCGAACTCGCACAGGCGGCCCGTGAAACCGGCGGAACACTTGCAGTTGAAACTGCCGAAAGTGTTTTCACAGGCCCCGGCATTGAGGCACGGTGAAGCGACTGTGGAAGCGCACTCGTTGACATCAGTTTCACAATGGCGTCCAGTGAAGCTCGATGGGCAACGGCAGTCAGCGACTCCGCCGACGTCTGAACAGGTGCCACCGTTCACGCATGGATTGGCATAGCAGGGGTCGGGGGTGACGCAGCTGGCACCGGTCCATCCTGGAAACCAGAAAATAAAAAAATATGAGCTTAGGACAACCAACACTCGAAGACCGCAGCATATCTCTGGATCCTGCAGCCTAAAGACTTCACCCGAGACCTTTTGGTCCAGCTACTTAGACTAGGATTAGCAGGGCCGGACTCACCAGCCAGGCACACTTTCACCCCATCCGGGCTGCAGGTGTAGTGTCCTTTATCGCTGTTCTCTGGCTTGCAAAATCGATTACAGTCCAATCCATGAAAGTAGGCGTTGCAGGTGAACCAATAGGTGATCTTCAAGGTGTGTTTGAATGGCTGGCTGGTCATCTCAATAGACTTCCTGGTTGAGTCAGCAAGCGCCAGAAGAGTGGCTGAGAAAGTGTCCATGGGATCGTCTGGTGGAATTGTGTCCTTGTCCACAACACTGACTGTGATGTGGAGGAAGCCCTGGATGGTTTAAAGTGTCGCGACCAGAGATTTATATTCAACATGACTATTTTCACCCCTTTGGGACGTTGCTTCATCCTGATAGACTGAAAGGACGGGCACAGTTCATTTCCGATCCCACTCACCGGGTTCTCGTAGTTCATTGCTATGGCAACCGGATTGGAGATGCCCGCGAAGTTGCCCCCGAAGCTGATGTACTCCGTGTCCCAGTAGACACTGGGTTGAGTGTAGTCGTACAGACCGTTGCTGCGAGCGAAGTAATTAAGGTGAGAAAATGTCGGGTCACTCAGGTCTTAAGACCAGCCCAGCTTCCGGATTCTCCATCCTTACCCTCCAGGCGTGTATCTGTCTGCCATCAGCCGGAACTGCGGGTCGCACTTGTCGCCCACGAAGGTCGTACCGAATGGATCGCAGTAGGTTCCATCCTGAACTCTCCCATCCTTGTTTTCGTAGGTCTCAAACTGGATCTGCATGTAGCCTTCGCTGGAGACAAGCTTGGCAGCAATGAGAAGCACAGCGAATGTCCACAGACCAGACTGTGTCTTCGAGTTCATGATTAAATGAAAGATCAAATAAAATTGAAAGCTACTCCTGGTTTAGTGGTTATCGTCTACATAAAAATAGGAAAGCGAAAATGAAGGAAACCTTTTATAATAAGACATAAGTCCCGACTCGGGACATAATATCTATTTTAGTCTGTTTATTTTATTTTTGTATTGCTTACCTCATCGAAACGCCTTAAACAAGGTTCCATAATTATAATAGTTTGCTGGATGTCGGTGGCGTGGGGGTTTCACTAACTCGAAATTTCACAACGTCGAAAGCACCTTTCTTCACCAGGTCGAAAGTTCGCAAGGGCGAAACTTGACAGCGTCGAAAACTAAAATAGCAGCTACCTTCACTAGGTCGAAACTTCATAAGCTCGAACCTTCACAATACACCAAACGAGTACCTTATTAAACAGTAATAATTTCTAATCAATACATTACCAAGATGAAGTACTACTCGGAGCTTTTGTCCCATGCTGGAAATAGGAAAAAAATATAACACTTGAATATTGATAGCTTTTGGGTTAGTCTTCAATTTTAACTGCCGCTCTCTGGACTAAAACAATTAAACCAAACAATGAGTCCTACGATGGGTTATTAAAAAATCGAGTAGCTCGACACTCGATATAACAACAATAACGAAACATGAAGGAAACCAGAGGAAAGCCTGTTTAATTTAAATATTTGAAGTCATTTAAGTAATCCAGATTTCTTCTCACTTTCGACCTTATAAAATTTCGGGCTTATAAAGTTTTGACGTTGTGATATTTCGAGCTTGTGAAATTTCGAGCTTATGAAGTTTCGACTTAGTGAAGGTAGCTGCTATTTTTGTTTTCGACGTTGTGAAATTTCGAGCTTGTGAAGTTTCGACCTAATGAAAGAAGTTGCTTTTCGGTGTTGTGAAATTTCGAGCTTTTGATAGCACCCCCATCTTTCTATTGTATTGTCGTACAAAATTTAACCGAGTATAAATGCGAGTTAGTATTTGCGTGCAAATGGTGCGACTTTAGTAAAGTGCATCTATTTACACAGCTATATAATGTACATCATCTTGCATATTGTTTCTACTGTCATTTCTTTCGAAGCATATTTATAGAAATTTTGTCAATCGTTTTCAGGTATTTGTGCGCCTCGAGAATAGTTACTGACATCAATAATTAGGGAACTTCCCACCTTCATGGTCTTAACCATCATACCATCTTTAAAGACAGGAAAACGGAGTTCATTTTCTTTGCAGCAAAGTGGGAATATTATTTGCTTTACAGTAAATGAATCGAATGGTTGATAGTAAATAGTTGCATTTATTGCGAGTCGACCTTCGCCTTTGCCAAGCTCTTGTCATTTCCACTCAAAGAAAAACCTGGTCAAAAGAAGATCTATTCTTTAAAGGCAAACGACAGTCGAATTTTTGCACCAATTGAACTCATTGTGAAAGTACTTCTGAGTTTTTTTAAATTGTCTTTTGCTTAACCAACATTTTTACAAAAATTTTACTTTGTTTTAGACAGACTACTTGTAAGTAGTACTTACAGAGGCATTTTATTCCGACAGCACAGAGAAATATTTTGTTTTCTTAATTTGTAATAACTATTGTTTTTTCGTTTAGGTTAATTTCTTACATTTCAGCTGTCGTCAGTTTTTATTGCATTATTTCTGCAAACTTGATCGACCGCCCGATGTCTTGCAGCTGGGCAAATGCACGTCCTAATACTGGCGAGCAGCGGGTGCTTCCCCCCGCCAATGAGGCCCTTCAGGGCGCTCGCGCTGTCCGTGAAGATGGCGGCAACGCTCCAGTTGCTGGTGGTGTCCCTAAGCCAGTCAAGCGCCGTGCCGTCGCCTCCGCTGCGAGGGAGCTACTCACCTCGCCCGCTGGCTGCTCAATCAACGCGATGACGTCGCCATCTCCGAGGGCGTTCTTGCGCGCCGCAACACGGCACCGCTTCCGCCTCTGCCTTCCGGGCTGACCGAGCCGTTGGGCTAAAGATTGTGAAATCGGCTCCTTCGCTCACCTCTGCAACGATGGCCTCTCCCTTCGCGCGATTCGCTTCGACCGTCTCTAGCCGAGATCCGTTGGCAGTGCAGCTTCCGGTCCTCCAGCTACTCCACGGCGGGTCCGGCGGGGCGTCTCTAATCCTCGCTATGTTCGGCGTTACAATGCTCTCGAGTTCATTTTTGGCACGTCTTCTCCATCCGAGCCTCTTCAGCCTCTGGGCTGGTTCTTGGTGTCCGGCAGCTTCTTCTTCTTCTTCTTCTATACTGGCCCACCGGCCTAAAGGCCATATGGGGAGCGCGCCAGCGCACCCGTCGCCTCCAGGTAGGCCCGCACCCACTCCGGGTGCTCCTGTAGTAGGGACATCGAGGAAGCCCCGTTGAGGAACCGCTGACCCTCTGCCTGCCACCGGGGGCAGACCAGCAGGAAGTGCGCGGAGTCCTCAGCCGGGGCCTGACAGTGGGGGCACTCGGGGCTCGCCGTCCGGCCCCAACGATGCTGCGTGGCTTGGAGGAAGGGGGCCCGGTTGGCCCGGAGCTGGAAAAGGGCCACCTCCGCGACCCGCTGCTCGAGCCTTTCGAGCGGGAGCGGCAAGCCCCGCACTGCCTGTGCGGGTGCTCCGCCGGGACCTCCTTGGTGTAGGTCGCCCTGGCCTCCCTGGCTAGATACTGCCGGACTGCTGCCCGGATGGCTCCCGCTGGGACGCGGACCTCGTCCTGCGGAAGGCCGCTGCCCTGCGGAGTTCACGAAAGTGGCTGCACTTTCAACGTCGACCTTGATGACCAGACCATTCTGCGCTTCACACTAGCAGTCCGTGCTCTGCTACCAGAAGCTGCGGTCGGAGAACAAACGGTACTTCACTCCGCACAGCTTCATGCCGTAGCCTGAATGACTCAGCGCGCCCGGATCGAGTCCTGGCTGCCACTTCACAAACACCTTGCCTGTCCTCCAGCAGCCGCAGTCTCTCACCGACTTGCTGTCGAACAGCCGGCACGGACCGTCAGCCAGGCTGAAGGCGCGACAATGCTGCCTCTTGACGCCACTCGGCCGCACAGCTGACTCTCGATTTGATCTCAGGGTGGGCCTCCGTGAACTGGCCACCGATTCTGAGGTAGCCCTCGATAACAAAGACCTGCTCTTTGCCTGCGATTCCCCGTTGGACTGCCAGCTGTACCCGCAGTCTAACAGCTGGACGAAATGAGACAGTAGGAACTTAAGAATTCTTGCTCAAAACAAAAATTGTCTTCCTTGGGCTGAGATTCGAACTCCTGACCTCTCGGTCATGAAGTGATGAAAAACTCTGGAGAGAGGATGCTTGTTTAGAACAGTACAGCCAATGATGAGCTTGGCCTTACGATCGATGGGTTCCTTTCTCTGCTCAGCCTCTCGCCGCAAAGAGGCAGGGTTTGTAGCCTAGTGGTTAGAGCGCCAGACTCACCGACTTGAAGGTCGTGGGTTCGATTCCCGACTCCACTAAAAAAATTGTGTTCTTTAGCAAGACACCTAAAATCAATTCAATTATGTTTCAGTCTGCTGTTTCACACTTCTGGTTTTCCTTGAAGCCTTTGAATCCTGATTCACACAATCTCAAACAGATCTAGTAAGTAATTAAATAGAACTGCATTCTCAATCTAAATTTAAATATGAAACATCTGCAATATTCGCGTATAACTCTCTCTACACCAATCATGAGTAAACGCTATACTTATTACTCAAGAATATGAGCAGTATTACTATTTTCATTTTGATTTCAAGATTAGCATTTTATCGTCTACGCCATTCAGTTTTGTCCAAGCGTTTGCATACCTTTCTTTATCCAAAGCTGTGTATAGCATGGTAAACTATAAATTATTGAGGCTAAATTAAAATATACTTTCTAAGAGAAATGTGAAAATTAGTTTTTGTGTGCGAATGCCAATGCCACACCTGCAATTAGCGGCATCAGGTGCAGCAGCTTCCACTAAGGAAAATCTTTGACATTGTCATTGAAACCATCAAAGAAAATTTCTGCTTGCAGATTGGGATAAATTAATATTTTCTGCAATTGGGGGGTGTCCTCTATAGGGGCTTCCCTGTCGCACCTGGAGGGTGTTTTTAGCACCTTTCCTTCAAGTTTCACATTATTTTGGGATTGCTTCATCAGTTGGGAAGTTCAGTCTCAGATTCTTCATGGTAATACTTGATGTGAAGAGGAATAAACGCTGAGAGATTGCATGCGCAAGAGGACATTGGGAAGAGGACATTGGGAAGAGGACATTGGGAAGAGGACATTGGGAAGAGGACATTGGGAAGAGGACATTGGGAAGAGGACATTGGGAAGAGGACATTGGGAAGAGGACATTGGGAAGAGGACATTGGGAAGAGGACATTGGGAAGAGGACATTGGGAAGAGGACATTGGGAAGAGGACATTGGGAAGAGGACATTGGGAAGAGGACATTGGGAAGAGGACATTGGGAAGAGGACATTGGGAAGAGGACATTTGGGAAGAGGACATTGGGAAGAGGACATTGGGAAGAGGACATTGGGAAGAGGACATTGGGAAGAGGACATTGGGAAGAGGACATTGGGAAGAGGACATTGGGAAGAGGACATTGGGAAGAGGACATTTGGGAAGAGGACATTGGGAAGAGGACATTGGGAAGAGGACATTGGGAAGAGGACATTGGGAAGAGGACATTGGGAAGAGGACATTGGGAAGAGGACATTTGGGAAGAGGACATTGGGAAGAGGACATTGGGAAGAGGACATTGGGAAGAGGACATTGGGAAGAGGACATTTGGGAAGAGGACATTGGGAAGAGTACATTGGGAAGAGGACATTTGGGAAGAGGACATTGGGAAGAGGACATTGGGAAGAGGACATTGGGAAGAGGACATTGGGAAGAGGACATTGGGAAGAGGACATTGGGAAGAGGACATTGGGAAGAGGACATTGGGAAGAGGACATTGGGAAGAGGACATTGGGAAGAGGACATTGGGAAGAGGACATTGGGAAGAGGACATTGGGAAGAGGACATTGGGAAGAGGACATTGGGAAGAGGACATTGGGAAGAGGACATTGGGAAGAGGACATTGGGAAGAGGACATTGGGAAGAGGACATTGGGAAGAGGACATTGGGAAGAGGACATTGGGAAGAGGACATTGGGAAGAGGACAGTGGAAGGAGTATAGGGTAGGGATAGAGGATAGGTGGAAGTGAGCATTGAGTTGTCATTGAAATTGAAATCAAATCATACGAGAATTATCTTATTTGGTTTCGAAATTAAAATCTCAAAAAGTGACTGAAGCTATGCGTATTTTTGTTTATCAACAAATCAGACGCATGCAAGGAGCCTCAGGGAAAAATCGGGCTCAGGTGGGCGTAGCTGACCCTCGGCCTATACTGTCACCCGAAGCAAGGATGCTCAAGTGTAGCTGGGTCCCAATCCAAGCTGCACAGTGCGAGCATGAGTCCAGGTCAGGGTTGGTGCATTGTTTTGCATTGAATTTCCCTGGCACTGCACAGACCGATTGTGGCGCAACCATTGGCACTGCAGCGAACAATCACAATGCGCCCGATTCCACAATGGCTGGAGGGCAGCAACACGGATAGCGCGGTGTGTACGGAGACTGGCCAGCTGAGCGTGTGAAATATTTTGTTGCCAATTGACTAAATTTTATAAATAAATAGTAAGCTTGTCACCTGCATTGAGCCAAGCGAGGATGGGGTGTGTCCAATATACACCACAATAGCTCTCTAAACTGTTTTAGAAAAGTTTGTTTTCGTCTCAAATTTTTCAATGACACTTTGTATAGCAACTTTGAGAGTTTAAGTTCACGCGAATGGAGTGCTCGTAGGGGAACAGCGTTGTTTGCGCTTGCTTCGTTTTCATTCTTGAGCAATAGTTTTCTACACGAATAAATTGATCGTACCAGAAATAAGGTCCAGCTCTTCTATGCATAGGATTATTGTCAGGGCAGCAGCACGTAATCAATTTTGATTGGCTCTGGGCAGGGATGGAGGGAGCGGAGGGATTGATGGGGCTGAGGGAAATATGAGGCTGGAGAGATATGATGCTCAGGGGAGATGAGGCGGAAGGAAAGATGGGGCAGGGGGAGAGATGAGGCTGAGGGAGAGATGAGGCGGAGGTAGAGATGGGGCTGAGGGAGAGATGGGGCTGAGGGAGAGATGAGGCTGAGGGAGAGATGAGGCGGAGGGAGAGATGAGGCGGAGGGAGAGATGAGGCGGAGGGAGAGATGGGGCTGAGGGAGAGATGGGGCTGAGGGAGAGATGAGGCTGAGGGAGAGATGAGGCGGAGGGAGAGATGGGGCTGAGGGAGAGATGAGGCTGAGGGAGAGATGAGGCGGAGGGAGAGATGAGGCGGAGGGGGAGATGAGGCTGAGGGAAAGATGGGGCTGAGGGAGAGATGGGGCTGAGGGAGAGATGGGGCTGAGGGAGAGATGAGGCTGAGGGAGAGATGAGGCGGAGGGAGAGATGAGGCGGAGGGAGAGATGGGGCTGAGGGAGAGATGAGGCTGAGGGAGAGATGAGGCGGAGGGAGAGATGAGGCGGAGGGGGAGATGAGGCTGAGGGAAAGATGGGGCTGAGGGAGAGATAAGGCTGAGGGAGAGATGAGGCTGAGGGAGAGATGAGGCGGAGGGAGAGATGAGGCGGAGGGAGAGATGAGGCGGAGGGAGAGATGGGGCTGAGGGAGAGATGGGGCTGAGGGAGAGATGAGGCTGAGGGAGAGATGAGGCGGAGGGAGAGATGGGGCTGAGGGAGAGATGAGGCTGAGGGAGAGATGAGGCGGAGGGAGAGATGAGGCGGAGGGGGAGATGAGGCTGAGGGAAAGATGGGGCTGAGGGAGAGATAAGGCTGAGGGAGAGATGAGGCTGAGGGAGAGATGAGTTGAGGCGAGGCGGAGAGATGAGGCGGAGAGATGAGACAGGGAGAGATGAGACAGGGGGAGAGATGAGACAGGGAGAGATGAGACAGGGAGAGATGAGACAGGGAGAGATGAGACAGGGAGAGATGAGACAGGGAGAGATGAGACAGGGAGAGATGAGACAGGGAGAGATGAGACAGGGAGAGATGAGACAGGGAGAGATGAGGCGGAGGGAGAGATGGGGCTGAGGGAGAGATGAGACAGGGAGAGATGAGACAGGGAGAGATGAGGCGGAGGGAGAGATGGGGCTGAGGGAGAGATGAGACAGGGAGAGATGAGACAGGGAGAGATGAGGCGGAGGGAGAGATGGGGCTGAGGGAGAGATGAGACAGGGAGAGATGAGACAGGGAGAGATGAGACAGGGGGAGAGATGAGACAGGGAGAGATGAGACAGGGAGAGATGAGACAGGGGGAGATGAGACAGGGGGAGAGATGAAAACATTGAAAGCTTTATCTGCATGGCTACACGAATATTATGACTTCGTCTTCAGAAGAAAAAATGCAATTAGTTCGAAGTGCATGGATAATCTGTTCTATGAAACCCGGGAAATTTAAACTTGTCAACTATGCTTCTACCAACGCTGAATCTGCAGCATAGGGGTCAGATGTGCTTTTGCGAGTGGCGGCAATTGCGCTTTGATCTTGACTTTCGGTTCGGCTCGCTAGCACTTTTCCATTGAAATAAACCAAAGCTTTTTCTTCTGCGAGAATTTCTTGTCTCAAACAAAGGATTTTTGCATCGGTTCATTCACTTTTTTATTTTCGTGAGGCTGTCGAGAATTAGCGGATAGGCTTTGTCGGGACCCGTTCTCACTGCTGTCTGCAAACTTTTTGCGGGCGGGCTTCAATTGCGGCATCAAAGACGGCGTCGTTAAAATGGATTCAGAAGTCAAGGTGACAAGCGGGATTGATATTAGCGACTTTCAATTGACTTGCGAGTCCATAGAGAAACACAGCTTTGCTCACATTCCTTGGGTTCGGCGGCAAGTTGTGGATAGGGGTGGGGCAGAGTGTGTGCGCAGGGCTCCAGCCAATAGCAGCCCAGCTGGCCCACAACCCCTTCCTACTAACTGAGAGGCTTTATTCTTAAACTGGATATTTAATCCGAGCTGTCCTGCCCTAAGAGCGACACAACACAGGCGGAAAGAGAAGCAAGGAGCAATTAGTAAACAAAATCCTGTTGCCCTAAGTTTTATTAAGTTCACCAGTTCAGTTTTTGAGCATGTACGGAGTCTGCGATCCCGGCAGCTGGAATGCCCGCCTGGGCCATGCTCAGAGCGCTCAGAGCTTCGGCAATGGTGCTGGCGTCGCGAGCCCCAACGATATGCCAGGCAACTTGGCCATGGCGGCCGCCGCAGCTGCGGCCTACACGACAGACTATCACTATGGTGACGTCACAGCTTCTGCTGCTAACGCCAGTGGCTTTGGATTTCAAGGTAAGCATGATCCTGAGGAGAGAGGAATACTAAATGACTTTCAATCATTAACTGTTCATTAAGCTATCCATTGCGGCCAGTCTAATTTAAGCTTGTTTAAGTAGGTATTCGAACCTCTTTATAAAATAAGTTTTTAGGCACTTAACTAAAATTGGTAAACAAAAGACGGGTTAGGTACCAAATGTTTAAAAAAAACCCACATGACCTCACGATGTTTACTGAAATAAATACAAACAATTCATGACATTACAAATACAATACATCAATTCTAAGACAGAGCTTACATACAACATAGGATAGCATAATGTGTCTTGTAACGAGTTAAAAACATATTCGCTTAATTCTATTCTTATCATGAATCCATGGCCGGTTATTTTAATAATCAGGCTAAGCTATAAAGTGGGAAGCACCAGACGATGCTTCAGACAGTCTTGTCGGCTGTCTGATGATTTCATTCTTTAATCCAATTAAATTTATTTGGCTGTGTGGGGTTTGGGGTTGGGGTGTGGTGCCCTCTCCCGCAGACTCGTTTTGGATTTTAAGTCCGTTCCCCCCCTGACTGTACATGGGCGGACAAGGAGGTCTCGCCTACTGGTTGTGTACATCGCTCTTTAGATAGAACAGTTTCTTCCTTACAAAAAACATCCAACACAACACACCCAGCAGTCAAGGCTGGGCAGGCCGCTTTTTGTTTACGGACTTTACGACCCTCACGGCCTCAAGGTCTGGGCTTGTTGTGGGTTCCTTATCTATTCAAATCTTACTGATCTTATTTCTTGGTGAGCGTGTTGAAAGTTTATTTGTTTAAATCATCCTTTTCGCCAAAAACATTTAAATAAGAAAGCACGGTGAAGACAGCCACTGTTAGACAGCCCTTATAATTTTTAATTATATTATAACTAAAGCTTCTTTCTGTTCCTGCTGAAATGCAAAAACACAGTTTCTTTTCAAACCAGCAAAGTCTAGTGAAATTTAAATTTAACCGGTGAGATATGGGATTAGGATCTCACCACTGGAGAGACCATCCCACTGGAGAGAGCTGAAGTCGAAAAGCAACTTGTTTGTCTTTCCCTTTGAGCTTAGTTTCATATTTAGTATAGGTAAAAATGTGAATTTTAGAGCCCTCACAGGAGAGGGAATTAAGGGTTCGCGCATAATTGATGGCCAGCTTTTTTGTAAGGCAAATATCCCAATCCCATTGACATTCCCTTATGATTTGTTTACTTATTTAGCATGGATATACTCGGCACGGTAATTTAGGGCCCCTTTCGGTCAATTATCCCCGTGCGCATTAGACCCCATCTCTGTAATTCAATTTCTAGAGGCATCTCAAATTCAGGCTTTGAAATTTGAATTCGTTGTTTATGGCGGCTATGAAATTTTCCTGCCAAATAACAATTATGTATGCGATAATTTCTTATTTACTGCTGCCCCTGCTGCTGCTGCTGCTGAATTACATCGATTATGGGAACGCGACTGAGAACCGACTAACACAGCAGTATTTTGCCTCTTTTGCACACAGGCTGTGAATTCTAAGAATATGAAATCCCCCTTGCCAGAACTTCACAGGAGTATAATATTTTACCTGATCCCCATTGCATTTTCAGAGCCTCCAGCCTGTCCAGACGACGAGTCCTCGCCGCAGCCTCCGCATCCGTTTCCCTACTCGCAGCACAGCCAGTCACAGGAGATGCAGCCTCTGCAACACGCGCACTTCCAGCATCCGCAACTGCTCCATCAGCAGCAGCAGCAGAACACCTGGCTGCACCAGTCGCCATCGCCTCAGCTGCAGCCGCCTCCGCCGCCGCCTCTTCGCCGCCTTGGCCCTCAGGTGACCGCCGAGATAGATGATCGCCGGCTCTGGGAGGCCTTCGCCTCTGTCGGCACCGAGATGATCATCACAAAGTCCGGCAGGCGGATGTTCCCTTCGTTGAAGCTGCGCCTGTCGGGCTTGGAGGCGGAGAAGCGTTACTGCGTGTACCTCACAATGGAGCCCGTGGCCGACTGCCGCTGGAAGTTCCAGAGCAGCCACTGGCAGGTGGTCGGCAAGGGCGAGCCGGCGCCAGCTCATCGTTGCTTCATGCACCCCGACTCGCCAGCCACCGGCGCGCACTGGCTCAAGCAGCCCGTCAGCTTTCTCAGGATGAAGTTGACAAACAACAACATGGACCCGCATGGCCACGTGAGAGACGCTATCACATTTTGATACTCAGATCCCACTGAAAAATCCTCAGATCCCACTGAATAATCCTCAGATCCCACCGAATAATCCTCAGATCCCACTGAAAAATTTTCAGATCCCACTGAAAAATCTTCAGATCCCACTGAAAAATCCTCAGATCCCACTGAAAAATCCTCAGATCCCACCGAATAATCCTCAGATCCCACTGAAAAATCCTCAGATCCCACCGAATAATCCTCAGATCCCACTGAAAAATCCTCAGATCCCACTGAATAATCCTCAGATCCCACTGAATAATCCTCAGATCCCACTGATGAATCCCCAGATCCCACTGATGAATCCTCAGATCCCACTGATGAATCCTCAGATCCCACTGATGAATCCTCAGATCCCACTGATGAATCCCCAGATCCCACTGATGAATACTCAGATCCCACCGTTAAGTCGTAAGATCCCACAGCAGTTAGAAACCCTCAAATCCCATTTTAAAATCCAAAGTTTCCAAAAAAAACCGCAAATCCTAATTTAAAATCCTTACATCCAAATTTTTAATCCTCAGACCTCACTCTAAATTTAAGAGATTCAACAATACAATCCTTGCGTATATCCCACAGCAAAATAATCCTCAGAACCCACTTCAAGACGCTTGTATCCCAGCACGAAATTCCCAGATGCCACAATGAACTATTTAGATTCAAGAGAAACTTATAATTGATTGTGAAATCAATATTATTAAACGACTGACATCACTCTCCATACCCGAATCCCACTTGTCCAGATCATCCTGAACAGCATGCACAAGTACCGGCCGCGGCTCTACGTGGCCGAGATCGAGGAGTCTCGCTGGCTGCCCTCTCGCTTTGTGGCATACGGCAGTTTCGACTTTCCTTTAGCCGAGTTCATTGCGGTGACAGCCTACCAGAACCAGCGCATCACCCAGCTTAAAATCGACTGCAACCCATTCGCAAAAGGTTTCCGGGTCACCGGCAAGAGGTGAGCGATTTTATGTTCTAGCAATCGACAAGTGTTTCTAAGAAATGTACTCTTGTTCAAAGAAATAATGTATTTTTTCTAGAAATTTCTCCCTGTTTCAATGGAATCGAGTCTTGTTTCTAAGAAATTGACTCTTGTTTGTAAGAATTGAAATATTTTTTCTAGGAAATCTCCCCGTGATTCTAAGATATCTACTCTTGTTTCCGAGACATCGATATCTGGTTCTAAGAAATCGACTTTCCTTACAAATAAATGTACTATTTTTCTAAAAAAAACTTTTGTTTTTAAGAAATGAACTTTTGTTTGTTATAAAATCGACTCATTTTTCAAAGAAAAACTTTTGTCTCTAAGAGATTGGCTTTTTTTCTATAAAAATCGACTTTTGTTTCTTTGAAATTGGACTCCTGTTTCTAAGAAATTGACTCTTGTTTCTTAGGAAACAACGTTAATTTTAAAGGATTCGGTTTTCTTTGTAAAAAATCTACCTTTGTTCGACTCCTGTTTCAAAGAAATTTATTTTTTATATGCGAAAAAATTATTTGGCTTCTATGAAAAAGTTTTTATTTTTATATCTAAGATTTTTTCCAACATTTTTTGTCTTGTTTCTAGCAAATCTATTGTTGTTTCTAAGAAATTGACCCTGGTCTCTAAGAAGTTCTCTAGTTTTACTTAGACATATATTTATTTTCTTTAATGGTAATTCCTGTTTCTAGGAGTTTTACTATTGTTTCTTAGCAATTCACACCTATTCCTGTTTTACAGAGGCTCAAAGAAGATCAGTCACAGCGCCGTGGTGGCAGCCGCTGCCGCAGCCGCCGTTGCTGCCGCAGCCTCAGCCGCCAACGAAGGCGCCGCTGAAAAGGACGCGACCCATCGAGAGGCCGGCGAGAGTGGTTCGCTTCTGGCCGTGGTGATGAAACGCGAGGCCACGACAGACGCATTATGGCAGGGTTACTATGGCAACCAGCCTGGCATGATGTCCTACGCACCGGCTTATTATCACTGGCAGCCACACCTGGATCAGAGAAAGTTTTAAGTCGCTTGAACTAATATGCACCTTTAGAAACCCATTGATAATTCCTGCTTTTTAGCTCCACTGCAGCTATTCACTGATATGTGCTTTTTCTACTTATAGTAGTATAATACTATCGGAAATTACTTTTTCGTTTGTGTCGTGAATTTAGTGCATATAATGTGTGTATTGATATCACATTGTAGCGTATTTACACACTAATAAAGCTTGTTATGAATCTGATATGAAATTGTACATTCTAACTTTAAATGTTTTCAGTCATTTGCTTTCTTATTAACAACATTTTTTTCATGATTCGATCAATTGGACTTATCAATATGGAAGGTGAGGTTGAGCCCATCACACGGTTAGGTATAGTATTTGTGGTGTTTCAAAAATGGGTCATTGTGGCTATTGCTATGAGATCATTGAATTACTTCAAAAATGGGTCATTGTGGCTGTTGCTATGAGATCATTGAGTTACTTCAAGAATGGGTCATTGTGGCTATTGCTATGAGATCATTGAGTTACTTCAAGAATGGGTCATTGTGGCTATTGCTATGAGATCATTGAGTTACTTCAAGAATGGATCATTGTGGCTATTGCTATGAGATCATTGAATTACTTCAAGAATGGGTCATTGTGGCTATTGCTATGAGATCATTGAATTACTTCAAGAATGGGTCATTGTGGCTATTGCTATGAGATCATTGAATTACTTCAAGAATGGGTCATTGTGGCTATTGCTATGAGATCATTGAGTTACTTCAATAATGTGTCATTGTGGCTATTGTTATGAGATCATTGAGTTACTTCAAGAATGGGTCATTGTGGCTATTGCTATGAGATCATTGAATTACTTCAATAATGGGTCATTGTGGCTATTGCTATGAGATCATTGAATTACTTCAAGAATGGGTCATTGTGGCTATTGCTATGAGATCATTGAATTACTTCAATAATGGGTCATTGTGGCTATTGCTATGAGATCATTGAATTACTTCAAGAATGGGTCATTGTGGCTATTGCTATGAGATCATTGAACTACTTCAAGAATGGGTCATTGTGGCTATTGCTATGAGATCATTGAGTTACTTCAATAATGTGTCATTGTGGCTATTGTTATGAGATCATTGAGTTACTTCAAGAATGGGTCATTGTGGCTATTGCTATGAGATCATTGAGTTACTTCAAGAATGGGTCATTGTGGCTATTGCTATGAGATCATTGAGTTACTTCAAGAATGGGTCATTGTGGCTATTGCTATGAGATCATTGTGGTATTTTAAATATTGGTTCATTTTGATAAATTTCGTGCGAAGGGTCATTTGGGCTTGTTAAATGGAATCATAAATATGCTGGTCAAATGGCTAACAAGGTTAAGTTCTTTCGATTGAGGTGTTGCACCTGAATGGATAAATGGCTAGTTCCTAATCGCCGCATTAGTTTTGAAATCGGATGTGATCTGAAGGTCAGTTTGCTGTCATAAATCGGGACGTGAAACGTGACGAAAACGTCTTCTATCGTTTTATAGTGATCTGAAAATGAGGCTGCTAAAAATGGATTGAGCAGTGCATGCAGATGTCAGATAATTGCTATGTACAGCTGAGGTGAAATGGGATGTGTCACAATTTCGCCTAGGGGCAAAGTCTGCCAACTTCACACTAAATCAGGGTAAAAAAGCAATGATTCCCACCAAGACAATTTTCACCTCAAGGCCTGGCCTGTACATGCTGACTGACTGACTGACTGACCTCTTGCGAGACCTCAACGATATATGCAGGTGTGAAAAAGCAGAAAGAGTTATTCTTCTTCTCTTGCTTGTTGCTCAAGCAGAAAATAAGCCTAATTCTCCACAACAAATGCTGCACAAGTATGAGCACGAGTGTTTTGGTACTGAATAAACAGACAGACAGATTGTGTACCCAAGTTTGATCAGATGCACAGCCAGTGCTGCAGCCACAACTATTGCGGGACAATTTCAAAGGCTGTGTACATCATTCGTGTAGCAAGGAATTTTTCTAAGGGAGCCGCGCCTCTGGGGGCGCCACAACCAGGCAGCGCCACAACCAGGGGGCGCCACAACCAGGGGGCGCCACAACCAGGGGGCGCCACAACCAGGCAGCGCCACAACCAGGGGGCGCCACAACCAGGCAGCGCCACAACCAGGGGCGCCACTACCAGGCAGCGCCACTACCAGGGGGCGCCACAACCAGGGAGGGACGCCACTACCAGGGGGCGCCACAACCAGGGGCGCCACTACCAGGCAGCGCCACAACCAGGGGCGCCACAACCAGGGAGGGACGCCACTACCAGGGGGCGCCACAACCAGGGGCGCCACTACCAGGGGGCGCCACAACCAGGGGCGCCACTACCAGGCAGCGCCACTACCAGGGAGGGACGCCACTACCAGGGGGCGCCACAACCAGGGGCGCCACTACCAGGCGTGGTCGCCACGCCTTTGCCTCTCGCAACAAGGTCCCTGAGCTCGATTCCGCCGGGGGGAGAGAAGGCTTGGAGGCTTGTCGTGCAACTTTCGCCCTTTGAAGGCCAACATCTAAGGCACAGTGAGAGTGTACACTGCCTAAAGATGAGAAAGGCAGGGCAGATGTACACACCTGTGTGAGTGTGTGCCAGTGTACAGTATCTGTTCAGTTCATGATTTAGCAGTATCTCGAGACAACTTGATAATTTGGTACGGAAATCCCGTTCAACTAATACTCCCAATTTAACATGGGCAAAAAAAGATTATTCACACCTGGCACTGAGGAATCAGAACAATAGTTTGTTGCTAAAACTTAAAGCACTTTACATTTTTTCGCATTCGCTTTTCTTAAGCTTTTCACACAATTTTAAAACGTTTAGCGAAATAGCAAAACGCACAGTGACAAAACATAGGCGCGGCATTCTTGCCAATTGTTGCCAAGCAAACGGCGTGATTTTGGAAAATCTGCGAAATAGTTTCAGCGGAAGTTTTCGAGCCACTTCAAAGTGTTTTGACACCTGCACAATTCGATCGGAAGGGCGTCGCCAAGGAGAATTCCGATAATTGGCACGAATATTGCAGTCCTGAACGAAATTTGCTTCAAAGATTCAATCAACTCATTGCAATTGAAAATTCGATTGCAAAGGCAGGTATTGCTATAGTTCAGTATTTTGAAGAATTTGAACATTTGCGCGACTGTTGGGATTCCAGGGTGTTTTGAATTGATATAAAAAGATTGGGGTCGTGAATGTTGGGGATGTGAATGTTGGGGATGTGAATGTTGGGGATGTGAATGTTGGGAATGTAAATGATGAGGATGTGAATGCTGGAGATGTGAATGTTGGGGATGTGAATGTTGGGAATGTAAATGATGAGGATGTGAATGTTTGGAATGTGAATGCTGGGGATGTGAATGTTGAGGATGTGAATCTTGGGGATGGGAATGTTGGGGATGTAAATGTTGGGGAAGTGAATGTTGAGGATGTGAATGTTGGGGATGTGAATTTTGGGGATGTGAATGTTGGGAATGTGAATGTTGAGGATGTGAATGCTGGGGATGTGAATGTTTTGGGAATGTGAATGTTGGGGATGTGAATGTTGGGGTTGTGAATGCTGGAGATGTGAATGTTGGGAATGTAAATGTTGGGGATGTGAATGTTTGGGATGTGAATGTTGAGGATGTGAATGTTGGGTATGTGAATGTTGGGAATGTGAATGTTGGGGATGTGAATGTTGGGGATGTGAATGTTGGGTATGTGAATGTTGGGAATGTGAATGTTGAGGATGTGAATGTTGGGTATGTGAATGCTGGGAATGTGAATGTTGGGGATGTGAATGTTGGGAATGTGAATGTTGGGGATGTGAATGTTTGGGATGTGAATGTTGAGGATGTGAATGTTGGGTATGTGAATGTTTGGGATGTGAATGTTGAGGATGTGAATGTTGGGTATGTGAATGTTGGGAATGTGAATGTTGAGGATGTGAATGTTGGGTATGTGAATGCTGGGAATGTGAATGTTGGGGATGTGAATGTTGGGAATGTGAATGTTGGGGATGTGAATGTTTGGGATGTGAATGTTGAGGATGTGAATGTTGGGTATGTGAATGTTGAGGATGTGAATGCTGGGGATGTGAATGTTTTGGGAATGTGAATGTTGGGGATGTGAATGTTGGGGTTGTGAATGCTGGAGATGTGAATGTTGGGAATGTAAATGTTGGGGATGTGAATGTTTGGGATGTGAATGTTGGGGATGTAAATGTTGGGGATGTGAATGTTGGGGATGTGAATGTTGGGATGTGAATGTTGGGGATGTAATTGTAAAGGATGTTAATTTTCAGGATTTGAGTGGATAGAACCTCGGACTTACAAATTATGGTTCTGTAAGTCTTTCTGGCATCATTCGTTTCCTTCACCCAAATAACAAGAAAATGAAGCAACATTGAGCACATTATGATCGTTGCCTATTTAAGTATTTGCTTTTTTAAAATTGATTCTTGAAATTTTAGTTTTCTTATTTTCATTGGAAATGCCCTACGCGAGAATTTCGTCAGTGGATCGCTCTAGACTCATGCCATGTTTCCGACACGGACGCGACTGGTGACAACTCGAACATTGAACTGGATATCAAGAGGACACTTTTACTTTCTGAGTGATGGAAATATTTATTATAGGTACGAGTTTGTTTATCCGTTCAGCAATGCAGGAAAAATATTTGAGTCCCTGCGCATTGCTGAACATCGTATTGACTAATAGCATTGCCTGACCTTACGAAACAGCTTGGAACCCATCCTCATGTCTGTCAGTTGACTGGAACCAATCCTCATGTCTGTCAGCTGACTGGAACACATCCTCATGCCTGTCAGCTGACTGGAACACATCCTCATGTCTGTCAGTTGACTGGAACACATCCTCATGCCTGTCAGATGACTGTAACACATCCTCATGCCTGTCAGCTGACTGGAACATATCCTCATGCCTGTCAGCTGACTGGAACACATCCTTATGTCTGTCAGCTGACTGTAACACATCCTCATGCCTGTCAGCTGACTGGAACACATCCTCATGCCTGTCAGCTGACTGGAACACATCCTCATGCCCGTCAGTTGACTGGAACACATCCTCGTGTCTGTCAGTTGACTGGAACCAATCCTCATGTCTGTCAGCTGACTGGAACCAATCCTCGTGTCTGTCAGTTGACTGGAACCAATCCTCATGTCTGTCAGTTGACTGGAACCAATCCTCATGTCTGTCAGCTGACTGGAACCAATCCTCGTGTCTGTCAGTTGACTGGAACCAATCCTCATGTCTGTCAGATGACTGGAACACATCCTCATGTCTGTCAGTTGACTGGAAAACATCCTCATGTCTGTCAGTTGACTGGAACACATCGTCATGTCTGTCAGTTGACTGGAACCAATCCTCGTGTCTGTCAGTTGACTGGAACCAATCCTCATGTCTGTCAGATGACTGGAACACATCCTCATGTCTGTCAGTTGACTGGAAAACATCCTCATGTCTGTCAGTTGACTGGAACACATCGTCATGTCTGTCAGTTGACTGGAACCAATCCTCGTGTCTGTCAGTTGACTGGAACACATCCTCATGTCTGTCAGCTGACTGGAACCAATCCAGTGAGAATCGCAGTGAGCTGCTGGAAAGACTGCTGTTGCAGGACAGGGCGAATCCGAGTGCCGCGTGCCCTGGCCGGCGCAAAGCTCTTCTGATTCGCGACTTCTTGGATGGTTTTGAGCAGGAAGAGGTCCTAGCTAATGGAGCTGGAGGGCGAATTACTTACAAGAGCAGAAAGCCGAGTCCTTTCAGCTTGTGGCGAAGCATTTGATCAAAGCCGGACCTCCTGCCAATCCGGCAGCAAATCGCAGTCTCGGCAGCAGCGCTTTCAGAACCAGAAGCCAATAGACCCCAGGAGCCTCAGGACCCCAGACGGGGAGGAAATCTGCTTGCATTTCAACCGCAGGGGCTGCTTCCGGTCAAGTTGCAAATTCCGGCACGTCTGCCGCATCTGCTTTGAGGCCCACCCGGAGGCCAACCACCCCACAAAAAACTAATAGCGGCAGGCCCAATTTTAATCCCGAGAACCCGTCCAGTGAGCGGCCTAATATCAATTTTATCTGCGTTTGAGTCTGAGTCTGCGTTTTTTGTTCGTGGAAGTCGGAGCTGTTGGATGATCCGGATCGCGATTTTATTTTAGACGGCATCGCTAATGGTTTTCGAATTACTGCTTCAGGAAAGTGCTTCAGGAAACTTTTCATGCTAATTACATGTCAACCGATGCTTATCATCGTGCTGTTGAGCTGCAGATAAAAGAGGAGATCGACAATGGTAGATATCTGGTGGTTGCCGAGAAGCCAACTATGGTGAGCCCTCTGGGCGCCATTGCTAAAGACAATGGGAAAGTTCGCCTCATTCACGACTGCAGCAAGCCCATAGGCTGCTCGGTTAATGACAACTATTCGAAAAAGCTCAGCCCAAAGTTCGAGTCCGTCAAGGAAGTCGCGTCTCAATTGGAAAAGGTTGGTTTATGGCTAAGCTCGATCTCTCCCAGGCCTACAGAAGTGTTGCTATTCACCCGGAGGACTATCAGGCGTGTGAGAGATGCAATTCAGACTACTGACAACAGTAGAAAAGCAAATACTTGGCTGCAAAACTCTCACATAACACTAAAAAGTATCGCCATAAAAATGGCAAGGTTAAAAGGACACTAAGAGTGGTGGGAGAGGACGGCGTGTTGCTATGGCTGACTGACGAAGGCAAACAAGCCAGAAACCGGTCTCGGTCTGCCAGCGCGAGGTTCGTTCCCCACTTTTAGTGTGTTACAAGGCGACTTACATTGGATGGCGTTTTAAAGGCAGTCAAGACCTGACGTGGCTCGTTGACACACGGCTGCCATTCGGAAGCTGCGCCTCGGTCGAGATTTTCTACCGACTGACCCAGATGGTCAAGAGAATGATGGTGCGGCGTGGCCATAGCAACGTGTCAGTCTACCTGGATGACTTCCTGGTTGCCGCGGAGAGTAAGGAGGAGTGCATGAAGGCCCTTAACGAGCTGATCAGATTGGTACGCGAACTCGGATTTGGCGTCAACTGGAGCAAGCTGGTGGAGCCAACTCAATGTCTGGTGTACCTCGGAGTTAAGATCGATACCGTGCGTGGCCTTCTCGGAATTCCGGCTGAGAAGTGTGAGGTGTTGCGCGATACTCTGCTTAGCTTCTCGCAGCGTAGGCGCCTCTCGAAGCGCCAGCTTTCGTCGCTCTGTGGCAAGCTCAGTTGGGTCGTTCAGGTGGTGCATTCTGGGAGCTGTTTCCTCAGGCCCCTGTTCGACTGTCCGTGCGTATTTTATTCTGGTGGCGTAGCGCCCTTCTGCAGTTTCCTGAGTTTCAGCTTTGGAGGCGTCATTCGAATTCCTGGGTCATCGAGATGGATGCCAGCAGTGTTGGTGGTGGCGCTATTTTGCGTAATGCTAACGGCATGGTTGATTGGCTATACGTCAACTGGGAACTGGATGCCGCAGGAGTGTTCAAGGACATGCATATTACGTACAAAGAAGCCATTGTTCCTCTCCTGCGATGGTGCGCTGGAGTGCTTTGCTTAATAATAGTTCTGTGGTGTTCTACTCTGACTCAAGCGCCGCTGTCGGCATGATTAATAGAGGTTGCTGCCGCAAGTCTGAGTTACAGCCGCATTTTCAGACTGCCATGCTAATCGCAGTTAGGCGCGGTGTCGAAGTTCGTGCGTTTCATGTGCCTGGTTGGTACCAGCTTTTCGCAGATCCGTGCTCTAGACTGCACACTGTGTGCAAGATGCGAGACTTTTTATTGCGTGTGTATGGAACAGTTAACTGTAGCGCTACTGAAATTCCAAGCCACGCTTTCTGCCGTTCTGCTTCCGCCTTTCTCTTTTTGCAGGCCCTCCGCGCCAGGCTCCCGACCGCCTCAGCCAGCGCTGCGCATTTCTCCTCGGCAATGCATTCGCTCCCCACACGAAGCGGAGTTACCGGTCGCAGCTCGCGTCCTGGTTGCGGTTCTGCAGTTCCAAGCGCTTGACACCAGCCCGAGCGCAGCCGGTACACGTGGCTGAATACCTGGCTGAGCTGTCCAATCGGCTGACCGCTTTCCGAAGTTGCCATGCGTATGCGAACGCAGTCTCTCTGTACTTCAGAGCGATTGTTCGGCCGGACCCGTGCGAGACACCGATGGTCAAGTGGGTGCTTCGCGGCCTTCGCCGGTTTCTCGGTCGACAGCAGCACTCGAAAGAGCCAATCCGAGTCGCCGATCTTCTCAGGCTGCACGCCTATCTTGACCAGAAATCCCGCAAGGACATCGCTTTTTGGTCGGCGATTCTGACGGCCTGGAGGGGAATGCTGCGAAAGGCGAATGTCACCACGCAGGCTGGGGAGCTCGATCTGGTGCTCGATTTGTCAGCGTCGAGTGTCACCTTCTCGGAGCGCGACTGTGAGCTGGTAGTGAAGCATTCCAAGACGAACCAGTTTGGCGACAGAGTTCAGCGGGTGTTTCTTCCGAAGCTTCCAGATGGCGGGCTAGAGGCCATTTGCCCGTACCGAGCTCTGAAGCAGCAGCTGGCCGCCAACCTGGTGGATCAAGCCCCTGGTCCTGTTCATCTTTTTGCGACCAGGTCGGCGAACGGTTGGACGGCCCTGACAGCTAGCGGTTTCGATGGCCGCCTCCGATCTCTGTGCGCTGCGGCGGGTTTTTCGCCGCGTGTCTTCACAGGCCACGGGCTGCGGCGTGGCGGCGCTACGATGGCGATGCAGCTCGGTGTTCCTCTGCCGGTAATCAAGCAGCTAGGTGACTGGAAGAGCGGCTCTGTGTTTCGCTATCTGTCTGTGCAGGACTCGGATGCAAGGGCAGCCGTGCATGGGCTGGCGCGTTGCCTGGGCGCTCTCTAACTCTAACTAATTTCTGTTCCCTGCTTCTCCTTTCCATTTTGGGTTTGGGCCAGGTTCGAACTTGCGCCCGCCGTGCCAACCGCCTGGCTTCGACTCACTGGTTTAATGGTCCGACCGAGCGTAGCTTGGTTGGAGGTTAAACTGGGGGTTGGGGGCTTTTGCATTGGTGCGGGGGTGCATGTACGTTGCCTGGTCGCGGGGCCGCCCCCCTCTTGGGGTCTGCCTTGCCCAGCCCTATTTAGTGTAGCGCGCTGTGCGCCGGCGCATCTCTCCGAGAGGCTTATTGATTTTTTTGCGTCAATGTTTCTTGCTTTTAATTCACAATGAATAGTGTTTCTCTTTTAAATTGCCTTCGGCTCGCTCATAAAAAAAAATAAAATTTGAGTTAGCACATTGATAATGCTCGATTCCTAAGGGCCAGGTTCGAACTTGCGCCCGCCGTGCCAACCGCCTGGCTTCGACTCACTGGTTTAACGTTGAGTCACTCGCTTGCACAAGATCAACCCAAACTCATCCATACAGCGTACACATGTATAAATTTTTCGTTTGCTTGAATATATGCTTCAATATTATGTTAAATGACTAAAGAATAATATTTAAGATAAGAGCGAGAAGATAAATATATCTCGAAAGCGGGAATAAATAGGGATACACAAAACGAAAAATAAAAGATCGTCTGCCTTAATATATTTTTTCGATTGTCAAAACATTTCTCAATAAAATTATTTCAATGAGGCACTCTCCAAAACGCCTAAAATTTTTACTCTGCAAACAAGACTCTGTCGTTTTTTGTTATTCCGGTTAAGAGAAAAAGTGGCGTCTAGTTGTTTTCTGTTATTTTACGAAAATTGTTAATCAAGTTAATAATGCATTTTCGACGTCGCTTGCCACCGCTTGACATGCCTAAACGTGGAAGATCAAGCAGAAGAAGCAAGTTTGTAGAGTCATCGAACTCAGGGTGAGGTTCTTATGAGTTTAAGACAGTTGTGGATTATTCTTGTTGGTATTTTTCTAGTACCGTTTTCTTAAAGGGCCTAAATATGTCATCTCTTATTGCACAATCATATTAAATATTTCTGCGAGCTGCGAGTTAAACTATTTTAGCTCAACACATTCCAATACATTTAGTTAGGCATTTAAAAGATATGCCAAGATGCACACTGAGCATCTTAAATCTTTTGCATTTAAATGTAGGTTTGATTTATATAGTCCTATTCAGTTGCACAATTTCATAGAATACCAGAAAAAAATAAAAAAGCATACAATGGTAATTTATGGACCTCTGGTACTGATGATTTATACAATGATGTGGAGTAGGCAGTTTAAAGTTTAATGCATGCAAGAAAATTTCACTCCAGTTTGCTCTATGCAAGATAAAGTATGGACTAAGCATTTTACAACTAATTAAAAGTCAGAATATTCCAATCATTAGAACTTTGAAGTCTCTTTTGGATTCTGCATTTCAAGCTTAATAGTGGTCACAATTCAAAGTTGATTTTCTATAGGTTTATAATGTCAATTTTCAAATGAGTTTTTTGTGTACGCATTATAAATAGGATTATTAATGAGTAAAATGCTTGGCCTTTATAATAATAACGGATGCTGCGGAGGTTAGAAAACTGCAGCAAACACACGCTGCCGAAAAACGCGGGAGTCAGCCCTGGGAATGTGACTATAGCTTGGCCTTTACAATATGATTATTCTGTAGGTATAATATTATAAGCAGTTATATTCTATAGCCATTCTATAATTAGTCAGTTTATTATTTAAGCAGTTATTTGTCTTTGTATTTAAATTCAAAATTATTCATTTTCTGAATTTGGGTTAATGATAAACAAGTTTTATGTTTATTGTCTACTAGCAGTAAATTTTACTCTGGGATACTTAACTGTACCCACAAAAAAATACAATAACTATAATAAAGTATGACCCATTCTTTTTTATTAACAAAAATACCATTTATATTTCTATAACTCATAACAGGGTTCTGCTCTACCTGAAATTCCTGTTAATATGGGCTGGAGTACTGATGCTAGACTTTCTATTGGAATTCCGGTTCGAGTACCTCTGGCCTTGCTGGCTGCTGCTCCGCTCTCTACACGACTCCTATCGCTACCAGGGGATCATGTTTCTATTGTTCTTCCTCTGCCTGGGCCTGACTTCTGATGTCATGCTCTACCTGTTTGTTCCAGTGCACTGGCTATTCTTTTTGGCTAGCACCTACGTTTGGGTACAGTTCGTTTGGAACTCTGGTGAGGCTCGGTTTGACTTGCTTGTCATTCTGTCCATCAACTACCATTCTGTCTATTCACCCACCGTCTGCTTCTTCACTCACCATTCTGTCTATTCACCCACCATTCTGTCTATTCACTCACCATTCTGTCTATTCACTCACCATTCTGTCTATTCACTCACCATTCTGTCTATTCACCCACCATTCTGTCTATTCACTCACCATTCTGTCTATTCACTCACCATTCAGTCTATTCAATCACCATTCTGTCTATTCACTCACCATTCTGTCTATTCAATCACCATTCTGTCTATTCAATCACCATTCTGTCTATTCACTCACCATTCTGTCTATTCAATCACCATTCTGTCTATTCAATCACCATTCTGTCTATTCAATCACCATTCTGTCTATTCAATCACCATTCTGTCTATTCAATCACCATTCTGTCTATTCAATCACCATTCAGTCTATTCACTCACCATTCTGTCTATTCACTCACCATTCTGTCTATTCAATCACCATTCAGTCTATTCACCCACCATTCTGTCTATTCACCCACCATTTTGTCTATTCACCCACCATTGTGTCTATTCACTCACCATTCTGTCTATTCACCCACCATTCTGTCTATTCAATCACCATTCAGTCTATTCACTCACCATTCTGTCTATTCAATCACCATTCAGTCTATTCACTCACCATTCTGTATATTCACTCACCATTCTGTCTATTCAATCACCATTCAGTCTATTCACTCTACATTCTGTCTATTCAATCACCATTCAGTCTATTCACTCACCATTCTGTCTATTCAATCACCATTCAGTCTATTCACTCTACATTCTGTCTATTCACTCACCATTCTGTATATTCACTCACCATTCTGTCTATTCAATCACCATTCAGTCTATTCACTCTACATTCTGTCTATTCAATCACCATTCAGTCTATTCACTCACCGTTCTGTCTATTCAATCACCATTCAGTCTATTCACTCACCATTCAGTCTATTCACTCACCATTCTGTATATTCACTCACCATTCTGTCTATTCAATCACCATTCTGTCTATTCACTCACCATTCAGTCTATTCACTCACCATTCTGTCTATTCACTCACCATTCTGTCTATTCACTCACCATTCTGTCTATTCACTCACCATTCTGTCTATTCACTCACCATTCAGTCTATTCACTCACCATTCAGTCTATTCAATCACCATTCTGTCTATTCAATCACCATTCTGTCTATTCAATCACCATTCAGTCTATTCACCCACCATTCTGCCTATTCACCCACAATCCTGTCTACCATATACGATACCTAGTCAATTTTTTCAAATTAAACTGACTCAATAGAGCGCGGCGTCAGCATCCCCACCATACTCCTGTGGACTCTGTTTGTCTACGTGGAATTCTCCATTCGCCTGCGCCAGATGCGAAATCTGCCATTCAACATGGACCTGTGCCGACCATTTGCCGCACATTCAATTGGTTATCCCATTGTAACGCTGGGCTTTGGTTTCAAAACTTATCTGTGCTACAGGTATCGACTAAGAAAACAGCACGAGGTTTGTGTGTTACTGTGCACTGTGTACTTTCAATTTTCGGGGGATTAGGAGTAAAAGATGAGGGATTTTCATGATTTCGAATTAATAAAAAGGTTATATTATCGAAAGGGAGGATTAAAATTTTTTTTGTCTCAAAGATAGAGGTTAGGGGATAGACAATTGTCAAGGATCGGGGTTAGGGGATAGACAATTGTCAAGGATCGGGGTTAGGGGATAGACAATTGTCAAGGATCGGGGTTAGGGGATAGACAATTGTCAAGGATCGGGGTTAGGGGATAGACAATTGTCAAGGATCGGGGTTAGGGGATAGACAATTGTCAAGGATCGGGGTTAGGGGATAGACAATTGTCAAGGATCGGGGTTAGGGGATAGACAATTGTCAAGGATTGAGGTTAGGGAATTGACAATTGTCAAGGATCGGGGTTAGGGGATAGACAATTGTCAAGGATCGGGGTTAGGGGATAGACAATTGTCAAGGATTGAGGTTAGGGGATAGACAATTGTCAGGGATTGAGTTTACGGGATTGACAATTGTCAAGGATTGAGGTTAAGGGATAGACAATTGTCAAGGACTGAGGTTAGGGGATTGACAATTGTCAAGGATTGAGGTTAGGGGATAGACAATTGTCAAGGATTGAGGTTAGGGGATTGACAATTGTCAAGGATTGAGGTTAGGGGATAGACAATTGTCAATGATTGAGGTTAGGGGATAGACAATTGTCAAGGACTGAGGTTAGGGGATTGACAATTGTCAAGGACTGAGGTTAGGGGATAGACAATTGTCAAGGACTGAGGTTAGGGGATTGACAATTGTCAAGGACTGAGGTTAGGGGATAGACAATTGTCAAGGACTGAGGTTAGGGGATAGACAATTGTCAAGGATTGAGGTTAGGGGATTGACAATTGTCAAGGATTGAGGTTAGGGGATAGACAATTGTCAAGGACTGAGGTTAGGGGATAGACAATTGTCAAGGATTGAGGTTAGGGGATAGACAATTGTCAGGGATTGAGTTTGCGGGATTGACAATTGTCAAGGACTGAAGTTAGGGGATTGACAATTGTCAAGGATTGGGGTTTAAGTTATAGACAATTGTCAAGGACTGAGGTTAGGGGATTGACAATTGTCAAGGACTGAGGTTAGGGGATAGACAATTGTCAAGGACTGAGGTTAGGGGATTGACAATTGTCAAGGACTGAGGTTAGGGGATTGACAATTGTCAAGGACTGAGGTTAGGGGATAGACAATTGTCAAGGACTGAGGTTAGGGGATTGACAATTGTCAAGGACTGAGGTTAGGGGATAGACAATTGTCAAGGACTGAGGTTAGGGGATAGACAATTGTCAAGGACTGAGGTTAGGGGATTGACAATTGTCAAGGACTGAGGTTAGGGGATAGACAATTGTCAAGGACTGAGGTTAGGGGATAGACAATTGTCAAGGATTGAGGTTAGGGGATAGACAATTGTCAGGGATTGAGTTTACGGGATTGACAATTGTCAAGGATTGGGGTTTAAGTTATAGACAATTGTCAAGGACTGAGGTTAGGGGATAGACAATTGTCAAGGATTGAGGTTACGGGATAGACAATTGTCAAGGACTGAGGTTAGGGGATTGACAATTGTCAAGGATTGAGGTTGAGGATTGAGGAATTGACAATAATTAAAAATTAATTTTTTGGATTTTCGCTTGTCATATATTGGGATTAAATTATGATAATTTTTGTGAATTCATGTAGGGGATCGAGGGACTATTATTGATAGTATTTATTATCAGTTAAGTAAATTCATATGCAATTGTCCAGCCAGCTGACAGAACTCGGCCCCCCCATCCCCAGGTGCGGCAGCGCAACAGTTTCCACTTTGATCTGTTAGACAAGGCGCTGGGCCTGCCACCGTCTGAAACCAATGGCGGCGTCGGCAGCGGCGGAGGAGTTGAGAACGAAGACGGCCAGCAGCATAATGGACACTATAACGAGATCGTGGACTCCGACGACACTCCGTCAGTCACCGGGGTGGCCTCGGGCGGAGGGGTGGCCTCGGGCGGCGGGGTGGGCCTCATGAAGAAGCTCGCCGCGGCAGCTGTAGCGGCAGCCTCCGTGGCGTCCGGGCACGACGAAAGCATATCCGGTAGTCAGGAGTTCTGCGAGAAGCAGCAGCAGGCAGGACAACAACAGCTGCAACAGCAGCAGCAGAGGCCAGATGTTAATTTAAACGCGCCCCAGCACGAGGAAGAGTCTAGCGCCGGTTGCGCGAAAACAAGCTACAAAAATGTCAAGAAGCTGGGAGGCGGTGGCAAGGACGGGCCAAAGAAAAAGGTGAGAATTTTAGCAGTTCAAATGCCACTTTTGACTGATATTTGTTTTCCATCCTGTAGGAGTCAATCTCAGCAGCAGGGTGTCATTCTCATCAGCAGGGTGTCATCTTAGCTGCAGGGTGTCAATATCAGTAGCAGGGTGTCAATATCAGCAGCAGGGTGTAATTCTCAGCAGCTGTGTCATCTCAGCAGCAGGGTGTCAATATCAGTAGCTCTCAGGGTGTCATTCTCAGTAGCAGGGTGTAATTCTCAGCAGCTGTGTCATTCTCAGTAGCAGGGTGTAATTCTCAGCAGCTGTGTCATCTCAGCAGCAGGGTGTCATTCTCAGTAGCAGGGTGTAATTCTCAGCAGCTGTGTCATCTCAGCAGCAGGGTGTCATTCTCAGTAGCAGGGTGTCATTCTCAGTAGCAGGGTGTCATTCTCGGCAGCAGGGTGTCATTGTCAGTAGCAGGGTATCATTATCAGCAGCATGCTGTCATTCTCATCAGCAGGGTGTCATCTTAGCTGCAGGGTGTCAATATCAGTAGCAGGGTGTCATTATCAGCAGCAGGGTGTCATTCCCAGCAGCAGGGTGTCAATATCAGTAGCTCTCAGGGTGTCATTCTCAGTAGCAGGGTGTAATTCTCAGCAGCTGTGTCATCTCAACAGCAGGGTGTCATTGTCAGTAGCAGGGTGTCATTCTCATTAGCAGGGTGTAATTCTCAGCAGCTGTGTCATCTCAACAGCAGGGTGTCATTGTCAGTAGCAGGGTGTCATTGTCAGTAGCAGGGTGACATTCTCAGTAGCAGGGTGTCATTCTCAGTAGCAGGGTGTCATTCTCAGCAGCTGTGTGTCATCTCAGCAGCAGGGTGTCATTCTCAGTAGCAGGGTGTCATTCTCAGTAGCAGAGTGTCATTCTCAGTAGCAGGGTGTCATTCTCAGTAGCAGGGTGTCATTCTCAGTAGCAGGGTGCCATTCTCGGCAGCAGGGTGTGCCATGCTACTGTTATATCCTGAGTACTAAATGTCCCAATGTGATCCAATCCGACTCAGGTGCTGAACACGGACCCGTGCTACCTGCGCCTCGAGACTGACGTGAAACGCCTGCGCGGCGATCTGCAGTCATCGCGCAGCGTGGAATCCGATCTGCGCTCCCAGTTGGCCAACCTGGCTGGCGCCGAGAAGCAGGTGCGAATGGAGCTGAGCTCAGTTAGGCAGGACAATGAGTCCCTGCAGAACCGGCTGCACAATCTAGTCCAGCGCAGCCAGACAGACAAGGCCAACTGCCAGCAGCTGGAAAAGAAGCTGGCGGAGGAGCGCAAGGTGCGGCAGGCCACCGAGGCGGCCTTGGACAGGGAACGACGGGCCAAGGAGGAGCTGCTATCGAATCTGTGCACAGTGCGGCAGAATAATGAGTGCACCTCTGAGCACTGCAGGACCCGACGGTAGGTAGCGATTAGGACTGACCCATCGACCCCTTCTTTGACCTATCGACCTCCTTCTTTGACCCATTGACTCCTTCGGCCCTTCTCTGACCCATTGACCCCTTCATTGACCAATTAAACCCTTCTTTGACCCATTGAAATCCTTCTCTGACCCATTGACCACTTCTCTGACCCATTTACACATTCTCTGACCCATTGACCCATTCTCTGATCAATTAAACCCTTCTCTGACCCATTGACCACTTCTCTGACCCATTTACACATTCTCTGACCAATTGACCCATTCTCTGACCAATTAAACCCTTCTTTGACCCATTGACCCATTCTCTGACCCATTGACCACTTCTCTGACCCATTGACCCATTCTCTGACCCATTGACCCCTTCTCTGACCCATTGACCACTTCTCTGACCTATTTACACATTCTTTGACCCATTCTCTGACCTATTAAACCCTTCTTTGACCTATTGACCCATTCTCTGTCCAATTGACCCATTCTCTGACCAATTGACCCATTCTCTGACCAATTAAACCCTTCTTTGACCCATTGACCCATTCTCTGACCCATTGACCACTTCTCTGACCCATTGACCCATTCTCTGACCCATTGACCCCTTCTCTGACCCATTGACCCCTTCTCTGACCCATTGACCACTTCTCTGACCTATTTACACATTCTCTGACCCATTGACCCATTCTCTGACCAATTAAACCCTTCTTTGACCTATTGACCCATTCTCTGACCCATTGACCCATTCTCTGACCCATTGACCCCTTCTCTGACCCATTGACCCATTCTCTGACCCATTGACCCCTTCTTTGATCAGTTGACTCTCTTTAATCAATTGACAATTTTTTACTCAATGACTCAAAGTCTGAAACTTTGACCCTCTATTAATCTGTTTTTGACCAATGGACCCGCTTTGACCCGCCCATTGTGATTTTTTTTCGAGCGCTTACAAGCAGTACAGGGGGCCCTACAAAACTCAATCGAAACCGTCCGCAACCCGTCCGCAACAGCACGCAACTCGAGTCGGAACTCAAATCCGTCCGCCGGGATCTCCGATCCAAGGAGGAGTCAGCCCGAGCGCGCGAGGCTGAGCTGCGCGAGCTGGCCAAGATGCGTGAGGAGAGTCGCGAGCGGGAGGTGCTCATGACCGCACTGAACGCCATGAAAGAGAAGAACGCTGTTCTAGACCAGGCTTTGCGCGACGAGAACAAGATGAAGCAGGACCTGCTGTCTGCTCTGCACAAGGCCAGGCGCGATATGGACTATGTTCAGAGTGAGTGGGGCAATACTTGTCTATTGGGTGGCTAATAGCTATGTAAAATTCATTTTGTGGTCAGCTGACCCCCCCCCGAATGTAAAATTCCTTCTGTGGTCAGCTGACCCCCCCCCCCGAATGTAAAATTCCTTCTGTGGTCAGCTGACCCCCACCCCAATTGTAAAATTCATTCTGTGGTCACCTGAACCCCACCCCAATTGTAAAATTCCTTCTGTGGTCAGCTGACCCCCACCCCAATTGTAAAATTCCCTCTGTGGTCAGCTGACCCCCACCCAATTGTAAAATTCATTTTGTGGTCAGCTGACCCCCACCCAATTGTAAAATTCATTTTGTGGTCAGCTGACCCCCACCCAATTGTAAAATTCATTTTGTGGTCAGCTGACCCCCCCTCCGAATGTAAAATTCCTTCTATGGTCAGTTGAACCCCACCCCAATTGTAAAATTTCTTCTGTGGTCAGCTGACCCCCACCCCAATTGTAAAATTCATTCTGTGGTCACCTGAACCCCACCCCAATTGTAAAATTCCTTCTGTGGTCAGCTGACCCCCACCCCAATTGTAAAATTCCTTCTGTGGTCAGCTGACCCCCGGAGTGCAAAACTCCTTGGATGTTCAGCTAGCTCTTTCAGAATATAGTAAGTTTTCTGACCCACTTTGAAACTCACAAATGTGTGTACATCAGCCCTGACTTTCTCATCGTCAGGCAGTGTACACTCTCAATGTGCCTTGGAGGTTGACCCTCAAGGGCCATCAATGGCTCTCAATTGCACAACAAGCCCCTAAACCTTCTCTCCGCCCCCAAATCGAAAATGTGGCCTCGCCGCGGAATCGAGCTCAGGGACCTTGATGCGAGAGACAAACGCGTCAACCACTCTGCCACTCAGCTGACTGCTGCTAAATGTTACTTTTCAATGAAATCCCCGTTCCGGCTCGCAGGTCTCCTGCAGACCAAGGAGCGCGAGCTCGTGGAGCTCAAGACGATGATGGCGCCGGTGCCCGTGAGCAGCTCCGCGGACTACTGGGGCGGCGGAGGCCAGACCTCTTTGCTCGGCTATACGAATTCTTCGCCGGCGGTGTCATCGGCATCGCCGCTCATGTTCGACCAGCACCACATGCATCATCATCACCAGCAGCAGCAGGCCATGTTTCCCAGTGTTGTTGGCGGCGGCTTGGGCTCCTTTGGAAACGATCTGGCAGCCAGTAGCGGCAGCGGAGGCGCTGGCGACTGCGTGGGAGTGGTCGGCGTGGCCACATCCAGGGCGCCAAGTCAGTGAGATGTCAGGCAGTCCAGTGGAAGCAGAAGCAGCAATTGATGACAGAGACTAACATTTCTTAACAGCTTTTGCTTGGGCCGGGTCTGCGGTTCGCGGGGAGTCGTCGCGTGACAGCCAGCATTTTCCTTATTAACAGCTTAAACTGAAAATTATCAAGCTTTTCAAACTTTCTGTAGCGTTACTTTTCTGGTCAGAAGTAACTAGCCTTAAAACTAGCTATTATTCGTTACTTTCTGTGCCGATGGCATTGAGATTGAATCAATTGAATAGTAGCGCAATTCTAGACTGTTAACGATATGTTGCGCTATTATTTCACCGAGAAGAAACATTAAAAAGCTTTTCAGCAACTTTTTGTAGCGCCAAAAAAGGTTTGCAAAATCCATTGCGAAAATGTGCATTCTCTCAGTTAAGTAGCGACAATTATTACTTTTTATGTTGAATTACGTTACCGTTACTTGTTTATCAAGGTAATACTTGCGTTAAAAAATATTGTTCGTTACTTTTGTAGCAAAATACGGATTATCCAACATCAAGAAATCGTGCGATAGACTTTCAGAAGTAACTTGCGTTAAAAGTATTCGTTACTTTTCATAGCAATTAAACTTAAAGCAAATCAAGCAAATAGAAATTGTCGGCTAATTTATTGACGACTCGCCGCTTGCCCGCCCTGCCTGTATGTATCTGTATTCGTGTTTTTTAGTCTTTAGTCGAAACAAAAGTCTTGTGGCCCGCTAGATAAAGGGCCTTCTACTAAGAGCTCCATTGCGCCGTATGTCCCTCACCCCGTGTAACATAAACGCGACTGACTCTAGGCACTTTAGAATAGGCATTCAGCAGCTGATAGTTCTGTAGTAACCCGCCGTCACCCCACTCACTCCGCAATGGCCTGTTCTTTTGACTAACCTTTTTTGTCAATTAAAAATGTGATTTTTCTGGCCAGCCGTTGATGGATAATTTTATTCTCTTTTGCGTTGAAAATCCTTACGCGCCTACTTATGAGCAGTAGTTGCAGTAGTAGTTTGTGAGTATGTCCATCCAGATTTAATTTCGGCAGTCACCGCCGATGACAGTTGCGGGTTTTTCGTTTCTTATTTTCCAGTATAGAAACTCCTCGAGTTAATAGTCTATGACAAGCTGCAAGGGCAGAACTGATATTATGCGCAAAGTCTACTTGCTTTTTGTGGTCATTTGTTATTTTAAAAAGTGTGCACAAACCCCCACGCTTATAGATTGCGGCGGCACGCCGACCTTGTGTCTGAGTCGATTTTCATGTTCCCCAAACCAGTCCTTTATTTAACTTAATCTTGTCTCCCAATGCACCGCTTGTGTGTGTGTTGTTTTTTGTGTCTCAAAAAGATCTGCGGCAAACTCACTTGTTCTGTGTGAAAGCAGATTATGAGTGGAAATTGTTTCAAGTCTAGTCGGTTACTGTTATATTATACATATTCATGAATAAAATTCTATATCTATTATGTTATCTTATGCATATATCTCTCTCTATATTATATATTCTGTAAAACTTTATGTTGTCCTTCAAATGTTCTCTTCTCAAAGCTGTTGCCTGCGACAGCAGAAGCAGATAAAGGAAATTGATCATGGGGTCTGTCTGAAAGACATTCTGTTGAATAGTTGACTGCCGCGCTGTCATTGTTGTGGTTGTTCTGTAGTGAAACAGTTTTTTTACTGAAAAACTAACTATATCAATACAAATAAATCTTGGACAATGGCTTGTTTTGAAGATAATTTCAAATCAATTCAATTTAATATACCAGCAGTGGCTGTGCCCATGCATTTGTCATAAGTTATTGTATTTCTGTTTACCACAAACAACATGCAGCACTATTATATCAGCAATTCAGCTTTCTAATTCGATAACCCTGAAACAAGTGTTGCTTCAACTTGAAACCACCTGATGTCACCCTAAACCCACACTGATGCCACCCTAAACCCACACTGATGTCACCCTAAACCCACACTGATGCCACCCTAAACCCACACTGATGCCACCCTAAACCCACACTGATGTCACCCTAAACCCACACTGATGCCACCCTGAAGCCACCTGATGTCAGCCCAAACCCACACTGATGCCACCCTGAAGCCACCTGATGTCAGCCCAAACCCACACTGATGCCACCCTGAAGCCACCTGATGTCAGCCTAAACCCATGCTGATGCCACCCTGAGACCACACTGATGCCACCCTGAGACCACACTGATGCCACCCTGAGACGACACTGATGCCACCCTGAGACCACACTGATGCCACCCTGAGACCACACTGATGCCACCCTGAGACGACACTGATGCCACCCTGAGACCACACTGATGCCACCCTGAGACCACTGGCATTGCAATCGAGCAGTCATCAGCCAGCAGTGAGTGCTGCCGCACCTTGTCTAGGAGTCGCAGCAGGATGGTGTAGAGTCAAACCGTTGTCTCGGCTCGGTCACAGTAAACAGCTTGGAGCTACTCTGGTCCTTAGCGTGAGCAGCCTACCTGTGTAGGGTGGCCTTTCAATTATTTTTTAAACCGTTTAGAAAGCCTTGCCGCATAATTAAATATTCATAAATTTGCACCGCCCGTGGTGGGTGGCCCGTGCAAGTGTGGGAAAGAAGATCGTACGCCAATTTCACAACCTAGGCCCCAGAGCAACATCTGATGCCCATTAACAGCTGACAGGAACTTTACAATCTCATGAAGCAGCGAGAGAACTGTTACCTTAGCCGCCTAAGTCTCTTGCCGTAGTACGACTAATCCTTATTCTCTTTTCCTATTGGCTGCTAATGCTGAGAGGCTAACAGCCAATGACAGCGATCGAACATCTCCTGTGTAAACTGTAATAAGAAACAAGACGTTAAATAGGAGGACAGAAACACGAGACCCGGTTAGAATTCTAGCCGAATCCACAAATAAAAAACCAACTCCAGTTTTTGGCGTCATTCAAACCTAAATTTTTTAAGGCACTTTTTAATTTGACGCATCACCACTTTACATGTGAGTTTTCACGTTTAATTTTTACTCGAAGTTCTTGGCACCCTCCCTTCTGTCCACTCTACCATGTCAACATTTTTGCATTACTGTCAGTGTACTCTCACTCTACTCTCACTCTACTCTCACTCTACTCTCACTCTACTCTCACTCTCACTCTCACTCTACTCTCACTCTACTCTCACTCTCACTCTACTCTCACTCTACTCTCACTCTCACTCTACTCTCACTCTCAATCTACTCTCACTCTACTCTCACTCTCAGTCTACTCTCACTCTAATCTCACTCTACTCTCACTCTACTCTCACTCTCACTCTCAGTCTACTCTCACTCTAATCTCACTCTACTCTCACTCTCACTCTCATTCTCACCCTCAATCCACTCTCACTCTCACTCTAATCTCACTCTACTCTCACTCTACTCTCACTCTCACTCTAATCTTACTCTACTCTCACTCTACTCTCACTCTCAATCTCAGTCCACTCTCACTCTACTCTCACTCTACTCTCACTCTCAATCTACTCTCACTCTACTCTCACTCTCAGTCTACTCTCACTCTACTCTCACTCTCACTCTACTCTCTCTCTACTCTCACTCTCAGTCTACTCTCACTCTCACTCTACTCTCACTCTAATCTCACTCTACTCTCACTCTACTCTCACTCTCACTCTCACTCTCAGTCTACTCTCACTCTAATCTCACTCTACTCTCACTCTCACTCTCATTCTCACCCTCAATCCACTCTCACTCTCACTCTAATCTCACTCTACTCTCACTCTACTCTCACTCTCACTCTAATCTTACTCTACTCTCACTCTACTCTCACTCTCAATCTCAGTCCACTCTCACTCTACTCTCAGTCCACTCTCACTCTACTCTCACTCTCACTCTCGTTCTCACTCTCAATCCACTCTCACTCTCACTCTAATCTCACTCTACTCTCACTCTACTCTCACTCTACTCTCACTCTCACTCTAATCTTACTCTACTCTCACTCTACTCTCACTCGCACTCTCAGTCCACTCTTACTCTACTCTCAGTCCACTCTCACTCTACTCTCACTACTCTCACTCTACTCTCATTCTCACTCTCAATCCACTCACACTCTCACTCTACTCTCACTCTCAGTACACTCTCACTCTACTCCCATTGTACTCAAATACTACAATCAATTTAAATCAACAAAGACCTCCAATAGTCTGACAAAGAAGCTCTCACTACAGGCAGCAATTAAAAGGTTGAAAATCTGAATTAGCATATTACGAGTATTAATGCGGGAATGTTGAGTGCATTGCTTCTAAGTCCGTCGTGCCAGTAGTAAGTAAAGATTTCATAAAGTTAATTTCCCGTTTTTCATATCGCTCGTGTGCCGAGATCTCACTAACCAACACGGCCTCACAATATTTGATTTATCAAGCTTATTTTTAAGATTGTTTTATCGCTCGGAGTCAGGCAGTCTGGTGCTTTTTGAGGGTCTTGAAAGTGGTTCGAGCAGTGGTTCGAGCAGTAGCGAATGGGATATGACTCACTTGGCTTATTGCACTGGGTCCCTAACTTTCTCCAAAATAACTCTGCGCTAAGCAACCGTTCCGGGCTTGGCTTTTGCTGTTCGACCTCGGCGGGCCAAACTTAATCTGCATAACCGGCATGGCCAATTTGCATACTCCCGACTCTGTGTGTGTGCTCTTAGTCTGAGCTGGCAGTGGTAACTCTACTCTCTAGCACCTGCCGTTACACTGCGCTTCTGCACCAATATTTGCATTTGCAATTTCACTGTCTTCGAGTGCCTGCAACCTTGTGGAGTGAGACTGTCTAACTACTGTCTGTCTCCCTCCTGAGTGTCTGTCTCCCTCCTGAGTGTCTATCTCCCTCCTGAGTGTCTGTCTCGCTCCCTCCTGAGTGTCTATCTCCCTCCTGAGTGTCTGTCTCCCTCCCTCCTGAGTGTCTATCTCCCTCCCTCCTGAGTGTCTCCCTCCCTCCTGAGTGTCTATCTCCCTCCCTCCTGAGTGTCTCCCTCCCTCCTGAGTGTCTATCTCCCTCCCTCCTGAGTGTCTCCCTCCCTCCTGAGTGTCTATCTCCCTCCCTCCTGAGTGTCTATCTCCCTCCCTCCTGAGTGTCTATCTCCCTCCCTCCTGAGTGTCTATCTCCCTCCCTCCTGAGTGTCTGTCTCCCTCCAGAGTGTCTGTCTCCCTCCAGAGTGTCTGTCTCCCTCCAGAGTGTCTGTCTCCCTCCAGAGTGTCTGTCTCCCTCGAAATTTACCTGCGTTAACCATCCAATCATCATGAACCTCAATGCGTCACACTGCCCCATGTTCAACAGCAAATCAGTTTTTTTTCAATCAGCTCAGAGTGAGAATGAGCGACCATTGTGTATCAATTTTCTTGTGCTCGAATGTTACAATTTTCTATGGTCTTATGTAGGCCAGTAAGCAATATTGAATATCTCACTTATAGTTTGAGCACAGTCTCAAGTGTCCAGGCCCATACGCAAGCTCGTAAAATGTGTCCGCACGCTCAGCCTTGAAATTAATATTGTTTGTTGCTAGGTAGCTATCAGATACATTTTCACATTCAGGCTATTGCATACTGCCTGTTCAGTAACAACCACTGCGAGCATTGAATAACAGCCGGTGCTTGGACATATTCTTTGCTATAAATGCGAATTGAGAAAGTGAGACAAAGACTAGACAAAGACCATGAATGTTTATTAGAGCCATTAATAGTAAACAATACCTTGGCCAGCCTTTCCCACGCTTATTTTAGTGTTTTATTTAAATTTTGCTGGTCAGTGCAGGGTTCAGGCGCCGGTGTTGCGTAATCGGGTGTGTCCTGCCAGGCACAAGATATAGTCTGCGGACAGGACCAATCACTCATCTGATCCCTTCCACTTGTCAAATTGGGGTGTGCAACATGCTGCGGTTTGTTCTGGGATTACTCCTGGGAAAAGTAGTTTTCCGTTAGACCGAAGGGGAATTTGTTCTTTTCCTCTTTTCGTAGACCTTAGCGCAGAAGAAGACTAAAGTAGAAGAAAGAATTGGAAAAGAATGAAGTCCGTTTGGCTAGCTGATCATCAAACTGTGCCCGGGCAGTATATTCCATAAACTGTGTGCGGTGGGGATGTTGGGATGATATAGCGGAGTGAGGTGGCTGCAATGCCCAGTGCATTCTAGCGCAAAGCAGTATTTTTATGATAATGCAGGAGTTATTTGGCCCCGTTGTTTCGCCAACCGTCCGCGACCCCCCGGGTCTGGCCCGGATCAATTATTTGTGCCACTGGCCAGTAGAAAACACCTTCAGAATGCCGACTTTGCAATTTATATTCGCTACACAAAATGCAACGAATTAATTTGCGCTTCCAGAGAAACCGAAATTTTGCCTGAAATTTTCCCATTAAGTTTTCTGATCCCCATTTCTAGAATTTCCGGGAAATCGCATCGCAATTAAATCTGTGTCTAACATGGGATTTTATTAATGGTCTGTTATTTAGAATAAGTGATGGGAGAGTGATGGGAGAGTGATGGGAGAGTGATGGGAGAGTGATGGTAAAGTGACGGGAGAGTGATGTGAGAGTGATGGGAGAGTGATGGGAGAGTGATGGGAGAGTGATGTGAGAGTGATGGGAGAGTGATGGGAGAGTGATGTGAGAGTGATGGGAGAGTGATGGGAGAGTGATGTGAGAGTGATGGGAGAGTGATGGGAGAGTGATGGGAGAGTGATGGGAGAGTGATGGGAGAGTGATGGGAGAGTGACGGGAGAGTGATGGGAGAGTGACGGGAGAGTGATGGAAGAGTGACGGGAGAGTGATGGGAGAGTGATGGAAGAGTGATGGAAGAGTGACGGGAGAGTGACGGGAGAGTGATGGGAGAGTGATGGGAGAGTGACGGGAGAGTGATGGAAGAGTGACGGAAGAGTGATGGGAGAGTGATGGGAGAGTGATGGAAGAGTGACGGGAGAGTGATGGAAGAGTGACGGGAGATTGATGGGAGAGTGATGGGAGAGTGATGGGAGAGTGATGGGAGAGTGATGGGAGAGTGATTGGAGAGTAAGAATATTTTGAAGTGGAAATTGACGCCAATAACTTTGATCGAGATTAGAAAGCAAGAAAGAAAAGAAGGCTTAAATAAAAATAAATAGACAACAACAGACAGGGCATGCATTAAAAATCTACTAGTAGACCCATATCGTCCCAAAGCAGACATGAATGACCAATGATGCCATATCACATTCGTGACTGCTGCAATCAGCTTGAAAGCCATGATCAAATAAATATTCGAGTAAGTTGGGCCAGCCTGATTAGCACCCGACTGAAATTCGCCAGCTTCTGTGCTCAGGAAAATTAGCGCGCGATCCATAGTACCATCAGCACTGCTCAACTGCTCAACTGCTCAACTGAGTCTAGGCGGCCTTTGCGTGCCGGAAACTGTCAGGTTCGAAACGAAACCCTTTTGCAGCTAAATTTTTCTTGTCCAAGCTTCGGCTTCAGTCCAGTTTAACTTCTGATCCTAGACCTTATATTCCCGTTCCATACTGCCCCTCTCCCATTCCTATCAACCTCTCTCCCATTCCTATCAATCTCTCTCCCATTCCTATCAATCTCTCTCCAATTCCTATCAATCTCTCTCCCATTCCTATCAACCTCTCTCCCATTCCTATCAATCTCTCTCCCATTCCTATCAATCTCTCTCCCATTCCTATCAACCTCTCTCCCATTCCTATCAATCTCTCTCCCATTCCTATCAACCTCTCTCCCATTCCTATCAATCTCTCTCCCATTCCTATCAATCTCTCTCCCATTCCTATCAACCTCTCTCCCATTCCTATCAACCTCTCTCCCATTCCTATCAATCTCTCTCCCATTCCTATCAACCTCTCTCCCATTCCTATCAATCTCTCTCCCATTCCTATCAATCTCTCTCCCATTCCTATCAACCTCTCTCCCATTCCTATCAATCTCTCTCCCATTCCTATCAATCTCTCTCCCATTCCTATTAACCTCTATCCCATTCTAATCAACCTCTCTCCCATTCCTATCAACCTCTCTCCCATTCCTATCAACCTCTCTCCCATTCCTATCAATCTCTCTCCCATTCCTATCAACCTCTCTCCCATTCCTATCAACCTCTCTCCCATTCCTATCAATCTCTCTCCCATTCCTATCAACCTCTCTCCCATTCCTATCAATCTCTCTCCCATTCCTATCAACCTCTCTTCCATTCCTATTAACCTCTCTCCCATTCTAATCAACCTCTCTCCCATTCTTATCAACCTCTCTCCCATTCCTATCAACCTCTCTCCCATTCCTATCAATCTCTCTCCCATTCCTATCAACCTCTCTCCCATTCCTATCAATCTCTCTCCCATTCCTATCAACCTCTCTCCCATTCCTATCAATCTCTCTCCCATTCCTATCAACCTCTCTTCCATTCCTATTAACCTCTCTCCCATTCTAATCAACCTCTCTCCCATTCTTATCAACCTCTCTCCCATTCCTATCAACCTCTCTCCCATTCCTATCAATCTCTCTCCCATTCCTATCAATCTCTCTCCCATTCCTATCAATCTCTCTCCCATTCCTATCAACCTCTCTCCCATTCCTATCAATCTCTCTCCCATTCCTATCAATCTCTCTCCCATTCCTATCAACCTCTCTCCCATTCCTATCAATCTCTCTCCCATTCCTATCAACCTCTCTCCCATTCCTATCAATCTCTCTCCCATTCCTATCAATCTCTCTCCCATTCCTATCAACCTCTCTCCCATTCCTATCAACCTCTCTCCCATTCCTATCAATCTCTCTCCCATTCCTATCAATCTCTCTCCCATTCTCATACTTTTCTAAATCACTTCTATACCCCTTTTCAAAGTCTGGAATAGGTTAGGCTTTCTAGAAGGGATATTGTGCCGAATGCAGAGGGAGTTGATTGTTTCAGTCCGCTACATAAATGGATCAGGCAGACAAAAGTGTTGCGAGAAGCGAATGCAATCATGCAAGACATTTGTCGAATCGAACCAATACTGAGTACACTTGGCTGAAATCTGGGTTTGAAATCACTTTGTAATATTTCGTGCGCTACAGCTTAGATCCCAATCCCAATTTAAAATCAGCTGGCCTTGGCGGCCAACCAATAATTGTAAATCAAAGCTCTGGATTCCCACTATTATCCTAGACTTGAAATGTGAAGTAAATGTTGCTCAAAATCACTCCAGAACAGGCTTATGCTAGCCATAGAATCACTGGTAGTTGCCTCATTTACCCTGCTCATCCATCTCATCCCTGCTCATCCATCTCATCCCTGCTCATCCATCTCATCCCTGCTCATCCATCTCATCCCTGCTCATCCATCTCATCCCTGCTCATCCATCTCATCCCTGCTCATCCATCTCATCCCTGCTCATCCATCTCATCCCTGCTCATCCATCTCATCCCTGCTCATCCATCTCATCCCTGCTCATCCATCTCATCCCTGCTCATCCATCTCATCCCTGCTCATCCATCTCATCCCTGCTCATCCATCTCATCCCTGCTCATCCATCTCATCCCTCTCATCCCTGCTCATCCATCTCATCCCTGCTCATCCATCTCATCCCTGCTCATCCATCTCATCCCTGCTCATCCATCTCATCCCTCTCATCCCTGCTCATCCATCTCATCCCTGCTCATCCATCTCATCCATCTCATCCCTCTCATCCCTGCTCATCCATCTCATCCCTGCTCATCCATCTCATCCCTGCTCATCCATCTCATCCCTGCTCATCCATCTCATCCCTGCTCATCCATCTCATCCCTGCTCATCCATCTCATCCCTCTCATCCCTGCTCATCCATCTCATCCCTGCTCATCCATCTCATCCCTGCTCATCCATCTCATCCCTGCTCATCCATCTCATCCCTGCTCATCCATCTCATCTCTGCTCATCCATCTCGAGTTGTCCGCGCCGCCCTGTTTGCTTGGCAGGTCAATTTCTGATAGTCTGCTGCCGGAGTCTCCCCGGATTGATAAATATTAGAACGCCCTGCTGTGAGTCACAGGGCAGAGGGGGTTGGAGTCTAGCTACTCAAGCAGTCGATGTCTCACGGTTTCCATGCGGAATCCGATTGAGCGAGGCATGCCAATTTTCCCCATTTGATAGCCCGTTCTGGGCTGAAATCTGCTCTGTGTGAAAGGGGAAATGGTGTCTTCTCACACCGGATGTGATTAAGTCTACTCAACAGCCGAGGTGTTGAATTTCTTCTTCAAAATTTATTCTAATTGCTTTCACGAGGATAAATCTTTGCTTGCGAAATCCCAATAGTGGAGGAAGGGGCAACACAGTAAAATGACAGTTTGACAGGGGAAATCGTAAAAAGATTATTTAAGATCGAAATGGCTTAGGAGAATCGCGAATCTCGGCAGCCCTCTGACTGAGCAGACGGCTTGAGCAATAAGACTTATTATTGCCTTAAAAACTCCCCAACCCCCTTCGCTTCCTCTTCAATTCACTTCCTTTTCATTTTCCTTACCTTATCTGCCACTTCACTCATCAGATTGTTTAATTGCAAATCCACCTTTACATTATGTGCGTGTGTGCGCGTGTGTTCTGGATCTGAGGAAGTGCGAAAAAAGGCAGCAGACAAAACACTTGTGTCAGCAGCCAATTGCTTGTGTGAGATTAACCCGCATCAGCAGAATCTGTAGCTATTTTTATGTAAAATTGAATCGCTGCCATTTTTTGTTTTAAAAAATGTCGGATTTGCGTGTCTTGCGAAGCTGTTGAGTCTGTTTTTTGTTTATAATCGATTGCATTAATAATTTTCCATTAATTTTCTTTGAGTACAAAAGCGAATTAAACTGCAGGCAATCTTCTTGAAAGCATTTTTAGAAAACTGAGAAATGCAAATTGAGAAAAATCCCAACAGATAACAGACAGAGTGATCCCAACAGACAGTACAGAGAGTGATCCCAACAGACAGTACAGAGAGTGATCCCAACAGACAGTACAGAGAGTGATCCCAACAGACAGTACAGAGAGTGATCCCAACAGACAGTACAGAGAGTGATCCCAACAGACAGTACAGAGAGTGATCCCAACAGACAGTACAGAGAGTGATCCCAACAGACAGTACAGAGAGTGATCCCAACAGACAGTACAGAGAGTGATCCCAACAGACAGTACAGAGAGTGATCCCAACAGACAGTACAGAGAGTGATCCCAACAGACAGTACAGAGAGTGATCCCAACAGACAGTACAGAGAGTGATCCCAACAGACAGTACAGAGAGTGATCCCAACAGACAGTACAGAGAGTGATCCCAACAGACAGTACAGAGAGTGATCCCAACAGACAGTACAGAGAGTGATCCCAACAGACAGTACAGAGAGTGATCCCAACAGACAGTACAGAGAGTGATCCCAACAGACAGTACAGAGAGTGATCCCAACAGACAGTACAGAGAGTGATCCCAACAGACAGTACAGAGAGTGATCCCAACAGACAGTACAGAGAGTGATCCCAACAGACAGTACAGAGAGTGATCCCAACAGACAGTACAGAGAGTGATCCCAACAGACAGTACAGAGAGTGATCCCAACAGACAGTACAGAGAGTGATCCCAACAGACAGTACAGAGAGTGATCCCAACAGACAGTACAGAGAGTGATCCCAACAGACAGTACAGAGAGTGATCCCAACAGACAGTACAGAGAGTGATCCCAACAGACAGTACAGAGAGTGATCCCAACAGACAGCAACAGGCAGTAGAGAGAGCTTTTGAAGTCGTCAAGATTGCAATCAGCAGAGAGATATGCAGTGTGTGCAGCGGCAACTGATAGCCCAGTCAAGCATAGCCAGACACGCTCACACGCGCAAAAACACCCCATCCATGAGTAGGCCCCATGATCGCACTCAGCTGCAAGAAGCCAGTCGTGGCATCGACCCGCAGCCTCCTCGCCTCCGCCAATATTTACGCAGAGGTAATTGCGTCAGTGTTTGCCCCGCGGGATGCTGCCGACAACCAACTGACAGGCAGCTTAGCAATGGGGAAATGGGGATGTAAGGAATCGAGCCCAGTCCTGTCTGCCGAGGTCTCTTTCTCCCATTTTCTTTCTTTTCCCACTGCTTCGAGCACGGTAGGCTCAGTTGGTGGTTTCAGCCCCTTTCTGCCAACTCACTCTCACTCCGCCATCGCTCTCAATTTCTTCTCGTCTGCCAGTTTGGCAAATATCCCAATCGCCCAATTCCGCTTGCCAGTTGCTCACACTGCTCATTAAAAGCCGCGATAGACTGGGAAAAATTATAATTGGGAAGAGCAGAGAAAACTCTGGGAGAAAACTGGAGTTAGTGCAACTGTTTCTGGGGCCAGCCTGTTGCTTTGGACCTTATCTGATAGATTAGCAATCCAGTGCGAGTCAATCGCATAGACTAGCAATCCATTGTAAGTCAATAGCATAGATTAGCAATCCACTGTGAGTCAATCGCGTAGACTAGCAATCCATTGCAAATCAAAAGCATAGACTAGCAATCCAGTGCGAGTCAATCGCATAGACTAGCAATCCATTGTAAGTCAATAGCATAGACTAGCAATCCATTGTAAGTCAATAGCATAGATTAGCAATCCATTGTGAGTTAATTGCATAGACTAGCAATCCACTGTAAGTCAATCGCGTAGACTAGCAATCCATTGCAAATCAAAAGCATAGATTAGCAATCCATTGTGAGTTAATTGCATAGACTAGCAATCCATTGTAAGTCAATAGCATAGACTAGCAATCCACTGTGAGTTAATTGCATAGACTAGCAATCCACTGTGAGTCAATCGCATAGACTAGCAATCCATTGTGAGTCAATCGCATAGACTAGCAATCCATTGTGAGTCAATCGCATAGACTAGCAATCCATTGTGAGTCAATCGCATAGACTAGCAATCCATTGTGAGTTAGTCGCATAGACTAGCAATCCATTGTGGGTCAATCGCATAGACTAGCAATCCATTGTGAATCAGTTAAGTATTTTAATAAGAACCTAATGCCCGGAAAATGCAAAAAAATCTGGATAATTGATTTATATTTTTTCTATCTCAACCGATCCTAACTTTTTTTGCAACTCAAGAAAAGTTAGAAAACAATTTTTTTCTGACCACTCCGTCTGCCAGAATTTTCTGAAGAAGCAGAAACATGATAATGAAAGTGGTTATTTGAATGCCTCCCCTAGGGCCATATTTATAGTTTTCAGTTTTTTCCTATATTAAATTAAATGAGAAAATTCATTCCTACAGACTGTGTGGGGGGAATTGCGGCTCTGCTACTCTGCTGTGCTCAAACTAGTGAACTTCACACATGTAATTGACACTAACCCTGAAGTGGGTCTCAGTGAGAGCCACATTGAGAATCCTGCTCAGACAGACAGCACAAAAGGTAAAAGGCGTGGGGTGAGTTGAGAATTGGCGGAATTTGGCCACACTGGCCCCACCCTCAGACTGAGCTGATGCGACACAACAACAGCAGCGAGTGCCTGAGTCCTATTCTCATTGGATTGAGGCAAACCCCTATAGTGTCATGAGCTAATATTACGTGTGTAACCCCTCTCACTGCGATGCGAAACCAGTGCGCTGCCCTGCATGCCTGACCGGCTGGATAGCTGCTCTGAGACTTCCGCTGCCCATTCTCACACTTCTCATTCTCTATCACTTTCACCATCATTGCCCACTGCGTTATGTAATCTCAAGACTATTGCCTGAGCTCTCTCTGCATCCCTCCCTCTCCCTCTCCCTCTCTCTCCTTCCCTCTCCCTCTCTCTCCCTCTCTCTCCCTCTCTCTCACTCCCTCTCCCTCTCTCTCCCTCTCCCTCTCTCTCCTCTCTCTCCCCCTCTCTCCTTCCCTCTCCCTCTCTCTCCTTCCCTCTCCCTCTCTCTCCTTCCCTCTCCCTCTCTCTCCTTTCCTCTCCCTCTCTCTCCTTCCCTCTCTCTCTCCCTCTCTCTCTCCCTCTCTCCCTCTCCCTCTTTCCCTCTCCCTCTCCCTCTTTCCCTCTCCCTCTCCCTCTCTCCCTCTCCCTCTCTCTCCCTCTCTCCCTCCCTCTTTCTCTTTCCCTCTCCCTCTCCCTCTTTCCCTCTCCCTCTCCCTCTCCCTCTCCCTCTCCCTCTCCCTCTCCCTCTCCCTCTCTCCCTCTCCCTTTCCCTCTCCCTCTCTCCCTCTCGCTCTCTCCCTCTGTACTTCCTCCACTCTGTCACCGACCTGTTGTTATGACACACAGAACATCCTAGTTACAATATCCTGAAATCATATCCCAAAGGGTGGTGAAACTCAAGCCAATAATTCAGCCAAACTGTGAACATGGTATCGGAGTGTGCCATAATGCAATTCCGGCTTGTGCCTTTCTCATTCCCAACTCTCCACTGCCCAGTTCGCATTCGCTTCGGTGTAGAATTGAGCACTGCTCGAGGCAACGAGCAGCGAGTCGCTCGCTCCGTTACTTAGCATCGCTAAACAGCTTCGTTCCTTCCTCCAGTCCTCTATCACTATCTGCGGACTCCTCCTTTGTCCGTCTTCGTTATCCATTCGTGCGTTGATTCTGTCTGCATAGTGTGAAGTTTTTGATACGAGATAATGGCCTTGGCGCAGCTGCGGTGAGACGCCTTTTAACTGGCGTTGCTGTCCCTATTGAAGCCTAAGGAGGCACTGGATAGTAACCATGCTTTTGATGGGGATGCGCTGAGAAAGCGAGGGAACAGAATGACGGACAGGACTGTAAAGAGGGCCAAGGTGAGAGAAGAAAGAACATTTTGAGTGACATGGGGAAACATGGAGAGGAGAAAGGAGGGGAGAGAAAATATTGAGTAGAGAGGCAAAAAGGAGGAGGGACGCGAGGGCAGAGAAGAGAGAGTTGAAATTTGAGAGGAGAGACGAGAGAGGACAGAGGAGAGAGGAGATAGTAGAGATGAGAGATGAGAGAGTAGAGAGGAGAAAGGGGAGAGTAGAGAGGAGAGAGGAGATAGGAGAGAGGAGAGAGGAGAGAGGAGACGGGAGAGAGGAGAGACGAGAGATGAGATAGTAGAGATGAGAGATGAGAGAGTAGAGAGGAGAGAGGAGAGAATAGAGAGGCGAGAGGAGAGAGGAGAGGGGAGAGAAGAGAGAGGAGAGGGGAGAGAGGAGAGATGAGAGATGAGAGATGAGAAAGGAGAGAGTAGAGAGGAGAGAGTAGAGAGTAGAGAGGAGAGAGGAGATAGTAGAGATGAGAGATGAGAGAGTAGAGAGGAGAGAGGAGAGACGAGAGAGGAGATAGTAGAGATGAGAGATGAGAGAGTAGAGAGGAGAGAGGAGAGACGAGAGAGGAGATAGTAGAGATGAGAGATGAGAGAGGAAAGAGTAGAGAGGAGAGAGAAGAGAGGAGAGAGTAGAGAGTAGAGAATAGAGAGGAGAGAGGAGAGAGGAGAGGGGAGAGAGGAGATAGTAGAGATGAGAGATGAGAGAGTAGAGAGTAGAGAGGAGAGAGGAGAGAGGAGAGAGTAGAGAGTAGAGAGTAGAGAGGAGAGAGGAGATAGGAGAGAGGAGAGAGGAGAGAGGAGACGGGAGAGAGGAGAGACGAGAGATGAGATAGTAGAGATGAGAGATGAGAGAGTAGAGAGGAGAGAGGAGAGAATAGAGAGGCGAGAGGAGAGAGGAGAGGGGAGAGAAGAGAGAGGAGAGGGGAGAGAGGAGAGATGAGAGATGAGAGATGAGAGAGGAGAGAGTAGAGAGGAGAGAGTAGAGAGGAGAGAGGAGATAGTAGAGATGAGAGATGAGAGAGTAGAGAGGAGAGAGGAGAGACGAGAGAGGAGATAGTAGAGATGAGAGATGAGAGAGGAGAGAGTAGAGAGGAGAGAGAAGAGAGGAGAGAGTAGAGAGTAGAGAGTAGAGAGGAGAGAGGAGAGAGGAGAGAGGAGAGAGTAGAGAGGAGAGAGGAGAGAGGAGAGAGGAGAGAATAGAGTGGAGAGAGGAGAGAGGAGAGGGGAGAGAGGAGAGAGGAGAGGGGAGAGAGGAGAGATGAGAGATGAGAGATGAGAGATGAGAGAGGAGAGAGTAGAGAGGAGAGAGTAGAGAGGAGAGAGGAGATAGTAGAGATGAGAGATGAGAGAGTAGAGAGGAGAGAGGAGAGACGAGAGAGGAGATAGTAGAGATGAGAGATGAGAGAGTAGAGAGTAGAGAGGAGAGAGGAGAGAGGAGAGAGTAGAGAGTAGAGAGTAGAGAGGAGAGAGGAGAGAGGAGAGGGGAGAGAGGAGAGAGGAGAGAGTAGAGAGGAGAGAGGAGAGAGGAGAGAGGAGAGAATAGAGTGGAGAGAGGAGAGAGGAGAGAGTAGAGAGTAGAGAGTAGAGAGGAGAGAGGAGAGAGGAGAGAGTAGAGAGGAGAGAGGAGAGAGGAGAGAGGAGAGAGGAGAGAGGAGAGAGTAGAGAGTAGAGAGGAGAGAGTAGAGAGGAGAGAGTAGAGAGTAGAGAGTAGAGAGGAGAGAGGAGAGAGGAGAGAGTAGAGAGGAGAGAGGAGAGAGGAGAGGGGAGAGAGGAGAGAGTAGAGAGGAGAGAGGAGAGAGGAGAGAGGAGAGAGGAGAGGGGAGAGAGGAGAGAGTAGAGAGGAGAGAGGAGAGAGGAGATAGTAGAGGGGAGAGAGGAGAGAGGAGAGAGGACAGGAAAGAGAAACTGAGGAAGCATGCATGATCGGACATTAAAGAGAGAGCTGAGGAGATACAGATGTTACTCGATAGAAGTCTGTGATCAGGTTTGTCGGGGCAAAAACATATTCGTTATTGGCAAAAAAAGTTTCTATCCGCTAGTAAATTGTCCATTCAATTGGGTTTTAGAAAGTTTTAAAAAATCCAACTTTTAATCCTCACAGACAATTGGGGTTATCAATCATTAGTAACTGTTTGTTTAGTTTTGATAATCAACATGGTGACTCAACTGCAAAATCATTGAATGTGAGCCTATTGCGTTGGGTTTATATCGCAAAGTAAACAGAGACAAGCAGTTAGGTTAGTGAAACCGAGTATTTGTCAATACAAGCCCCCACTCACATGGCTGAGATATGAGCTTAACATTCACCTGCATCCAACCAGCTACCTGTGCTCAGAGTGTGCTCAGGTAGACACTGGCTTTGATCCCTTGTTTATAGGCTATTGTGCTCAATTCATTCTCATGAAGTGACATGGGTGAGCACAGTGATCTATGAAGTTAGCACACTCTGAACTGTGAAATTAGCACACTCTGAGCTGTGAAGTTAGCACACTCTGAGCTGTGAAGTTAGCACACTCTGAGCTGTGAAGTTAGCACACTCTGAGCTGTGAAGTTAGCACACTCTGAGCTGTGAAGTTAGCACACTCTGAGCTGTGAAGTTAGCACACTCTGAGCTGTGAAGTTAGCACACTCTGAGCTGTGAAGTTAGCACACTCTGAGCTGTGAAGTTAGCACACTCTGAGCTGTGAAGTTAGCACACTCTGAGCTGTGAAGTTAGCACACTCTGAACTGTGAAGTTAGCACACTCTGAGCTGTGAAGTTAGCACACTCTGAGCTGTGAAGTTAGCACACCGTTACTCATTTCGCATTGCTGTTTTCTCTTGTCCAGAGTTGAATCAAATTCCGCCAGCAAACCAGTGCAGCTCTTTTGCTCTCATTTGCTCATTTACTTTCTAATGCAGTCTTGCTACTCACTTCTTCAGGCACAAGAAAGTGAAAGCTGTAGTAACAGGCCCCCGCCCCTGAGAGCCAGAAAGCCAAAGCTAAAGCTGCGTGAAGAGAGTTCCGGAAGTTGACTGACTGATTCTCCACGAAGAAATCTGAGACTTTCCCATGGTGCGCATTTTGTTGCATTTAGGTCGAACAGCAAACAGACAGGCTGGGATGGCTCGAGTTACTCGACCCACAAGCGGCAAAATATCTATTTTGAATTCATGCGGGTACCATGCGTAAGTGGGGTAACCAGACACCCCACAGCACTGCTGGTCTGCTGGGCATGTGAAACTAATTCATTTGTTATAATACATCAGCTTATTATTTTGAAATTGTTTCTGATCATGCAGATCCTGCTGCACAATATGAACTGCCACTGCGACCTGTCGAGGTTGTAAATCTTCCAGCGATCAAGTTGCGTCATCATTTTCACACCTGCAGTTGGGCCAACTATCGTTTCTGTCCTAGCCTGCGAATCCAAGTTGCTAGATAAAAACTGGTGAGTGATTTGGGAACTTGTTGTTGTTATATTGGCACAATCTAATTAAAACTATTTGTTTCATTCCGAAACTTTTCTCGTTTGATCTATCTCTTATCTCACTTACCTCTCTCTCTCATCTCACTTACCTCTCTCTCTTATCTCACTTACCTCTCTCTCTTATCTCACTTACCTCTCTCTCTTATCTCACTTACCCCCCTCTCTTATCTCACTTACCTCTCTCTTATCTCACTTACCTCTCTCTTATCTTACTTACCTCTCTCTCTTATCTCACTTACCTCTCTCTTATCTCACTTACCTCTCTCTTATCTCACTTAACTCTCTATATTATCTCACTTACCTCTCTCTATTATCTCACTTACCTCTCTCTATTATCTCACTTACCTCTCTCTCTTATCTTACTTACCTCTCTCTATTATCTCACTTACCTCTCTCTATTATCTCACTTACCTCTCTCTTATCTTACTTACCCATCTGTAATCAAACTACTCTCTCGCCCGCGCTGTTTCTGTGTTTTTGCAATGTCCAGTCCAATCGAGGTAGTTGGAAGAGTGCGAATGGTAGAGCTAAATGGAAGACAGTTTCTGACAACACTCGCCTAAATAATGTTCAGTCTAAGCATCAATAACTTGAGGCGATGTAACAAGATTGCAAAACCGCTGCAACTGTTGCATAAGCCCTCCAGAACAGACAATTTCGAGAGTGCACGCCAGGAACAGCTTAGCAACAGGATTGCAGCTGCAGGGGGTTCTCTTGTGCGTCCTCAGCTTGACCTGGGCCAACACAGGCAGACTAATGCCAACGGGTCAGCAATATCTTTGAAGATATTCTACGCCTGAGTTTGGACTGAGTTTTTATCGGAGCACGCAATCAATTTATTAGCATTCCGCGTTGGGCGCCCCCCGATGGCAGTTTAAAATTCTGGGCCCCGTCCGTCTGTCTCTAACCCATCCCCACCCCCACTTGACCGGCCATCCTCAGCTGCTCCTGTCCTCCCTGAGTACTCGTAAAATTTATCCCAAGCCGAAATAAAAAAATGATTCGAGAGCCCCCTATGCCCAGGGGGGAGATTGTCCCAGCAGCAGCAACTGCAAAATCTCCTCACTCAAACTCTCCAAGACTTTTGAGTTGCTTTAGCTCACAAGGAAGCGAATTTTCAAATTGTCTCTCCTAGCCCGGCGGGATATATATTTCTCATTTTTTTGGAGGAGCACACGGCCCAGGAACAGGCAGCCCCGAGAGCTGCTGCTCCAGTCGTCACGGTCGGTGGCTCGTGTCCCCCCCCTGGGTGGAGATCTTCGCCTCACTTTAGTAACCAGGCGCATGCCTTGCAATCGGTGCGAAGCGAATCTATTTAGCACCGATTGGGTTGGTTGTTGGCTGGCCAGATGCAGCTCCTGCTTGTGTTTGCGCCTTGTCTGGGAGTTGGATACTTGAGAGAAAGATTGAGAGAGGTGAGAAAGGGCTGGATGAGGATGAGAAAGAGTTAGATGAGGACGAGAAAGAGCTAGATGAGGATGAGAAAGAGTTAGATGAGGACGAGAAAGAGTTAGATGAGGATGAGAAAGAGTTAGATAAGGATGAGAAAGAGCTAGATGAGGATGAGAAAGAGTTAGATGAGGATGAGAAAGAGCTAGATGAGGATGAGAAAGAGCTAGATGAGGATGAGAAAGAGTTAGATGAGGATGAGAAAGAGCTAGATGAGGATGAGAAAGAGCTAGATGAGGATGAGAAAGAGCTAGATGAGGATGAGAAAGAGCTAGATGTGGATGAGAAAGAGCTAGATGAGGATGAGAAAGAGCTAGATGAGGATGAGAAAGAGCTAGATGAGGATGAGAAAGAGCTAGATGAGGATGAGAAAGAGCTAGATAAGGATGAGAAAGAGTTAGATGAGGTTAAGAAAGAGTTAGATGAGGATGAGAAAGAGTTAGATGAGGTTGAGAAAGAGCTAGATGAGGATGAGAAAGAGTTAGATGAGGATGAGAAAGAGCTAGATAAGGATGAGAAAGAGTTAGATGAGGTTAAGAAAGAGTTAGATGAGGATGAGAAAGAGTTAGATGAGGTTGAGAAAGAGCTAGATGAGGATGATAAAGAGTTAGATGAGGTTGAGAAAGAGCTAGATGAGGATGAGAAAGAGTTAGATGTGGATGAGAAAGAGCTAGATGTGGATGAGAAAGAGCTAGATGTGGATGAGAAAGAGCTAGATGAGGATGAGAAAGTGCTAGATGCGGATGAGAAAGTCTAAAATAATAATTTTCAGGAGTTTCTCAAAGACTAGGAATTTGTGAACTCTAGGAATTCAGAAAGGCGGAAGGAGACAGACGGACAGACGAATAGATCGGATGATATGTGAGACGATACTCACACTTGCAAACCAATAAATCAAAGATTAAAGAATTAAGCAGCATAGTTGGACAGGACAGTTGACATCGCAAAATCCAGGGCCAGATTTGGTTTCTGGGGATATTTTTCAAAACCCGCCCGAGGGGATTTGAGAAAAAATCTGCTCCGACAAAAAAACAGCTGAGCAGACTCCCCAAGTCCGGGAAATAATCCCCTGAGCCCTGTTGTCCCGGGGATCTTCGCACCTGCCAAAGCCGGCTTTTGAAGGGATTTTTGACAGATTTTTCTTCAATTTCTCGACATGAAAAAAACTGCATGAGTCGACCAGAAAATTGTCTTCCTCGATTAGCTTTTTCTGTTCCTCTTGAAAATGGGAAGAGCAACTTAAATCTGCTCCCATTTAGTCTAGGTAGGGATTATCCTCCCGGCCAGAAATGACAGGTTAAGTCTCTTTCTCACCGCCAACTCAAACGTGTCTCGTCCGCTGCTCGTCGGCTTTCAACATTTTTGGCGGATTAAAAAAATCGAGAAAATGCAGGGCATGAATGGGTAGATAATGCGTCTATTGTGTAAGTATTTTTAGCTGATCATTGCGCAGGGCCATTTTCTAAGGTCATTGGAGCTGGTTGTCCAGTGCTTGTAGCTTCGAAAATCTGACCGAGAGGTCGGAAGTTCGATTCTCAGCCAGAGAGAAACAATTCGTAGACTAATTAGCAGCTGTACACATGAGTATTATAATTATAATAATCTCATGATAGTGCCGGCAGGAGGGTTGAGTGCGATCACTAGACCCGTAGCCAGCGAGCAGGCGATTCTGCCCATTTCGCTGACTCCTGAGCACACACGCACACAGATACTGTACACATGCACACCCTCACACAGGTGTGTACATCTGCCCTGACTTTCTCATCGGTCTGGCAGTGTACACTCTCACTGTGCCTTGGAGGTTGGCCCTCAAAAGCGTTGAATGCACGACAAGCCGCCAAGCCTTCTCTCCGAAATGAATGTGGCCTCGCAGCGGAATCGAGCCCAGGGACCTCAGTGCGAGAGGCAAAAGCGTTAGGAGCCACTCACCCCACACTTTACCCAGCAATGAATCATCGACGAAATCAGTGGAATTAGTTTGACAGATTCTGTACTTTTTTACGGCCATGTAAAATGTAAGTGTCAGCGGTGACAGCACTCATTCCCGTTAGCAAACTTTGTAGAAAGTGATTTTTCATTTCCCAGTTAAGCTTCCAAATCCCAACTTACACGAAACAAGTCAGAATTTTTTTTCATTTCCCGCTAAACCGTGAAACAATGGACCTCTCAGCGGAAATCATCCGCGCATGTTGAAAAACACGCACACCCGCCTCACTCACCCGGCCCAGTGAGAGGTGCCTGAATTTGGGAGAGAAAGAGTTTTGCAAAGAGTCTGGGAGAATTTTTGGGCTGTCGGACAATCGTCTCTTTAATTTCTTTGCGCTACACTTTCGGTTAAATAGGCGGAAAGGCTGGATTGTGATGCTGCCGACTAAAGTCAGTAAATTTCCCCAATTAGATGCAGAACACACACCCACACACAGGTATGCAGTGAATGGCGGACACAGCGGGTGGTCGTGCTGGGTCATTATCGCGGTCCTCAAGCTACCTATTATTTGAAAATAAGCAGTTTAATTGTGTGTGCGTGCGCGTTTGAAAAGTTTAGTTGCATAGCGGTTGAAACAGGTAGAAAAAAACATTATTTATTGCCTAAAAACTGAAGTTTGTTATAATCTGTAATTTACAACTGTGTGTTATTTAAAAAATACTGCAGGACAACATATGAATGGGGATTATTTTTGAACAAGATTTCAGGGATCGATAAGCAGACGAAATGCGGGATTTCGTTCCAGAGCGGCATCCATTGGTCCATAGAAACAAACTTAAATTTCACGAATAGCCTTCTTCAGAGGATCAGACAGTGAGGGAAGCAAGAGGCTGCTGAAAACTAAAGAGACAAAGAGACCCAAGAGTTGAAAAAAAGCGTGACAATTTGGAGAAAATAAGCGACAGAAAATTTGTCGTGGAGAGGACAAGAAACGTGGGAGAGAGAGGGGAAACGAGGGGAGATTGGAGAAACGGGGGTAGAGAGGGGAGAAACGGGGAGAGAATGGAGAAACGGGGGGAGAGAGGGGAGAAACGGGGAGAGAATGGAGAAACGGGGGAGAGATTGGAGAAACGGGGAGAAGAGAGAGGAGAAACGGGGGGAAGAGAGAGGAGAAACGGGGGGAGAGATTGGAGAAACGGGGGGAGAGATTGGAGAAACGGGGGGAGAGAGGGGGGAAACGGGGGGAAGAGAGAGGAGAAACGGGGGGAGAGATTGGAGAAACGGGGGGAGAGAGGGGAGAAACGGGGGGAAGAGAGGGGAGAAACGGGTGGAAGAGAGAGGAGAAACGGGGGGAGAGATTGGAGAAACGGGGGGAGAGAGGGGGGAAACGGGGGGAAGAGAGAGGAGAAACGGGGAGAAGAGAGAGGAGAAACGGGGGGAAGAGAGAGGAGAAACGGGGGGAGAGATTGGAGAAAACGAGGCAGAATGAGGAGAGCACAATAAAAAAAAGAGGAGAAATCGAAAGAGGATGTTAGACTTGCAGGGGAAAAATCGAGATGCCAAGACGGGGATCAGACCAGGCGGAAGCAAGAGTGCCAATCTGCAGGTGGTCCCGTTATTCGGTCATTTCTCCATGCCTCTGCGTGGTTGCTTTCAGGAGCAGAGCCAGAAGCATTCGCTCATTCATCCACTCTGGCGCCTCATTCATTTCTTCCGCCATCGAATTAGTCCATTGCGGCGGCTGCTGGTGGTGGCGGTGAGGTGGGCGGTGAGGTGAGGGAGGGCTGCTCAAATTGCCCCGAGGGTTTGAGCACACTGGTGAGTGTTGTGCTCAGCCTGCGCCAAGTGACATTTGCTGTTAATCCTGGCCTGTGTGACACAGGATGCGGATTAGCGCCACCGTTGTTGAGTGGACGTGTGGTGAGGATCAGGCCCCAATTCTCATCATCCGTTGGCAAACCCGGCAAGGCTGTGTCCTATAATACGTTTGAAGTGCCGGGACTGTTGCTATGGACTCGGTTGAAACCCGGAGCTGCAAAAATTAGTCTAACTTTGAGATAACAAAAATAGTAGGTCGTGTGCCGCTTTGTGCCCTCAGCAATGAGCCTCAATAAAGTGACGAATATGAGTTTCCGCTTCAAATGATCTCTGTGTCTCTCTCCTTAACGTATCACCGACCAGAGCATTGCCCGAGGCGTCTGAACCGAAACACAACGGCTTTGGGTTTTTAATTGCAGAGGCACCTAGCCACCCACCCGGTGTGAAAGACCTGACACCCAACACCTTCCATTGGGAAATGGGACATGCTAGACTGAAAAGTTGGGAAAAATATAGAACAGGTGTGTGCTTGCGTGAAATCCTTCTTTGATCTTTGGTCCTTTTGCCATTTTTTGCTTTGCTTCAAATTGAAACCAATCCGACACTAAATCAAAGTGTTTGCTTAATTGCTTTTCAATTTAATCCCACTCTTTCCGTTGTCTGTTGCTCTATCTGTCTCTTTTTAGTCTGTCTCTGCCTATCTGTCTCTCCCTGTCTGTCTCTCCCTGTCTGTCTCTGCCTGTCTGTCTCTCTCCCTGTCTGTCTCTCTCCCTGTCTGTCTCTCCCTGTCTCTCTCTGCCTGTCTGTCTCTCCCTGTCTGTCTCTCCCTGTCTCTCCCTGTCTGTCTCTCCCTGTCTGTCTCTCCCTGTCTGTCTCTCCCTGTCTCTCTCTCCTTGTCTGTCTCTCCCTGTCTGCCTCTCCCTGTCTGCCTCTCCCTGTCTGTCTCTCATTCTATCCCTGCCTTTCCCTGCCTATCCCTGTTTGTCTCTCCCTGTCTGTCTCTCCCTGTCTGTCTATCCCTGTCTGTCTCTCCCTGTCTCTCTCCCTGTCTGCCTCTCCCTGTCTGTCTCTCATTCTATCCCTGCCTATCCCTGTTTGTCTCTCCCTGTTTGTCTCTCCCTGTTTGTCTCTCCCTGTCTGTCTCTCCCTGTCTGTCTATCCCTGTCTGTCTCTCCCTGTCTCTCTCCCTGTCTGCCTCTCCCTGTCTGTCTCTCATTCTATCCCTGCCTATCCCTGTCTATCCCTGTCTGTCTCTCCCTCTGTCTCTCCCTGTCTCTCTCCGTCTGCCTCTCCCTGTCTGTCTCTCATTCTATCCCTGCCTATCCCTGTCTATCCCTGTCTGTCTCTCCCTGTTTCCCTTGTCTTTTGGTCTTTTTATTGATCCTGCCTGTGTTTTTGTAGTCAAGGGAAGTCAAATAAAAACATGAAGGGGAGATCCGGGCCCTAACTCCTCCGCCTCGGCTTTCCTTGGCCCTCGCAGATCAAGTGCTGATAATTGCAGCATCCCTGCACGGCCGCAAGCCAAAGACCTTCTGCAGTCACGGGGGCTTTCGCAGTGCCTGGCGTATCGATATCCCATCTGGGAATGAACTGTCTCAAACCGGTCAGTCTGGCTAAGCCCATCATCCCAAATTCAGGGCTCCAGTGCCGCGGTATTTACTCTGGGATATTGCTGGGATTTTCTAGGAAAAAGGAGGCTGGCCGGCTAGCTATTTGTGCGCGAAGGCGGGCTTAGCCAAGGCTGCGGCAGTTGCCGGGCTAATGCTGAGTGTGCACCGAGCTTGGGATCACATGCGGATTGGGATCTCTGGGATCTCTGGGATCTCTGGGATCACCGCCTGTGTTGAGGCCTTCCGACTTTGAGATTCATTACTATTTTTGTCTCTGTTCTTTTTTAACTTGGATGTTCTTATCCTTATCCACTTATCCACTCTGAATTTTATACCCTCTTCCCAATCTCCCATCTTCCCAATCTCCCATCTTCCCAATCTCCCATCTTCCCAATCTCCCATCTTCCCAATCTCCCATCTTCCCAATCTCCCATCTTCCCAATCCCCCATCTTCCCAATCTCCCATCTTCCCAATCTCCCATCTTCCCAATCTCCCATCTTCCCAATCTCCCATCTTCCCAATCTCCCATCTTCCCAATCTCCCATCTTCCCAATCTCCCATCTTCCCAATCTCCCATCTTCCCAATCTCCCATCTTCCCAATCTCCCATCTTCCCAATCTCCCATCTTCCCAATCTCCCATCTTCCCAATCTCCCATCTTCCCAATCTCCCATCTTCCCAATCTCCCATCTTCCCAATCTCCCATCTTCCCAATCTCCCATCTTCCCAATCTCCCATCTTCCCAATCTCCCATCTTCCCAATCTCCCATCTTCCCAATCTCCCATCTTCCCAATCTCCCATCTTCCCAATCTCCCATCTTCCCAATCTCCCATCTTCCCAATCTCCCATCTTCCCAATCTCCCATCTTCCCAATCTCCCATCTTCCCAATCTCCCATCTTCCCAATCTCCCATCTTCCCAATCTCCCATCTTCCCAATCTCCCATCTTCCCAATCTCCCATCTTCCCAATCTCCCATCTTCCCAATCTCCCATCTTCCCAATCTCCCATCTTCCCAATCTCCCATCTTCCCAATCTCCCATCTTCCCAATCTCCCATCTTCCCAATCTCCCATCTTCCCAATCTCCCATCTTCCCAATCTCCCATCTTCCCAATCTCCCATCTTCCCAATCTCCCATCTTCCCAATCTCCCATCTTCCCAATCTCCCATCTTCCCAATCTCCCATCTTCCCAATCTCCCATCTTCCCAATCTCCCATCTTCCCAATCTCCCATCTTCCCAATCTCCCATCTTCCCAATCTCCCATCTTCCCAATCTCCCATCTTCCCAATCTCCCATCTTCCCAATCTCCCATCTTCCCAATCTCCCATCTTCCCAATCTCCCATCTTCCCAATCTCCCATCTTCCCAATCTCCCATCTTCCCAATCTCCCATCTTCCCAATCTCCCATCGTCCCAATCTCCTCTGTGCTATTTGAGCCAAGCCTTTTATTTCAAACCATTCGGGCCATCATCACATTCAATACTCGCGTCCGCCACTCATTTTCACCAGCCTTTATCCACCAGGCCTTTTCTTTGTCCTTTTATCCTAAGCTGCACTCGCCCATCTCATCTGGCCATTAACAACAAGGCACTTTCCAAGCGATTCTCGCTGTCCACTTAGCCTGCTCAGTTTTGAGTAGGATTTCAGATGCTCCAGTTTGAACTGAGTGCAGTGTGTGGAAATATCACATTGATAGCTTAATCTCATCTGTTGCATAAGCAGCGAAACTCAAATGAATTACCAAAGTGCTGCAGATTTTTGCACAGATATTTTTTGGCCTTCAGCCATGTTCCTGTTAGATACAGCCATGTTCCTGTTAGATACAGCAATGTTCCTGTTAGATACAGCCATGTTCCTGTTAGATACAGCCATGTTCCTGTTAGATACAGCCATGTTCCTGTTAGATACAGCCATGTTCCTGTTAGATACAGCAATGTTCCTGTTAGATACAGCCATGTTCCTATTAGATACAGCCATGTTCCTGTTAGATACAGCCATGTTCCTGTTAGATACAGCAATGTTCCTGTTAGATACAGCTATGTTCCTGTTAGATACAGCAATGTTCCTGTTAGATACAGCTATGTTCCTGTTAGATACAGCCATGTTCCTGTTAGATACAGAAATGTTCCTGTTAGATACAGCCATGTTCCTATTAGATACAGCCATGTTCCTGTTAGATACAGCCATGTTCCTGTGAGATACAGCCCAGTTCCTGTTAACCACTGCCCAGTTCCTGTTGGGCACAGCTATGTTCCTGTTAGATACAGCCCAGTTCCTGTTAGGCACAGCCATGTTCCTGTTAGATACAGCCCAGTTCCTGTTGGGCACAGCTATGTTCCTGTTAGATACAGCCCAGTTCCTGTTAGGCACAGCCATGTTCCTGTTAGATACAGCCCAGTTCCTGTTAGGCACAGCCATGTTCCTGTTAGATACAGCTCAGTTTTTCAAGGACTTTAAAAGCAGGTCTGTACAAAAAACAGCAATGCTTAATGGCCCCCAAAGGCTGTCACGGTCTCCCAAAGTTGCCGGCCAAGGTTCTCAGTGCCAAACTATGGCATCAAGCATCATAAAAAAGGCTCACTGAACTTTTTTCCTACATTAAAACTGTCGACTTTTTGAGATGCAATCACACCTCAGTGCGTCTTTACTCAACAGTGAAGAAAGTAAAACTTACTCAACTATTTCAAAGGTAGATCAGGCTATTTCTCCTAGACAAGCTTCTAATAGCAAACTGCTCCACCAAGAAGGCTTTGTCTTGTCTTCAGCTAATGGGTTTTTGTCACCTGCTGAGCGGCTGAGTATAGCTGAGTATGCTACACGAGAAGCCGGCTAATAGTCAACTCAGCTGTCAAATTTTGAGACGCCATTCAACCCCCAAGTGAGCCGAAATGTTGCCTTTTAACAAAACAGAATTATCCACCGCTTTCACATTGTCAGCAACACCGAAGCCCTATTCAGATGCCTCCATAAACCTGAAATGTCACGCCAGCAAATCCGGAGATGGCCTCTTAAAATATCAGCCTTATCAGCAGAAATAAGCAGATGACCTGTGAACCAGTGGAGCCTGGGAGCTGTGGCTTAGTGTCAGTTTTAAAGGGGATTTATTAGATGCTTAGCTTTGAAACTGGGCGAAATCCATAGCGGCAGCGGCAGCGGCAGCGGCTGCAGATGCGACTGCCCTTCTTGATGGAAATTCTGCACGCATCTTGCAAGTTTTGATAAGCATCATTCTGGCCCGACCAGCGCACGGCGACTCTCCGCGCCTGTTACATAACCCCTGACCCTGCTAGGCCCGCTCACCGTGGCCCGGATTCCCCGGTGGTCGCAGGGAATTAATCCCGGACGGTGACTATTTAATCAGGCAGAGCTGTTTTGTAGCCAGGCAGAGAGGGGACCGAGAGGCAGAGGTCAAAAAAACGATGGCTGATAAGAAGAAGAAGGAACGGGGTTCTTCCGATGTTTTTATTGTTAAAAAAAGCACAGAGTCATTACATGTCGCAATGCTTTCACCTCCTGTGCGTGTGTGTTTCTAAGCGTCTGGACATCCGGCTGTCTCTGGGGCCACGCAGGGTCAGACCCGCTGCCATCATTATTTGCCTCGTTAAGCTCGTCGCTGCCTTTATGATCTCATCGAGGTCATTCTCAAGCCCAAGCTGTGCTCAATTGAGTAGATGAAAATCGCCTACTCGACATCAAATTGACGAATTTCTAAATCTTGAATTAAATTTTAAGAATCTTCTTAGACTAAAATTTTGTTTTTTTTCTCTAGCAAATGGAGCCCAGACTCGGCTGATTGATCGACTGATCAGCACCAAATGCTAGTTGACTCTCACACTTGTTGCTTGAGCACACTTTGTTGGCGATTAAAAATTGGGACTAGAGAAAAGCCACAGCCAATCACAGGCCGACCTCAGCCCCTCCTTCCCTTAGCAGCTGGGCTGCGAGTGAATGGACTCATTCTCAAGGCTCCGTTACTCTATACGCTGCCTTTAAAAACCTCGGCATGAACTCCGCCCGTCCAATCCAGCTCATCCATCATCTCACACTCTTCGATCCCCTCTGGGGCTAAAATAAGCCCCAACAGTGAGGGAAGAAAGACTCCTGATTGCTCCCTTATGCGAGTCTTTGGGACCAGAAGCTTTCGATCTGCTCTATTAGGTCTCATCCGTCCAAGCTAAGTGTGTTAGAGACTCGAACTGCAGCCCCACTCAGCCGACTCTTACCGACTGCAAGAATTATTTCATAGAAAACAGGCGGCAACAAAAATTCTTGAACTTTCCCATGCAGATTCGGCCTGATAGCACGACCAGTTTCACAATGAGAACCCTGCTGCTGCTGCTGCTGCAGCTGCTGCTGCCGCTGCTCCTGGAGGCGCCGCTCGCAGCCGGGCTTACGCGGGCCGGAGTCTCCTACAAGCTGAACGAGGAGCGCACTCCGCCACTGATTGTTGGCAACCTGCTGACCGACACCGGCCTGGCCAGCGGCTGGAACGATACCTTCCGCCAGAGCGCGCGCTTCAACGCCGGCAAGCACAGCCTGCGGCTGGGCGGCCTCCTTTCCGTCAGCCAGGGAGCCGACCTGCTGCTGACCGGCCGGCTGGACCGGGAGTCCGTCTGCGCCGGGCTCGCCGACTGCATCGGCCAGCTGCAGTACTCTGTGACTGTCGGCTCCAGCCTGGTGGCACTGGTCAATGTCAACCTGACCATCCTGGACAGCAACGACTGTGCGCCGGAGTTCGCGCAGGCCAGCCAGACTCTCAGCATCCTGGAGCCCGGCAATGTTGGCGACGTCTTTCGCCTGCTGGCAGCCACCGATCGCGACTCGCCGGCCAACGGCATCCGCACGGGCGGCTACCAGCTCGTGTCAGGCGATGGCTCAGTCGGCAGCGTCTTCGAGCTCGTCTCCAGTCCGGGCGCAGCGCCTTCGCTGCGGCTGCTACAGCGCCTGGACCGAGAGCGCCAGAGCGTCTTTGCTCTGCAGCTGCGCGCGGTCGACTCTGGAACACCCGCCAACACCGGCACCCTCAGCCTCACCGTCAGCGTCCTTGACGACAATGACAGCCCGCCAGTCATTCAGCGAGGCTGCTCGGACATCAACAGAGACGAGGACACTCCGGTTCGCACCGTCCTGGCCAACATTGTCGCCACTGACGCTGACATCGGTGAGAACGCCAAGCTGCAGTACAGCGTTAGCGTCAGCATCGACCAGGACCAGCGGGGCCGCGACTACAGCCCGGCCGACGAGGCTGCCTACCTGAGCACCTTCGAGCTGAACCCGGAAGATGGCACGCTGCGACTGGCGCGTCGTCTTGACTACGAAAGCGTCACCGGCTTCAAGCTGACTGTGCTGGTCAGGGACTCCGGACAGCGGCCCCTCTCAGCCGAGTGCGTCATGCGCGTCCTGGTGAAGGATGTCAACGACAATCGGCCCACGGTGAGTCCTAGGATAACCAAAAGTCTTCTGTGGGCACTGCCTCATCATTTGATTCTCTTTGTCCCGCAGTGTGCACTCCCACTGTGTCTTTGGGGTCGGTTTTCAAGGGCGAGAATTGAACGACAAGCCCCAAAGCCTACTTGCCACGGCTACTTGCCACGGCTACTTGCCACGGCTACTTGCCACGGCTACTTGCCACGGGTCATGACCCCAATTAGAGTATTAGCGCTGCTGCTGCAATCCTGCTTTCAGGTGACAGTCTATGGCATCAAAGGCTTCGCCAGCCCGGTGGAAATCGCCGAGTTAGACCCACCGAACCGGCCATTCGCGCTGATGTCAGTCGAGGACAAGGACGCCGGCGAGGCAGGGCTCGTCACCTGCGCCTCGATGCAGCCGGACCTCCAGCTGCGTCAGGAGGACCCGAAGTCCTACGTTCTGTCAACCTCGACTGTGTTCGACCGCGAGAAGGATTCTAGGAAACTGTGGACCGTCCGCTGCCAGGACCGCGGGGCGCCACCGCAGCTGACGGAGCTGATTGTCAACGCGACCATCCTGGATCGGAACGACAACCCGCCGCGCTTCAACTGGAGCCAGGATCGCATCAACATCCAGGAGGGCGGGCAGCCCGGCAGCTTCATTCTGAGCATGCCCGCCTCCGACGAAGACGTTGGCGAAAACGCGCGCATCACCTACTGGCTGGAGCCCGCCAGCATTTCGCGCTTCTTTCGGGTGCTCGACAATGGCACCATTGTGGCCGCCGCTGTACTGGACCGCGAGACCCAGGAGTCCTACAGCTTCAGCATTGTGGCAGCGGACAACGGCAGCCCCCGCCTGTCCACCAGCCTGTCGATATTCATCGGCCTCAGCGACATCAACGACTGCGCGCCGAGCTTTGACGATCCTACCAAGCTCGACTTCAGCGTCCCGGAGTCGGCTGCCATCGGCGACTTGGTTGGCCAGCTGGAGCCAACAGACATGGACGAGGGCCAGAACGGCCGGGTTGTCGTCACGCCGGCCACCGAAGGAAACGCGGCCGCCAGCGCTTTCCGCGTCGATCGCGATGGTCGAATCTACGTAGCCCAGCGTCTCGACAGGGAGGCCCAAGACCGCTACTTCATCCGCGTGGTGGTCACGGACGGCGGCACTCCGCAACTCAACGGAAGCGCCACCGTGACAATTCGAGTCGAGGACGTCAACGACAACGCGCCGGAGGTGCGCTGGCCCAGCCTGGCGAACCACACAGCCAGCCTGTCCTACCAAACACGCCCAGGATCCGTCGTTTGCTCCATAGACGCCGTTGACAATGACCTCGGCAGGAACGCCCGGCTGGCCTTCAGCATCGTCCCAGGCGGTCGGAGCGCCGATCTTTTCAGCGTCCACGCCGGCAATGGCGGGGTCTTTGTGCGACGCCCGCTGGCCAAATCCGACATCGGGCGCTACGAGCTGAAGGTGCTGGTCAGCGACTCTGGCGAGTCGCCGATGACGCGTACCACCCGCCTGGTGCTGCTGGTGGACGACTCGGCGCCGCCGGCAACGGCCTCCGGCCTGTCAGCCAGCGAGATGAACTTCCTGCTGATCATCGTGATCTGCTCCGTGACCTTCGTGCTGTCCTGCATCCTGATGGCGTCCATCTGGCACACGAGGAGGCGCCTGGGCTCGGCAGCCGGCAACCGCCTGTATTCCAATGGCCGCGGCGGCATCGGCGCAAAGTGCTGCCCGAGTTCGGCTGCCGCAGCCGCCGCTAGCGACGAAGATGCGTCCGGCGATCGTCGGGCCAAATCGCCGATGGCGGCCGGCGATCATCTGCCGCTGGAGGCTCTGGACAGTCGGCTGAAGGTGTCACACGCGTCTCTGTACTCTCGCGGCGACTGCATCGTGCCGCTGCACCATTGTCACGTGAGTTCGCCCCTGGAGACTGGGAATGGACCAAATATTTCAGGTGCTACCAGAATCAGTTGCGTCACGAGTGATAGATAAAGCTAGCTTTAGAGAGAGCGTGTGTGTCATCACGATGAGGCTGAGATCCCGCAAATCTCAGAATTATAGCCATCAAAGGAAGATTTGAGGATGAAAGATAATTAACTGATAGCGCTATGTGTGCATGCATCCCTCCGGCAGCCCCTCTGGGAGGCGCCGGTGTTAATCCCTTTTTCAACTTTTAATCCGGGTCGGTGGCGCCATCAAAAATTCAACCTGACCTGGGGGCAACCCGACCAGGCCGATTGTTTTTGTTGAAATGCAACCAAGTGAAAGCCTGAGCGACTCCCTGCCCCGACCTCCCTGTACCCTGGGGGACTTTGCTGAGGCTGAAAGCTTCATCTCTTAACCCGCACCTTGGATATGCTTTTCTCAGCCAAACCTGTGAGCTCCGAGCCTGCTACTTGTGCTGCCCGCGGCCTTGTCTGTCTGTGTCTGTCTGTCTCTGTCTGTCTCTGTCTCTGTCTCCTCTCTGTCTCTGTCTCTGTCTCTGTCTGTCTCTGCCTCTGTCTCTGTCTGTCTCTATCTCTGTCTCTGTCTCTTTCTCTGTCTCTGTCTCTTTCTCTGTCTGTCTCTGTCTCTGTCTGTCTCTGTCTGTCTCTGTCTGTCTCTGTCTGTCTCTGTCTGTCTCTGTCTGTCTCTGTCTGTCTCTGTCTGTCTCTGTCTCTGTCTGTCTCTGTCTGTCTCTATCTCTGTCTGTCTCTTTCTCTGTATGTCTCTGCCTGTCTCTGTCTCTGTCTGTCTCTTTCTCTGTCTGTCTCTGTCTGTCTCTGTCTCTGTCTCTTTCTCTGTCTCTGTCTCTTTCTCTGTCTGTCTCTGTCTCCGTCTCCCTCTCTGTCTCTGTCTCTGTCTCTGTCTCTGTCTGTCTCTGTCTCTTTCTCTGTCTGTCTCTGTATGTCTCTGTCTCTGTCTCTGTCTCTGTCTCTGTCTCTGTATGTCTCTGTCTCTGTCTCTGTCTCTGTCTCTGTCTGTCTCTGTCTGTCTCTGTCTCTTTCTCTGTCTGTCTCTGTCTGTCTTTGTCTATCTCTGTCTCTGTCTCCGTCTCTTTCTCTGTCTGTCTCTGTCTGTCTCTGTCTCTTTCTCTGTCTGTCTCTGTCTCTGTCTCTGTCTCTATCTCTGTCTCTGTCTCTGTCTCTGTCTCCTTGTCTCTGTGTCCCGTCTGTCAGTCTATTTGTCCGTCTGTCAGTCCGTGTCTCTTTGCTCTTCGTCTCGTCTTCCTTGCCCAGTTACTTGTATCTGGGCCAGAGTTTCAGTTTCAGATTTCCGCCGCTGTCCCTTTGTCCGCAATGTCAAGCCGCATGGTTACTGGATTAAATTTTCAGCTACACAACTAACAGTTTACATGGATCTACCAATGCACCCCATGAGATTTCAGCTGCAGCAGCAACTTTCGCTCACTGGACACTACTCAAATATTGACTCCAGTTTTAAATAGCGGTACTCTCAGAAAATCAAAACTGAGCTTTTGAGCTGAGCAATTCAGAAAATCTGAATCTTCAATTTAATGGAAATGAAACAAAAGATTTGGCATGGAACGAAAAATTCTCATCACTATTGATTTATCAGTTAAGCCCTCACTTCACACCTGTCCATCTGCCGTAGATAACCAGCCTTCTTATCTAGCTCGCCTGACTTGGCAGCCCGACTGCTCACTGCCTGTTCTCCCATGGTCTCACACACTGCTCATCGCTTCCATTTCCCAACAGAACTCAGAGAAAATCCCATCTCACAATTTTCTGTTTCGCTGAGCTTTCCAGGCTAGCCCACCCCCCTCCGCCAGTCAATTGACGCGAACTAAGGCCCACCTCAACACCTCACCTACGACTATTGTGATTACTTTCTTAAGCAGGTAGCAACAATTGCTTCTCAACTGTGCCTCAGCCCACCCAACACATGCTGTAGGTGATTCTAACAGTTCACATCATTAGAGAGCACAGCTGTAGGTCTGAACTGGCAATGCCTCGGTGAGTTCTCGGCTTGGGGAACAATAATTCTAGACCTTGACTCAACCTCGATGGCCTCCAGCAACTCATCAAGCAAATGAGTCCTCACACTAGATAACATCTGGGAAGTCTGTGGGTCTCTCTCCCCTGTCTCCCCTTCCTCTCTCCCCTGTCTCCCCTTCCTCTCTCCCATGTCTCCTCTTCCTCTCTCCCATGTCTCCCCTTCCTCTCTCCCCTGTCTCCCCTTCCTCTCTCCCTTGTCTCCCCTTCCTCTCTCCCATGTCTCCCCTTCCTCTCTCCCCTGTCTCCCCTTCCTCTCTCCCCTGTCTCCCCTTCCTCTCTCCCATGTCTCCTCTTCCTCTCTCCCCTGTCTCCCCTTCCTCTCTCCCCTGTCTCCCCTTCCTCTCTCCCCTGTCTCCCCTTCCTCTCTCCCCTGTCTCCCCTTCCTCTCTCCCATGTCTCCTCTTCCTCTCTCCCCTGTCTCCCCTTCCTCTCTCCCCTGTCTCCCCTTCCTCTCTCCCCTGTCTCCCCTTCCTCTCTCCCCTGTCTCCCCTTCCTCTCTCCCCTGTCTCCCCTTCCTCTCTCCCCTGTCTCCCCTTCCTCTCTCCCCTGTCTCCCCTTCCTCTCTCCCCTGTCTCCCCTTCCTCTCTCCCCTGTCTCCCCTTCCTCTCTCCCCTGTCTCCCCTTCCTCTCTCCCCTGTCTCCCCTTCCTCTCTCCCCTGTCTCCCCTTCCTCTCTCCCCTGTCTCCCCTTCCTTTCTCCCCTGTCTCCCCTTCCTCTCTCCCCTGTCTCCCCTTCCTCTCTCCCCTGTCTTCCCTTCCTCTCTCCCCTGTCTTCCCTGTCTCTCTCCCTGTCTCTCTCCCTGTCTCTCTAAGGTCTCTCTCCCTGTCTCTCTAAGGTCTCTCTCCCTGTCTCTCTCCCTGTCTCTCTCCCTGTCTCTCTCCGGTCTCTCTGGCTCATCGTGAAAAGCCAAAACCTTGGCCAGTTAATGCGGAGAGCAAGAAATTTTGTTTAGGCGAGAAATTTTCCCTGCAAAGACAGAGTTCGATAATCAAAAGACCAAAACCGAATTGAATCACAATGGAAGCGGTCGCAACCAAATGGGGTGGGGGCGCCCGGCAACGAGACAACTGGACGCGGCAATGGGTGGCTAATTTGAGGTTTGGTTCAGCAATCCAACCCCATTCGAATGGCCAGCCTATTGTTGTTGCCGCCCTGACCATTGTGATGAATGTCGGCGCTGTTGCAACGTCCCGTTGCAGTGCGCATCAAGTGTTTGAAGAAATAATAACAAGGCTAATAATGATTATAATAATGATCACAGCCTGGCCTGCAACACTATTACACCTGGCATAAATTGCAGCACAATGGAATTCGATAGGAATGCGAGTCGGAGAGCGGTAGCTTGACGAATTTCACGCTCAGCTGGGACTTGGGAGTGAGTCATCTGGTCCCATTGTTCTCAATTTGTGTATTGGTTTATTTCGCATAAGAATCGGTTGTTATAAAAGTTTAAAATTATTATCTTTAGACTCTCCTCTCTCCTCTCTCCTTTCTCCCTTCTCTCTCATTTCTTTCTCACCTTTATTCCTTCTCCTCTCTCCCCTCTGCCATCTCCTCTCTCCTCTCTGCCATCTTCTCTCTCCTCTCTGCCATCTCCTCTCTCCCCTCTGCCATCTCCTCTCTCCTCTCTGCCATCTCCTCTCTCCTCTCTGCCATCTCCTCTCTCCTCTCTGCCATCTCCTCTCTCCTCTCTGCCATCTCCTCTCTCCCCTCTGCCATCTCCTCTCTCCTCTCTGCCATCTCCTCTCTCCTCTCTGCCATCTCCTCTCTCCTCTCTGCCATCTCCTCTCTCCTCTCTGCCATCTCCTCTCTCCCCTCCAATTGAGAAACCGCCTACCCATGTGCTAGCTGATGAAGCCACTAGCTTTGACAATTTCCAAGAGAAACGGATGGTGGCGCGGTGTGACCAAATAAATAAAACATAGTCACACAGTCCATCCATCCTATCTTCTTTACATTATTCTGGCGACAAAAAGTAAAAACCTGCGTATTTTTTTAATTCATCGACGCACTGTGCGTTTCTGAAATTCTCAAAAACCACACTAACACAGAAACACAAACTCACTCACACACACACACACCACTTCTGCCTTGAGTCGCAGCTCTTCTGGTGAGAGTGGCGCGGGGAATTGTCTCTCTCTCTCGGATGAGGCCTTATTGGATCGGAGCCGGGGCAGGTGATGCAAAAATGGGCTGAATTGACAGACGGGAGCCAAGAATGACTGACAGGTCCAGGCGTGAGAGCTTAGGGAAATTGGAGGCCTAAATGTGTCTCTCCCCATTTCATTCTCCTCAATCTATATATTTTCGATCTCTCTAATCATTTTTATTGAATTTTTGCACTCAATAAAACTGCCTTCCGGCGCGATGAGTTTCTGATGAGCAGTGCTCAAACGGCTTGTCAGCCGCGTTGATCAGTCTGAGCACAATTCCAATGAGCAGACAGGGAAAGCTGTCAAACATGCCATCTGCCATTCTGGAAAATGCTGCACCTCAACTATTGATCAATCCAGTTCTCAGTCTGATCAATCCAGTTCTCAGTCTGATCAATCCAGTTCTCAGTCTGATCAATCCAGTTCTCAGTCTGATCAATCCAGTTCTCAGTCTGATCAATCCAGTTCTCAGTCTGATCAATCCGATTCTCAGTCTGATCAATCCAGTTCTCAGTCTGATCAATCCAGTTCTCAGTCTGATCAATCCAGTTCTCAGTCTGATCAATCCGATTCTCAGTCTGATCAATCCAGTTCTCAGTCTGATCAATCCAGTTCTCAGTCTGATCAATCCAGTTCTCAGTCTGATCAATCCAGTTCTCAGTCTGATCAATCCAGTTCTCAGTCTGATCAATCCAGTTCTCAGTCTGATCAATCCAGTTCTCAGTCTGATCAATCCAGTTCTCAGTCTGATCAATCCAGTTCTCAGTCTGATCAATCCAGTTCTCAGTCTGATCAATCCGATTCTCAGTCTGATCAATCCAGTTCTCAGTCTGATCAATCCAGTTCTCAGTCTGATCAATCCAGTTCTCAGTCTGATCAATCCAGTTCTCAGTCTGATCAATCCAGTTCTCAGTCTGATCAATCCGATTCTCAGTCTGATCAATCCAGTTCTCAGTCTGATCAATCCAGTTCTCAGTCTGATCAATCCGATTCTCAGTCTGATCAATCCAGTTCTCAGTCTGATCAATCCAGTTCTCAGTCTGATCAATCCAGTTCTCAGTCTGATCAATCTAGTTCTCAGTCTGATCAATCCAGTTCTCAGTCTGATCAATCTGATTCTCAGTCTGATCAATCCAGTTCTCAGTCTGATCAATCCAGTTCTCAGTCTGATCAATCCAGTTCTCAGTCTGATCAATCCAGTTCTCAGTCTGATCAATCCAGTTCTCAGTCTGATCAATCCAGTTCTCAGTCTGATCAATCCAGTTCTCAGTCTGATCAATCCAGTTCTCAGTCTTATCTCTCATTCTTATCAATACCTCTCGTACCAAGTCTCAAGTGTTTTTTCAGGAAGCCACAAGTGTTTTTTAGTGAAAATCGGACGCTGAAAATGTGTAAGGCCATAAAAGTGCTTAAAATAACTGCTGCTGCTGCTGCTGCTGCTGTCCATCTTGAATATCTGAATCTGTATCTTCAACAACCGACATTTGGCGCATTGTTCCCAGTAAGATCCTGACAAAGATGCTAATCATCTATTTTTAGACTTTTCTCTGCCAGTTTAACTTTCCGACCTTCAGTTTTCTGGCAAAATCTGTCCACTTAGGCCAGGAAAACAAAGACTTTCCAAGAAAATCTGGTCACCGCAGTCCGAAGTTTTCTTTTGTAAAGCGTTAATGCATAAGTAACGAATAAGTAACGAAATTTAAGAAACAATCCTAACGAATTTGGCGTCTAAAAAGGTCACGAACTGAATGGTTTTCGCTTTTTTCTAGTCTTTATTTTTTATCTTTCTCTCGCAGAACTGAGCTGAACTGAGCTGAACTGAGCTGAATTGAGCACGATGACGTGACCTGCGGGATGTCCCGAGAGTAGCCGCTGAGAGCAGGAGGGGGAGAATGAGTAGCTGGTGTGAGTAGGTGCGTGCGAGTCGTAGTCTTTAAGTGGCTTCATTGTGCCTTGGTACATACGAGTTAGGCTCATCCGCTCATCCCGCCCGTTATCCTTACCTTGGCGTGCGGGCACATATTTCATTAAGCTTTGAGCTGATTTGTTTGCTAATACACATACTCACACATTGATATGGATACTCGTTAACAAATGACACGTGAGGTTTAACTAGGCCCTATTTCGCTACAGCTTCGCTAGAGCTTGCGTGAGTTGCCGCATCAGGACTCAAAAACAGGATGCTGAGAGGCATCTTGAGCTCTCTTTGCTCTCTTTTCTCAAATCTTAATCCGCCTTTGTGCTCCAGTGACTTTCCTTTCAAAGGAGACAAAATTTTGTATCGAAATGTCGAACATTTTGCCGCAATTTCTTCCAATTTAGAAATGTATCATTGTGAACACGGCTTTAATGCACCCATTCCGATTTCTTGCGATGAAAAACAGTCCGGAAATTGGCTGCTTAGTGGTCATCTATGACCTTGTCTAATGTTCATCTATGACCTTGTCTAATCTTCATCTATGACCTTGTCTAATCTTCATCTATGACCTTGTCTAATCATCATCTATGACCGTGTCTAATCTTCATCTATGACCTTGTCTAATCTTCATCTATGACCTTGTCTAATCTCCATGTATGACCTTTTCTAATCTTCATCTATGACCTTGTCTAATCTCCATCTATGACCTTGTCTAATCTTCATCTATGACCTTGTCTAATCTTCATCTATGACCTTGTCTAATCTCCATCTATGACCTTGTCTAATCTTCATCTATGACCTTGTCTAATCATCATCTATGACCTTGTCTAATCTCCATGTATGACCTTTTCTAATCTTCATCTATGACCTTGTCTAATCTCCATCTATGACCTTGTCTAATCATCATCTATGACCTTGTCTAATCTCCATCTATGACCTTGTCTAATCTTCATCTATGACCTTGTCTAATCTCCATCTATGACCTTGTCTAATCTTCATCTATGACCTTGTCTAATCTTCATCTATGACCTTGTCTAATCTTCATCTATGACCTTGTCTAATCTTCATCTATGACCTTGTCTAATCTTCATCTATGACCTTGTCTAATCTTCATCTATGACCTTGTCTAATCTCCATCTATGACCTTGTCTAATCTTCATCTATGACCTTGTCTAATCATCATCTATGACCTTGTCTAATCTCCATGTATGACCTTTTCTAATCTTCATCTATGACCTTGTCTAATCTCCATCTATGACCTTGTCTAATCATCATCTATGACCTTGTCTAATCTCCATCTATGACCTTGTCTAATCTTCATCTATGACCTTGTCTAATCTCCATCTATGACCTTGTCTAATCTTCATCTATGACCTTGTCTAATCTTCATCTATGACCTTGTCTAATCTTCATCTATGACCTTGTCTAATCTTCATCTATGACCTTGTCTAATCTTCATCTATGACCTTGTCTAATCTTCATCTATGACCTTGTCTAATCTTCATCTATGACCTTGTCTAATAATCATCTATGACCTTGTCTAATCATCATCTATGACGGTCTATTCTTTATCAATGACCGTATCTATGACCGTGTCTAATCTCCATCTATGACCGTGTCTAATCTTTATCTATGACCGTGTCTAATCATTATCTATGACGGTCTATTCTTTATCAATGACCGTATCTATGACCGTGTCTAATCTCCATCTATGACCGTGTCTAATCTTCATCTATGACCTTGTCTAATAATCATCTATGACCTTGTCTAATCTTCATCTATGACCTTGTCTAATCTTCATCTATGACCTTGTCTAATAATCATCTATGACCTTGTCTAATCATCATCTATGACGGTCTATTCTTTATCAATGACCGTATCTATGACCGTGTCTAATCTTCATCTATGACCGTGTCTAATCTTTATCTATGACCGTGTCTAATCATTATCTATGACGGTCTATTCTTTATCAATGACCGTATCTATGACCGTGTCTAATCTCCATCTATGACCGTGTCTAATCTTTATCTATGACCGTGTCTAATCATTATCTATGACGGTCTATTCTTTATCAATGACCGTATCTATGACCGTGTCTAATCTCCATCTATGACCGCGTCTAATCATTATCTATGACGGTCTATTCTTTATCAATGACCGTATCTATGACCGTGTCTAATCTCCATCTATGACCGTATCTAATCTTCATCTATGACCTTGTCTAATAATCATCTATGACCTTGTCTAATCTTCATCTATGACCTTGTCTAATCTTCATCTATGACCTTGTCTAATAATCATCTATGACCTTGTCTAATCATCATCTATGACGGTCTATTCTTTATCAATGACCGTATCTATGACCTTGTCTAATCTTCATCTATGACCGTGTCTAATCTTTATCTATGACCGTGTCTAATCATTATCTATGACGGTCTATTCTTTATCAATGACCGTATCTATGACCGTGTCTAATCTCCATCTATGACCGCGTCTAATCATTATCTATGACGGTCTATTCTTTATCAATGGCCGTATCTATGACCGTGTCTAATCTCCATCTATGACCATGTCTAATCTCCATCTATGACCGTGTCTTCTTCAATAATCTTCATCAATGACTGCCTGTAATGTAAATATATGACCGTGTTTAACATTAATGTATGATTGTTTTTAATTTGACTTTACACTCGCTCTAGTGTCAATTTTCTGAAGTTATAGTCTATTTCAGTGTTTAAAATGTGATTACGCAACTTTTTATTACTATACTGAATTAAAAAAGCAAATTAATGCGACACCTGTCCGTCTTTCCTTAGCATTTCTAGCCGCTAGAACAGTTTTTTGAGGCTACTATTAGTTGTTCTGACTCTGATTATGCAATACAACAGTGTTTAAAGGTTCAGACAAGCTTGATTTGCGCAAAACAAATTACTTAATGGCTCTCTCTGCGATGGACAAAATGGGTCTCATTTAAGAGGTGGGTGAATGAAGCAATTCAGAGTTCAATTTCTTGCTAAAGGACACAGACTGTTTCAGTGGAGTCGGGAATCGAACCCACGACCTTCAGGTCGTGTCACGAGTTTACCAGTTTAATTACCCAGATTTGCCTTCACCGCTGGCTTCAAATCTTTTCGATTCCTGCAGCTGCACGACTACGACGCTGGCCTGCCGGTGCTGGCTGCGGGTCCGGGCACTTCCCGGCTTGCCGGCGCGCATCGCGGCGAGGTCAGCGGACAGTCCTCGGAGTCGGACAGCGGCCGTGGCACCTGCTTCATTGACGACGATCCGTTTCGGGAGCACGGTGAGTTTTGTTCGTAATTTGCATTCAACTATATGTAGACCCAACTTTGTGCATATCCAGCTATATGTACATCCAGCTATATGTACATCCAGCTATATGTACATCCAGCTATATGTACATCCAGCTATATGTACATCCAGCTATATGTACATCCAGCTATATGTACATCCAGCTATATGTACATCCAACTATATGTACATCCAGCTATATGTACATAAAACAAAATGTAGATTCAGTATATGTACATGCAAAAAATGTACATTCTACAATACAAGTATGTACATAAGCTATATGTTCATCTAATTATATGTACACACCGAATCATATTGCTACCGTAGCTAATGGTGGTACCCAATGAACAGTTGGATAAACCGAAGCACTGGGGAACTAAGTGTCTTGGTTAATGACACAATTATTTGCTTTTTTTCTGAGATTCCTCTCGGCCACAAAATATTTCTGAATTTCGCTCACATGCAGAAAGGAAGTTTCTGTAGACCAAGCTAAAGTACTTTTGGAGTTGTCTCTTACATAGGAAAATTAGTCAAATCAGGCAAATTTCGATGAATCTGCAGTTGCAATGTCAAGTGGAATATTACCTATCGGATAAGGTCGACCGCAATGTCCCTGCTGCTCCCCTGTCATTTTCGCTTCGGCCACCGAAGATGTCCAGATCCCAGTCTGTCGTGGTGGGGGGAGCAGGGGACACTGATAAGGGATCGAAAACTCGATAGGAGAATCTGCCAGGCTTTCCCGAAATCTGCACACAAACTTGCAACTTTGGGGAGATTTTTTGGGATCCGAGCCTCATTGGGATAAGAGGATAAATGCGCTATCGCCATCCTTACATCCAATTTTCCCCACTGAGTTTCCAGCAGGTTTCTCACTTTCCGTCTCAGAGCTTGTTTGTCCACCTGGCCGAGTGCAAGTGCTGGGAAATTTTTGTCTTCCTAGATGGGGAACTTGAAATGCAACAACTTTATCCCCCGACGCTTTGGGATAAATAGTTAGGGAGGGTTGGGAGCGGACGGGGAAATTATGCCCAATGGTAATCTGACACCGATGGGAGATTCTGCGGATGAGGGAATCGACGAAAATAAAGCTGGAGAGGATCTGGGGGGAGATGAAATTTCCGGATCCACTTTGGGGAAGAGACTCAGACAGGGACGGCTGTGAGATGATGGGAAGACAGTTTTGAAATGCCAGACAAATCCTACCTGCACGAGGCCGACAGGCAGACAAATAGAAGAGAGCAATGGGGTTTGTTTGACTGCGCAGGAACTGCGTGGGATATTGAATTTCTGCTTTGGGCCCCACAAACTGGAATTGTACAATTATTCATTCTCTTTTGAGTGGCAATAAAATGCTCCAGAATGTTTGCTTTCTCAAAAGCTTTTTCGACAGAAAATTTAAGTTTTGTTCCAAGACTTGTAAGATAAATTTAGTAAAAAAATTGCGAAAAAAATTTAGGTTTCTTGGAAATCAGTTTTTTTGCCGAAACTTATAACTTACGCCGAGATTTCAGCTGTTTCAGAGAAAACTATTTTTTGAGAAAAACTAAATCCTAAGAATTTTTACACGATTCTGGAAATGCAATGCTTCTTGAAAATAAAAGATTTTCGAAAATGCCCTTTGCTTTGGGCTGTGAAATTTTATGACACAGAGTTGACACGCGGGCATCCCTGATTCATCTTTTAATTCACTTGCCTCAAAAAGTGTAATAAGTTTCCAAAACTTCCGGAAAACAATAGCTTTTATCATAATCTGAATATCACGCGATGGCGCTGTGGTCACCGCGCCGACCGCCCGTGGTTCTGACTCATCAACAGCGAATTAAGCCTCATCAAGGCGGTGCAGCCTGTCAGTCACCAGCGGTCAGCGGCCTGATTGACTCTGACACTCCCGGAGAGCTTTCAAGAGGCCGAAGTGGCCGGCCACAATGCAAGTTGCTGCTAGTAACAGCCTAGCAACAGTGTAAAATACTGACATTGTGAATGATTTTCTTGTTCCGAATCAATTCGCGGGTCAATGAGCAATTAAACCCGAATGCATCAAGTCAGGGATTTGGCAGGTGATTTTTTACCTGGAATAAATTATTGTCTTCTCGCTATAGAATTCTCCCCTAACCAGCGCTAATCGCCTCCCAATTTTAACGAGAGCTCCCAATCTCCCATTCTAATCCCATTTTCCAAAATAATATCCCACTATTCCTTTCTCATCTCATCTCCCATCCTTATCCCACCACTACCATCCTTATGCCTTTGCTCCCATCCTTTTCCCACTGCTCCAATCCTTATCCCACTGCTCCCATCATTATCCCACAGTTCCTATCATTATCCCACTGCTCCCATCATTATCCCACTGCTCCCATCCTTATCCCACAGTTCCTATCATTATCCCACTGCTCCCATCATTATCCCACTGCTCCCATCATTATCCCACTGCTCCCATCCTTATCCCACTGCTCCTATCATTATCCCACTGCTCCCATCATTATCCCACAGTTCCTATCATTATCCCACTGCTCCCATCCTTATCCCACTGCTCCCATCATTATCCCACTGCTCCCATCCTTATCCCACTGCTCCTATCATTATCCCACTGCTCCCATCATTATCTCACTGCTCCCATCCTTATCCCACTGCTCCCATCATTATCCCACAGTTCCTATCATTATCCCACTGCTCCCATCATTATCCCACTGCTCCCATCCTTATCGCACTGCTCCCATCATTATTCCACAGTTCCCATCCTTATCCCACTGCTCCCATCTACCCATCCTGTCCTCCCCATCTCACCTCAATCAATCTCTTCTCCCTTCCTAGTGCGCATAATTTTCCACAATCGGCTCTTCCCCATTCTTCTCACATCCCCTTTTACGAATTCCCGCCTTAACTGCTTCCAACTGACCGCACCCGAATTCCCACTGCTCAATCTTATTGACTCCCCCGCAGCCCTCGCCCAGACTTGGACATTTCCGGAGTCGCCGGTCGACTGAAAATGGCCGTGGCAATTTATCAGTCCCCTGATTTCATTAACCGGGAGCGCAACCGTAGATTGGTGCGAAATACCGATCGTTACGTAATGGGAATATTTGCGAACAGTTTTTGTCCATCTGGTAGCGATAAAACAAAAAAGCCTTGTGTTGAATCTGCCCTGTATCAAGCAGGACCATCTTGTCTGTCCCATAAAGCGATCTTCTTACGCAAAGAATTTTTTAAACAACCTTTTCCTTACGTTCAAACAGACAGTTCACATGCGATTATGATCAAACTGTATACATCCCCTACCTATTTTTCTCCCTAACCTTCTCTTATCCTCAACCTATTACTCTGCAAAATCTACTTCTCTCCACAACCTACTTCTCTCCACAACCTATTTCTCTCCCCAACCTACTTCTCTCCCCAACCTACTTCTCTCCCCAACCTACTTCTCTCCTCAACATACTTCTCTCCCCAACCTACTTCTCTCCCCAACCTACTTCTCTCCCCAACCTACTTCTCTCGCCAACCTACTTCTCTCCTCAACATACTTCTCTCCTCAACCTACTTCTCTCCCCAACCTACTTCTCTTCACAGCCTACTTCTCTCCCCAACCTACTTCTCTCCTCAACCTACTTCTCTTCTCAACATACTTCTCTCCTCAACCTATTTCTCTCCCCAACCTACTTCTCTCCTCAACCTACTTCTCTCCACAGCCTACTTCTCTCCCCAACCTACTTCTCTCCTCAACCTACTTCTCTTCACAGCCTACTTCTCTCCACAACCTACTTCTCTCCTCAACCTACTTCTCTCCTCAACCTACTTCTCTCCTCAACCTACTTCTCTCCACAGCCTACTTCTCTCCACAGCCTACTTCTCTCCACAACCTACTTCTCTCCACAGCCTACTTCTCTCCTCAACCTACTTCTCTCCCCAACCTACTTCTCTCCTCAACCTACTTCTCTCCACAACCTACTTCTCTCCACAGCCTACTTCTCTCCACAGCCTACTTCTCTCCACAGCCTACTTCTCTCCTCAACATACTTCTCTCCTCAACCTACTTCTCTCCCCAACCTACTTCTCTTCACAGCCTACTTCTTTCCCCAACCTACTTCTCTCCTCAACCTACTTCTCTCCCCAACCTACTTCTCTCCTCAACCTATTTCTCTTCTCAACATACTTCTCTCCTCAACCTACTTCTCTCCCCAACCTACTTCTCTCCTCAACCTACTTCTCTCCACAGCCTACTTCTCTCCCCAACCTACTTCTCTCCTCAACCTACTTCTCTTCACAGCCTACTTCTCTCCACAGCCTACTTCTCTCCACAACCTACTTCTCTCCACAACCTACTTCTCTCCTCAACCTACTTCTCTCCTCAACCTACTTCTCTCCTCAACCTACTTCTCTCCACAGCCTACTTCTCTCCTCAACCTACTTCTCTCCTCAACCTACTTCTCTTCACAGCCTACTTCTCTCCACAGCCTACTTCTCTCCACAACCTACTTCTCTCCACAACCTACTTCTCTCCTCAACCTACTTCTCTCCTCAACCTACTTCTCTCCTCAACCTACTTCTCTCCACAGCCTACTTCTCTCCACAACCTACTTCTCTCCACAACCTACTTCTCTCCTCAACCTACTTCTCTCCTCAACCTACTTCTCTCCTCAACCTACTTCTCTCCACAGCCTACTTCTCTCCTCAACCTACTTCTCTCCTCAACCTACTTCTCTCCTCAACCTACTACTCTCTTCAAGCTACTTCTCTCCACAACCAAGTTATCCCAAGCCTACCATTGTCTCGCTTCCATAAGCCCTTCATCTTCTGACCGGCCTGCTGAACACACACATGTGGACGTACTGGGGCGCCCACATGCCCTAATGAACGACCCATTTGGGAAAGTGTGAAGTGTAAATAAAAATAGGAACCCGATTATAGACAGGGCGTGGGTGTGAGTGTGTGTGAGTGTGTGTAAAAACCACGGGGGTCAGCTGAGTGGGAACTGGGATCATTTTGATGACGCAATGGTTGTGTGCGTTAGGGCTTTATCGCCACTGCATCAGTGAGAAAGATTGACAGCAGCTGATGCCCTTCCTACTTGCGAATTTTACCTGGGAATACCTAGACCTACCCTGTCAACTTTGATTTCCCATCTCATGAAATAATTTATCCCATTCACTGTCTCAGCTGTAGTCGGTACCTCAATCCGGATCAGGATAACAGGAAACAAAAATATCAGTGATTAAGCCAAACTGATAATTTTTTCCAATTTGTAAAAAACAAAAGCTTGCCCGCTTTGTGGGACAGCTTTGCTTCAGTATCGCGTGAGGTGACACGTAGATAGCTAACTATGCATACGTACCTTCTTGGGTTCTGCCTTCATTCAAATCACTTGAGAACTAAATATCTAATCCCAACAGACTCAATATCTAATCCCAACAGACTCAATATCTAATCCCAACAGACTCAATATCTAATCCCAACAGACTCAATATCTAATCCCAACAGACTCAATATCTAATCCCAACAGACTCAATATCTAATCCCAACAGACTCAATATCTAATCCCAACAGACTCAATATCTAATCCCAACAGACCCAACAGACTATCGTATTCTAATAGACTCAATCTGAAATCGATATCACTAGAAAAATAACAACATCAAGATAAAAATCTTACCAAACTAATATTGACTTATTTCAAAAGAGGAAGTCCTGCCCGTAGAGTTCTCTCCCAACAAAACGCAGCTGACACTGGGCCTAATCCGGAGCAGATTAATGACCGAGGCCTCGGCCAGCCGTTCACGACACCCGTGAGAGATTGCCAGCATGAATAATTGAATACGCGCGGACACTGATTTTAACTAGCTCGGATAAGAATAATAAAAAATGATCCCTGAGCCTCTGAGATGGCCAAATTAGCCCCTAAGGGGTGATGAAACAGTCATCGGCTACTGACAAAAAACAGTTGAGCAATTCCTTAAACATCCGGTAGGTGGGGGCATAAAATCCTCGTGTTGATAAAAAAGAAATCCCCACATATTCTAAGAATAAAAATGCCAGACGGACAGCGTCTTTGGGATTTGGGATCGTACACTTCCCCGCACACAAGCCCCGAGCTCCTACCGGCCTTCTAACCGCATCGATTCGCATGATGCTAGTTTTTTCGAGAATATTATTCGATTTTGTCCTTCCGTTATCTCCGATCACATCCCCCAGCCGTCCTTCCTATTTTTTTCTGTCGCTCTTTTAAGCTACAATTTCCCTGCGGTTCGAGTCCTAGCTCCTTCTTCAAAGAGATGGGAAATTATCGGGCCCGGTCGATTAATCTAACTCATCTCACTTTTTATTGGCTTATGGGAGACCTGACTTGTAACTTGAGTACTGCGCCCCCCCCCGGTGTCCTCTGAGTGGCCTCTACTGTGAAAGCAGATATAACTAGGCAAGTGACGGAGAACACGGCGGCCATGTTGACCTCAAAGTAAAATTGTGAATATTCACCGTTTTACTTACCGAAATATCTGCGACTTTGAGACTCAAAACTCCGAATCTTCGAAACTCCGAATCTTCCAAACTACACCGAATCTTCGAAACTCCGAATCTTCCAAACTACACCGAATCTTCGAAACTCCGAATCTTCCAAACTACACCGAATCTTCGAAACTCCGAATCTTCCAAACTACACCGAATCTTCGAAACTCCGAATCTTCCAAACTACACCGAATCTTCAAAACTCCGAATCTTCAAAACTACACCGAATCTTCAAAACTCCGAATCTTCCAAACTACACCGAATCTTCGAAACTCCGAATCTTCCAAACTACACCGAATCTTCGAAACTCCGAATCTTCCAAACTACACCGAATCTTCGAAACTCCGAATCTTCCAAACTACACCGAATCTTCAAAACTCCGAATCTTCAAAACTCCGAATCTTCAAACCTTCAAAACTCCAAATCTTCAAATCTTCAAAACTCCGAATCTTCGAAACTCCGAATCTTCCAAACTACACCGAATCTTCGAAACTCCGAATCTTCCAAACTACACCGAATCTTCGAAACTCCGAATCTTCCAAACTACACCGAATCTTCGAAACTCCGAATCTTCCAAACTACACCGAATCTTCGAAACTCCGAATCTTCCAAACTACACCGAATCTTCAAAACTCCGAATCTTCAAAACTACACCGAATCTTCAAAACTCCGAATCTTCCAAACTACACCGAATCTTCGAAACTCCGAATCTTCCAAACTACACCGAATCTTCGAAACTCCGAATCTTCCAAACTACACCGAATCTTCGAAACTCCGAATCTTCCAAACTACACCGAATCTTCAAAACTCCGAATCTTCAAAACTCCGAATCTTCAAACCTTCAAAACTCCAAATCTTCAAATCTTCAAAACTCCGAATCTTCAAAACTCCGAATCTTCGAAACTCCGAATCTTCGAAACTCCAAATCTTCAAAACTCCAAATCTTCAAAACTCCGAATCTTCGAAACTCCGAATCTTCAAAACTCCGAATCTTCGAAACTCCAAATCTTCAAAACTCCGAATCTTCAAAACTCCGAATCTTCGAAACTCCGAATCTTCAAAACTCCAAATCTTCAAAACTCGGAATCTTCAAACTAAAAAATGATTTCTTGAAATGCAAACTCAGAAACAGAAAAGGGGAAATTTGAAAACACCTTCCAAACTGGAAAGTGTATTTTTCGTTGCAGTCGGAAACAAAACAGACAATCATAATTTATTGCCAGCACAAGGCACAGAAAACGAAGTCATTGAAACAATGTCAGCAGCTTGTAGCAATTCTCTTATTGATAGGGTAGCCGAGATCTTAGAAAAAAGTATCCCCTTTTCTGGGAATGGAATGGACGAAAGAGAGACAGGACGGAGGGCTTCTCGTTTGCCTCTAAAAGAAGACTTGCAATTTCAAGTGGCGGTCGGTATAAAAAGTTGTCGCTTCAGGAACTGAAAGCCGAACTTGGCCAATGCAGAGAGGCTGCGATGTTTGAAAATGTATCAATGTGAGCTAGTTTTCATACAACACGGGGAGTTGCTGCTGAATTTCCAGCCTTTTTGAAGAATTTGTCAAGTGGCCTGACACTACAGTTCTGCTTGGCGCTGCAGTTTGTGTTTTTCGTCCATATTTTTTGTTTTTTTTGTCGTAAAAAACTGAAATTCATCCAATTTATTTCCTGGGTCTCGTTGAGTTGTCTATTTTATCCTTAGTGCTACTTCTAATGCTCTCCAAAGTAACCCTGGTGGTTCTGTACAATTTGTATTGAAGCTTTTTTCTCGGTCGAACAAACTTAACACTTAAGTCTGTCTACCAACTCCATATACAGCTGCTAATTAATCTCTCTACCATTGTCTCTCAACCTGTCAATCTATCTCAACCTGTCAATCTATCTCAACCTGTCAATCTATCTCAACCTGTCAATCTATCTCAACCTGCCAATCTATCTCAACCTGTCAATCTATCTCAACCTGCCAATCTATCTCAACCTGCCAATCTATCTCAACCTGCCAATCTATCTCAACCTGTCAATCTATCTCAACTTGCCAATCTATCTCAACCTGTCAATCTATCTCAACCTGTCAATCTATCTCAACCTGTCAATCTATCTCAACCTGCCAATCTATCTCAACCTGCCAATCTATCTCAACCTGTCAATCTATCTCAACCTGCCAATCTATCTCAACCTGTCAATCTATCTCAACCTGTCAATCTATCTCAACCTGTCAATCTATCTCAACCTGTCAATCTATCTCAACCTGTCAATCTATCTCAACCTGTCAATCTATCTCAACCTGTCAATCTATCTCAACCTGTCAATCTATCTCAACATGTCAATTTCTCTCTCAATATATCTCTACCTGTCAATCTATCTCAACCTGTCAATCTATCTCAACCTGTCAATCTATCTCAACCTGTCAATCTATCTCAACCTGTCAATCTATCTCAACATGTCAATTTCTCTCTCAATATATCTCTACCTGTCAATCTATCTCAACCTGTCAATCTATCTCAACATGTCAATTTCTCTCTCAATATATCTCTACCTGTCAATCTATCTCAACCTGTCAATCTATCTCAACATGTCAATTTCTCTCTCAATATATCTCTACCTGTCAATCTATCTCAACCTGTCAATCTATCTCAACCTGTCAATCTATCTCAACCTGTCAATCTATCTCAACCTGTCAATCTATCTCAACCTGTCAATCTATCTCAACCTGTCAATCTATCTCAACCTGTCAATCTATCTCAACCTGTCAATCTATCTCAACCTGTCAATCTATCTCAACATGTCAATTTCTCTCTCAATATATCTCTACCTGTCAATCTATCTCAACCTGTCAATCTATCTCAACATGTCAATTTCTCTCTCAATATATCTCTACCTGTCAATCTATCTCAACCTGTCAATCTATCTCAACTTGCCAATCTATCTCAACCTGTCAATCTATCTCAACCTGTCAATCTATCTCAACCTGTCAATCTATCTCAACCTGTCAATCTATCTCAACCTGTCAATCTATCTCAACCTGTCAATCTATCTCAACCTGTCAATCTATCTCAACCTGTCAATCTATCTCAACCTGTCAATCTATCTCAACCTGCCAATCTATCTCAACCTGTCAATTTTTCTCTCAATATATCTCTACCTGTCCCGAATCCCAATCCCGAACCCGCAGCCCTGGGCTCCCTGACCGTCTGCGGTCCCAGAGGCGGTCTATCGACCTTCACGCTCGACAAGTCGAAGCATGAGCCCCCAGCCGCAGGCGGCGGAGCTGCCATGTCGACGCTGATGCGGACGCCGCCCAGGCTGACGAGAAACTTCGTCGGCAACGGTGGTGGTGGAGCCTCCGAGCATCTGCTGAATCCAAGCGGACATTATCCGACTTTGCAGCAGCAGCAGCAGCAGCAGCAGCAGCCCCCGTACCAGCAGAGGCTTTGCAGCGAGAGCCGCCTAGTCTAATCCCATTTCTTGGCATAATCCTGGATTTCTTCAAACTGATTCCTACTTTGTTGTGTATTAGTATCGTTTATAAAACAGTTTATCTTTGTTTCACTTTATAGTTCCTCTTATCGCTTATTAGTTTATGGCTTGTTTGAGCAAATGAAACAATAACACCACTCCACCGCCCCTGACAGATAAAATAATAGGCATAGAAATCAGAAGATAGGGCTTCGGGTGAATATAAAAAGTTTATTATATTTTTTCATTCTGCGATTTTTCCAAACCATTACATTTCTTTTTTGGCACATATTCTTATTGTCTAAAAAAGTACGCAAGATGCAAATTAATAATATGAATTGCATTTTTACTTAAATTTAACATAAGTTTAGACAGCCTAATTTTCAAGCCACTGCATATGCGTCAATTATTCTACTTACAGTAGAGGCAACGGGTTTTTGTTCTTAAATCTGCATGCTGCGTTTGTAAATATTCCAGTTTAAATTAAGATAAAATATTGCTTGTTCGCTTCACACACTACTCAACATGTACACTGTAACTCACGTAGCACATAGAATGCACATGTATGCGAAGTGCACTCCAGGCAGATAAACTGCAGTTTTATTGTACAACAGGCTTGGCCGCAGAATTCGCACAGATTATGCTTTCTGCTGAACTAGAAATTCTCTGCTTTTATAAGAAATCTGTGTTTGTTTCCACTTGCACTTTATTTGATAAGTTAATAAACACGGTGCATCGTTGTACGCTTTGATCTAATAGCTGTCAATGCTGCTTAAATGCGATTTATGGCGCTTCATAAACACTGAAATTTGAACTTCTAGAAGGGGAATTTTTAAACTGTTCTTTATTATCTCACGATGGCTGCCTGACACTATTAGACGTCAATCTACCACCTTTTAGAATTGCATCTACTCGCATCTGTTAGAATGGAATCTGGCACATGTTAAATAAGAATCTGCCACCCGTTAGACTCGTATCTGCCACCTACGAGACAAGACAGTAATCAGGCAAGCAGGAGAAGAAGTATATGAGGAATGAGGATATATGAGGATAAATTTCGAATAAAAGAAAAATGTACAAGAGAAAGAGAAAGAGTGCATACGCATGAAGATGTCATGAATTTTTCTTTTCTTTATGAAACTATTCATTATGATTCTTTCAATTACTGTTAACTGCAACTAGCTAGTACAGAACAATACATGTAGCAAATTCTAAAATATAAATTAAGCAATCCAGAAACTACGCAGTTATCTCAACGGCATTTTTTCTAAAAATGGCTTTATCAATATAAATGCCTACAGTCATCACGCACAGCATCATCACGTAGTGGTCATCACGTAGAGCATGAATGCATGGAAGTGCACATTGTCTTAGCGATCTGATGTAATTATTCTTGCACGTTGAACTAGATTTCCTAAATTTTTTATTTTTTAACTTTCTGATTTCCTTGCTTCAAATCATCGTGCATGAAAAAAACGGGATGTCTCAATGATCCGTGAAGTCAAAGATACAAAGTGAAATCTACTGAATGAATACTCGTACAATGTCACATGAAAAATTATGAAAAATTAAATTATAATTACGCTTATCCAGTCGACTGCCGAGTGCTCCTTTCGGCGCTATACTTACATTTACCAACGCTACAATTGGAATCTCTGTATTCGTTACTTCAAGAATACAACATTTTGTGCCTAAAGCTTGCTTCGAATCACAAAATCTTACTGAGATATTTTATTATCTGCGATGTGATAACAGAACATATTCTTTAGATATTTGTTATATCTTTTTAACCCTACATACAGAGTGAACGACAACGCGGTAATTCAAACAACGAGAATTCATAGATTTCGCATCCAGGTCACGATAATTATAATAGGGATACGTGATTGTAGCATATTTGTTTGATATGCGCAGTTTTTTATCAAGCCTCTAGTTTATTTCTGTATGTAATAAAGTATCTCATTCGCTGTAGCCTCTAGCTTCCTTGAGTAGTTATCCATCATTTTATCTTTAGTTTGACAGCTAAACTCAGTGACAGTGTAAGATAGCTTCGATAGTGCACTCCAACTCCTCGTGTGTTTCTATTGAAAACAAGCACATCAAAGAATTCTTGTTACTTTTACTCTTGTTACTCTTGTTTTTTACTTTAGTGTATTATATCTTAGATTTAGTGTTCCGTCTGAAAAAGAACCAGCAATTTAGGTCATAAATACAAAAGGCAACTCAAGGAATGTAGCTTCTGGGAATCCTGTGATTGACATTTAATGCCATATTTTAGCTTATAGCTATCTTTTTAAGTCGAATTTATTACTTTGCTTCAATAATCCTAAATTTTAACATATATTGAAACATAAGAAGCCTATTTTAGAATTATTTTCCAAATCTCATTGCTGTTGTTTTTGCTTTCTATGGACATAGTTCTAAACTCATATTTTATTATATATACTATAGGAATTGTCAAAGATAATAGCTAAAATATGTCAATAAAAGTAGTCATGATTTTTTAATTTATATTTATACTTATGAAAAAAATTATGTTACTAAAATCATACTTAGGCTTTTTAGCTCTGTAGCCATGAGGCAAATTAATAAGTTTGACTAAGATAGCTAAATTTAAATGACAACTAAACTATACCCAAGCATGAGTTTTCTAATTATCAAGTTTATCAAGAATTTCTCAATACCACCAGCTAAAGTTAGCATTTTATAACTAAAACAAGACTTGTAACAGTATTATTAATTAACTAAATGTAATGAATAAATAATTTTTAAATATGATTAACTTTTATAAATTTTCAATAGTCTAGAAACTAAGTACAGGTAACATTATTGGTAATATTTATATGTACTGCTCACATCAAATACTAATCTATTTCAGACTCAAACATTCTAGAATGTTTTCTGCTTTACAAAAGTCCAGCCATTTCCTAGCTAGGCAACAAGAGGCTCAGAAAGTGCTGCCAGCATTAAGATTGACATCAAAATGGGCTTTTGTTGAAAGCAAACTAGCTGAGGTGAAAGAGGCTGGCACCTGGAAAAATGAGCTGATGATCTTGGGCAAACAGGCTCCATCTATTAAAGTTGCTGGTAAAGACAAAGAGATGCTCAACTTCTGTGCCAATAATTACTTGGGTCTGTCGGTGAGTTTTCTTTGTGTTCATAGGTTAAATCACAAAGTCTAACTTTCAGCCTTCAAAATAAAATTTCAGCTATCTTCACTACTAATTGAAATTGCTAATTAACTGTTTTTATATTCATTTTGCATGTATTTGCTTTAATTAAAGTTGATGTCGAAAAGAACTCCTTTTAAATTAATGAGTCTTTGAGGTTCCTGCGTTTCGATAACAGAGTAGTTAAATTTTTCACGGTGTGTTCACACTTAAAATGGAGAATACGTGATAAAGGAAAAATCCGCGGAATTTCCTTTCTAGGCATTATTCCAGCCAATGAGAGAGCTCGGTAGAGAAACAGCCAATCGCTGTCGACCACTTATCTTAGGTTGTGTCCGAAACGAGACTCCCGAGAGCCCTAAAGTTTAAAGTTCACTTTTGGATATGAATTGTTCACTCAGTAGGAATGCTCGTTTAAGAAATAGTTAGACTGAGCCTCACCATATCGCTGCTTGTATAGCTTTTTATGTTTTTGCTTCAAGATTCCCACGCGATAGGCTTTGCAGCTGTTTTCCCTTCGTGTCCCGTGGGTTTCCATGGCTTCTCGGTTCCTTGTCCTAAATTTAGCGCATTTGATTTTAACAAACTGCGAAAGAACTTGATTTCATTGATTGGCTGAAATAGTTTTTAGACCTTATTAAATTTTTTTTTGAGCAAAGAGTCCTATGCAACTTTGCAGAATTAGCTCAATTGCTTCTTTTTTATTCCGAATTCGACTTAAAGTATGTTTTCAGAGAACATAATGTCCCAATATATATTTATCTTGGCTCTAATCTCGAGCCTAAAGGCCTAGGATAAAATCTGATACTTAGTTAGGGAGTTAGAAAGCACAAAATATAAGGCTTTTAAAATGTTTTTAAAAAGGCAGCAAAAAGTATTAGCTCCATAAAATATTAGAATTCGTCTTTAGTGCTTCTTCTCATTGTAAAACATTGTGAAACAGGCGAAACATTCGCCTTCTCCCTTCACAGAGCCACCCGCTAGTTGTGGAGGCCGCCATCGAGGCTATCAAAACTCACGGAAACGGCTACAGCTCGGTTCGCTTTATCTGTGGCACCTCGGTGAGTTGTCCCACCCCATCCTGTCCCACCCCATCCTGTCCCACCCCATCCTGTCCCACCCCATCCTGTCCCACCCCATCCTGTCCCACCCCATCCTGTCCCACCCATCCTGTCCCACCCCATACTGTACTAACCCATCCTATCCCAACCCATACTGTACTAACCCATCCTATCCCAACCCATCCTGTCCCACCCCATCCTGTCCCACCCCATCCTGTCCCACCCCATCCTGTCCCACCTCATCCTGTCCCAACCCATACTGTCCTAACCCATCCCATCCCAAACCATCCTGTCCCACCCATCCTGTCCCACCCCATACTGTCCTAACCCATACTGTCCTAACCCATACTGTCCTAACCCATCCTGTCCCACCCATCCTGTCCCACCCCATCCTGTCCCACCCCATCCAGTCCCACCCCATCCTGTCCCACCCCATCCTGTCCCAACCCATACTGTCCTAACCCATCCTATCCCAACCCATCCTGTTCCACCCATCCTGTCCCACCCCATCCTTTCCCACCCCATCCTGTCCCAACCCATCCTGTCCTAACTCATCCTGTCCCACCCCATTCTATCCCACCCCATCCTGTCCCACCCCATCCAGTCCCACCCCATCCTGTCCCACCCATCCTGTCCCAACCCATACTGTCCTAACCCATCCTATCCCAACCCATCCTGTTCCACCCATCCTGTCCCACCCCATACTTTCCCACCCCATCCTGTCCCACCCATCCTGTCCCACCCCATCCTGTCCTAACACATACTGTCCTAACCCATACTGTCCTAACCCATCCTATCCCAACCCATACTGTCCTAACCCATCCTGTCCCACCCATCCTGTCCCACCCCATCCTGTCCCACCCCATCCAGTCCCACCCCATCCTGTCCCACCCATCCTGTCCCAACCCATACCGTCCTAACCCATCCTATCCCAACCCATCCTGTTCCACCCATCCTGTCCCACCCCATCCTTTCCCACCCCATCCTGTCCCAACCCATCCTGTCCAAACCCATCCTGTCCTTACCCAACCGCACCGCAAACCATTTCAGGACCTGCACAAGCAGCTGGAGTCAAAGATCGCAGCCTTCCACGGTCGTGAGGACGCCATCCTGTACCCCAGCTGTTTCGACGCCAACACCGGCATATTCGAAGCGCTGCTGACGGAATCCGACGCTGTCATCAGCGACGAATTGAATCACGCCTCCATCATTGACGGCATTCGGCTGTGCAAGGCGCGCCGGCTGCGCTATCGGCACAGCGATATGGGTAACCTGCGACAGCTGCTGGAGGAGTCGCCCGACTGCGCGGTGCGCCTCATCGCCACCGACGGCGTCTTCAGCATGGACGGCGACGTTGCCAAGCTGAAGGAGATCGTCGGCCTGGCCGGCGAGTTCAACGCCTTGACCTTCATTGACGAGTGCCACTCCACTGGCTTCCTTGGCGCCAGGGGCCGCGGCACCGAGGAGCATTGTGGACTAGCCTTAGTGAGTCCTGAGATATGTGACTCACCGCAATTCAGGATTCTAAGAAATCTGAGAACTCGATTCCTTGGACCAGATTTTCCTATATCCGGATTCCCCTTTCCAGATTATAGTAAATCAGATTCCTTAGTAGATTCTAGGAAATCCGATTCCCTTTTTAGATTCTAGGAAATCGAATTCCTTCGTAGATTCTAGGAAATCCGATTTGCTTTCAAGATTCTAGGAAATAAGATTCCCTTTTTAGATTCTAGGAAATATAATTCCTTAGTAGATTCTAGGAAATATAATTCCTTAGTAGATTCTAGGAAATATAATTCCTTAGTAGATTCTAGGAAATCCGATTTGCTTTCTAGATTCTAGGAAAAAAGATTCCCTTTTTAGATTCTAGGAAATGGAATTCCTTTTCTAGATTCTAAGAAATCAGATGCCAATCCAGTACACTCAGTCATAGATCCCACACGCCATTCCATTTCAGGGCTCGATTGACATTGTAAACAGCACGTTGGGCAAGGCCCTGGGCGGAGCTGCAGGTGGCTACACCTGCGGCCCTAAATCCGTTGTCAGCCTGTTGCGCCAGAGATCCAGGCCCTACCTATTCAGCAACACCCTGCCGCCCGCCGTTGTTGGCGCCGCTATTCGAGTCTTCGACCTGTTGTCAGCCGGGGCGACCGACTGGCCGCAGAGGCTGCGCGACAACACCAGGCGGTTCCGCGGCGCCATGCGGCAGGCCGGCTTTCAGGTGGGCGGGAGGGAGATTTGGGGGAGAGAAGTTGACTGGGGGAGAGAGAAAGTAGACTGATAAAAGAGAGAAGTAGACAGTAAGTAAGAAAGTATGTATTGAAAGGAAGTATAAAGTAGTGATGAGAATTATATTTTGAAAGAGGAGAGAGAAGTAGACAGTGAAGGATAGAAGTAGACAGTGAAGGAGAGAAGTAGACAGTGAAGGAGAGAAGTAAACAGTGAAGGAGAGAAGTAGACAGTGAAGGAGAGAAGTAGACAGTGAAGGAGAGAAGTAGACAGTGAAGGAGAGAAGTAGACAGTGAAGGAGAGAAGTAGACAGTGTGGTAGGGTTCAGCTGTTTCGCTTATTGTCACTCGTGTCGAGCCCAGTCCTGCCCCATGAACCACTCCGCCATCAGGTGTCTGGCGATCCCGACTGTCCAATCTGTCCGGTGATGCTGATGCAGGAGCGTCTGGCGAAGGACTTCGCCGAGCGAATGCAGTCGGCGGGAATGTTCGTGGTGGCCTTCAGTTACCCGGTGGTGCCACGCGGCAAGGCCAGGATTCGGGTGCAACTGAGCGCCGGGCACACAACTGAGCAGATCGACCGGGTGGTGGCCGAGTTTGTCAGGGTCGGCCGTGAACTCAAGGTTATCGCCTGAGCATCTAGAGAGCTTTATATGCCGTTTGTAGCGATTGAGGTATTTTTAGGTAAAAAGTGCTTTAGTTCTAAGGAACTGTTTCCCCAATCTAAAAAAACTGCCCTTCCGTTCTTAGAAACTGCTACTATATATTTTCTATGAAACGGTGCTTACATTCGCAGAATCTAGGCTTTAATTCTAAAAAAAAAGTTTCCTTCCTTAGAAATTGTGTCAATTTTCTTAGAAACTGTCCGTTTTTAAACTGCCCCTTCATTCTTAGAACCTGTCTCTCCATTCTTAGAAACTGTCCATCGTTTCTTAGAAACGGTCTCTCCATTCTTAGAAACTGTCCCTCATTTCTTAGAAACGGTCTCTCCATTCTTAGAAACTGTCCCTCGTTTCTTAGAAACGGTCTCTCCATTCTTAGAAACTGTCCATCGTTTCTTAGAAACGGTCTCTCCATTCTTAGAAACTGTCCCTCATTTCTTAGAACCTGTCTCTCCATTCTTAGAAACTGTCCCTCGTTTCTTAGAAACGGTCTCTCCATTCTTAGAAACTGTCCCTCGTTTCTTAGAAACGGTCTCTCCATTCTTAGAAACTGTCTCTCATTTCTTAGAAGTGAGGAACAGTTAGAAGTAATTTCTTAGAAGCAATCTCTCTTTGCTTTTAGACGCGTTTTGCTTCTAAAAAAGTTACTATTGGTTATTTTTATTGAATTTTTTATTTTTAAGAAATGTCGTTTTTCGGAAAAGAACTATAAAATACGGAGCACCACAATTATCCTATATATTACTGAATCGCTTAAGATTTGTTTACATTTTCCATTATCTGTAATTTTTCCGTGTATTTTTTTCTTGGTTTTTGGTTTTTTTTTGTCTTCCATACCATATACCAATAAACTAAATCCCCACTTGTTTTGCCTTGACTTCTGCTTCCGAATGCCAAATTTTTTACTAAGAATTTTGCGAAAGTGTTAAATCTTTTTTGAGGTTTAGTTTTTTCTGTTGGAAAAATCTCATCTCGTGTTTTTAACTGCTTCCAGTACTTTACATTCCATTTAGGGCAGTTTTTCCTTAACTTTTAAATAATCATCTCCATCATTGGTATCTGGTTTAAATTAAACCAATTTTATTGACAGCTGTTGAACAATTTTAATAAACTGAACTGCCAAATTAATGCAATTGTGTGAGTGAATTTTTCGATATTATTTTTGCTGGCAAATAATATTTACTGATTCAAACGTCTTGTCTTTGTCATTAAAGTAGCTCGTACTTTTAGTTTGTTCTGTCTGCTGTGACAGCCGCCATACAGTCCTTGAATTGGCTGTCATCTGTCTGCTGTGACAGCCGCCATACAGTCCTTGAATTGGCTGTCATCTGTCTGCTGTGACAGCCGCCATACAGTCCTTGAATTGGCTGTCATCTGTCTGCTGTGACAGCCGCCATACAGTCCTTGAATTGGCTGTCATCTGTCTGGTGTGACAGCCGCCATACAGTCCTTGAATTGGCTGTCATCTGTCTGCTGTGACAGCCGCCATACAGTCCTTGAATTGGCTGTCATCTGTCTGCTGTGACAGCCGCCATACAGTCCTTGAATTGGCTGTCATCTGTCTGCTGTGACAGCCGCCATACAGTCCTTGAATTGGCTGTCATCTGTCTGCTGTGACAGCCGCCATACAGTCCTTGAATTGGCTGTCATCTGTCTGGTGTGACAGCCGCCATACAGTCCTTGAATTGGCTGTCATCTGTCTGCTGTGACAGCCGCCATACAGTCCTTGAATTGGCTGTCATCTGTCTGCTGTGACAGCCACCATACAGTCCTTGAATTGGCTGTCATCTGTCTGGTGTGACAGCCGCCATACAGTCCTTGAATTGGCTGTCATCTGTCTGGTGTGACAGCCGCCATGCAGTCCTTGAATTGGCTGTCATCTGTCTGCTGTGACAGCCGCCATACAGTCCTTGAATTGGCTGTCATCTGTCTGCTGTGACAGCCGCCATACAGTCCTTGAATTGGCTGTCATCTGTCTGCTGTGACAGCCGCCATACAGTCCTTGAATTGGCTGTCATCTGTCTGCTGTGACAGCCGCCATACAGTCCTTGAATTGGCTGTCATCTGTCTGCTGTGACAGCCGCCATACAGTCCTTGAATTGGCTGTCATCTGTCTGGTGTGACAGCCGCCATACAGTCCTTGACTTGGCTGTCATCTGTCTGGCATTTCCACATTATCGAACAGCATCAAAGCCAGGAGATATTAAGCTTACAGAAAAGCATAATTAATTTTTTAAATGTAATCTTTTTGCAAATGACGATTTATTTCTTTAAATATTTTTTTACTTGAAGTAATGTGACACAAGCTGATGCTACACCCGCTTTGTGCCTTCGGACACTCGAGAAATTGCAGTGTGATAATGAAATTTCTAATCAGCTAATTGCTTGGTAATGAAGTGTTCGATCATTTTGTCGGGGTGAATGGCGAGTGACGCGGCGAGGCCACATTCATTTGTGGCGCAGCCGCGGAGAGAAGGTTTGGGGGGCTTGTCGTGCAATTTATGCCCTTGAGGGCCAACCTCCGAGGCGCGGTGAAAGTGTACACTGCCTACCTGTGTATGTGTGGGCCTGCGTACAGTATCTGTGTGCGTGTGTGCTCAGGTGTCAGCGAATTTGGCAGAATTGCCTCCTCGCTGGCTGCGGGTCTAGTGTCACCAAATGATGTGCCATCGTGTGCAGCCCTCCTGAAATTATTACTAATAAAATTATTAATTCTGTCTAAGTGGCTGAAATTTTGTGTATCTGAAATGTAACTTCGTGACAGGCAAACAGTCAGTTTGCCTGACAGCTTGGCTTTCAATGTGTGACGTCAACTCATATGTCTCGTAATTGTCAGATGGCTTGGTCGTCAGGATGTCAGATGGCTTGGTCGTCAGGATGTCAGATGGCTTGGTTGTCAGGATGTCAGATGGCTTGGTTGTCCAGGTGTCTCACGGGTCTGGCCTGCAGAGCAGTTCGATCCTCGGACGCTCGCCCTCGCCCTCGTTGCCTTCGCTGTCGGTACCGTTGCTTAACTCAGCTGACGGAGTGATTATCCTGGCACCCAGGCCGGTGTACACTGGGCAGTGGCTGCCGGCCGGACAAGTGCATCTGACCCGGCCGCTGACTCTCTGACCCAACTGGTTAAGCGATTCCAGGTAGCACGGCTGGTCGGCGCTGCCGCACTCGACCTTGGCGCGCGGGTTCGGGATTTTTCGCTTCTGTACTTCACGGAGTGGGATTTGTAGCTTCTGTACTTCACGGAGTGGGATTTGTAGCTTCTGTACTTCATGGAGTGGGATTTGTAGGTTCTGTACTTCATGGAGTGGGATTTGTAGGTTCTGTACTTCATTGAGTGGGATTTGTAGGTTCTGTACTTTATGGAGTGGGATTTGTAGCTTCTGTACTTCATGGAGTGGGATTTGTAGCTTCTGTACTTCATGGAGTGGGATTTGTAGGTTCTGTACTTCATGGAGTGGGATTTGTAGCTTCTGTACTTCATGGAGTGGGATTTGTAGGTTCTGTACTTCATGGAGTGGGATTTGTGGGTTCTGTACTTCACGGAGTGGGATTTGTAGGTTCTGTACTTCATGAAGTGGGATTTGTAGGTTCTGTACTTCATGGAGTGGGATTTGTAGCTTCTGTACTTCATGGAGTGGGATTTGTAGGTTCTGTACTTCATGGAGTGGGATTTGTAGCTTCTGTACTTCATGGAGTGGGATTTATAGGTTCTGTACTTCATGGAGTGGGATTTGTAGCTTCTGTACTTCATGGAGTGGGATTTGTAGCTTCTGTACTTCATGGAGTGGGATTTGTAGGTTCTGTACTTCATGGAGTGGGATTTGTAGGTTCTGTACTTCATGGAGTGGGATTTGTAGGTTCTGTACTTCATGGAGTGGGATTTGTAGCTTCTGTACTTCATGGAGTGGGATTTGTAGCTTCTGTACTTCATGGAGTGGGATTTGTAGGTTCTGTACTTCATGGAGTGGGATTTGTAGCTTCTGTACTTCACGGAGTGGGATTTGTAGCTTCTGTACTTCATGAAGTGGGATTTGTAGGTTCTGTACTTCACGGAGTGGGATTTGTAGCTTCTGTACTTCATGAAGTGGGATTTGTAGCTCTGTACTTCATGAAGTGGGATTTGTAGGTTCTGTACTTCATGAAGTGGGATTTGTAGCTCTGTACTTCATGGAGTGGGACCTTTCTTTATGCAACTGGATTTCGCACCTGACGGACTGAGATGGTGTTTTTCTGGTCCTCCTCAGAAGATGTTTTGACTCTCTCACCATTCTGCCGCAGGCGAACTCCACAGTCTGGTCGTGCAGCCGCTCTCCCTGCGGCAGCGGTCGCGAATAGCGGAAGCCTCGGATGTTCGCCGGGCTACCGCCTGGGCCGCATCGGCACCGCGTCTCGTGCAGGTCGATCCACCAGCCCGACTGCCGCAGGGTGAAGGCAACGCTGTCGTTGTCAAGGCAAAGCGGAGCTCCCGGCAGTTGGACCGGGGCGCAGAACTGCAGCTGGATTTCACTGTCTCCGATGTCTGCGTGATGATATGGCGGATTTGATATGGACAGACAGACAGACAGTCAGGCACAATGACAGACAGACAGACAGTCAGACAGACAGACAGACAGACAGACAGACAGACAGACAGACAGACAGACAGACAGACAGACAGACAGACAGACAGACAGTCAGATAGACAGACAGACAGACAGACAGACAGACAGACAGTCAGATAGACAGACAGACAGACAGACAGACAGACAGACAGACAGACAGACAGACAGACAGACAGACAGACAGACAGACAGACAGACAGACAGACAGACAGACAGACAGACAGACAGACAGACAGACAGACAGACAGACAGACAGACAGACAGACAGACAGACAGACAGACAGACAGACAGACAGACAGACAGACAGTCAGATAGACAGATAGACAGACAGACAGACAGACAGTCAGATAGACAGACAGACAGACAGACAGACAGACAGACAGACAGACAGACAGACAGACAGACAGACAGACAGACAGACAGACAGACAGACAGACAGACAGACAGACAGACAGACAGACTGACAGACTGACGGACAGACAGTGGACATCGGGCCCACCGTGGGATCCCAGCCAGGCCATTGTCAGTGACTTGTCCGTGTCGCGCCAGCTCCAGTCGCAGTTGGCCTCGTGCCGGCAGCTGCAACGGCGCTCTCTGTAGACTCGGTCGGAGACACCCAGGCTGGCGGCTGTCGGCGAGTCCCAGAATCCACCGCGCTCCAGGTAGGCGCAGGGACACTGCAGGCGGCCCGGCTGCTAGGGCGGCAGTCGGCAATCAACGAGAGGGCTTCGTAATACCGTTGTCTAATTCTAAGCAACTTGATTTAACACAAAATCTAATATTTCAAATATTCCAAATCCCCTTTTAATCGGTAGATAGTGGTTAGAGCGTCGGACTCACGACTTCAATGTCGGGGGTTCGATTCTTGACCCCTCCAGAACGATTCGCGTTTGCGTCCTTCAGCATGCTGCTGCATGACACTTAACTCTGCATTTATTAAGTTCACCCAGCTGTTCAATGGGTACCAGCATTGGCTGAGGTAACTCTGGGTGGGTGTGGCATTCCCCCAGTCCATGGACTTAACAGCCGTAGGCAGCCTTCAGATGCGCCGCGCAATATCTGTAGCTGTGCTGTCGGCTGCACTTCTGACCCGATCGGGGCAGGTGTAATCAATCATAATAATTGTTATAAGTGCCTGGATCCAAAGAAATGACGATCTGGAATCCTCATAAGATTTGAAAACGTGCCCCTGAGCTTCATCCTGATCCGAAACTGATCATGTCTTCGTTATCTTGGAATTAGGCAGAACTTGAGAGGAACATCTCCGAGAGAAATTGCCTCCCACCCTACCTGTACAGCAATTGTGTCTCACCTCAGTAGCTCCTGCAGCGCCTGCAGCAGCCGCGGCGGCGGCGGCCGCAGTGGCGGTGGCGGCGGCGGCGGCAGCTGCTGCGGTTGTTAGCAAGCAGCAGACAGCGGCAGACCGTGTTAATTGGCTAAACACTCGCCTGGACATGCCTAGCAGCAAATCAGAGCTACACTCGTGTAATGCGTATTTTTTATTTATCTACTCGTATTTGTTATACTTTAAGTCTTCGGACTTTGGTCTTCCAGAAAGTTGCAGCAGCGGCAGAGACACAGTCGGCTTGTCAGGTACCATGCGCGATCTTGTGTGTGGACTGAGGCGCCCAGGTTCAGTGCTAAGCCTCCGCTTCTTCTGTCTGGCACGAAGTTTCAGCCCAGTGAACGCGCATTTATGCACGTGTAGAATTGTAGAATTTCCGCGTTGTAAATTTTTTTATGCGCCGACCTATAGACACACAGGAGGCTGTGTGGCTGGTTAATGAGAGAGCCAGTCAGTATCAGGTATAGAGAGGTATAAATGCGGAATGAAGTGGTGCGGAGAGAGTGATAGAACTCTGACAAGCGTACATGTATGCAACAATTCTAGCGTATTCACTGTTCACTTACGGCTTTAGGAAGATCGAAAATGTAAAGTGAAAGTTGCACTTTAAAGAATACTTGGCTACCCATAAATTGCCGAACCGCTGTGCGATGGTTTTTGTTAGTTTGCTATTATAGACATATGGATCAAATCTGAAATAATATTTCTATTTTTTGTAGTAAGATTCATCTATATATTTCAGCAAAACAATGATAATAAACTTATAACTTTATGTTTTCATGGTTTTAATGTCAATAAAAAATATAGGTAACAGTTCGTTCAATTAAGTGTAATAGAAACTTTATGCAAGTAGAAGAAGAATAAAACGAATCCGAAAAACGGTAACAGCATGCAGATTGCGGATCGAGATGCATTACGTTCGGTAACAATTAGTCGGATTAAAACTGCAATGGAATTGCAAATGAGAAACACAATAACTTCCATTTCAAATTTCGTTCCAAAAAATAATTGTTATAATTAATTAAAGCATAACATCCATTAAACATTTTAACGTTTGTGTTTTCGTTCAATTACATCTATCTGTAGCATAGAAGTATTATGTGAGCTATCAGTTTAGTTATGGATGTAATTTTTTTTAAAATAAAAGGTACGTTTTTAAGTTAACTTATGACAACGAAAAAATAGAAGCAATCCGCATAAATGAATTATAGCCATTAATATAAATATAGAGTTTACACGAGGTGGCACGCGATGTTCACTACTATATATGCTAAATTTTGAGTAAAAAGGAAAAAATTATTGCTTGTAGCCACGAAAAAAATATACTTTTTTACATTATCTACAAAGTAATTAAGGATAGATGCTCTAGTACGGATTTGTATTATTTAGCATTATATTAATTTGTTATATATCGAACTAATTTTTTGTTCAATACAAGCTAGCTGATTAATTATTCAGATTTTATTTTGTCAAAAGTATAGTTTCTGTACTTTTTAAACGCAACCTTTTATTTGTTAAAGCTTGCAGATAAGACAATATAATTTCTCGCTAATGGACACACTGTCATTTAAGGGGAACACGCAGGTTTCGTGACCGTGGTTTTAATACGCTGATGTACATTACTTGGAATAATAGGTAAAAATTCCTGCTATGGAGCTGAGACATCTAATTACCACTACCAATTTTCGAAGAGTCTTTTCATAAGGCTATGTTCCTGGCGTCTCATTGAGTTGCCGAGTTTCTTTGAGGCAAACTAATAGCTCATTGTTTTTAGGTCGCTGTCAATATTTTTAGTTGCTAGTGCATTTGTCCTTGTGTGATAAAATCCAAGATAAACTTTGGCCAGTTTCTTCATCCTCTAGTCCCGAAGTCTGTTTAATGGTGCTGCCGACCTTGGCTTTCGAAGAACATGAAGTCCTTGAATTGAAAGAAAATTCCTTATGTTATGTTACATTAATTCTTAATGTAAAACTTCCAATCAAGTAATAAAAGTGCAAAAAATCTACATGACAGCGGCATTCTTAATAAACAAACATAATATATCCCAATAATATGATTACTCTGTAATTTTCCTAGAAATAAATAACCTCGACCTGAATTACAGAACTCACAATCAGAAAGCAGGCGCCGAGAATCACCGCCTTGACCTTGACGTCGAGGTCGCGCGGAAACGTGATGCCGAAGTTGTCGGCGTCTGTGAAGTACTCTTGCAGCAGGTTACTCCACTGCTTGGACACTCGACCTATCTCGTTGCCGCCATCCTTCGACATCAGCTGAAAGCGATCGAATCAATGAATTTATTGGGATATCATAGCAGAACCATCAAGTGGGCGTGGGAATTCGACAAATGTTGGCTAAAATTTTCTAAGCAGGAGCTAAATTTCGGATAATAATTTTGTGGGAAGAATTCACAAACACAGTCGGGAAGTGAGTGGGAAGAATTCAAAAACACAGTCGGGAAGTGAGTGGGAAGAATTCGCAAACACAGTCGGGAAGTGAGTGGGAAGAATTCGCAAACACAGTCGGGAAGTGAGTGGGAAGAATTCTCAAACACAGTTAGGAAGTGAGTGGGAAGAATTCTCAAACACAGTTAGGAAGTGAGTGGGAAGAATTCACAAACACAGTCGGGAAGTGAGTGGGAAGAATTCGCAAACACAGTCGGGAAGTGAGTGGGAAGAATTCGCAAACACAGTCGGGAAGTGAGTGGGAAGAATTCGCAAACACAGTCGGGAAGTTAGTGGGAAGAATTCGCAAACACAGTTAGGAAGTGAGTGGGAAGAATTCTCAAACACAGTTAGGAAGTGAGTGGGAAGAATTCTCAAACACAGTCGGGAAGTGAGTGGGAAGAATTCTCAAACACAGTCGGGAAGTGAGTGGGAAGAATTCGCAAACACAGTTAGGAAGTGAGTGGGAAGAATTCTCAAACACAGTTAGGAAGTGAGTGGGAAGAATTCACAAACACAGTCGGGAAGTGAGTGGGAAGAATTCGCAAACACAGTCGGGAAGTGAGTGGGAAGAATTCGCAAACACAGTCGGGAAGTTAGTGGGAAGAATTCGCAAACACAGTCGGGAAGTGAGTGGGAAGAATTCGCAAACACAGTCGGGAAGTGAGTGGGAAGAATTCTCAAACACAGTTAGGAAGTGAGTGGGAAGAATTCTCAAACACAGTTAGGAAGTGAGTGGGAAGAATTCACAAACACAGTCGGGAAGTGAGTGGGAAGAATTTGCAAACACAGTCGGGAAGTGAGTGGGAAGAATTCGCAAACACAGTCGGGAAGTGAGTGGGAAGAATTCGCAAACACAGTCGGGAAGTGAGTGGGAAGAATTCGCAAACACAGTTAGGAAGTGAGTGGGAAGAATTCTCAAACACAGTTAGGAAGTGAGTGGGAAGAATTCTCAAACACAGTTAGGAAGTGAGTGGGAAGAATTCTCAAACACAGTTAGGAAGTGAGTGGGAAGAATTCACAAACACAGTTAGGAAGTGAGTGGGAAGAATTCTCAAACACAGTTAGGAAGTGAGTGGGAAGAATTCACAAACACAGTTAGGAAGTGAGTGGGAAGAATTCACAAACACAGTTAGGAAGTGAGTGGGAAGAATTCTCAAACACAGTCGGGAAGTGAGTGGGAAGAATTCTCAAACACAGTCGGGAAGTGAGTGGGAAGAATTCACAAACACAGTTAGGAAGTGAGTGGGAAGAATTCTCAAACACAGTCGGGAAGTGAGTGGGAAGAATTCACAAACACAGTCGGGAAGTGAGTGGGAAGAATTCTCAAACACAGTTAGGAAGTGAGTGGGAAGAATTCTCAAACACAGTTAGGAAGTGAGTGGGAAGAATTCACAAACACAGTCGGGAAGTGAGTGGGAAGAATTCTCAAACACAGTCGGGAAGTGAGTGGGAAGAATTCTCAAACACAGTCGGGAAGTGAGTGGGAAGAATTCTCAAACACAGTCGGGAAGTGAGTGGGAAGAATTCACAAACACAGTCGGGAAGTGAGTGGGAAGAATTCCCCGCACTATCTCACCCTGAACGGGATATCGTCGCCCGGACAGTAGCATTTCATGTAGGAGGGCCCGTCGATGATCAGGACGGTGTTTTCGCTCTCGTCACAGATGTGGTACATCGCCTGGCAAGAGCCGTAGACCTGCACCACCTTGCCGACTCTGTTGCCAGGCGGCGCCTCCACAGTCACCTCATCGAAGCAGCACTTCAAGCAGGAGCAAACCTGGTGGTAGCACATGCACTTGTAGGGCCGGCTGACGTGGATCACCTCTTGACCGAAGTTGTCCTCGATGGCCAACTCGAACGGACGCTGGGGTCCGCAGCATTGACGGACGCAGGTGTCGGAGGCTGCAGGATTGGATGCGAGCATTTTCGAGATTTCTGATTGATTTTTTCTTCGAGAGTTCTATCTTGGGATTGGGATTTCTATCATTGGGATTTCTATCATTGGGATTTCTATCATTGGGATTTCTATCATTGGGATTTCTATCATTGGGATTTCTATCATTGGGATTTCTATCATTGGGATTTCTATCATTGGGATTTCTATCATTGGGATTTCTATCATTGGGATTTCTGTCATTGGGATTTCTATCATTGGGATTTCTATCATTGGGGTTACTATCATCGGGATTTATATCATTGGGATTTCTATCATCGGGATTTATATCATTGGGATTTCTATCATTGGGGTTACTATCATCGGGATTTCTGTCATTGGGATTTCTATCATTGGGGTTACTATCATTGGGATTTCTGTCATTCGGATTTTAACTATTTTTAAAGATACAAAAAGGGATTTCTAATGATTCTAAGGGATTTCTAATGATAATGAGGGATTTCTAATGATAATGAGGGATTTCTAATGATAATGAGGGATTTCTAATGATTATGAGGGATTTTTATTGATACAATTAAAATTTTGCTGTTAAAGTGTTTTAGCTTGTGAAAAGCCACTGAATACAGTTGGTATATTATATGCGAATGGATCTAAGATGCAGAAAACCATTTGTTTGAGACAGATAACAATTGAAAGCCACAATGCCCCATCTGAACTCACACTCCTTGGCAAAGTAGACTCGCTGTCCGAGCGAGTTCTGCACCACGTACTTATTCTGCATCTCGAAGCCAGACATCACTGCAATTTAACAGTTAAATATGCATTTGTGAACTTTTTTGGAATCTAAAAGTACATTAGGGACACAAGCAATGACACAAGCAAGCAATTTCGATTTTTTACATCAGAAAGAGTATATGCCTAAATTTTTCTATATCTGTTTGACATGTTTATGTATGGGTATCCTACCTGTCAATCAGAGAGAAATCTACCTGTCCATCAGAGAATTCTACCTGTGAATCAGAGAATCCTACCTGTCAATCAGAGAGAAATCCTACCTGTCCATCAGAGAATCCTACCTGTCCATCAGAGAGGAATCCTACCTGTCAATCAGAGAGAAATCCTACCTGTCCATCAGAGAGAAATCCTACCTGTCCATCAGATTGGAATCCCAACTGTCAATCAGAGAGGAATCCTAATTGTCAATCAGAGAGAATCCTACCTGTCAATCAGAGAATCCTACCTGTTAATCAGAGAATCCTACCTGTCAATCAGAGAGGAATCCTAACTGTCAATCAGAGAGAATCCTAACTGTCAATCAGAGAGGAATCCTAACTGTCAATCAGAGAGGAATCCTAACTGTCAATCAGAGAGGAATCCTAACTGTCAATCAGAGAGGAATCCTAACTGTCAATCAGAGAGGAATCCTAACTGTCAATCAGAGAGGAATCCTAACTGTCAATCAGAGAGGAATCCTAACTGTCAATCAGAGAGGAATCCTAACTGTCAATCAGAGAGGAATCCTAACTGTCAATCAGAGAATCCTACCTGTCAATCAGAGAATCCTACCTGTCAATCAGAGAGGAATCCTAACTGTCAATCAGAGAGGAATCCTAACTGTCAATCAGAGAGGAATCCTAACTATCAATCAGAGAATCCTACCTGTCAATCAGAGAGGAATCCTAACTGTCAATCAGAGAATCCTACCTGTCCATCAGAGAAGAATCCTACCTGTCAATCAGAGAATCCTACCTGTCAATCAGAGAGGAATCCTAACTGTCAATCAGAGAATCCTACCTGTCAATCAGAGAGGAATCCTAATTGTCAATCAGAGAATCCTACCTGTCAATCAGAGAGGAATCCTAACTGTCAATCAGAGAATCCTACCTGTCAATCAGAGAGGAATCCTAACTGTCAATCAGAGAATCCTACCTGTCAATCAGAGAGGAATCCTAACTGTCAATCAGAGAATCCTACCTGTCCATCAGAGAAGAATCCTACCTGTCAATCAGAGAGAAATCCTACCTGTCCATCAGAGAGAAATCCTACCTGTCCATCAGAGAGGAATCCCACCTTTCACTAATTGTAGAATCCTAGAGTGAGATCCTACCTGTTAGATTGATTGCCCAGATGCTAAAAAGTCCGCCCGTTATAAAAAAGTCGTCAAAGCGAATGAGTTAAAGGTGCTTTAACGTGACTCACTCTCGAAGAATTCCTTCTTTTGCTTGATGAGCACCTGGTCCAGCTGGGTCAGATATTCCAGTCCGGCTGGACAATTCGCCACTGTCGGCCGCTGCATCCACGGCTGCTCCTGACGCTGCTGTTGTGGCTGCTGCTGCTGCATCGGCATCATCATGTGCTGCTGCTGCAGCTGTGGATTGCCATAGGGCCCAGCGTAGCCACCCTGCGGCGGCGGCAGCGGCTGCTGATGCTGCATCTGGGGATTGACGTAGGCCCCGTTGCCCTGCTGTGGCTGCTGCTGCATCTGCAAGTTATGGTGGGCCATCTGCTGCTCCTGCTGCTGCTGCTGTTGCTGCTGCTCGCTAATTGGCTGCACTCTGTTCTGATCCATTTAGCAGTCTGCCTACACGTGACTGCTGCTTTTGTGCAGGTTGTTCATCATTAAATATTTTTTTAATGCTAATGTGCCGGATGGTCACAGGTCTGGTTTAATTGCTTCTTTTAGTGTATTGGAATAATAATAATCATAATAATAATAGTTACAGGAGGGCTGCGGGCAATGGCACATCATTTGGTGACTTTAGACCCGCAGCCAGCGAGGAGGCAAATCTGCCCACTTCGCTGACTCCTGAGCACACACGCACACAGATACCGCTCGCAGGCACACGCTCACACAGGGGTGTACATCTGCCCTGACTATCTCATCGTCAGGCAGTGTGCACTTTCACCGTGCCTTCTCTCCACGGCTGCGCCCTTAATGAATGTGGCTTCGCCGCGAAATCGGACTTAGGGACCTTGGTGCGAGAGGCAAACGCGGTGAGCGCTCTGCCACTCACCCCTTAGCTTATACGAATCGGAAGCTTCGATCTGTGCTCATTATTGGCAGTTGAGTTCAGGGGTTAGAGAGGGACTTTTGTAATTCTTCTGTTCTTCGATATTTATTTTAATGAACAAGAAAAACTTCTAATTTCTGTATACTTCGAAGTATAGTGAGACAACGAACAAGACCAATTGAGATGTGTCATTTAGGCAACTCGAGCAGCTAAACTCACCTCTGAATTTAGTTTTTCTAGCGGGTTTGGAGAGGTGATCTAAAAAATTCTATGACAAATAGGAACAAAGGGGCAGTAATGTGGGATAATCTCGGTGACACGTACCCGAACTTGGTTCTCGGCCAGATCGCAATTTAGGGAATTAGCTTGGAGCTTGGGAAGAGCTCTGAGGGAGCAGGCGATATATGGGCTGGGGAGTTGCGGGCGAGAGAACCGGCTTCAGAGGGAGAGACGGGCGTAGGGACAATTACCCAACCTAGTTTTCTTCCCCGCATAGCCCGGCTCCTCAAATCCCTTCTTCGCCCCGTCGTCCCCGCCAGCTCGCGTGCGCAGGGACAGGTTGTAAACGCCCCAGTCGCTGCTGTCGCCCATGACAACCAAACAACGGTTGGCTTGGCGGGGATCAGAGATATACAGGGAGGGAGAGAAAATCTGAGCTGCCCTTGCTTTCCCTACCCAACAATTTGCTACCCATTGCCTAAAAGTCCCACCAGAGAAAAATGGCACGATGAGTTTAGAAAAAGAAGAGCAAATAGAAAGGCAAAGACTGTACTCAGCTCTACTCCATATGCTGCAGCCGGGAGTGCTCTGGGCTGCTCTTGAGTACACTCATACGGAGTGCATGAGCCTATACTGACTCAACGGGACAGGAGAAGAGGTGCATGAGGGCAGGTAAGCAGCCGCCCTCAGTGCGAAGCCAGTTCGCGCCTTGGTAAACGGAGACAAAAGCGGAGTTGTGTCAATATTGAGAATGGGATTCGGGATTTGGTTCTGGGATTTCAATTCTGTCAGCCGCAGAGTGCCTTAAAGCTTGGACTCAGTGGGAGTTAAACAGTTGAGAGGACAGGAAATTGGGGACGGTATTAAATTATTATAGGACAAGCCGACCTGGGCTAAAAGCACATACAGACACTGTCTGATGACATGACAGGGCGGATGTGCTTACAGAGACCACTAACATTCAGTCACTCATATGGTCAAACACTATGACTGTATGACTGTACTCACGTAAATATATACCTAATTAAACAATATTAATTCACGGCAGAATATGACTTCAAATATGTACAAAAATTTACTTCTTAGTTTTGAGGTTTTTTTTCAACATTCTCAGACAAACAGAAGTGCTACATTTGTATTTGTAGGCCGATTAAAGCAACCTGTAGAATATTATTAGCAATTTTCTAAATATTAAAGCGCAATTCAGAATTTCATAACTCAAACAGCAAATCTTCAGGTCCAGTAGTTATATTAATGAATATGATTTATTAGCAAAATTGTTAAACAGCGCAGACGAACGTACTACTATAATTAACGACAGAAACATATTTTTATCAGAAGAGATTATTGCGAATTTGTCTATGCTCAATAGAAGTATCTTTAGAAGTCTGTTAAACTCTTTTGCAGTTGTTTATAAAAAGATTGAATATACTAACAATCAGCAGCACGGGCTAGTTAACTGCTCAATAGTAAAACAGGAGGCCTTTCAGGAAAATGTGGGCAAAACACAAAACAATGGTTATGGGGACACTCGAGTGGGTGCTTGTCACGTGTAACTTTATGGCATCAGATGAACCAGGTCAGGTGAGCCAATCATTCTTTTCAGCTCAAAGTCACCAGTCCAGCTTGTCAAACTCCAGGTGCTGATTGTAGCTAGTCAGCCGGCCCTCATCCAGGATGCTCTCAATGCCATGCAGGTCGCGGCCCAGGCAGCCGATCTCGTACGGATAGAGCAGGTCCTGCCCGTCCTGCTGGTGCTCCGGCAGCTGATCAACCGCGCCGATGTTTTGGTCGATTTCGCGAGCAGCTGCGCTCTGCGACACAGCGGGCAGCGGAATGCCAACCAGGCGCTGCTGCTGATGCTGCTGCTGACGATGTTGGAGCTGAAGGTGCTGCATCTGGGAATGCTGCTGATTCTGATTGCAGGCGTCGTCAAACTCCGGCCAGACGCTGTGCCCGCAGCCGCCGTCGCCGAGTAGTTCCTGCTGCTGGAAGATAGACGGCTCGCTCGAATGCCTGGCTACGGGACGCCTCAACGGAGTGACAAGCAACGGTACCTCGTCGGCGGCTCCTGCCAAGGGAGCGCCGAAATCGGTCGGCGTTAAGTGATTGTGATACTCGTACAGGTGCTTGGTAAGCTCCGACTGGGTTGGTAGCATGGCGAAGCACAGGTGACAGGTTGGGCTGGGTTCCGACTGTTGCTGGAGGACGGAGGTCGCCGTGGCAGCCATTTGGCCGTCAATTTCCGCGGCCTTCTTGTTGCACGGTATGACGCAGCCGTGCGTCTTCTTCTCGTGCTTCTTGCGCGTGCTGCTGTCAGCGAAGCGGTGGTGGCAAACTCGGCACTGGTAAGGCTTGCGCCCAGTGTGGGTTCGCACGTGGACGCTGATGCTAGAACGCCAGCGGCATTGGCGGCCGCAGATGCGGCACTCGTACACCACTGCGGAATCGGTAACCGGTGACCCGTCCCAGTTGATGCCGTTGGTTTTGGCCTTTCGCACGATGATGAATTCGCGCTCGGACACGGGCTCAGTTGATGGCGGCGGCTGCGGCTGCTGCTGGTGATTCGCAATGCCTGGCGTCCAGTGGGTGCCGATTGAAGCTTCGCTGTCATCAACGCCGTCGACGCCTCTTTCGTCGCCGTTGCCGCCTCTACTGACGGCTTGACGTGTAGACGCACCCGAGCCCCACCAGCTCGTTAGTTCTGGCACGGAAGGCAGCATACAATGTTGTTGCATGGACCGAGAAGAATTAATTGCTGCATCAGCAACAGCAGCAGCATTAGCAGCAGCGGAAGCTCTGGCGGTGGCTGAAGCAGCCTCTTGTGCCCAGAATACTTTGCTCTCCTCTGACGGATCATCGACCCTGACGGCGTGAAGAGCTGCTGAGTTATCGATGCTGGCTGCAACCCTGACTGCATCGTCTTGATCGTCGCTTCGGAGCCCGGCTGAAAACTGTTGAATTCCGTGCTGCTGATACTCATTGTCATGATGAGGCGGCTGAAGCTGGTTCAAGCCAAATCGGCCATCCCAGGCAACGCTACTGCAGGCTACCGTCGGGTCCATGAAGGTGCCGTACATGAGCTCCGACTGGCCCAGGTCAAGGGCTCCGGCGCTGTCCAGTCCGGAGTCTCCGGAATCGCCGTTGGTCTGGCCGCCAAAGTCACAAGCATCGTCTTCCCACATATCTGGCAGGGGAGCGCAGTCCTGTTCTGTCTAGACACTGATCTCTATCCGATGACTGTTTCGCCTACGCTTAGCTTCTCTGCTGTCCTTTCTCGGCTTCAGTTGAGGAAAAGTGGGGGGTGCAGCTAACTGTTAATAGCGAGCGAGTGAGCGAGAAAGGGAGGGGACGGTCTAACTGCCGCGCCCCGGCTGACCCTGCATTTTCAGCTGCGAGTCAACGAGTCAGTCTCGGCCATAGACAAAATAGTTCAGGCACACAAAAATCAATATTCTCTTTCTCTGCCCCCTGGCCAAAAAAAGTCCGACCCACCCCACCAAAAGCGCGGTGTTCAGCATTAAAGTAAATTCACTTGTCTTAAGAACACTACACATTTATAGCGGTCACAGGGCGGTCACCCTGGAGCATGTACTTTTATTTTTCAACTGACCAACCAAAATTCTGCGACTTTCTTAGATCGGGCAGGCGCTCAGGCCACGACTGTAAAATTCTTACAGAAATCTGTTTAGTCAGTCAGCTTTGGCAACTAATATTTATAGCCAATAGGAGAAGTCCATTTATATTTTATTTGTTGTTATCTATTATATTTGATTTATATACAGGGTCGAAGTTAGATAGTGTAAATACTGGTAACATTGTTAATTAGTATAGCCCAGCTCTTCAGAATATAATAAGGATTATTGGATCCTGCAGGCAGCTATTGCATAAGCGCTTTATGTCACGGATGCCATTGATGTCAATAGTGATCAGCGAGAATGATGAGCTGATGAAATGTTGCGTAAGTTGAGGCGTGCTTCAACTGTACTGGTGGCTGCGATGATAAAGATGACGCACAAAAAGCACAGGATGATGGAAGTGGACCGCCAGAACGAGTTCGCTGTGTAAATTGGAAGTGAATGCTAAATTTCGGAGTAATTTGCATAACAAAACAAGTAAACAAAATTATATGAATAATATGCGTAAAAGCCTTAAAAAGTACATTCTAATTAAAATTTTATTAGCAACGACAGTGGTAATACGCTTGGTGAATTCATTTCCGCTAAAATTATTTTGATTTGACAGTGGATAAGGACAGTAATAATAAGTAAGAGTTTTTTAAAAGGTCAATGGTGCATAAAAAACAAAGCTATAAAATTCAGAGTAAAAAAGGTTTCAATCCGACTTAGCTCATAAAAAATAAAGCGATAAAATTTAACTTGCGCCAAGCTGTACATTATTTTCCATTCAAAACTTCCAGCGACCCCACTCCTCTAGCCACCTCCCTCCTCCAACTATCAAACTCGCTTATCAAACCACTCCTACAGCCATCCTACAACCACTCCTCCCCGTTCTGTCATAGTACGAGTAAAAAGCGGTCCCGAGGCTGCGAACCAGCGCAAAGTGTCTAACGAATGACAGCGCACTCAACTGTTAAATTAGGCACAAAATTCAACCCTTTATCCAAGAGACCCAAGCAATGTTTTCATTTTTTATCGCGTAATAGTCAATTAATTCAGCATTTAGTCGGCGCCAAGTAGTCGTCGTCGAGTGGCACAGGTCCGGCACCGCCCGGAACAAGATAATCGTCGTCGAGTGGCACAGGTCCGGATCCGCTACCAACGGCGTCGCCCGGCACAAGATAATCGTCGTCAACAAAGTCGTCGTCGCCTTCCTCCGGAATAGATGAAGGACTCGATGGTTGCTGGGCTGCAGACGGAGATTTGATAGGCTCCAGGTAACCGTTGTCTGACTCGCTCATTGGCAGAGTGTAAATCGGCGGAGGCACCGGAGCTCTGGGGGTCTTTTGCTGCTGCTGCTGCTGCTTTTGAGGCTGCTGCTGCTTCTGAGGCGGCTGCTGCTGCTGTTGCCGACGAGTACGCACAGGCGATGTGGAGCCCATACGAGTCCGACGCTGCTGCTGCTGCTGCTGCTGCTGATACAGCAGTGGATCATTCACGTAGTTATTCGTTGAAGGCGCGGACGTTGCTGTCATGAGGCCGGCCTTCTCATCCGGGTCCATCGTGCTGCTCATTGGAGTGTAGCCCTGGTCTACCGACGCCAGTTTGCCCGAAGCGCTGGTCGACCGACTGCTGATAACGGCCGACGGCGTTCCAAGACGTTCTCGGATGTGCACGACCGCGTCCGGGTCGTCTAGGGCGTCGCCGGCACCGTCTTCGTCTTCGGCGTCGCCGCCCATGCCGGGCCCGAAGGCGATGTAGGCGCTAGGCGAGGCCAGGCAGTCCTTCATGCTTGCCGCCAGCTCGGCAAAGTCAGGCCGAGAAGCCGGATTGGGCAGCCAGCAGGACAGCATTATGTTGTAGAAGTCCACGCTGCACACAGGCGGCTGGCTAAGTCGGACGCCTTTGCGCAACAGGCCGGAGATGTCGTCCACCGAGGAGATCCGGTAGGGCCTGCGCGTCAGGGCAAAATGGGATTTCTTTTGCTATGCGGTTTTTTACCTAGAGAAAAAATTGAGAAGACTATGAGATGTTTCCTAGATCCCCATCCTCACTGATGAGTTCTACAGCTGGATGAATTAAAGCACTTAACAGTAGAACTGCCAATGGGAAATTCCCCTCTGGTAATTATTTTAGCTAAATTCTAGATAATTCATAAGTTCAATTAGAGCGGATCATACATTCAATAAATTCTAGAATCCTAGATAAAAGTCGGTGACTGCACCGAAGTCGGAGATGATGTAGGCACATACGGGTGACGTGCTGATAAAGTTTGAAGGCCTGGCAAGGCCGCACTGAGGCGCAGTGCTAATTCAAGTGCTAATCTTGATGGTCTGAAGGGCTGGCGACTTAGTTCTTGTTTCAGAAGATGCGCAACAAAAATTTGGCCTGTGTTCTTGACTTTCGTGTGCTTGCGTTGCTAAAAAATATTGAGCAGCAAAAAATATTTGTCCACCCCTTGGTATAAAACGGTCGGCAAAATGGCTAGGTAGTCTTACTGTTAATAAAGGGAATTATGTGTATTAAGTATCTCAAGGATGAGATTCGAACTCCGGATGTCTAGGTAAAAATTCCGAAGCTCTAGAACGCTACAAAAATGTGGGCTCACTTGTACGGCGCTTCGCCATAGGAGCAGATCTCCCAGAGCAGTACGCCGTAGCTCCAGACGTCCGACTTGTGGCTAAATACGCCGGACTCGAAGCACTCGATGCCGAGCCATTTCACCGGCATTGCGCCCGATGTGTACATCAGCTGGCGCTCGCTATTCTGCAACAATTTGGCCAGGCCGAAGTCCGTGATTTTGACCTCGTCTACAGTTTTCAGCAGCACATTTCTTGCGGCTAAATCGCGGTGCACAATGTTGATGCTCTCCAAATAGGCCATGCCCTCGGCCACCTGCAGGGCCCAGGTTAGCATTCGCCTGGCGCCGATGCCGCCGCTCTGGCGAGCGCGCAGAAAGTCCAATAGGCAGCCGCGGGGCATCAGATTAGTGACCAGCTGCACCTCCTGCGTTAGGCACAGAGCTACTAGTCGGATGCAGTACGGGTGCTTCACTCTAAAAACGGTTAGAATCTTACTCTGTACAAATGAGTTTGCATGCGTTATTTTCAGAAAGGGAAACACTTTACTCGCATTGGCTGCGTTGAATTTAGGCTATTTTTAGAACAGTGGAATTCTTTACTCCCATTGGCTGCGAAAATCTTGCCCAATACTTTTATTTAGATTCTAATAAAAATGAAAGCGAATAAATATAGATATAGATAGATATAGATATCAATAGATATAGATATAGATATCAACATAGATATCACCGTTGTCACCTAATTAAAGAGTAAATTATGTTTTGTTTAACGCTAAGCTTGAAGCGTTTCCAATCAGCGACTCTGCTTTGCCACTAAAACGAGTAAAAACTACACACTTTTTAGATTCATTGAAAGTAGAAAGGGGTATTTCAAGTATCCAATGTTTTTCTGGATCTCCCTAAATATTTATCCAATCGCCATGAAAGTATCCCTGTACAGTGTTGTTTACCCAGGTTATAATATTCCACTCTAGCTATCCAATGTTTGTTGCTCTGGAAGGTTAAGATCTCATAGCGTTACAGACGCACCTGGCCAACACGCTGGCCTCGTTGAGCAGCTCCTGGCCCAGCTTGGGGTTGCTGCCGCGCAGCACTTTGATCGCCACAGGCAGCTCCTTGTAGCCGCGATCAGTCTCCGAGCGCAGGACTCCCTTGTACACGGTGCCAAAGGCGCCGCTGCCAATTTCCTTCTGCTTGATCAGATCGTCGTCGTTGACAATGAGAAGCTGCGACATGTCGCCAGGACTGCCTGTGTCGCCGAGATAGTCGTCCAAATCGACTACGTCGTACCTGAGAGTTTGGGGTGGTTGCTAAGTGATCAAAGTTCACTGTACAATGAGCAAAAAACTGTTAGCGATTCTCCCAGAAAGGCTGCCTTGGCCGCACCTGTGCACTCGTCGCTGATAGTAGCGCCAGGCGACCAAGCCGGCCAGCAGCGCCAGCAGCAGCAGCAGCGCCAGGCCGGCAGCCAGGCCGCCCAGCCGCACCGCGGATGCCGGGTAGCAAACACCGTAGGTGTCCGGCTCCAGGTGGCCGGCGCAGGCCGCCACGCAGACCCCGTCCTGCCGATAGGCGCGGCAGCTGGCGCACTCGTGAGCCCCCGGGCCATAGCAACCACCAGAGGCGCCGCACTCATTGTGGCAGGGCAGGCAGCGGCCGGCATCCTCAGCGACGGGACTGCGGTAGTGACCGGCCTGGCGATAGGGATGGGAAATGATTCAGGAATGGGGATCTAGGATAGGCATGTGGAATGGGGATCTAGGGTAGGCATGTGGAATGGGGATCTAGGATAGGCATGTGGAATGGGGATCTAGGGTAGGCATGTGGAATGGGGATCTAGGATGGGCATGTGGAATGGGGATCTAGGATAGGCATGTGGAATGGGGATCTAGGATAGGCATGTGGAATGGGGATCTAGGGTAGGCATGTGGAATGGGGATCTAGGATGGGCATGTGGAATGGGGATCTAGGATAGGCATGTGGAATGGGGATCTAGGATAGGCATGTGGAATGGGGATCTAGGATAGGCATGTGGAAAGTGGAATGGGGATCTAGGGTAGGCATGTGGAATGGGGATCTAGGATAGGCATGTGGAATGGTGATCTAGGATAGGCATGTGGAAAGTGGAATGGGGATCTAGGATAGGCATGTGGAATGGGGATCTAGGATAGGCATGTGGAAAGTGGAATGGGGATCTAGGATAGGCATGTGGAAAGTGGAATGGGGATCTAGGATAGGCATGTGGAAAGTGGAATGGGGATCTAGGATAGGCATGTGGAAAGTGGAATGGGGATCTAGGATAGGCATGTGGAAAGTGGAATGGGGATCTAGGATAGGCATGTGGAAAGTGGAATGGGGATCTAGGATAGGCATGTGGAATGGTGATCTAGGATAGGCATGTGGAAAGTGGAATGGGGATCTAGGATAGGCATGTGGAATGGGGATCTAGGATAGGCATGTGGAATGGGGATCTAGGATAGGCATGTGGAAAGTGGAATGGGGATCTAGGATAGGCATGTGGAAAGTGGAATGGGGATCTAGGATAGGCATGTGGAAAGTGGAATGGGGATCTAGGATAGGCATGTGGAATGGGGATCTAGGATAGGCATGTGGAATGGGGATCTAGGATAGGCATGTGGAAAGTGGAATGGGGATCTAGGATAGGCATGTGGAAAGTGGAATGGGGATCTAGGATAGGCATGTGGAAAGTGGAATGGGGATCTAGGATAGGCATGTGGAAAGTGGAATGGGGATCTAGGATAGGCATGTGGAATGGGGATCTAGGATAGGCATGTGGAATGGGGATCTAGGATAGGCATGTGGAAAGTGGAATGGGGATCTAGGATAGGCATGTGGAAAGTGGAATGGGGATCTAGGATAGGCATGTGGAATGCGGATCTGGGATCAGAGATCTGGGATCAGAGATCTGGGATCAGAGATCTGGGATCAGAGATCTGGGATCAGAGATCTGGGATCAGAGATCTGGGATCAGAGATCTGGGATCAGAGATCTGGGATCAGAGATCTGGGATCAGAGATCTGGGATCAGAGATCTGGGATCAGAGATCTGGGATCAGAGATCTGGGATCAGAGATCTGGGATCAGAGATCTGGGATCAGAGATCTGGGATCAGAGATCTGGGATCAGAGATCTGGGATCAGAGATCTGGGATCAGAGATCTGGGATCAGAGATCTGGGATCAGAGATCTGGGATCAGAGATCTGGGATCAGAGATCTGGGATCAGAGATCTGGGATCAGAGATCTGGGATCAGAGATCTGGGATCAGAGATCTGGGATCAGAGATCTGGGATCAGAGATCTGGGATCAGAGATCTGGGATCAGAGATCTGGGATCAGAGATCTGGGATCAGAGATCTGGGATCAGAGATCTGGGATCAGAGATCTGGGATCAGAGATCTGGGATCAGAGATCTGGGATCAGAGATCTGGGATCAGAGATCTGGGATCAGAGATCTGGGATCAGAGATCTGGGATCAGAGATCTGGGAGCAGCCCTCCTCACATGTCGGCATTCCGCATAGCAGACGCCGTTAACTGTGGCGTTGGCGCAGGCCACACAGAGTCCGGGGCCGGGTCCCCAGCAGCCGCCGCGGCAGAACTGATGACAGGCGGCGTCGGGACAGTCAGCGAACTCCAGGTTGCCGTAGGAGACAGGGAATCCGATGGAGCTGGAGTTCAGGTGTTCAGACGGAAACCAGGCCCGGCAAAGTCCGCGAACGTTGAAAATCGACAGTCGCTTTGCACTGCGTAGACCGGATAGGCCCAGGTAAGTGGCACTCAGCTGGTTGATGATCAGCTCTCCGGAGACGTAGACCAACCTGGACGAGAGGATTCAGGATTTGGATCAGAGAAATCAGGATTTGGATCACATGATTCGGGATTTGGATCACATGATTCGGGATTTAGATCGGTGGATTCAGGATTTCGGATTAGAGGTTCAAGGATCAAGAATTAAGGATTAAGTACCTGGCACAATGTATTAAGCATCTTAAACAAAGGATTAAGTACCTGGAACAATGTATTAAGCATCTTAAACAAAGGATTAAGTATCAGGAACAAAGGATTAAGCATCTTAAACAAAGGATTAGTATCTGGAACAATTCGAACCTGCGCAAAGCCGACAGATTGGCAGCCCGCTCCTGGGTGCGGGTCACAATGACCGAGCTGGAGTAGATGATCCGGGCCGAGCTGACGCTGCTCCAAGCCGAGTCCGACACGGCGGAGCCATCCAGACTGAAGGAGCCGCCATTCAGCTTCCAGACTGAGCAGTTGGCGAAGGTGTCCGACATAGCGTCGCCAAGACGGCGCTCCGCGCTCTCGCAGACGCGGCAGCCGATGCCGGCGCCGTCTCTGCTGGTGTCGCTGCAGGCGGTGCAGTTGCCGTCAACCGGCAGCTCGCCATTTGGGCACTCGGACAGGCAGTAGCGCCGGCGAGAGTCCAGTACGAAGGGAGCCGGGCAGCGGCGCATGCACACGTTGCCAACCTGCGGGGGGAGGATTGGCGATTCTGGAGCTGCTTCAGCAACTATGGGGATCAGACCAGCGGCCAAGCATGCACGCACACCTGTGTGAATGTGTGCTCAGGGTCAGCGGAATGGAAGGTCCGTGACTGAAAGGTCAACCCAAGGCTGGAATGGAATCACGTGACTGAAAGGTCAAATAAAGACTGGAATGGAATCCCGTGACATCACGTGACTAAAAGATCATTAACCCAAGACTGGAATAGCATCACGTGACTGAAAGTATAACTTAAGACTGGAATGGAATCACGTGACTGAAAGTATAACTAAAGACTGGAATGGTATCACGTGACTGAGGGTCAACGCAAAGCGGGAATGGCATCACGTGACTGGAAGATCATCTCGACAAGCCCAAACATTTTTGACAGTCCCGACAGCCTTACCTGCACCATCGGCTCGGCGACCTCGATAACGCGGGCGCTCTCGGTATCATAGTACTCCCTGGGGCAGGTTTCACGGCATTCGCCATTGAAGGAGACGCCTCGGCAGGAGAAACAGTCGCGCGCTGTCGGACCGACGCAGCCGCCGAGGCAGGCCGAGTGGCAGCACTCCTCCGCATCGGGGTCCGCGCCGTTCGAGTAGCAGGCGGAGCAGGAGCGTTTGCGGCAGCGGCCGGAGGCCTGGGGACAAGCGAAAATTAGGGATTGGGATGCATTTTTTTAGATTCTGGCGCCAGGCTGTCCCAGATTCTGGTGATAAACTGTCCTAGATTCTAGTGATGAACTGTCCTAGATTCTGGTGATAAACTGTCCTAGATTCTAGTGATAAACTGTCCCAGATTCTAGTGATAAACTGTCCTAGATTCTTGTGATGAACTGTCCTAGATTCTGGTGATAAACTGTCCTAGATTCTGGTGATAAACTGTCCTAGATTCTGGTGATAAACTGTCCTAGATTCTTGTGATGAACTGTCCTAGATTCTTGTGATAAACTGTCCTAGATTCTGGTGATAAACTGTCCTAGATTCTGGTGATAAACTGTCCTAGATTCTTGTGATAAACTGTCCTAGATTCTGGTGATAAACTGTCCTAGATTCTTGTGATGAACTGTCCTAGATTCTGGTGATAAACTGTCCTAGATTCTAGTGATAAACTGTCCTAGATTCTAGTGATAAACTGTCCCAGATTCTAGTGATAAACTGTCCCAGATTCTGGTGATAAACTGTCCTAGATTCTTGTGATAAACTGTCCTAGATTCTGGTGATAACTGTCCCAGATTCTAGTGATAAACTGTCCCAGATTCTAGTGATAAACTGTCCTAGATTCTAGTGATAAACTGTCCTAGATTCTGGTGATAAACTGTCCTAGATTCTGGTGATAAACTGTCCCAGATTCTAGTGATAAACTGTCCTAGATTCTGGTGATAAACTGTCCTAGATTCTGGTGATAAACTGTCCTAGATTCTGGTGATAAACTGTCCTAGATTCTGGTGATAGACTGTCCTAGATTCTAGTGATAAACTGTCCTAGATTCTGGTGATAAACTGTCCTAGATTCTAGTGATACACTGTCCTAGATTCTTGTGATACACTGTCCTAGATTCTAGTGATAAACTGTCCTAGATTCTGGTGATAAACTGTCCTAGATTCTAGTGATAAACTGTCCTAGATTCTGGTGATAAACTGTCCTAGATTCTGGTGATACACTGTCCCAGATTCTAGTGATAAACTGTCCTAGATTCTAGTGATACACTGTCCTAGATTCTTGTGATACACTGTCCTAGATTCTAGTGATAAACTGTGCTAGATTCTGGTGATAAACTGTCCTAGATTCTAGTGATAAACTGTCCTAGATTCTGGTGATAAACTGTCCTAGATTCTGGTGATAAACTGTCCCAGATTCTAGTGATAAACTGTCCTAGATTCTAGTGATTAACTGTCCTAGATTCTAGTGATAAACTGTCCCAGATTCTAGTGATAAACTGTCCTAGATTCTGGTGATAAACTGTCCTAGATTCTAGTGATAAACTGTCCTAGATTCTGGTGATAAACTGTCCTAGATTCTGGTGATAGACTGTCCTAGATTCTAGTGATAAACTGTCCTAGATTCTGGTGATAAACTGTCCTAGATTCTAGTGATACACTGTCCTAGATTCTTGTGATACACTGTCCTAGATTCTAGTGATAAACTGTCCTAGATTCTGGTGATAAACTGTCCTAGATTCTAGTGATATACTGTCCTAGATTCTGGTGATAAACTGTCCTAGATTCTGGTGATAAACTGTCCCAGATTCTAGTGATAAACTGTCCTCGATTCTAGTGATTAACTGTCCCAGATTCTAGTGATAAACTGTCCCAGATTCTAGTGATAAACTGTCCTAGATTCTAGTGATAAACTGTCCCAGATTCTAGTGATAAACTGTCCCAGATTCTAGTGATAAACTGTCCTAGATTCTAGTGATAAACTGTCCCAGATTCTAGTGATAAACTGTCCTAGATTCTAGTGATAAACTGTCCTAGATTCTAGTGATAAACTGTCCCAGATTCTAGTGATAAACTGTCTGGGCTTCACGCATCACACCTGACAGGCTGACGCGTCTTCAGCCCAGCAGCCGGCGCCACTGCTGCAGGCGGCACTGCAGGCCACATCGGCATCGGCGGTGCAGGAGCCGCAGGTGTTCAGCTGCCTGCTGTCCTGAGTGCACGCGCTGACGCCCGTATAGTCGAGTCGCTGACGCAGCGGCTGCTGGAACAGGTTGGACCAGGCTACGCTGCGGCTAATGCGGCAGTAGAGGCCGCGGTCGGTGGCGCTGTAGAGCCTGACGCCGCCTTTGGCGATGGCGGCCAGGCGGGGCAGCACCAGCTGGATGGGGTGGGCACACTGGCCCAGCTCAATAGCCGGCTTGTCGTCGCTGGTCCCGAAGCCGCGAATTGCGCGAAGGTTTCGCAACTCGATTCGAGCGACGTTTGCCTGTTGGGGGATTTTTTAAAGGAATTTAGTAGGATTATTGCTAGGAATGGAGAGAGGGGATAGTGGCGAAGTCGAGAATCCGTGGGCCAGGCTATGGCACCTTTCCTCCTGCTGGTCTTCTTAACTGTTCTTAACTCACCTTCCCTGTCTCATCTCTCTCCTGTCTCATCTCTCTCCTATCTCATCTCTCTACTGTCTCATCTCTCTACTGTCTCATCTCTCTCCTGTCATATCTCTCTCCTGTCTCATCTCTCTACTGTCTCATCTCTCTCCTGTCTCATCTCTCTACTGTCTCATCTCTCTACTGTCTCATCTCTCTACTGTCTCATCTCTCTACTGTCTCATCTCTCTACTGTCTCATCTCTCTACTGTCTCATCTCTCTACTGTCTCACCTCTCTACTGTCTCATCTCTCTACTGTCTCATCTCTCTCCTGTCTCATCTCTCTACTGTCTCATCTCTCTCCTGTCTCATCTCTCTACTGTCTCATCTCTCTCCTGTCTCATCACTCTCCTGTCTCATCTCTCTACTGTCTCATCTCTCTACTGTCTCATCTCTCTCCTGTCTCATCTCTCTACTGTCTCATCTCTCTCCTGTCTCATCACTCTCCTGTCATATCTCTCTCCTGTCTCATCTCGATCTCTACTGTCTCATCTCTCTCCTGTCTCATCTCTCTACTGTCTCATCTCTCTCCTGTCTCATCTCTCTCCTGTCATATCTCTTTCCTTTCTCATCTCTCTCCTGTCTCATCTCTCTACTGTCTCATCTCTCTACTGTCTCATCTCTCTACTGTCTCATCTCTCTACTGTCTCATCTCTCTCCTGTCTCATCTCTCTACTGTCTCATCTCTCTACTGTCTCATCTCTCTCCTGTCTCATCTCTCTACTGTCTCATCTCTCTACTGTCTCATCACTCTCCTGTCTCATCTCTCTACTGTCTCATCTCTCTACTGTCTCATCTCTCTCCTGTCTCATCTCTCTACTGTCTCATCTCTCTCCTGTCTCATCACTCTCCTGTCATATCTCTTTCCTTTCTAATCTCTCTCCTGTCTCATCTCTCTACTGTCTCATCTCTCTCCTGTCTCATCTCTCTACTGTCTCATCTCTATCCTGTCTCATCACTCTCCTGTCATATCTCTCTCCTGTCTCATCTCTCTACTGTCTCATCTCTCTACTGTCTCATCTCTCTCCTGTCTCATCTCTCTACTGTCTCATCTCTCTCCTGTCTCATCTCTCTCCTGTCTCATCTCTATCCTGTCTCATCTCTCTCCTGTCATATCTCTCTCCTGGCTCATCTCTCTCCTGTCTCATCTCTCTCCTGTCTCATCTCTCTACTGTCTCATCTCTATCCTGTCTCATCTCTCTACTGTCTCATCTCTCTCCTGTCTCATCTCTCTACTGTCTCATCACTCTCCTGTCTCATCTCTCTCCTGTCTCATCTCTATCCTGTCTCATCTCTCTCCTGTCATATCTCTCTCCTGTCATATCTCTCTCCTGTCTCATCTCTCTACTGTCTCATCTCTCTCCTGTCTCATCTCTCTACTGTCTCATCTCTCTCCTGTCATATCTCTCTCCTGTCTCATCTCTCTCCCGTCTCATCTCTCTACTGTCTCATCTCTCTCCTGTCTCATCTCTCTACTGTCTCATCTCTCTCCTGTCTCATCTCTCTCCCGTCTCACCTCTCTACTGTCTCATCTCTCTACTGTTTCATATTTCAAAGTCCAGTCTCATCTTTCTTGTCTAATCTCTCGTGAGTTTTCTGTCTCCTGTCTCATTTCTTCTGCATGACAGAAGAAAATAATAATAATAAAATACCTGCATGACAACCAGGCTGCCGCTAATCTCCACCAGGCTGTCAAAGAAGTCGGTGGGCATGCTGCGCACATCGCCGCCAAGCCTTCGCCCAGAGTTGCGATCAATGCCCCACCAGTTAATGATGAGGTCGCCGTGCAGGTACTGACAGCCGCCTACAAGCTCCGTCAGGCGTTGATGCAGCCGACTTGCGTTCAGATGGCTGACATAGTCCATGTCGGTGAGTTCTAGTGTCTTGCACAGCTTGCTGTAAGCTGTCAGTTGTTGAGCAGCAGAGCTGTAGATGCTTGCAGTCAGCAGCAGCTGCAGAAGCTGGTACAGAGCGGCCATGGCTGATTGACTCGCTGCTTTATCTGCTTTGATGGAGCATGTGTTTCAGCCGGGTTAATCTGTGTTTAGCACGAAAGGTGAATCGAAGAGTTGAATGTTTGAAGCACTAATACTGCACCGGCTCAGTCCTGCTTGCTTTATACTCTCTCAGTGTTCGTTCTCTCTCCTCTCCGCCTTCCTATTGTGACATGTCGCTGCTCTGGGCCGTGTTATGCCTGGGCTAGGGGAGGGGTTGCGATAAAAACGGCTATGCCAACCGCGAGGCCCAAGCAGTTTAATGAGCTGCCAATGTACATCTGGCCGCGCTTCTTGGCCATTAACGGGGGAGTGGGGTTAGGGGTTGAGCTGCCCGCCACCTCATAGCTGAGAATGTACAGTATGTGTCTTCTTCTAACCTTTCTATTTAAAAGGCTAGTCCCGTTCAACTTGTAACATGCCTTTCAATTTCTCTAGTTCTCTAATATTTCATATTATTACAGCTCTTATGGTGCTAGTAGTTCTTAACTTCTTTTTTATATGCATTGTGCATTTCTTCCTAATTGTGCTCTTCCTAATAGCGTGTAATTGACTGTTGTTTGTTGCACAAACAGAGCCGAATCGACTTGGCGAGTTCTGCAGCCAAAGCCAACCGGAAAATGGTGCGCAGTTTGGCAGGAAGTGACGGAATGTCTATTCTAATTAGTCAGAGTACACAGGGTAAATGCGTGCAATTGTTTCAGATAGAGTTCAATTAATATTTTTTTTCATCATCAACGAATTTCTATTCATTTCGTTGGGAGGGGGCATTTTTGCTAGTTCATATACAAAATACCAAGAATAAAGAAAGTACTCAAAATCTCTATCGCTTTAATCAGAACTATTTAAAGTGGCAAAGAGTTAGGATAACAAAATACCAGAATAACAGAGTTAGGATAACAATATCTCGCTTCTTGGAGCGAGAAGAAATAATCTATTTTTTTAATTAAAACTCTGTAATTATAGTAAAAATTCTTTTTATAGCCCCGTTAGTAGCGCATTTAAGGTACATCCGCTCTACTTTTGTCGCTGCTAGAATCGCTGTACTTGCATGTGTTGTAGGGCCGTCTTCTCCTCTGCCAGGGAATCTTATTTGGGAGGTTTTAATGGCAGTGTGAGCTTCCTCATACGCTTACGGGAGACTCCTGGTAGCGCTAATGTCCGAGCGGTAAGACACTAGCTGCGTGCATGGTATTTCTGGCAGGGTTAATCCTCAGTCCTATGGGCGTCTCAGATGAATTAAGATTGCCCAGTGAACGCAAAATCTCTTATAATGGGAGGACAATCCTGGGATTTTGGGAAATGGGAGAGTTTATAGGATCCAAGAGCGGAACTAAGTAATTATACAACACAAGTTTTAAATTGCTTCTCGGAACAAACTTCTCGTTTATTAAGGCCAGAGCACTGCTTCTAGATAAGTCAGGCACGGCCACCACGGTTGCGCCCTCATGGCTAAAAACGTCGCTATTTATAGTGGGGCGCAGAAGGGGGGAGGTTTAGCTGAGCCAATAAAAATACACGCGGGGACGAGAATAGAAAACTACAGAGACGAGGATAGCGTTGCAAGGACGATGTTTATAAAGCGCGTGAATTCAAATTCGAAACTGCCTCAGATTTATCAGGGAGGTAGCATATTTACCAGCTTTCCGCCACTTCTTATGCAAATGATCTCTATACGAGACTCGTATTTTTATCAAAAATCATTTATCATTTATCATTTTATCATCATTTATCATTTATCATTTATCTGTCTCATCAGATAATCCTCAACCCTCATCCTCATTATCCTCATCAGATAATAAGTAAAACCTTATTGAACATAAACCCACAGGGAGAATCAATTTATAAAAAATCTACAATGATACCCCCTGAGAATGACTATACAGAAAATAAGCCTTTCTGAGAATAATCTCCACTGAGAATTACCACCATGCACTCAAATCTCACAGAATGGCCTCTTCACTTTTAGGAGACTATCGGAAATTCAAAGATTCACAGAGCTTCAATCGCCCTTCCTCGGGCATCTTCTCATGTCCTTGAATTATCCAAGCGGCAATGCCAAACAGGAAGTCTGGGTCAAACACGATCACTCACTCCCATGGCAGGCACAGTCAGCAGATACAGTTGCAATGCCGCTCAGAACGGCTTGATTGAGTCGACTGCTCAGGTTGATGACAGCGGAACTAAACTCATGCGGGCTACCAGTATTTCGAATCTCACACCTTGATGTAAGTTGTCATCACCAAGGTTCTCTTCACCTCAGTTCTCAATCGTCAATCTATCTAATATGCAAGTGTGACCATTAACGTGAACATGAATTTGCGAATGTAAAGTCGTCTGAGGTTGGGTTGCAATTGTCGGGTTTGTTATAACATACCTGAGTTAGCTGAGTTCAGGTACCTGTTGCATGGCGAAAGATAATTTTTATTCTCGTATAGTGAAACTGTTTGAATACGATGTGCTACCAAGTCACTGTTCCTAAGAACACGTGTAAATTATCATAAAAAATTGCTAAAACTAATGTAATATCACACGGTATCAATGTATTAAGATTCGCGCGCAGTTTTTATAGTTTGAAAAACAAAAAATTAGTTTTCTTCATTTAATTCGGTGTTATTTTATTTTAATCAACATAATATCACGACTTATCATCTAGTATTTGAACTACTGCCAATTATCAAATCGTTTTGTTTGTTTTATCAATTCGATATTTGTTTTAAACTTCACTTTCTCAACGACAATAAATTGTGCTACAATTTACAATCTACAACAAATTGGCGTCCGTTTGAAAGTGGAAAATCAACAATGCGACCTGCTTCTCTTAGCTAAAGCAATTAATGCAAATAATAATGGATTGAGTTATATACAGACAGAAAGCTAGTTCAAGAGTTCATTATTTAGCCGTGCGAATAAGTCATGCGGAGCCCAGTGAGACTGGAGACGAAATCGGCAATTGCAACAAACCGCTCGAGCCGAGCAAGAACCCAGCTGCTAAGATCATGGACTTAGCAAGGAGAAACGCTACCGCAGTAAATATTGCTAAACTGGGATTCTTTTAGCTGAATCAACGCGCTTCGGCGTGAAAGAAGCAATAAAATTGGTCTTTTATTGAACGGTTTACTCCCGATTCGCCGATTCCCGATTCGCCGAATCCCGATTCGCCGAAATTCCCGATTCACCGAATCCCGATTCGCCGAAATTCCCGATTCGCCGAATCCCGATTCGCCGAAATTCCCGATTCGCCGAAATTCCCGATTCGCCGAAATTCCCGATTCGCCGAATCCCGATTCGCCGAAATTCCCGATTCGCCGAATCCCGATTCGCCGAAATTCCCGAATTTCCCGAATTCCCGAATCGGGAATTTCGGCGAATCGGGAATTTCGGCGAATCGGGATTCGGCGAATCGGGAGTAAACCTTATTGAACATAAACCCACAGGGAGAATCAATCCTGTAATTAGATATTACAGAGTATAATAATCATCAGACGATTAAATAGGATCCGATTGTACTAAAATTAAGAAGCTAAAACAACTTAGTGACAGTTGCAGAGATAATTTGCAGCAAGCAAGAGAACCCCCAGAACAACTTGGTTAATCACAGGTGGAATTTTGTAATAAGATACCCTTGAAAATCACTTCACTTCGATTTAATTTACGAGTAAAACTCACCGACCTTTGTAGCTTGAATCTTTGTATCTCAAATTGCTTAATGGAACAGTTAAATGTCCCATTAAGCATGAAATAAATTGACTGTCTTTGATTATTGGGATGGAACTATACAGTTGTTTGATTATAAAAGGTAGACGGTGACTTACAGAGCGTGACGTCATTTTCGACTTAAAACTAATTTTAAGACGATACAAGCGCCGCTCGTAGATGGAAACAGGCACACAAGGGCTAATGAGCTCTTCCGCACACGCGCTAGCTCGGGGCTGAGACCCAGCGATTGCAAGTCAGCCACATTCAGCAAGGCAGTCATTCAGCGTCACAGTTCGCCCTTAGCCTCGGCGCCTACCGCTCCGTCGGCTGGTGCAGGTGGTCTCTGAACGGCAATCTTTTGGGGCAGAGCACGCCCAGGGGTAGGGGTAGCGCAGCACGGACCTGTAGAGCGCGTCCAGGGTTCGCTCTCGTGTGACGGTCATCAGCACCGCTTCCATGCCGTACAGTAGGATCGGCTTAACGGCGCGCGGAAGAGGCGCACCTTCAGGCCGTCCCTCTGAGTTGAAGACGCTCCTGAGCAGGTGCGCGGCGCGCCAGGCCTGATTCCTCCTGTCAGAGACGATGGAGTCCCGGCTCATAACTAGCGTTTCGAGGTACCGGAATTCCACACGGCGGTGACGTCTCCGCAGGCCAGCGCAAATGCCGGGCGGTATCAGTGCCCACGTGCAGCACCTCTGACTTGCGCACGATGACCATAAGCCCCACTCGGGCGCCCTCCTCACAGAGCCGGGAAAGAGCGCGTTGGACAGCAGCTGGGTCACGACAGAGGAGCGCGATGTCGTTGGCATACGCGAGAGCAGGTAGCGGAACAGCAGGAGTGTCGGCAGCTTCAGTGTGGGACCAGCATGTAGCTGTCGTCCTCTTGAAGGGAGCAGCGCAACACATAATCCACGACCATGATGAAGAGCAAGGGGCCAGGGTGTCGCGCTGCAGGACGACGGAGTTTGTGCTGAAGTCCTCGGTCGGGCCGTCGCTTGTCTCGACAAACGCCCTGGAATCGCTGTACAGGTCCATCACATGCAACCTGTAGCCTTTACAAAAGCGCCTCTAGTCAATGAAGTCTTTATTATTTTGTTTATAATTATAGAAAGTGGGAATACCAAGAATATATTTTTATTAGCAAAAACATTACTGTAGATTGCGATCATGTACAATAATGTCCTCTAACATGTTGCTAGGCTAGGTTTTGTTGGCTCTAACTCGCATTCCTATGCTGTGCTGGCTTCTCTGCGACATCCTTCTGGTTCGCGCATCTCGAGACTATGGTGGCCCGATGGTCCTTCGGTCGGTTCGGAGTTAATCAAGCAGCAGTTGAACACGGTGGCTCTGAAGCTGCGGTTGCGGCACATTAACACCGGCAGGCTGAATGACTGGCTCAGCATTGAAACTGTCTTGATGGACACAATGACCTCAGCAAGCACTCTTGTGTTGCTGCTTTTTAAGACTAAATCAGCAATTGAATTATTGATGTTGATTTGTAGGGCCCAGCGAAGAGCTAGCAGAGGCAGGTCGACGAATAGTGCGGCCGTTGACAGCGACAGAGCGCTAACGGAGCCGCTTAGATTGATGTTCGGAGCAGCCAGATTTTGCCTGCGCTTCTTGGCCGCTCGGATTACGCTGAGAAGCAGCGAGAAATCCACAAGCAGCGTCAGCAGTAGGAACACAGTTGGCGGATTGCAGACCAGGCTCATGTACAGCACCTGATTGTCGCTCTGAAAGTAACAGCCAGTTGCCAGAGTGCTGACATTGTTGACCTTTAGTGTAACCTGGCTGCTAAAAGCCGCTGGTGGAATGCACATAGCTATGCACAATATGCCCGAGACAAGCAGAGCTGCGAAAGCAAATCGAGGACTCAAACGACCAATGCTGGATGGGACCAGCAACGACAGTGTCCTATCCAGGACCATGATCAGCAGACCTACAACTGGGAGAACCTGGCACAGGCAAGCAATCAGGTAGAAACACTTGCAGCCCAAATCTCCGTGATCGCTGAAGAAGAAGCCAACAGTGCCGCCGCTGAGTAACGGCAGGCCCTTGTTCAGGAAGCAGGCGATCATCCCGAAGACCGTCATACAGGCTGCGTTAATCAAAGCGTGGCAACCAATATAAGCATTCTGTCTCGTCAGTGGAGTCCTACGCTTCAGATTTATATAGGCGACGAATGCGTTACCAAGGAAGCCAACGACAACTAACACCGGCAGAAAGTACGCGTAAACGATGGCCACAATTTCGGAGCCGATGTAGGCGTGCATCGGGGAAGTCGCGTTTTTACTGCTGCGATGGGGGCCGAGACGCCAATCTAGCATGTCGACTTGGAGAATCCATTTGTCAGAGTTTTCCACCATTTTTTTGTTTCCAAAAATTGCCTATACTTAGAGGCTCTGATCCGAGGAAATTTGGAAAAACAGCATTCAAATGATGCACCTTCGTTCCATCTATCCGATCCGAGCACACTTCCTCAGAATTTTCTGCCTATAGAACGACACTGATTCGTTGATTATCTAGACACCGCCACCTCTTAGATCTCGGGGGTCTGCTGTACGAAATCTCACAGATTTGGAGAGTAAATTCTTTGATCCAGCAAGCCTCGTTGTTTGGAGTTACTGGAGTGCTACCTGGAATACCTTAGGTAGTATTCGAAACAACGAAAATAGTGGCTTTTTCTTTTCTTTTTCTTGATAACTAGAAAAAATGTAAAAATAAAAGAGAACCTAGCACAGGTTTTAAAACGGTTGAGCTGTTCGAGCAATGGAGATGAACCTTGTAGGCATATGCAGCACTGGGTCTAATAAATCATGAATTCGGTGTACGACTAAATTAAAATCCGCTACTTTACTTCTAGCTAATCGACCCTAATTCTTTTGTAGCCATCGAATCGAATTAGGTGGCGATTATTGTGACAGTTCTAACCAATCAATGATTCCGTCGTTGCAGTTTACTGTGCGTTACACCAATTACTTACGTAATGGTTAGCAGCTATAACTAGTTTGTTTTACATTATAATTCTTACAGAGACCGTAGCATGTACTCAAAAGCCTTTTCCATGCCGTTTCTTCAGTTAGGACTTATTATGACTTCTCTGGCGCCTTAGCTCTTGAACTTAACGTAGCAGTTTGTAATTACAATTAAAGTCAACTAGTTGGACTCTAACACGGAACGGAACTCGTCAGCACTGGAACCCAGTTTTTACATTGATACAACGCCATCCACTGCACTGCAATAGCTATAAATGTATGCGCATCGAAAGACTGTCCAGTCCATGGACTGAATGGTTGGTTGCTACTACCAACAATTTTTTTAACCTAACTGAATTATAGCGACCGATGCAACAATTGCTTAATGCAGCGGAATGCCAGTTAAGTGACATTAGTAAAAACAATGCTATTAACGTGAATCTGTTTTTTTCTTGTCCACGCTCGAGCTTGACTAGTGTACATGTGTGATCCTCTCGCAGCTGGCAGTCCTCGCTAAATATAGCCAAACGTGCTAAGTAAAACGAATTAACAGATTGAACTGGCGTAATAATTTACTTATTTAAGATTGACATGCATTAGAAATGCTTGTATTTCAAGCTCCACATTGCAGCCGAGTGACACAAAAGGTAACACATAGGTTTCTAACCAGCCTAGAAAATACATGCCAAAGGCAATATGCGACTGCTAGACATCGATTAAAGAAAGCAACACTATTGTAAGCAAGCAATGTTCCAGACAGAAATATTTCCCGTCAAAATTTTCAACACTAGAATTTCCTGATCTAGGCCAGAATTTTTCGCCGGGTGAACTAAAGTTAGGGAGAAACAAAGCAGAAGATTCTCAATAGAGCGAGAGTTGCCCTGCTGCCTGGAGACTTTGGAACCGGTTGAGAACACAAAATGAAAAAATACAACACAGCAGGAGTAAAAACCATTGCTAGTTACGTTTAAATGAACAACAACAAGCGAAACGTTTAAACAATTCATTCAGCGAAGGAAGTTTCTAAGAAAAACTTGATGCAATATTATAGAAGCTTTTTGTTAAGAAAACTAGAGCGTTTTCCAAGAAAACACGACTGTTTTACAAACTAGGAGCGTTTTCCAAGAAAACTGAGTTTATCAAGACAATTTAAGCATTAAACTCGAGCAGTTTCGAAGACATGCTGGGGAATTATTTAAAGAAGCATATATATATTTAATTTAACTATTCCCACACGCTTATACCCAAATGTATATACCCACACGCTTTGTAATGAAACTTTATAGTAACTTTTTGTTTGTAGAAAACTAATTGATAATTTCTAAAAGTCTTGAACTAGAACACGCAGGTCAGTTGTAGTGAAAATCGAATCGGCTAAGTGCCTGTGGCAGGGCGGCGATCACAGAGCCGTAGCCCTTGGCATTGTCGTACAGTTCAAACAGCGGAGCGGCAACCAATTTGTAGTTGCGCGGGACGGCAAACTCGGCGCGCTGTGGCAGCTGCACAAGAAACTGGCGAGTGTGCTCCTTGGGCTTGGTGACGTGGGCCGGTACATAGGGGTAGCGAGACTGTTCATAGTGCGGCCGCCACCAGTTGCCAACGCAGTCTTCAATCACCCAATTGACAGGCTCAGCATTATCGGCCGCGCTGCCCAACAAAGCGGTGAGGAGTCGCTTAAGGCCGTCCACCTGATGAAATGGAAACAAATAAGATTGGTGTAAGTACACAGAATCTACACTGATAGACAAGTGTGGAGTGATATATAAGTAACATAAGTAATAGAGTGATATATCACAAAGGGGGCGTTAGCGGGTGTTCAGTGAGGGAGCAATGCAGATGAGGCTGGAATGTTTCGAGGAGTGATAAGGGTCCTGGGAGGTAAGGATAGTTTGTTAAGGGATTAGGTAGGTAAGGATGGTTTGCTAAGGATCAGGGAGGTAGGGATGGTTCGCTAAGGGATTAGGTAGCTAAGGATGGTTCGCTAAGGGATTAGGTAGCTAAGGATGGTTCGCAAAGGGATTAGGTAGCTAAGGATAGTTCGCAAAGGGATTAGGTAGCTAAGGATGGTTCGCTAAGGGATTAGGTAGCTAAGGATGGTTCGCTAAGGGATTAGGTAGCTAAGGATGGTTCGCTAAGGGATTAGGTAGCTAAGGATGGTTCGCAAAGGGATTAGGTAGCTAAGGATGGTTCGCAAAGGGATTAGGTAGCTAAGGATGGTTCGCTAAGGGATTAGGTAGGTAAGGATGGTTCGCAAAGGGATTAGGTAGGTAAGGATGGTTCGCTAAGGGATTAGGTAGGTAAGGATGGTTCGCTAAGGGATTAGGTAGCTAAGGATGGTTCGCTAAGGGATTAGGTAGGTAAGGATGGTTCGCTAAGGGATTAGGTAGGTAAGGATGGTTCGCTAAGGGATTAGGTAGGTAAGGATGGTTCGCTAAGGGATTAGGTAGCTAAGGATGGTTCGCTAAGGGATTAGGTAGGTAAGGATGGTTCGCTAAGGGATTAGGTAGGTAAGGATGGTTCGCTAAGGGATTAGGTAGCTAAGGATAGTTCGCAAAGGGATTAGGTAGCTAAGGATGGTTCGCTAAGGGATTAGGTAGGTAAGGATGGTTCGCAAAGGGATTAGGTAGCTAAGGATGGTTCGCTAAGGGATTAGGTAGGTAAGGATGGTTCGCTAAGGGATTAGGTAGGTAAGGATGGTTTGCTAAGGGATTAGGTAGGTAAGGATGGTTCGCTAAGGGATTAGGTAGGTAAGGATGGTTCGCAAAGGGATTAGGTAGCTAAGGATGGTTCGCTAAGGGATTAGGTAGCTAAGGATGGTTCGCTAAGGGATTAGGTAGGTAAGGATGGTTCGCTAAGGGATTAGGTAGGTAAGGATGGTTCGCTAAGGGATTAGGTAGCTAAGGATAGTTCGCAAAGGGATTAGGTAGCTAAGGATGGTTCGCTAAGGGATTAGGTAGGTAAGGATGGTTCGCAAAGGGATTAGGTAGCTAAGGATGGTTCGCTAAGGGATTAGGTAGGTAAGGATGGTTCGCTAAGGGATTAGGTAGGTAAGGATGGTTCGCAAAGGGATTAGGTAGCTAAGGATGGTTCGCTAAGGGATTAGGTAGGTAAGGATGGTTCGCTAAGGGATTAGGTAGGTAAGGATGGTTTGCTAAGGGATTAGGTAGGTAAGGATGGTTCGCTAAGGGATTAGGTAGGTAAGGATGGTTCGCAAAGGGATTAGGTAGCTAAGGATGGTTCGCTAAGGGATTAGGTAGCTAAGGATGGTTCGCTAAGGGATTAGGTAGGTAAGGATGGTTCGCAAAGGGATCAGAGGAAGGCATGTTTCACTCAGAAATTAGGCCGCAGCGGCAACTCACATCTGTTTCATCCTGTTGCAGCTCGCCGCCAGGCAGCTTGAAGAAGCTAGCTCCAAGCTGCAGCAGCAGGACATGCGGCAGGTTGTGCTCATGCACCAGCAGCACAGCATCGACAGAGCGACGCATGCCATACTGTTCGAATTCGTCCTTCATGCGGGTAAAACGGGCAGCCACCGAGGCATCTTTCTCATACATGGGATCTTTCGTGCCAAAGGTGTAGCTACTCAATGGGTAAAGGTTGATGTCGCGACGATCTGTGTCTGAGACTTTCATTATGTTGCTTTTTGTTTAAGCTGGAAAGTGTAACAAACATTGGTGATTAAAAAGCTGCAAGCTCATACAAATGTAAGTAGAAATAAAAAGCTGATATCATATAATTGTTATTGTAAATGTACACTATAGACATTTTCAATTAAATAGAGTCCAGGTAAAGCCTGAAATTTTAAGTTGCTATTTTACAGAATTTATAAAAAGCATAATGTTTGCTTATACAGTATCTGTTTTTTTAATGTGTCAGACAGGAGTAGCCAACACTATAATTTAAAATTATACCTATTAGAGAGATAAAAACAGGACCTCAATGTATCGGTCAGACAGAAATGTACTTATATATATATACTAGCTTTTTTTGCCCGTTGTTTTTGGGGCAGAAATTTAAAGCAAAGCAGTAAGCAATTCACGTCTCTGTATTAACTTTGTAGTGATGGTCACCATTTATTTATTTACTGCATTAATGAAAAGTGAAGAGTTTGTTTAAGGGCGTTTTAAGTAAAAAATAAGTGAAAAGTTTGTCCAAACAGCCCCCTCTTGATTACTTCTTTAGAAACATGTCTCTTAGCCACTCCTCTATACAGTCAGTGGCAGATCCAGGAATTTTGTTTTGGGGCGGTCTGTCAGGGGAGCGCCATGAGAATCACAGAGGGGGTGCCAGCGGCCGAAAAAGGGCGCCAGGAGCCAAGAAAGGGCGCCAGTGGCTGAAAAACGGGAGCCAGCGGCTGAAAAAGGGGCGCCAGCGGCCGAAAAGGAGCGCCAGTGCTGCGACTGGCGCCCCTGGTGGGGGCATCTTATTCCCATGATTAAAATTTAGGGGGGCGACTGCCCCCCCGCCCCCCCCCTAAATCTGCCTCTGTATACAGTATGCATGTACACGCGTATACATAAGGAAAATAGCCATGGCATAACAATAACAATGTCAAAGAAACAAAATTAAACTGTTTCAGAGTTCAGAGTTAGACAGGTCAAGGTCAATTCGTGACTACTTTTCTATTAATTGCTTGCGAGTCACCTCAAGTCCTGGGGATACACCACATTCTTCGTTCTTCCCCTTGGTGCGAAAATGAATAGGCCAGCTGGAGTTCCAACACGGGAGCAGGCGACATAAAGCTGCCCATGCGAGAAGCAAGGAGTCTCCAGGTTGATGCCAGCCACCTTCAGCGACTGTCCCTGAGCCTTGTTAATAGTCATCGCAAAGCACACTCTCACAGGGAACTGCAGTCGCTTGAACTGAAATGGCAGGTCCGTGGGGATAATTGGAATCCGGGGAACGAACACAGACTCTCCTCTGCCAGATCCAGTCATTATCGTGGCCTCAATCACGTGTGGGAAGAGCCGCCTGACTATCAGTCTGGTGCCGTTACACAGCCTTGGCGCATTCAGGTTGCGGAGGAGCATAATTGGTGCCCCAACTTTCAGCTGCAAGTTGTGCGATGGAGTTCCAGGAGGATCTAGAGAGTTCAGAAACTCAACAGGATACTCCACAGCGGTGTCATCAGTCAACGTTGTATCAATTGACTTGTAGGTGAAAACTGCACCTGGCAACTCCTGAAGCAGTTGGTAGTTAATTTCGTTGGTGGCATCATTTCTAGGACACAGAATTGCCCTCTCTGACAGCCAGTCAACGTCAGCATATCGAGAGAAATAGGCTGGCTGGAGAGAAATATCGACCGGAGAGCCCTGCGCACTGGGACGCCACCGCACTCACCGCACTCAGTCTCAGTGCTGCTTGGGGGCCAGTAGACAGTCTAGGGGTTTGGGCTGTGTACATTCACGGCTTGAAATACAATGTACAGTCTGGGGCTTCGGCGCCCGGGGAAGGGAGGGGGTGGCTGTAATAAAATTTGGCCCGCAGAGTGGCGGAGGGGAGTTGGGGTGGCTGTCCTCGGAAAACAAAAAGTGACTCACTTTGAGATGATGCAGCTTTGCTCTGGATTGAGTAGAGATGTTCAAAATTGACAGCATTGTTGGAAAACATGTAAAGTGTAAGTGGATCAAATTTGGAGAAAATCTGACAAAGTGGGGCGACGATATGTCGAATTGAGTGATTTTTTGACGATTTTTGAGCAGTTTTTTGCACTTTTGAGCAGGAAGGAAATGATTTTTCGGGAATTTGAGTAGCCTATTGCACTCAGCGTAGGTGGTTTTAGGTATGTGCAAAGTTTGGTGCGATTTGGTTGAGCGGTTTCGGCGTCTATAAAGACAAAAGGTTGCACACAGACAGACAGACAGACAGACAGAGTTTTCACTTTTATATATATAGATAATCAGTGTTGCAGTGTCACAAATTGGGATATCTGCTTTTGTGATTTTAAGATTTTAACCGATTAAACATATTTGACACAATATTTCGCATATCCATAGGGTCTAAAACTTACTAAATATTCTAATAGCCTTGGTGCTATTTATCCACCTTGTATATGGCCAGCATGGTCTGGACAATGGTGCACTTTAGTCTAGCACCTAGAACACAATGCAATGTGTCCAAAAGTTTGTGCCTGTCTTCAGAGCTAGTCCATGCTTCTGCTGGCTGCCCATAAGTGTTTTTAGCATCAGTTAAGTAGGAAAAGTGTTTTGCACACTCTGCACTTAGGAAAAATCCCAAAATTTCAATAGATGCCATCTGCAGATTGTTAACTTATTCCCATAAGGCATGGCCAACTCAAAATCAGATGTATGTTTAAGTTCTTTAAAATTAGAATCTAATTATATTAGGACAGTATTATGCAAGCTTGTGTTGATGACATCCAATATAATGCCATCATTATTAGTAGGCAGAGAAATCTATTTACATTTTTATATGCTCAGAAGATAAACTGGAGGTAGACAAATTTACTGGCACTTATACAAAATAGATACAGAGGCAAGATGGAGCCCAATTTGGTGATAGCAATGCCTGGCCTGGGTGTAATACAAACCACATATACTATTCACCACGAGTGGTTTTGAGCATTGTCTATGATGAAACCATACCTATAACTGCAGGCTACAGTACACAGAAGGTCACTAGCAATACAAAAGTCAGCTTTTTCAATGGCAGTCATCTTATTGTTAATGTCAACCAGGTGCAAAAAAATTAGCCTACATTACACAATATCCTCCTGTTGCTAGATTGGCTAAAATGTTTAGATAGATCAGTAGCTAGACTTCAGTAGTAGATTCAAGATTGAGTTAGGCTAAACATTTAAACATGGAAGTAGGGTCCTAGCTTATTATCTGAAAATGTTTGTGACAACTAGAATGCTAAAATGTTACTTTTCACTTATAAAGATCTACATATAAAAAACCTAGGCATTACTGCAGTTTGTTTTGCACAATTATTTTTTATGCTGCATATACATCAGAGTCTGAATTTAACCCAATTAATCATGCCACATTATCTGTCTATGGCCAAAACTATTGAGTTTGAGTTGGGCCCATGCAAAGCAGAAAATTCAGAAAATGCTTGGCATATCCGAAGCTGTTTCAGAGTAATCTTGAATATTCCTTTTCAATTTCAGATTCATCAAAAGTGACTTCGAATTTGTCAGCATATATTTAAAACTATAGAGTGCTCAAGGGAATGAGAAGGGTGTCTATGGTAATTTCTTTTGAGAAAGTTACTTTGAATTTGTCTAAGTAACTGAAATTTGTCAGTGCAACCAGTATATATCACAGATTTATATTACCTATATATAATATAGGTAATATAGGTAATATAGAATCTGTGGTATATATTGTCAATTGTGAAGTAAAACAGCAACTAAACAAACAGAACAGGAAAACAGACACATAATATCACACTTTAAAGTCATCAATGTCAAAAAGGGTCCCAACTTCAATTATAAACTCACAAAACCTCCCTGCTGTAAAGCCACCAACAAAGATGAGGTTGTAGACTAGGCCCAAATGTGGGCTAACAGCAAGTGCTACCATCAGTTTTGCCCACATTGTGAATTTGCAATCATTACTGCATGATTGCCGAAATCCACCCATCCTTTAGTTTGTGCCGTCCATAGGTTGTACCCACACTCATCTACATAGATTAAATTCTACATAAGCAGTCCAGTTTCTAGCATCCAGGTCATGTGTAGAAATCTAGCTTCTTTTGTCACATCACTATTCCAATCTCTGTGAACCACCATACATATTTCAATGTAATGCACAAAGTCCTGTCAAGCTGATGACAAATTGCCTGCGTTGTCACAACAGGAGCAACAGGAAAGTCTGCCACAAGCTTTTGCTGCATTTCTTTTAGCATTAGGCCTACAGTCGGCTTCTTTTCCACGTGCCTTGTCAATGCTTTGAGCATCTCCTCAGTGAACTTTGGTCTCACCACACCTTATGCATTATTAGATGAATACTATCTTCATCTACATATATAATGATAATGTCATTGGCAGTCATCTTCTTGATGTCCAGTTCAACTGTGAGAAGTCTCCAGTCTTGTCCCTGTTGAAAACATTGCACTAGTCTAGGAACAATCCACAAACAAAATTCTCATATATGACACCTCTGACAACAATAAGTAATGAAAGATTGCTGACTTTGACAAATTTCACTCACTTAGACAAATTTGAAGTTACTTTCTCAAAAGAAATTACCATAGACACCCCTTCTCATTCCCTTGAACGCTCTATATTTTTTATATACACTGACAAATTTGAAGCCACTTTTGATGAATCTGAAGTTGAAAAGGTATAGTAGGCCTATCTTTGGCAGCAGCTCTACCCCACCAATGTACTTGGCACTATTCTGTTCTAGATAGATAGCTTTCTAGATAGCTCTAACAGCAAGCTCAGAATGAAAAATATGTGGGATGAAATTTTAGGCCTCTTGAACTTTAATCCTATGAAATAGTTTCTGTACATAAACTTGTGGCCTTTTGGGTTTTTAGTATGCAGAATTAAAAAAACAACACATTTTGTCTTATGTCCAACAACTTTATATGGAATGACTCCCCATCACAGGATGACCATACTAAGTAGAACATGGGGAAGGGGATGGGGTTTTGGGTGGGGTAATTTAATATAGGAGAAAAATAAATAGGATCAATCTTTATTAGAGACATGGGTACTGTACCTAATGAAGATTAATCCAATATATTATTGTGTGGGCCTAATGGCCCATTATTGTGTGGGCCTAATGGCTTTTGTGGGTACCCAAACATCGCTAAGAATAGCTAACACACAAGTGAAACATAGAATAAATGGTTTTGGGTAGCTAGCTAGGCGAAACTATGTGTGTGTAGAATTAATAGGATTGTACTTAATTAGAGGCATAGGGATCTATTGAATATCAATCCTATTTATTACATAACGGCTCAAGGGATTCTTGGGGGTAACACAAAAGTAATATGAATAGAAACCATGACAAGTGTGACAAAACTCAGCAACAACACGATCATTGGCGTGAAGCTTACATTTTAGTTAATTTGATAGTAATAAAAGGTTGAATTACTTACTGTATTAACAAAAGGTGTTTAAGGTAGTATCTTTGCAAAATAATAATATTAGGGAGCGACGGTGTTGAAGAGATAACGTGTCAAAGTCAAACTGCAAACTGCAAACTTAGAAAATGCAAAATGTATGTAATTGAGTTTTTTGTTATTTTAAAACAAATTACCTTGTAAAATTCTGTATTATGTAAGATAACTTAATTTTTCTTGAATGCAGTCAAATAAATAGTCTTTTAAAATATATTTTATAGTGTTTTTATTTGCAAAGCGACAAAAATTTGGTCAAGTCGCACTAGTTTCAATTTAATTCTTCATTAAAAAGTTATGTACAGTGTGACGAGTTACTTAGTGTTGTTGTGTAGCAGGGGCGTAGCCAGGATTTCTTATTGGGGGGGCCGCTTCCCAGGGGGGCGCCAATATGTTAATTTTAGGACCGAAATTTTACCCTTCTCTGAGCAAGAAAGAACTCTTATCCAATGCCAATGTGCATATTTCATTGACTAATATCTTCACTTTTGGGCAACGAACACTGTTAAATGAAATTGCAAAATACATGTTTGATCGTAGTCACCATTTTTACTACTGCACTTTACGGAATTTCAAAAGTAAGCAGTTGAGAACACTGAGAAAAATAAATAAGAATGTGCGACAGCGCGAGGTTGACTTGAATCAGTCGATGATCAGTGAGAGATCATGCGAGAAAGTGTGTCACTGCATGCATACGAATATATTGAATCGAATACTCGTAGGGAATTAAAAATATTTAACATGAACTCAGAAAGAACACAAAAAGATAAGGTGCTGAACTGATAAAAATTAGATAGGCCTGTGTGTTTGTAGTCAAATCACCTGACACGAAGCGCACAAAAGCATTGTGAATGTGGAGCTTCTTAAAGAAGCAACTTCAATCGACGAGCCGATGTGGCAAACAAGTCCAGAACCTCTGCTGGAGTGGGGCAGTCAGTTCGGTGACACTGAAGTAGAAGCAGAGATTCCAAGCGTCCCTCACCCATTGTGCTCCGACAACATGTCAATGTCTGCTTCGGCTTTGAAAATACTCTCTCTGGCTCGCAGTTCGACACAGGCAGAGTATAGCAGAGACAGCCAGTAGGCGGTACATGTTTGGAAACTTAACTTTCCTACAGGCTCGCAAGGCTAGTACCGCTGTACCCGGACGTTGTTCAGCAGCGACTGTTGACCACTGTTGTCGCCATAGTATATACTCCTGCTTTACAACAACGAACGGATCCGTCAGCAGGCTGCAGTACTTCTCTGCTGCTTCTTGCACAGAGGTTAGCTGCGCGTCCAGCTTTGAGTCATCAAAGTTCACTGGCAGCAGACAGCTGAGATTGAAGGCACGCTGCTGTGGCACTCCGAACCGTAGCATGATGTCGGCTGCTATAGCATCCACTGCCGGAAAGTACACAGAAGTTCTGTAGTGATCCTCGGCACTAGTGGTGGTGGGCTGCGTCTGCGCCTGCGCCACTTGCGCCGTCTGAAAACGTGCAACGTGGCGTCCTTGGCGAGGAATTTTCTGATCAATGTCAAGTTGAAGAGCGAGAGCCCGCGCTTCCCTAAACAACTCGTGAAACTGCTGCTCGCTTCGCAGTGACTCCAGCGCTGACAGCAGTTCTTTCACCTCACGGACAGCTTCGACAAGCTCATTGTCTGCAGCTTGAAGTCGCCTCGACACTGGCAGTAGTAAGCCGGCAAGGTTCTCAAGGATGATCATTCCAACAATGAACTCGAAATTGTGAACTGCAGCATGCAGAGTTGTCGCTGATCGAGCCGCATCTGATCCTTGCCAGGTCTTCATTTCATCCAGCGCATGCACAACGTGATTGAAAAGTTGCCGAAACGTGACGATGGAAGTGTGTCGTTCCAAAAACCGCGTCTCACACAGACTCGCAAGCTGCCGCTTTGATCCGACAGTCTCATTTGACTCTTCAATTATCTGCTTTAGTAGGAATGTCTTTTTGCTACTTGGCCGAAATGCGGCAACAACTTCTTGAATGACTCCGAGCGAGTTCCTGACAGTCGGGATTTTAACGGCACGCACTGCACTCAGATTTAGCCAATGGGCCATGCAGTGGAAGTAGTCGGCCTGGGGAGCATGTCTCCGAATGTGTGCAGCAACACCCACTCTCTCACTGGCCATTGCAGAGGCACCATCATAACACGGAGCCACGCATCTGGTGAGATTAAGCCCCAGCACCTCCAGCCGGCGAACAATTGCTGCAGCGATGTTCTCGCCACTTAGCCGAACATCTTCCCATGAGTCGATACCGCCAGCGATGTCGGATACAAGGTCTAGCATTGCCACTGGGTCCTCATTCTGCTGCACAGAGCCGTCAGTAGCATCAGACAGATAGCGGGCAACAATGACAAGTTGCTCTCTCTTCTGCAGATCCATTGTCTCATCAACTATCAGAGCCCAGCATTCGGCACGTTGAACCCGCATTACGACCTTCTCTCGAATTAATTTCAATGCAACATCCAAGACTTCATTCTGAATCTGTGGAGACAGATAAGTTGCATTGGCAGAAGATTGGCTCACATGGTTAGAAAGAGCAGCATCGCCTCCTCGAGCTCAGAAACGCAGCAGCGCCCGAAAGTTCCCATCATTTTTTCAGTCTCTCCAGCATCCAACTGCATTGGCTGATTCTCTCCGCGGTGACCACGGAGTGCCATGTTCTGGCGAGCACACGTCAGAACAGAATCAATTATTGGGATTAGACCTGCGCGATTCTTCATGATCTCCTGCTGCCTTGTGGTCTTGAGCTGCGATCGAATGTCTTGCGCACTTTCTCCCTTGTGAGTGCGTCTCAAAAACTCGTCCATTTTTTCAGCGCTTTTCTTGTGGTACTCGCTTTTCTCATGCAGTGAAAGCACGCCTTCCTTTCCAGTTAAGTCATCAAACCTCTTCAGAGGCTTCCGAACAAGTGCACCGGCTTGCTGCCCACAACCATTAGTGCGGCCACCAACACCTGTGGCCGAGGAAAACAGAACACATGGTGTACAGAACGCTCCTCTAGTCCAGCCACTTTAATCACCGACAACCAAGGAAATCGCTTAAGATGCAACGGCAGCAGCTTTCTCTTACGTGACCGCCCTTGCACTTGATGCAGTGAAAAAGGATAGTCACTTTCATGAAGAGGCCTCCATGGCTCACAAAAATTACTGCGTTCCTCACTTGACAACATATGCATCTTTTGTACTGCAAGGCCAATATCTGCGAGGGGTGCATCGGTAGCATGGGCGCCATCACCAACAGCATGGGCGCCATCACCAACAGCATGGGCGCCAGCAGCAAGGGCGCCGTCACCGGCAGAAAGGGCGCCATCACAGGCAGCATGGGCGCCATCACAGGCAGCATGGGCGCCATCACAGGCAGCATGGGCGCCATCACAGGCAGCATGGGCGCCATCACAGGCAGCATGGGCGCCGTCACAGGCAGAAAGGGCGCCGTCACCGGCAGCAAGGGCGCCAGCAGCAAGGGCGCCGTCACCGGCAGCAAGGGCGCCAGCAGCAAGGGCGCCGTCACCGACAGCAAGGGCGCCAGCAGCAAGGGCGCCGTCACCGACAGCAAGGGCGCCAGCAGCAAGGGCGCCGTCACTGACAGCAAGGGCGCCAGCAGCAAGGGCGCCGTCACCGACAGCAAGGGCGCCAGCAGCAAGGGCGCCGTCACTGACAGCAAGGGCGCCAGCAGCAAGGGCGCCGTCACCGACAGCAAGGGCGCCAGCAGCAAGGGCGCCGTCACCGGCAGCAAGGGCGCCATCACAGGCAGCATGGGCGCCGTCACAGGCAGCATGGGCGCCATCACAGGCAGCATGGGCGCCATCACAGGCAGCATGGGCGCCAGCAGCAAGGGCGCCGTCACCGGCAGCAAGGGCGCCGTCACAGGCAGCATGGGCGCCATCACAGGCAGCATGGGCGCCGTCACCGACAGCAAGGGCGCCAGCAGCAAGGGCGCCGTCACTGACAGCAAGGGCGCCAGCAGCAAGGGCGCCGTCACCGACAGCAAGGGCGCCAGCAGCAAGGGCGCCGTCACCGGCAGCAAGGGCGCCGTCACAGGCAGAAAGGGCGCCGTCACCGGCAGCAAGTGCGCCGTCACAGGCAGAAAGGGCGCCGTCACCGGCAGCAAGGGCGCCAGCAGCAAGGGCGCCGTCACCGGCAGCAAGGGCGCCGTCACAGGCAGAAAGGGCGCCGTCACCGGCAGCAAGTGCGCCGTCACAGGCAGAAAGGGCGCCGTCACCGGCAGCAAGGGCGCCAGCAGCAAGGGCGCCGTCACCGGCAGCAAGGGCGCCGTCACAGGCAGAAAGGGCGCCGTCACCGGCAGCAAGGGCGCCAGCAGCCCTGCTTTCTGTTCGGTCTTTTCTTGACTCAAACATAGACGTTAGTTTCATGCAGCCTGAAGCGCTAGCCTTTAGTTTCTTTGCTTGCTTCTGATGGCGATTTTCTGCTCCGGAACGCTTCCTCTTGTTGCTTGAAGCCACGCATTCTTGTGCAGGGACAGCTGATGCCCCAATGTTGTTTTCCATTAATAACGTGTAACAGCTAAAGAATAAAGTTAGCACGGTCAGATTATGTGCAGCCAGTGTTGCTTTAGCGTGGCTTTAAAATTACTTAAGCAACCAACCGCAGTCCCCAACCCCAACCCCTCCTCCTCCCACAGCCCTCCGCTAATACTATAACAGACCTAACTTCACAGACAAAGACCTCCTCCCCAGACCTCCGACCCCCTCCTCCTGCAGACCCCAAACCAAAAAGGCACTCTGCTATGCTATACAGTATACACATCAGTTTTATTACCCCTTCCCTCATTTTCTAACACAGCAAGTGAGTGGAGTGATGCCCTATCAGTGGGCCCTCTGTACATAGGGCAAGGAGGATGGCTTGAGGGGCCACAAAAGTATGTCTGTGGAGGACGGGTGGGGGGCGCCATCGCGGCTGAGGCTGAGGCTGAGGGGAGGCGCCGCAAAGTTCGCCAGCCGTTTGGGGGGGCCGCGGCCCCCCTTGCCCCCCCCCTAGCTACGCCCCTGTTGTGTAGTGTTATGTTGTGTTTTAGACCAATCACCAATCAGTGTTGTTGTGATTGGCCTGAAATAAACCAATCAGAATATAGGGTCAAGCTCAGAGCCAAGTTCTACTTTCTAGTCACTGAATAAAATAAATATAGCGCAGAAAGCTTGTGAATACATATGAAGAGTGAAGTACAAAATACAAAAATGTAGAAACCAAAATAGTTTACCGTACATAATATTTCGGATAATGTATTATTATAATAAAAAGTAAGAAAGTAAGTATTTTCAAGAATTATACGGCTACGAAAAACGAACACTGTCACACCCGCCTCTCTACCATAAATAGTTGAGGTCGAGGAATAGAGCTTGCAAAGGACGCAAAAGTTGCGAATAAGGAGTGATTATAATTTGCTACGATGTTTTTAAATGACGAAGGTATTCATTAGTCAATGGGTCGAAAGCGACTGCGAGCAAAATTTCAAAGATTGAGCAACGAGCAGTGTGGATTCTAGTATTGGCAAAGCAGGAGTAAAATAAACAATAGACATGGTTGACTAAGTTTACCGACATACACCACTATGAGTAGTAAAATAAAAGGAAGCGATCTATATTGATACGACGAAAGCTTATGCAAAAAATCGTAGGTACATATACGATTGGTTCAAATACAATTAGTACGTGGATGTTTTACACAATTCGAATTACACTACTCTGAGTAGCAAAAAAGCAAACGATTAATATTGGCAAATAGCATTTTATAATAAGCATTGAGAAAGCTGTAGCAAGTCACAATTGAAGTGAAGCAATCAAACCGGTATCTGAGGATGAATAACGTAGCAACGAGAGGTCAATGAGAGGTCAAGCGCGCTGCGATGGACGCAGAAGCCGCCCAGCGAATGAACGCGCACACAGGCGCAGAAGAAACAGGCACACAGACAAAGCATTGAACGCTGAGAAACGCCAATATGGCGTTCGGCTTTCGAGGGCCGACACCGCAAAATGGGATGTCTCACAAGCTCAAAAATAAAGAAAATGAAGGGAACGAAAAAGCCAGCGAAAAAGGAACAGAAAACATTAGATTGAGAATACGAATACATGCGTTGATGAGTAATTACAACTTACAAAAAGTGGCAGTATAGGTACAGCGCAATCTTTGATTTTCGAAAATTATATTATAGGCAAAATGCAGTTCCAAAACGACAAAAGGCAAGGCAATTCAAAAAAGAATTATTCAAATTCACATATTGAGAAATGCAGCAATCCGATTCACCTCATCATTAGTCTGTCCGCACCGCTCCGCCACCTCTTCAAATTTGAAGTTGCCGATGCCTTCTTACTTTGAACGGATATAAAGAATGAGTAGGCCGCAATTTGTACAGGCTAGTGTCGGAGACTAGTGTCGGAGGCAAGTGATGCAGAGATGCAGTATGCCAGCATTGTCAGATTCTTGCTTTGTGTGCTCACCACCTAAGGCACGGGTACCTGCGGCTGCACGATGGCAGATCTCAACTCGGAAGATGTTGGCCAGTTGATTTTGCACAGCACGGGTCGCTGAACCGATAAGACAAGTCGCCGAACCGATGAGACTGGTCATCAACCCGATGAGACAGGCTGCCGAACCGATGAGACAAGTCGCCGAACCGATGAGACTGGTCATCAACCCGATGAGACAGGCTGCCGAACCGATGAGACAAGTCGCCGAATACGAAGCTGGATGATATGACTAGTTATTCAGACTAATGCCTACGTTAAGCACATGAATGGACTATATCATATATTGGCAGACGAAGAGGTGCCAGACGAAAAGGGGAATGACGAAATGACCGTCAACCGTCTCTGACAAGGTGTGGATGAAGTTTGAAGTTGATTGGAATACTTGAAGTATTTTATAGGATTAAAGTTCAAGAAGCCCGACTTTTTTCATAAGGATTTGCAGGTGAAGACATTTTTTACAAATTTTACAGAAACAAATAAGCTGTCAAAGCACACTTTATATGTGAATACCTATAAAAGTACCAGACTAATTTAAATTTCTGAGGTGTCACTTTGTAGCTAGGGCATGCATCAAAATATGCTTATGCGGTCAGAAATTTTTACTTTAATGTTTTTTGAATAATGAAGAGAGAATTGTAATTTTTGCAAAAAGCTTCTGCTTTCGCAAAAAGTTTTACTCTATTATTTGCTTTTTGTCTCATAAATTACTATATTTTGCCCTCAGGTTGGCAACGGAGAGCTGCCAGAGGACGAAGAGGGCATGGCGTCCTTGCCTAGCGAGATCATCCTGCCCGATGACACAACCACTGAGCAGCTTATCCAGCACGTCTACCCGTCCTTCGAGCCGAGCGTCGAACGTGATATGATGTTCGCGGAGCGGAGCATCCTGACGCCACTTAACAGGACCGTGGACGAGATCAACGCCGCCTGCTTGGCGCTCTTCCCAGGTGCGAGTCGGGTCTACCTGTCCGTCGACAGGTAGACCCAATACGGCAGCGACCAACTTTCCACCGGGGCTGCTAAACCGGCTGGATCCCAACGGCCTGCCATATCACCGGCTGGAGCTCAAGGTCGGCATGCCAGTGATGATGATGCGCAATCTGGACCCGCCTTTGCTGTGCAATGGGACACGGCTGCTGCTGCGCGAACTGCGTGACAATATCCTTCTGGTGGAGGTTGCCGCTGGTGTCTACCGTACCCGGCAGGTATTCATCCCGTGGATCCCGCAAGAGCCGAGTCCGAGCGATAGTGTACTCAGGGGACTTCAATAGGAACAGACAAACAAAAACACAGAGTCAAAATCTGTATACAGAATTTATAAAATGTTTATAATGTAAATTGTAAACAACTCTTGATTCCCAAATTTTTTGCTTGAATTTGACACCCGCAAATGATGTCTTCGATTTGGTTATTTCAATTCAACAGCGGCTAAGGATTCCAACTGCCACTTCTGTGTCTGGAGTTAATAGTGTTAAAGGTCGCAGAATTCCATCCAATTTCAATCCAAGGAGATTTGGAATAGGCAATGCGAGAAAAATCAGGGCGTTTGTTTACTTCAGCCCTGTAGGTACTTGTAATGAGTACAACACTGATTGGTTTACAAGTTTTAGACAATCGAAAAACTACATTCCCTGAGCGACAACCGAATACAATAGGGAGCCAAAAATGCCAAATCCTGTGCTGTTCAATCCGTGTTTGAACAGCACACGGATTGTGGTACAACCACTGCTTCAGCTTTGTGCCAAGATGCCTGTCTGAAATGGTAATCAACGGAGATTAGAATAGTGCCGACTGAGTAAAAATGAGGCAATGATCGATTCTTTCCTTTTCGTCTCAAGTTTTCAAAGCTAACTCGGATTGTTTGTTAACAGTAAACAGTTTGTGCAACTGCTCAGTTCTGTTTAATAACAATGAAAATGTTAAATTTGAGTGCAAATTGTTGAAATCGAATGACTCTTTTCACACGCTGCGACAAATTTTTGCCATAGACAATACAAGAAAAATGTGACCGGTTGAAATTGAGTGCACTTTGCTGAAAATGAACGTCTTTTGTTGAAGTCGAATGCGAGGTTGCCTAATTTGGATGCTGGTCTGACTGGCTAAAAATAGATTGGTGAATTTGATTGCAAGCTTGCTGAAATTGAATGAGCGTTTGTTTGAAATTGAACGAAAAAATGTGTAGAGAGAAACTCCTATAAGCTAGAAAGTTTTCTAATAGTACAAACCGAAAAGCTAATATCAGAAAAGTCGAGCAGGCAAAAAGCAAAGAAGAGGTGAAATTCGACATAGACAAAAGGCGGGTGCCCCTGCGTCAGCCAGCGCTGCCATAGACTGGGCCGGCTCGGACCTGCATTTTCAGCAGCATTTAGAAGGGGCAGCGGCCCGAAAAGAAGAATAAAATTCAACAACCGACAACGATCGAAAAAGCATTTCAGCCGATTCTACCCAGCCGTTGAAAAACAGATCAATAATTGACTGCAAATCAACTGCCAACTGCCAGCTTCTCGACCAAATCTAACTGGGCCATTCGGAATCGAAGCTGGCAATCAAAACGATTATGAAGCTGGCTACTGTTGGCGTGTTACTTGCACTTGGAGGCATTCAGCTAACTGAATGTATTAAATGTATCTCGGCGATTGGAAAACAATCTGTTGCTACGTATAAGAATGACAATAATTCTACCCATTGTAGCATCAATGTCACCAAGTGTAAAGCGGTGTATTCTCTACGCGGCGAAGTGGTAAGCGACTGAATGAAGTAAAAGTAATGTAATTAGCTTATAAATTCCAATTCGTGAAGCTTCATTTTGCAAGCGGAAACTCTTTTCAGAGACTGGAATATGGTTGCGGCGCCTGTCACGCAACGGAGGATTCGAAATATTGCAAAGACTGCACCGGTGATGACTGCAATAAAGAGAGTTTATTAAAAATGACCGATAATCTAGTAGAATGCCTGTACTTCAAGCACAATAGTGACAAGGGTGAACGTAACATAAATTCAACGACCGCAGCTTTAATTTTTTGTCCTCCTACAGAGAAGTGTCAAATGCTGAAAGCTTATATGAATGCAGGCAAAAATATTAGCTCACAGTTTATATTGACCGAAATCGGATGCGAAACTACCATCACTGAAAAGCTACGCTCTTATCAGGCCTTCCCAGCTGGATGGTACAGGTCGCACGAAGTTTTTGAGTGTACACCAAACGCAGACAAAACTGATTGCATTCCAATAACAACGACTGCTGCAGCTGCAACCACGACTACAGCGAGTGCAACCAAAACTGATGCGGATAAAATCACGACTGCCGCAGTTTTAACTACGACTGTTGTGGGTACAACCACGACTGCTGCCGGTGCAACCACGACTGCTGCCAGTGCAACCACGACTAATGCCGGTGCAACCACGACTGCTGCAGGTTTAACCACGACTGCTGCCGGTGCAACCACGACTTCTTCGAGTGGAATCACGACTGCTGCCAGTGCAACCACGACTAATGCCGGTGCAACCACGACTGCTGCGGGAACAACCACGACTGCTCCGGGTGCAACTCGGCGATGTATCTCGGCGATTGGAAAACAATCTGTTGCTACGTATAAGAATGACAATAATTCTACCCATTGTAGCATCAATGTCACCAAGTGTAAAGCGGTGTATTCTCTACGCGGCGAAGTGGTAAGCGACTGAATGAAGTAAAAGTAATGTAATTAGCTTATAAATTCCAATTCGTGAAGCTTCATTTTGCAAGCGGAAACTCTTTTCAGAGACTGGAATATGGTTGCGGCGCCTGTCACGCAACGGAGGATTCGAAATATTGCAAAGACTGCACTGGTGATGACTGCAATAAAGAGAGTTTATTAAAAATGACCGATAATCTAGTAGAATGCCTGTACTTCAAGCACAATAGTGACAAGGGTGAACGTAACATAAGTTCAACGACCGCAGCTTTAATTTTTTGTCCTCCTACAGAGAAGTGTCAAATGCTGAAAGCTTATATGAATGCAGGCAAAAATATTAGCTCACAGTTTATATTGACCGAAATCGGATGCGAAACTACCATCACTGAAAAGCTACGCTCTTATCAGGTCTTCCCAGCTGGATGGTACAGGTCGCACGAAGTTTTTGAGTGTACACCAAACGCAGACAAAACTGATTGCATTCCAATAACAACGACTGCTGCAGCTGCAACCACGACTACAGCGAGTGCAACCAAAACTGATGCGGATAAAATCACGACTGCCGCAGTTTTAACTACGACTGTTGTGGGTACAACCACGACTGCTGCCGGTGCAACCAGGACTGCTGCCGGTGCAACCACGACATCAGCGGGTGAAGTCTCGACTGCTGCGGATACAACTACAAATGCTGCTCGTGCAATCACGACATCAGCGGCTGAAATCACGACTGCTGCGGATACAACTACAAATGCTGCTCGTGCAAGTACGACTGCTTCGAGTGGAATCACGACTGCTGCAGGTGCAACGACGACAGCTGCAGGTGTAACCACGACTGCTGCAAGTGCAACCACGACTAATGCCGGCTTCACCACGACTTCTGCAGGTGCAACCACGACTAATGCCGGTGCAACCACGACTGCTGTAGGTGCAACGACGACTGCTACCGGTGTAACCACGACTGCTGCAAGTGCAACCACGACTAATGCCGGTGCAACCACGACTGCTGCAAGTGCAACCACGACTGCTTCGAGTGGAATCACGACTGCTGCCGGTGCAATCACGACATCAGCGGGTGTAGTCACGACTGCTGCGGATACAACTACAAATGTTGCCGGTGCAAGCACAACTGCTTCGAGTGGAATCATGACTGCTGCCGGTGCAACCACGACTGCTGCAGGTTTAACCACGACTGCTGCCGGTGCAACCACGACTTCTTCGAGTGGAATCACGACTGCTGCCGGTGCAACCACGACTAATGCCGATGCAACCACGACTGCTGCGGGAACAACCACGACTGCTCCGGGTGCAACTCGGCGATGTATCTCGGCGATTGGAAAACAATCTGTTGCTACGTATAAGAATGACAATAATTCTACCCATTGTAGCATCAATGTCACCAAGTGTAAAGCGGTGTATTCTCTACGCGGCGAAGTGGTAAGCGACTGAATGAAGTAAAAGTAATGTAATTAGCTTATAAATTCCAATTCGTGAAGCTTCATTTTGCAAGCGGAAACTCTTTTCAGAGACTGGAATATGGTTGCGGCGCCTGTCACGCAACGGAGGATTCGAAATATTGCAAAGACTGCACCGGTGATGACTGCAATAAAGAGAGTTTATTAAAAATGACCGATAATCTAGTAGAATGCCTGTACTTCAAGCACAATAGTGACAAGGGTGAACGTAACATAAATTCAACGACCGCAGCTTTAATTTTTTGTCCTCCTACAGAGAAGTGTCAAATGCTGAAAGCTTATATGAATGCAGGCAAAAATATTAGCTCACAGTTTATATTGACCGAAATCGGATGCGAAACTACCATCACTGAAAAGCTACGCTCTTATCAGGTCTTCCCAGCTGGATGGTACAGGTCGCACGAAGTTTTTGAGTGTACACCAAACGCAGACAAAACTGATTGCATTCCAATAACAACGACTGCTGCAGCTGCAACCACGACTACAGCGAGTGCAACCAAAACTGATGCGGATAAAATCACGACTGCCGCAGTTTTAACTACGACTGTTGTGGGTACAACCACGACTGCTGCCGGTGCAACCAGGACTGCTGCCGGTGCAACCACGACATCAGCGGGTGAAGTCTCGACTGCTGCGGATACAACTACAAATGCTGCTCGTGCAATCACGACATCAGCGGCTGAAATCACGACTGCTGCGGATACAACTACAAATGCTGCTCGTGCAAGTACGACTGCTTCGAGTGGAATCACGACTGCTGCAAGTGCAACCACGACTGCTGCAGGTGCAACCACGACTAATGCAGGTGCAACCACGACTGCTTCGAGTGGAATCACGACTGCTGCAGGTTTAACCACGACTGCTGCAGGTGCAATTACGACTAATGCAGGTGCAACCACGACTGCTTCGAGTGGAATCACGACTGCTGCAGGTTTAACCACGACTGCTGCAGGTGCAATTACGACTAATGCAGGTGCAACCACGACTGCTGCAGGTGCAACCACGACAAATTCCGGTGTAATCACGACTGCTGCCGGTGCAATCACGACATCAGCGGGCGAAGTCACGACTGCTGCCGGTGCAACCACGACTGCTGCCGGTGCAATCACGACTGCTGCTGGTGCAACCACGTTTGCTGCCGGTATAATCACGACTTCAGTGGGTGAAGTCACGACTGCTTCCGGTGCAACCACGACTGCTGCTCGTGCAACCACGACTGCTTCCGGTGCAACCAAGACTGCTTCGAGTGGAATCACGAATGCTGCAGGTTCAACCACGACTGCTGCAGGTGCAACCACGACAAATGCCGGTTTAACCACGACTGCTGCAGGTGCAACCACCTCTGTTGCCGGTGCAACCACGACTTCTTTGAGTGGAATCACGACTGCTGCAGGTGCAACAACGACTAATGCCGGTTTAACCACGACTGCTGCAGGTGCAACCACGTCTGCTGCCGGTGCAATCACGACTTCAGCGGGTGAAGCCATGACTGCTGCCGGTGCAACCACGACTGCTGCTGGTGCAACCACGACTGCTGCCGGTGCAACCACGACTGCTTTGAGTGGAATCACGACTGCTGCAGGTTCAACCACGACTGCTGCCGGTGCAACCACGACTTCTTCGAGTGGAATCACGACTGCTGCAGGTGCAACAACGACTAATGCCGGATTAACCACGACTGCTGCAGGTGCAACCACGTCTGCTGCCGGTGCAATCACGACTTCAGCGGGTGAAGCCATGACTGCTGCCGGTGCAACCACGACTGCTGCTGGTGCAACCACGACTGCTGCCGGTGCAACCACGACTGCTTCGAGTGGAATCACGACTGCTGCAGGTTCAACCACGACAGCTGCAGGTGCAACCACAACTTATGCCGGTGCAACCACGACTGCTGCCGGTGCAATCACGACATCAGCGGGTGAAGTCACGACTGCTGCCGGTGCAACCACGACTGCTGCTGGTGCAACCACGACTGCTGCCGGTGCAACCACGACTGCTTCGAGTGGAATCACGGCTGCTGCAGGTTCAACCACGACTGCTGCCGGTGCAACCACGACTGCTTCGAGTGGAATCATGACTGCTGCTGGTGCAACCACGACTAATGCAGGTGCAACCACGACTGCTGCAGGTGCAACCACGACAAATTCCAGTGTAATCACGACTGCTGCCGGTGCAATCACGACATCAGCGGGCGAAGTCACGACTGCTGCCGGTGCAATCACGACTTCAGCGGGTGAAGTCACGACTGCTGCCGGTGCAATCACGACTGCTGCTGGTGCAACCACGTTTGCTGCCGGTATAATCACGACTTCAGTGGGTGAAGTCACGACTGCTTCCGGTGCAACCACGACTGCTGCTCGTGCAACCACGACTGCTTCCGGTGCAACCAAGACTGCTTCGAGTGGAATCACGAATGCTGCAGGTTCAACCACGACTGCTGCAGGTGCAACCACGACAAATGCCGGTTTAACCACGACTGCTGCAGGTGCAACCACCTCTGTTGCCGGTGCAACCACGACTTCTTTGAGTGGAATCACGACTGCTGCCGGTGCAATCACGACTTCAGCGGGTGAAGTCACGACTGCTTCGAGTGGAATCACGACTGCTGAAGGTTCAACCAAGACTGCTGCCGGTGCAACCACGACTGCTTCGAGTGTAATCACGACTACTGCAGGTTCAACCACGACTGCTGCCGGTGCAACCACGACTGCTGCCGGTGCAACCACGACTGCTGCCGGTGCAACCACGACTGCTTCGAGTGGAATCACGACTGCTTCAGGTTCAACCACGACTGCTGCAGGTGCAACGACGACTAATGCCATTTTAACCACGACTGCTGCCGGTGCAACCACGACTGCTTCGAGTGGAATCACGACTACTGCAGGTTCAACCACGACTGCTGCCGGTGCAACCACGACTGCTTCGAGTGGAATCACGACTGCTTCAGGTTCAACCACGACTGCTGCAGGTGCAACCACGACTAATGCCGGTTTAACCACGACTGCTGCCGGTGCAACCACGACTGCTTCGAGTGGAATCACGACTGCTTCAGGTTCAACCACGACTGCTGCAGGTGCAACCACGACTAATGCCGGTTTATCCACGACTGCTGCAGGTGCAACCACGACTAATGCCGGTTTAACCACGACTGCTGCCGGTGCAACCACGTCTGCTGCCGGTGCAATCACGACTTCAGCGGGTGAAGTCACGACTGCTGCCGGTGCAATCACGACTGCTGTTGTTGCAACCACGTTTGCTGCTGGTATAATCACGACTTCAGCGGGTGAAGTCACGACTGCTGCCGGTGCAACCACGACTGCCGCTGGTGCAACCACGACTGCTGCCGGTGCAACCACGACTGCTTCGAGTGGAATCACGACTGCTGCAGGTTCAACCACGACTGCTGCAGGTGCAACCACGACTAATGCCGGTTTAACCACGACTGCTGCAGGTGTAACCACGTCTGCTGCCGGTGCAATCACGACTTCAGCGGGTGAAGCCATGACTGCTGCCGGTACAACCACGACTGCTGCTGGTGCAACCACGACTGCTGCCGGTGCAACCACGACTGCTTCGAGTGGAATCACGACTGCTGCAGGTTCAACCACGACTGCTGCCGGTGCAACCACGACTTCTTCGAGTGGAATCACGACTGCTGCAGGTGCAACAACGACTAATGCCGGTTTAACCACGACTGCTGCAGGTGCAACCATGTCTGCTGCCGGTGCAATCACGACTTCAGCGGGTGAAGTCACGACTGCTGCCGGTGCAATCACGACTGCTGCTGGTGCAACCACGACTGCTGCCGGTGCAACCACGACTGCTTTGAGTGGAATCACGACTGCTGCAGGTTCAACCACGACTGCTGCCGGTGCAACCACGACTTCTTCGAGTGGAATCACGACTGCTGCAGGTGCAACAACGACTAATGCCGGTTTAACCACGACTGCTGCAGGTGCAACCACGTCTGCTGCCGGTGCAATCACGACTTCAGCGGGTGAAGCCATGACTGCTGCCGGTGCAACCACGACTGCTGCTGGTGCAACCACGACTGCTGCCGGTGCAACCACGACTGCTTCGAGTGGAATCACGACTGCTGCAGGTTCAACCACGACAGCTGCAGGTGCAACCACAACTTATGCCGGTGCAACCACGACTGCTGCCGGTGCAATCACGACATCAGCGGGTGAAGTCACGACTGCTGCAGGTTTAACCACGACTGCTGCAGGTGCAATTACGACTAATGCAGGTGCAACCACGACTGCTTCGAGTGGAATCACGACTGCTGCAGGTTTAACCACGACTGCTGCAGGTGCAATTACGACTAATGCAGGTGCAACCACGACTGCTGCCGGTGCAATCACGACATCAGCGGGTGAAGTCACGACTGCTGCAGGTTTAACCACGACTGCTGCAGGTGCAATTACGACTAATGCAGGTGCAACCACGACTGCTTCGAGTGGAATCACGACTGCTGCAGGTTTAACCACGACTGCTGCAGGTGCAATTACGACTAATGCAGGTGCAACCACGACTGCTGCAGGTGCAACCACGACAAATTCCGGTGTAATCACGACTGCTGCCGGTGCAATCACGACATCAGCGGGCGAAGTCACGACTGCTGCCGGTGCAACCACGACTGCTGCCGGTGCAATCACGACTTCAGCGGGTGAAGTCACGACTGCTGCCGGTGCAATCACGACTGCTGCTGGTGCAACCACGTTTGCTGCCAGTATAATCACGACTTCAGTGGGTGAAGTCACGACTGCTTCCGGTGCAACCACGACTGCTGCTCGTGCAACCACGACTGCTTCCGGTGCAACCAAGACTGCTTCGAGTGGAATCACGAATGCTGCAGGTTCAACCACGACTGCTGCAGGTGCAACCACGACAAATGCCGGTTTAACCACGACTGCTGCAGGTGCAACCACCTCTGTTGCCGGTGCAACCACGACTTCTTTGAGTGGGATCACGACTGCTGCAGGTGCAACAACGACTAATGCCGGTTTAACCACGACTGCTGCAGGTGCAACCACGTCTGCTGCCGGTGCAATCACGACTTCAGCGGGTGAAGCCATGACTGCTGCCGGTGCAACCACGACTGCTGCTGGTGCAACCACGACTGCTGCCGGTGCAACCACGACTGCTTTGAGTGGAATCACGACTGCTGCAGGTTCAACCACGACTGCTGCCGGTGCAACCACGACTTCTTCGAGTGGAATCACGACTGCTGCAGGTGCAACAACGACTAATGCCGGTTTAACCACGACTGCTGCAGGTGCAACCACGTCTGCTGCCGGTGCAATCACGACTTCAGCGGGTGAAGCCATGACTGCTGCCGGTGCAACCACGACTGCTGCTGGTGCAACCACGACTGCTGCCGGTGCAACCACGACTGCTTCGAGTGGAATCACGACTGCTGCAGGTTCAACCACGACAGCTGCAGGTGCAACCACAACTTATGCCGGTGCAACCACGACTGCTGCCGGTGCAATCACGACATCAGCGGGTGAAGTCACGACTGCTGCCGGTGCAACCACGACTGCTGCTGGTGCAACCACGACTGCTGCCGGTGCAACCACGACTGCTTCGAGTGGAATCACGACTGGTGCAGGTTCAACCACGACTGCTTCAGGTGCAACCACGACTAATGCCGGTTTTACTGCGACTGCTGCAGGTGCAACCACGTCTGCTGCCGGTGCAATCACGACTGCTGTTGTTGCAACCACGTTTGCTGCCGGTATAATCACGACTTCAGCGGGTGAAGTCACGACTGCTGCCGGTGCAACCACGACTGCCGCTGGTGCAACCACGACTGCTGCCGGTGCAACCACGACTGCTGCCGGTGCAATCACGACTTCAGCGGGTGAAGTCACGACTGCTTCGAGTGGAATCACGACTGCTGAAGGTTCAACCAAGACTGCTGCCGGTGCAACCACGACTGCTTCGAGTGTAATCACGACTACTGCAGGTTCAACCACGACTGCTGCCGGTGCAACCACGACTGCTTCGAGTGGAATCACGACTGCTTCAGGTTCAACCACGACTGCTGCAGGTGCAACGACGACTAATGCCATTTTAACCACGACTGCTGCCGGTGCAACCACGACTGCTTCGAGTGGAATCACGACTGCTTCAGGTTCAACCACGACTGCTGCAGGTGCAACCACGACTAATGCCGGTTTAACCACGACTGCTGCAGGTGCAACCATGTCTGCTGCCGGTGCAATCACGACTTCAGCGGGTGAAGTCACGACTGCTGCCGGTGCAATCACGACTGCTGCTGGTGCAACCACGACTGCTGCCGGTGCAACCACGACTGCTTTGAGTGGAATCACGACTGCTGCAGGTTCAACCACGACTGCTGCCGGTGCAACCACGACTTCTTCGAGTGGAATCACGACTGCTGCAGGTGCAACAACGACTAATGCCGGTTTAACCACGACTGCTGCAGGTGCAACCACGTCTGCTGCCGGTGCAATCACGACTTCAGCGGGTGAAGCCATGACTGCTGCCGGTGCAACCACGACTGCTGCTGGTGCAACCACGACTGCTGCCGGTGCAACCACGACTGCTTCGAGTGGAATCACGACTGCTGCAGGTTCAACCACGACAGCTGCAGGTGCAACCACAACTTATGCCGGTGCAACCACGACTGCTGCCGGTGCAATCACGACATCAGCGGGTGAAGTCACGACTGCTGCAGGTTTAACCACGACTGCTGCAGGTGCAATTACGACTAATGCAGGTGCAACCACGACTGCTTCGAGTGGAATCACGACTGCTGCAGGTTTAACCACGACTGCTGCAGGTGCAATTACGACTAATGCAGGTGCAACCACGACTGCTGCCGGTGCAATCACGACATCAGCGGGTGAAGTCACGACTGCTGCAGGTTTAACCACGACTGCTGCAGGTGCAATTACGACTAATGCAGGTGCAACCACGACTGCTTCGAGTGGAATCACGACTGCTGCAGGTTTAACCACGACTGCTGCAGGTGCAATTACGACTAATGCAGGTGCAACCACGACTGCTGCAGGTGCAACCACGACAAATTCCGGTGTAATCACGACTGCTGCCGGTGCAATCACGACATCAGCGGGCGAAGTCACGACTGCTGCCGGTGCAACCACGACTGCTGCCGGTGCAATCACGACTTCAGCGGGTGAAGTCACGACTGCTGCCGGTGCAATCACGACTGCTGCTGGTGCAACCACGTTTGCTGCCAGTATAATCACGACTTCAGTGGGTGAAGTCACGACTGCTTCCGGTGCAACCACGACTGCTGCTCGTGCAACCACGACTGCTTCCGGTGCAACCAAGACTGCTTCGAGTGGAATCACGAATGCTGCAGGTTCAACCACGACTGCTGCAGGTGCAACCACGACAAATGCCGGTTTAACCACGACTGCTGCAGGTGCAACCACCTCTGTTGCCGGTGCAACCACGACTTCTTTGAGTGGGATCACGACTGCTGCAGGTGCAACAACGACTAATGCCGGTTTAACCACGACTGCTGCAGGTGCAACCACGTCTGCTGCCGGTGCAATCACGACTTCAGCGGGTGAAGCCATGACTGCTGCCGGTGCAACCACGACTGCTGCTGGTGCAACCACGACTGCTGCCGGTGCAACCACGACTGCTTTGAGTGGAATCACGACTGCTGCAGGTTCAACCACGACTGCTGCCGGTGCAACCACGACTTCTTCGAGTGGAATCACGACTGCTGCAGGTGCAACAACGACTAATGCCGGTTTAACCACGACTGCTGCAGGTGCAACCACGTCTGCTGCCGGTGCAATCACGACTTCAGCGGGTGAAGCCATGACTGCTGCCGGTGCAACCACGACTGCTGCTGGTGCAACCACGACTGCTGCCGGTGCAACCACGACTGCTTCGAGTGGAATCACGACTGCTGCAGGTTCAACCACGACAGCTGCAGGTGCAACCACAACTTATGCCGGTGCAACCACGACTGCTGCCGGTGCAATCACGACATCAGCGGGTGAAGTCACGACTGCTGCCGGTGCAACCACGACTGCTGCTGGTGCAACCACGACTGCTGCCGGTGCAACCACGACTGCTTCGAGTGGAATCACGACTGGTGCAGGTTCAACCACGACTGCTTCAGGTGCAACCACGACTAATGCCGGTTTTACTGCGACTGCTGCAGGTGCAACCACGTCTGCTGCCGGTGCAATCACGACTGCTGTTGTTGCAACCACGTTTGCTGCCGGTATAATCACGACTTCAGCGGGTGAAGTCACGACTGCTGCCGGTGCAACCACGACTGCCGCTGGTGCAACCACGACTGCTGCCGGTGCAACCACGACTGCTGCCGGTGCAATCACGACTTCAGCGGGTGAAGTCACGACTGCTTCGAGTGGAATCACGACTGCTGAAGGTTCAACCAAGACTGCTGCCGGTGCAACCACGACTGCTTCGAGTGTAATCACGACTACTGCAGGTTCAACCACGACTGCTGCCGGTGCAACCACGACTGCTTCGAGTGGAATCACGACTGCTTCAGGTTCAACCACGACTGCTGCAGGTGCAACGACGACTAATGCCATTTTAACCACGACTGCTGCCGGTGCAACCACGACTGCTTCGAGTGGAATCACGACTGCTTCAGGTTCAACCACGACTGCTGCAGGTGCAACCACGACTAATGCCGGTTTAACCACGACTGTTGCAGGTGCAACCACGTCTGCTGCCGGTGCAATCACGACTTCAGCGGGTGAAGTGACGACTGCTGCCGGTGCAATCACGACTGCTGCTGGTGCAACCACGTTTGCTGCCGGTATAATCACGACTTCAGTGGGTGAAGTCACGACTGCTGCCGGTGCAACGACGACTAATGCCATTTTAACCACGACTGCTGCCGGTGCAACCACGACTGCTTCGAGTGGAATCACGACTGCTTCAGGTTCAACCACGACTGCTGCAGGTGCAACGACGACTAATGCCATTTTAAGCACGACTGCTGCCGGTGCAACCACGACTGCTTCGAGTGGAATCACGACTGCTTCAGGTGCAACCACGACTAATGCCGGTTTAACCACGACTGCTGCAGGTGCAACCACGACTAATGCCGGTTTAACCACGACTGCTGCAGGTGCAACCACGTCTGCTGCCGGTGCAATCACGACTTCAGCGGGTGAAGTCACGACTGCTGCCGGTGCAACCAAGACTGCTTCGAGTGGAATCACGACTGCTGCAGGTTCAACCACGACTGCTGCAGGTGCAACCACGACTAATGCCGGTTTAACCACGACTGCTGCCGACGCAACAACGTCTGCTGCCGGTGCAATCACGACTTCAGCGGGTGAAGTCACGACTGCTGCCGGTGCAACCACGACTGCCGCTGGTGCAACCACGACTGCTGCCGGTGCAACCACGACTGCTGCCGGTGCAATCACGACTTCAGCGGGTGAAGTCACGACTGCTTCGAGTGGAATCACGACTGCTGAAGGTTCAACCAAGACTGCTGCCGGTGCAACCACGACTGCTTCGAGTGTAATCACGACTACTGCAGGTTCAACCACGACTGCTGCCGGTGCAACCACGACTGCTTCGAGTGGAATCACGACTGCTTCAGGTTCAACCACGACTGCTGCAGGTGCAACGACGACTAATGCCATTTTAACCACGACTGCTGCCGGTGCAACCACGACTGCTTCGAGTGGAATCACGACTGCTTCAGGTTCAACCACGACTGCTGCAGGTGCAACCACGACTAATGCCGGTTTAACCACGACTGTTGCAGGTGCAACCACGTCTGCTGCCGGTGCAATCACGACTTCAGCGGGTGAAGTGACGACTGCTGCCGGTGCAATCACGACTGCTGCTGGTGCAACCACGTTTGCTGCCGGTATAATCACGACTTCAGTGGGTGAAGTCACGACTGCTGCCGGTGCAACGACGACTAATGCCATTTTAACCACGACTGCTGCCGGTGCAACCACGACTGCTTCGAGTGGAATCACGACTGCTTCAGGTTCAACCACGACTGCTGCAGGTGCAACGACGACTAATGCCATTTTAAGCACGACTGCTGCCGGTGCAACCACGACTGCTTCGAGTGGAATCACGACTGCTTCAGGTGCAACCACGACTAATGCCGGTTTAACCACGACTGCTGCAGGTGCAACCACGACTAATGCCGGTTTAACCACGACTGCTGCAGGTGCAACCACGTCTGCTGCCGGTGCAATCACGACTTCAGCGGGTGAAGTCACGACTGCTGCCGGTGCAACCAAGACTGCTTCGAGTGGAATCACGACTGCTGCAGGTTCAACCACGACTGCTGCAGGTGCAACCACGACTAATGCCGGTTTAACCACGACTGCTGCCGACGCAACAACGTCTGCTGCCGGTGCAATCACGACTTCAGCGGGTGAAGTCGCGACTGCTGCCGGTGCAACCACGACTGCTGCTGGTGCAATCACGTCTGCTGCCGGTATAATCACGACATCAGCGGGTGAAGTCACGACTGCTGCCGGTGCAACCACGACTGCTGCCGGTGCAATCACGACTTCAGCGGGTGAAGTCGCGACTGCTGCCGGTGCAACCACGACTGCTGCTGGTGCAATCACGTCTGCTGCCGGTATAATCACGACTTCAGCGGGTGAAGTCACGACTGCTGCCGGTGCAACCACGACTGCCGCTGGTGCAACCACGACTGCTGCCGGTGCAACCACGACTGCTGCCGGTGCAATCACGACTTCAGCGGGTGAAGTCACGACTGCTTCGAGTGGAATCACGACTGCTGAAGGTTCAACCAAGACTGCTGCCGGTGCAACCACGACTGCTTCGAGTGTAATCACGACTACTGCAGGTTCAACCACGACTGCTGCCGGTGCAACCACGACTGCTTCGAGTGGAATCACGACTGCTTCAGGTTCAACCACGACTGCTGCAGGTGCAACCACGACTAATGCCGGTTTATCCACGACTGCTGCAGGTGCAACCACGACTAATGCCGGTTTAACCACGACTGCTGCCGGTGCAACTACGTCTGCTGCCGGTGCAATCACAACTTCAGCGGGTGAAGTCACGACTGCTGCCGGTGCAATCACGACTGCTGCTGGTGCAACCACGTTTGCTGCCGGTATAATCACGACTTCAGTGGGTGAAGTCACGACTGCTGCCGGTGCAACCACGACTGCTGCTGGTGCAACCACGACTGCTGCCGGTGCAACCAAGACTGCTTCGAGTGGAATCACGACTGCTGCAGGTTCAACCACGACTGCTGCAGGTGCAACCACGACTAATGCCGGTTTAACCACGACTGCTGCAGGTGTAACCACGTCTGCTGCCGGTGCAATCACGACTTTAGCGGGTGAAGTCACAACTGCTGCCGGTGCAACCACGACTGCTGCTGTTGCAAGCACGACTGCTTCCGGTGCAACCACGACTGCTTCGAGTGGAATCACGACTGATGCAGGTTCAACCACGACTGCTGCAGGTGCAACCACGACTAATGCCGGTTTAACCACGACTGCTGCAGGTGCAACCACGTCTGCTGCCGGTGCAATCACGACTTCAGCGGGTGAAGCCATGACTGCTGCCGGTGCAACCACGACTGCTGCTGGTGCAACCACGACTGCTGCCGGTGCAACCACGACTGCTTCGAGTGGAATCACGACTGCTGCAGGTTCAACCACGACTGCTGCCGGTGCAACCACGACTTCTTTGAGTGGAATCACGACTGCTGCAGGTGCAACAACGACTAATGCCGGTTTAACCACGACTGCTGCCGGTGCAATCACGACTTCAGCGGGTGAAGCCATGACTGCTGCCGGTGCAACCACGACTGCTGCTGGTGCAACCACGACTGCTGCCGGTGCAACCACGACTGCTTTGAGTGGAATCACGACTGCTGCAGGTTCAACCACGACTGCTGCCGGTGCAACCACGACTTCTTCGAGTGGAATCACGACTGCTGCAGGTGCAACAACGACTAATGCCGGTTTAACCACGACTGCTGCAGGTGCAACCACGTCTGCTGCCGGTGCAACCACGACTGCTGCTGGTGCAACCACGACTGCTGCCGGTGCAACCACGACTGCTTCGAGTGGAATCACGACTGCTGCAGGTTCAACCACGACAGCTGCAGGTGCAACCACAACTTATGCCGGTGCAACCACGACTGCTGCCGGTGCAATCACGACATCAGCGGGTGAAGTCACGACTGCTGCCGGTGCAACCACGACTGCTGCTGGTGCAACCACGACTGCTGCCGGTGCAACCACGACTGCTTCGAGTGGAATCACGACTGGTGCAGGTTCAACCACGACTGCTTCAGGTGCAACCACGACTAATGCCGGTTTTACCGCGACTGCTGCAGGTGCAACCACGTCTGCTGCCGGTGCAATCACGACTGCTGTTGTTGCAACCACGTTTGCTGCCGGTATAATCACGACTTCAGCGGGTGAAGTCACGACTGCTGCCGGTGCAACCACGACTGCCGCTGGTGCAACCACGACTGCTGCCGGTGCAACCACGACTGCTGCCGGTGCAATCACGACTTCAGCGGGTGAAGTCACGACTGCTTCGAGTGGAATCACGACTGCTGAAGGTTCAACCAAGACTGCTTCGAGTGTAATCACGACTACTGCAGGTTCAACCACGACTGCTGCCGGTGCAACCACGACTGCTTCGAGTGGAATCACGACTGCTTCAGGTTCAACCACGACTGCTGCAGGTGCAACGACGACTAATGCCATTTTAACCACGACTGCTGCCGGTGCAACCACGACTGCTTCGAGTGGAATCACGACTGCTTCAGGTTCAACCACGACTGCTGCAGGTGTAACCACGACTAATGCCGGTTTAACCACGACTGTTGCAGGTGCAACCATGTCTGCTGCCGGTGCAATCACGACTTCAGCGGGTGAAGTGACGACTGCTGCCGGTGCAATCACGACTGCTGCTGATGCAACCACGTTTGCTGCCGGTATAATCACGACTTCAGTGGGTGAAGTCACGACTGCTGCCGGTGCAACCACGACTGCTGCTGGTGCAACCACGACTGCTGCCGGTGCAACCAAGACTGCTTCGAGTGGAATCACGACTGCTGCAGGTTCAACCACGACTGCTGCAGGTGCAACCACGACTAATGCCGGTTTAACCACGACTGCTGCAGGTGTAACCACGTCTGCTGCCGGTGCAATCACGACTTCAGCGGGTGAAGTCACAACTGCTGCCGGTGCAACCACGACTGCTGCTGTTGCAAGCACGACTGCTGCCGGTGCAACCACGACTGCTTCGAGTGGAATCACGACTGCTGCAGGTTCAACCACGACTGCTGCCGGTGCAACCACGACTTCTTCGATTGGAATCACGACTGCTGCAGGTGCAACAACGACTAATGCCGCTTTAACCACGACTGCTGCAGGTGCAACCACAACTTATGACGGTGCAACCAAGACTGCTGCAGGTGCAACCACGACTAATGCCGGTGTAACAAAGACTGCTGCAGGTGCAACCACGACTGCTGCCGTTTCAATCACGACATCAGCGGGTGAAGTCACGACTGCTGCCAGTGCAACCACAACTTATGCCGGTGCAACCAAGACTGCTGCAGGTGCAACCACGACTAATGCCGGTGTAACAAAGACTGCTGCAGGTGCAACCACGACTGCTGCCGTTTCAATCACGACATCAGCGGGTGAAGTCACGACTGCTGCCAGTGCAATCACGACTGCTGCGGATACAACTAGAAATGCTGCCGGTGCAAGCACGACAGCTTCGAGTGGAATCATGACTGCTGCAGGTGCAACCACGACAAATGCCGGTGTAACCACGACTGCTGCAGGTGCAACCACGACTGCTGGCGGTGCAATCACGACATCAGCGGGTGAAGTCACGACTGCTTCCGGTGCAACTACGAGTGCTGAAAGTGCAACCACGAGTGCTGCCGGTGCAACAACGACTGCTGCCGGTGCAACCACGACTGCTGCCGGTGCAACCACGACTGCTGCCGGTGCAACAACGACTGCTGCCGGTGCAACCACGACTGCTGCCGGTGCAACCACGACTGCTGCCGGTGCAACCACGACTTCTTCGAGTGGAAACACGACTGCTGTAGGTGCAACAACGACTAATGCCGGTTTAACCACGACTGGTGCAGGTGCAACCACGACTGCTGCCGGTGCAACCACGACTGCTGCAGGTGCAACCACGACTAATGCTGGTACAACCACGACTGCTGCCGGTGCAATGACGACATCAGCGGGTGAAATCACGACTGCTGCGGATACAACTACAAATGCTGCTTGTGCAAATACGACTGCTTCGAGTGGAATCACGACTGCTGCAGGTGCAACCACGACTGCTGCAGGTGCAAACACGACTGCTGCAGGTGCAACCACGACTGCTGCAGGTGCAAACACGACTGCTGCCGGTGCAATCACGACATCAGCGGGTGAAGTCACGACTGCTGCCGGTGCAACCACGACTGCTGCGGGTGGAAGCACGACTGCTGCCGGTGCAACCACGACTAATGCCGGTGCAACCATGACTGCTGCCGGAACAACCACGACTGCTCCTGGTGCATCTCGGCGATGTATCTCGGCGATTGGAAAACAATCTGTTGCTACGTATAAGAATGACAATAATTCTACCCATTGTAGAATCAATGTCACCAAGTGTAAAGCGAAATATTCTCCATGCGGCGAAGTGGTAAGCGACTGAATGAAGTAAAAGTAATTTAATTAGCTTATAAATTCCAATTCGTGAAGCTTCATTTTGCAAGCGGAAACTCTTTTCAGAGACTGGAATATGGTTGCGGCGCCTGTCACGCAACGGAGGATTCGAAATATTGCAAAGACTGCACCGGTGATGACTGCAATAAAGAGAGTTTATTAAAAATGACCGATAATCTAGTAGAATGCCTGTACTTCAAGCACAATAGTGACAAGGGTGAACGTAACATAAATTCAACGACCGCAGCTTTAATTTTTTGTCCTCCTACAGAGAAGTGTCAAATGCTGAAAGCTTATATGAATGCAGGCAAAAATATTAGCTCACAGTTTATATTGACCGAAATCGGATGCGAAACTACCATCACTGAAAAGCTACGCTCTTATCAGGTCTTCCCAGCTGGATGGTACAGGTCGCACGAAGTTTTTGAGTGTACACCAAACGCAGACAAAACTGATTGCATTCCAATAACAACGACTGCTGCAGCTGCAACCACGACTACAGCGAGTGCAACCAAAACTGATGCGGATAAAATCACGACTGCCGCAGTTTTAACTACGACTGTTGTGGGTACAACCACGACTGCTGCCGGTGCAACCAGGACTGCTGCCGGTGCAACCACGACTGCTTCGAGTGGAATCACGACTGCTGCAGGTGCAACCACTACTAATGCCGGTGCAAGAGCGACTGCTGCCGGTGCAATCACGACATCAGCGGGTGCAATAACGACTTTTGCGCGTAAAACTATGACTTCTGCCGGTGCAAGCACGACTGCTTTACCTTTCTGATCCGTTTTTCTGGGCTGCATGTTGCTGCTCGCGATGCTGATGCCTGCGCTGTAAACTCTACGCTGACATTCAAATTTTTGTGCGCTGTTATAATTTGATGTACTGATGTTTTGAATTTGTTGAATGTGTTGAATGTGTTGAATGTGTTCAATGTGTTGAATGTGTTGAAGGTGTTGAATGTGTTGAAGGTGTTGAATGTGTTGAAGGTGTTGAATGTGTTGAAGCTTATTAAAGAATTGAATTGAGGCATTGAATGAACTGAAAGTATTTAGTAGTTTTTTTTCGAAAATTCAGTATTTTGAAAGTTTTGAAAATGCGCTGATAGTCTCCTCTGAATTAAAAAAGCTGACTGATTTCCGTTGCAAATCTCTAGCATGCCGGGCTCGTAATAATTAATAAGCATATAACTCTCTGTGCTGAATGGTTTTTTAATACTCTGCGCAAGCTTCACAATGATCTGTTCAACCATGCTCGTCATGTTTGTTAAAAAATGATAAGTGGACAATAATTACCGTAAGCCAAAAATCTGCTAAAAATCTGCTAAAAATTATTGCTAAATCAGTATCACCATGAGCTCATTTCTTTAGCTCATTTGATTGCTTTTTTATATCCATGAAATAAAATCAGAACTAGAAATATGACCTACAATCAGAAAACGAATGAATGCAACAAATAGTGTATTTTAGACAGAAGTTGCAACGATAAAACTCGTATCGTACTCAGAAATTGTGACAGAATAGATAGACAGGTTTTGCGATAAAGTTAGAGATCGAGGGCAAGAGATGTTTTTGATGGGCGAGCTACCGTAAAATATAGCAGTGAAATCGAGAAGTATTAGATGATGGATGTTTAATGCGCATTCTAGGGTTAGAAAGTCCGAGGCTGCATTTGATGGTCACGAGGCAAGCGAAGCGAGCCGATCGGCTCGAGGTCCTCGAGGACCATTAAGTGTGGCCGAGGACCTTTTACCATAGAATGCACATTAAACTACCGTGATCTTATATGAATCCGAATTGCTTATTTTTGTTTTGTTTTGCTTATTTTCCTCTTGAGCCACGCCGAATGCGGTGCAGCCATCGGGCCCCACATTGGAACCATAGATAAATTTTCCATAAATTTAAGACAGTATTAGCTAGACGAAATCCGAATTACTTTGTTTTGTAGCTTTCTCTTAAACCACACCGCGATGGAAGAAGAATTTGATAGCGAAAATACACCATTTTACCGCCTATTTTGAACAAAGTGTTGTTCAAAAGAAACAAACAGAGCTTCAATTCAAAACACTTAAAGAAATATCAGCGCTTGCGGAAATTCAGTTCAAACAAAGTCCCTTTCTACTGAAACAGAAGAAATTCAATTCAGACTGTCTATGGCAAAAATTGTCCCCGAGTGACGCGCACGCGCAAACTTGAAATTCAAAAGAAACAAAGTCACATTCTATTTCAACAGACTCAAGAGGTAAAACACAACAAATCGACGAACGTAAGAGTAAAATGAAAAACAGGTACAAGACAGTGTCAGTTGGTCAACTTCAATGCGACACCTAACCATCAATTGCCTGTCCACCAAGGCAGTGAGGGATGTATGTAAATACATGGTTGAACCACTCAGTGCACTTGTCCGCAGAGATGCAGCCAATGGTTCTGTCCACCATGTTGTACAGAATGTCTCGCCGATAGGCCGTCATCGACTGATTCCCTCACAATTGATTCCCTCCCTGACCTCACAATTGTGTACGCCGTTGACTGCAATTGACATATTGACTGCAAGTTGGCGCGCCAGTTCCACAAAGTCATCCCCACGATCAGCAGTCTTGATGATACGGTCTCTGTCGCTGTTGCTTACAGTAGCGTACCGACGAGGCTGCTGTTCCACGATATCTCCATCGACTTCTGCTTCAAATTCATCGATTCCTTCTTCTTCCAGCAATTCATCGTCTTCTTCAATCTGATCTTCAGCATTCATATCGTTTCTTATTGCGCAAAGATTGCTCAGTTATGCAGTGCAGGAAAAACTAAAAGTTAGACTAATGTAATAAAAATTGTATCTGTGTCAAAAATCTCTGTTGAAATAGAATGTGACTTTGTTTCTTTTGAATTTCAAGTTTGCGCGTGCGCGTCACTCGGGGACAATTTTGGCCATAGACAGTCTGAATTGAATTTCTTCTGTTTCAGTAGAAAGGGACTTTGTTTGAACTGAATTTCCGCAAGCGCTGATATTTCTTTAAGTGTTTTGAACTGAAGTTCTGTTTGTTTCTTTTGAACAAGACTTTGTTCAAAATAGGAGGTAAAATGGTGTACTGTCTATTCAAGGACAACTTAATAACTCAGGACCACAGATACTATAATACCACAGTTATTATAGTATCTGTGCTCAGGACCGGAAACGAGCCAATTCATGGCGAAAAAAGTATGAGGCTCGTTTAAAAGCATTGTTCTATGGTGTAACGAAGACCGGCTATGCGGGCATCAATGTCTGTGACCGAGGGCGCGCAGCGCCCGAGGTCATAGACATTGATGCCCAAATAGCCAGTCTTCTTTGGCATTGTATTATGTCCGAAAGAGTGCTTCTAAAAATTATCACATTAGCGGTCACAAAGGCTGGCTGGTTGAATGCTTCTTGTATGTTGCCGACCAAGATGTTAAGAAATTCCGCGAATCTTTCTTTTGTCAGCATTCAACCAGCCAGCCTTTGTCATTTATGACAACGTAAGTAGTCATAACGACGGAGAAGATCAGGAACTTCCTGGAGTTATCGAGATGCGACGCCTGCCTCCCTATAGCCCACCCTAATCCTAACCATGACACCCGTCGAGAATGCGATATCGGCTTGGAAGGCTGCGATTAAAGTCGAGCTAGCCACAAACATCGACGTCTTTCTGAACCCCGACCAGCAAGCTCTTGCTGGACGAACCAAAGCAGCATATCGGCGTGATATGCTTGAGGGAGTAACGAATAGTACTGTAAACGTCGTCACCGGAGCCAACTGCAGGGCTTGGTACAACCATTGTCTGACTTATGTACCGCGCTGCATTGCGGAAGTGCCGATGATGGCTAAAATCTGACTGCTGAATCTTTATGAACCTCATGAACTCTGCTGACTATTTCAGTTTTAGTTGTCGTGTTGCATTTTGAAGTATACTGTAAATGTACAGTACATGTAGTATGTACTCCAATGGCTTGTCTAAATAGATTGAAATTTGTCGGAATTGATTGGAAATTTCGCAGTATGAGCCATAGATAGGTGGACAGAAAAAGCCAATTCATAGCCAAGTGTCGGAATTGATTGCAAATTGTTTGAATTGATTGCAAAGTGTCAGTTTCTCGTGGTAGCTTGTTTGCTTTGTTTGAAAATTGTCGCTTTTGAAAGCACATTTGTCGGAATTGAATGCACGTCCGGCCAAGAACTACCATAAACTGTCTGAATTGAATGAAAAGATTTTGACTTTGATTGCACGATTGCCAAAATAGAATGGAAAAAGGTGTAGCTTGTTTTAGTCTACGCCTTTCAGCGGTCACCAATTTGAATTTTGATTGATGACCGCTAAGGCTGTCTATGGGCGAAGTTTTCTTGTCCAGATTAGTTGGAAGAAAGTGACAGAAAACTGGCACACTGAGAATAGATTAAGCTGTGATAATCGTATAAAACCGTTGGCAGAGGCATGCCTTGTTCATACCCATTAGGGTTGATTCACCTGTCGTAAGGTGATGTGACTGGTTCTACTTGATACGAAATAAAGGATCGCATGGATCGTGAAAGGATATGGACGCCATGATACTCGATGTGGACGATATGGATCAGGCGGCTCTTGCGGCTATTGACGAACTTTTTCAAGAAGATGATCCGACGATTGAGACAATGACTGAACAGCTGAACCAACTTGAAATGGAGAATTTGCCGAAATCAGCTATGAGGCAGGAGGACTGGGCTGTCCGTAAGTTTGGTGAAGTCTTGCAAGCGAAGGGTGTTGCCTGTGTTTTGGCTACTGCCGAAGTAGAACAGTTGGCTGTGGCCTTACGCATTTTCTATGCGTTCATTCGGAAGCTGGACGGCTCGTTATATGCACCTGCTACGCTCATCACAGCCAGAGCCGGCCTTTTTCGCTACCTTCTGCGCAATCGTGGGATCAACATAATCGCTGATGAGCAATTCGCAAATGCAAACAGGATGCTCCGAGTCACTGCCAGCCTTTTGTGAAGAACGGAGGCGCCGTACGTCAGTTTGTGTCGATTGAAACGTGCGAAACTACGCTACTAGTTCGATCGTACCACTCCCACAAAACTACAGCACGAAGTCTACTATCTCATCGCGCTTCACTTCGGACTACGAGGATGCGAATGGCTTCGTAAGCTTTCCATGGAATCCTTTGAGAGAATTTTAATTAACGGTCGCCGAGCTTTTAAGCTCGTTCCTATGGAAACCAAAAATGTTCGGGGCAGCCTGGAGACGAAGACTAGCGAAGACAGGAAGCAGTCGGTGCTTGCTGAGACTGGAAATGCTAGTTGCCCCTGCCCCTATACTGCGCTGGATACCTACATGACGAAAATCGGTGAGGCCAAGTCCAAGGAGAATGTCAACAGCGCGCATTTCTTTCTACGCCCACGCACACGTGGATTAGACGCTTCTTGGTCTTTGCAAAGTAGGTTGTTGGCCACAACACGCTCGGAAATATGATGTCTTATATTTCTGCTGCTGCTGCGCTTACCAAGAGGTGCACAGGACACTGCATCCGGGCTACTGTGGTCACTGAACTCGACGCAAATGGTGTACCCCTCAAGGACATTGGATCAATAACTGGCCATAAGTCCGTGACTGCCACTGAGCGCTACCTTCGGCACAGTCGGAAGCGCGATGCTGAAATGGCAAATTTATCAAGCGTCATCAGTTCCATCGGACGCAATGACAATACCAAGGCAGTCGCATCAATCGCCTTGCCTGCCGCAAGACCCTCTGTTGGGGCTGGTGCAATGACGACTCCTGACCAGCCTGGGCCGTCGAATCCTGACCTGGACCGTACGATTCAAGCCAGCATGCATGCGATGAATTTGTCATCGTTCCGCCATCAATGGGACATTTTACAACTGTGCATTCCACCTGCACTTTTCCACTGGACCCTGAGTACTGGAGCTGTTACGAAACTGTTTTCTGACATCTGTGACGTGACAGACCGTGTTAGAACCGTGACAGACTACATGGGCGTGTGTGCTAAGCACTGGCCTCAAGATGCACCAATGATAAAAAAGGGAAGAAATGAAAGGCCGCTACATCCACCATCAGTTTTCCACGGAGTCCCGCAGTCTTGCCTCGTTCAAACACAAGGTTTGTGAAGTTCTACTGCTTTAATTAAAATATTCAAGCGTATTTGCACTCCATCAAATAGGGTCGAAACGAAACACTAAGATGCGTGCTTGGATATTGCAGTGCGTGCCAGTCGACAGGCTGAGGGAAGAGGCGTGCTGTTGTCCGAACGATGCCTTTTCCAAGATGAATTAGTAGAATTTCAAGAGCGTGACACGCTGCAGCCATTGTGGACTGAATTCCGAGCATCCATTCACTGTTTAGACGTCATCAAATCACATCAGCTTGTTGTTACCATTGTTCAAGAGCTGTTTATCTTCTCGTTAAGTGCCAATGCCGATATGGTTCTGCGAGTTTTCGTTTCACCAAACTATTCCGTACGATGCTTTCGGTTACACTCACCAGTTGCGGTTCGAGATCTGCTTGGATTTCAACCAACATTAAAGTATTGGTCGCAACTTGAAGCTATCATAAATCGTTGTAAAAACTCTACAGTGGACGTCGAAAGTGAGGTGAGGGCATTATCTAAGAACGTTTCTATTGCCTTTAACCACGATGGAGTTGTACCTGACACATCGGTTACATTTATCCTGAAACTACTCGAGTTCGCCACAAAGCACCCAAACAATCGACGATATGACATTGCCACCATGCGCCAATCTGCTTTGCTTTACCTGAATAGTAGTTCTGCATACGCGCATGCACAGACGCTCCTTCCTTTGCCCCACCAACGCACATTGCGCACTCAGTTGGCTGGTCTAGGAGAGGTTGGCACTGAAAATGATGCACACGAGATCGTAATGGTCACATTTGCCAAACTGAAACCACAGCAGAAGTCTTGTGTGTTGATTTTTGATGAAATGTATGTCCCGCCATCGATTCGCTATCGGTGCCAACATCTGCTCGGCTAAGCGTCAGACAAGCAAAACAAAACTGCTCGAACAGTGCTCGCAATAATGTTGAAACCATTGTTCGGCGTAAACCATTTGTTCTAAGGCTGCTTCCGATTTTTCTTCTTTCTGCCGACTATTTGTACCACCAGCTTCGAAAGTTGAAAATGGTAGCTATTGGTCCTTAACTAGATACTATAGTATAACTTTGTAACTTTGTCCACTTAATTTAAAGTAAAAAGATAAAGTTGAAGTTAAAGATATAAAAGTGGACCTATTTAAAACTAAAAGCCAATAAGCAAACGTTGTATTCGTCAGCTCGGCCTATGCGTAATAAATAATTAATCACATCCATAATTTGTCTTGTGCTTTAGAAAGAAATCCGTAATAGTCTATACCACGCGCGTGCTTACAAGCACGCACAGATACTAAATAGGTATTTAGTATCTGTGCAAGCACGTGCGTGATTTCGCTAGCTACTCGTACTAAAGCGCTTATTTGTACACTATTAAATACAAATACGAATAAATAGGGTGCACCCTTTTCACAGATTTTATCGATTTTTACGAGTGAAAATTTATAACTTTAAATAAGTAAAACAAATAAGAAGTGTTGTTTAACATGAATAACTTTACAAAGTAAATAAATTTATCTAGTAATGGCCACACACAAAATTTGACTAACTTAATTTACCATATAGTTAATCGATTGCTCTAAATTAAAACAAAGGGATCACCTAGACCATAAAGTTGTTTGTCATTTTTCCTAGTTAACACTAACCTCTTCGGCCAGAATTTTTTTTGCTAAAAATATGCTTGTATATATTTAGGCGCCTATGCTAGGCCAACTAATTGTCCTGGTTGCAAAGGCCTATGCCATGCGCCACAGTTACTAGTCACAATAATTATATATGTCGCTCACAAATGTATTAAACTACTCTTTTTGTAGTAGCAGAATTAAAAGCAGAATTGATAATTAAATTAGTCTTGAAACTATGGTAATGTCTTGGTGAGCCCCTATGGGTTTTGCTACTTTTTTAACAGGGCTACTTAAATTCTTATATTTAGGTGCTGAGACTTCACCGGAGCTATTTTTTTCTATTATTCTACTTTTCAATTCTAAATTTAGAGGCCTACACAAAACAAAAAATCAAAAGAGTAAGGCCTTATGTTATGGCTTAGGGTTTTTCATCCCTTCTGCAGAAACATTAAGTAACAAATTCAAGTCAGCAATTTTTAAGTAAGCAAATGTAAATATCACAAAATGCTTCAATGATTGATTTTATTCTAGAAGATCAGATAAAAATTAGTGTATGTTTTTGCTTATGTGTTAGGTGTTTTGAGTTGTACATTGTTTGAAGTCAGCAACTTGGAGGCTCCACATCTTTTGGTGCAACATTAAGTGAACAAATGCCATGAAATTACTGTAATATGCTTTAATCAAAGTGTGAACTAATATTTTGCAATGTGACATTTTTTCAGAAAAAAGGCTTTTTGATAATTTGCATAGCCAGTTTTGGATTTAAAATTTAAGTCTTAAAGTGTGCCACAAAGAAAGCTTCCATTTTTGAAAATGTTGCAAGCTACAAGCCTGCAACTGATGGTTGGATCCATCTACTGATTGCATTGCATGCAAGTGCAGTTCTTAAAATGCAAACCTGAAGGCTTAGAGCTAGTCAGCAGCTCTTTGCATGTACAATATTCAAGGGCATTGCTACTCTTAAGCACAAAGCAGCCTATATGTACTTGATTGATTGAGTATTGGATCTGTTTTAGATGCAGGCTTGGTGTAGGCCTTGATGCCTTTGGTCAAACCATGGTTAGGGCCTATTGGAGATGAAAAGCTAGTTTAAGACAGCTGACATTTGCTGAAGCAGACTGAAGATCTTCAATAACATCATTATTGTTAAGCAGACCTGAGGTGACTTCAATTTAGATATCCAGTGCTTAAGTGCAGACCCCAAGAAAAGAGAATTCCTATAGCTTTCTTACCACTGCTTATAGCTAAACTTTTATGGTGAAGCTCTATTGGTGAAGTCAGGTCATCTTTTGACCACCTCATGCCCTGCACTGCAATGACCTAAAGCTTGAAGCAGTGTTTTGTCATGTCACACTGAGCTTCAGAATTTAACATCCTTTGCCTTTCTGATCTATAGTTGGAGGTGCTAGATAATTGTTTCTTGTCTGTTAGGGGTGTTCTTGGTACCTTACCCAAAACCTGATTTATCTTTCTCTAAAAAAATTGGGTAGCAGATTACTAGAGAAGAGTTGATGTAGGCAGTACTTGACAGGCATAAGAAGAAATTTCAGAAAGTGGGGTAGGCCCTAGATATAGGGATTCAAAATTAGACAATTTGAAATTGTCTTCCAATTCCAGTACAAAAAAAATGCATATTGCATAAATTGGTCAGGTTTTGTGAACCAAATTTTTAATTAAAGTAATGAAAAAAATTATAAAAGTTTTCTTTATTTAAAGATAATTATGTAAACTGTATCGCAAATTTTCATACTTTAATATGCATTTCATATATTTCATCATGTGCTTTAATTTTTCATTTTCAAGTAAATTTTAGCAGTAAAATAAAGTTTTTAATATCTGAGATCCAAAATTACCTGACCCAATTTTGCGTCTTTCAATTCAGTAGTGATTAACTGAAACCTGAGGTCCAAAAATTTCTGGACCTGGAACACCACTACTGTCTGTACACAATGACACACTTTTCTATCATTTGTCTATGGCCAGAACAACTTCAAACTCGTTTCTCTGGCCTCGGCTGCGCCTCAGCCGAGAAACAAGTTCTCAGTCATTCTGACGGCCACAGATAAATGAATAAACGGGAGAGATTATATACTTATCTGGCCGGGCAAAATGAATGGCTTGACCAATTAAAAACGTTGCAGAATTTATCTGGCCAGGCCAGATAATTAGAATGTTTATTAAGCAAAAGGAAACGAGACAGTGTACAGTAGATGTCCAATCTACAGCAGAAGGATGCACGTCAACATTATTTAGTGCAATGTGTAGTCGAAAAATGTCATCAGTCAAACAGAATGCGAATCTTGATCGTCTCACCGCAAATGTCGAAGCGCATTTTTTTACCAGATGGCTGCTCAACACACGGAGGGTCAGTCGGAGAAGCTACATGTACGTGAATTGGGACAGACTTGGCAGGCAAAGCTGGTCTGGCCGAACTGATGACGTTTGTAGTAAGCCTTTCTTGCTTCACAGAAACTCCGATGTAACGCTCAACGGCTGCGCTGCTGTGGCCTGTAACTCAACATATGTCAGCGCGCTCCACCCCCGCCTCATGTAGGCGGGTCGCGCATGTCTTACGCAAGCTCTGGATAGTGTAGCGCGAAGTGTCATGTGGTGCTACGTGCCCCAGGAGTTCCTTGACTGTATTTGCTAGAGAATGACGTCCGATCGGACCTTGTACCTTTGTACCAATCAGATCGGGAATCCGGCTTTCAGTTCCGATTCACTAATAGAAACAGAGCACTTGCGCGGCCATGTGGACGATAACTTATGTACTCCTTGTACATGCAGACAACACATCTCTGATGATCAGCTGAATGAAAGGCGCGAACGGCCTTTGGCTCCGCGCGCAGACTCTTCAGGCCACCTTGGTTCGTCTTTGAAATGCGATTGTCCTTGAATTCCAGACAATCGTCTCCGTCTGCCACGCCAATCGTAATCTGCCGCTCGAATAATAGATCTCTCAGCTCACTTCTTCCACGCCGCAGCAGCCATCCTGCAAGTGCCGATTGCAACTGAGTATAGAATTATGCGAGCATATTCGCAGGAAGGAAGGGTTCAGGCGTTACCAAGATGTGGTAAAAAGGAGAGCAAATGCAAAGTGGACGAGGAGATGAAGGCCTGCCTTCAGAACAAGCTGAAGCAAAACCCGTTTCCACCTCAAGTGACCTGCGCCGACTGCTACATGAAGAGTTCCTCAAAAGCCCCAGGTCAGCTGCAAAGCTGTGGATAGGATGCACGGAATGATGTATACAGTGAAGCTGGCGACCAAGGGAACAAATGTACGCTTGGCAACTAACACCGATGAATACATGCAGGCCCAGAGAGAGTACGCAGATTTTATGCTGCATCTGGATCCTGCAGTTCACAAAGTCTACCTTGATTAGACGGGATTAAAATTTTGGCTTAGGCGCTCCCAAGGCCGCTCAATCAAGGGACAGTCAGTGAGGCGAATCGTAACCACTCAAAGGGGGCCTAACATCACCGTCTGCATGGCCATCTCTGCAGATTTTGGGGTCGTCCACTCTACTGTTTGATCGTTAGATTGTTTTGCCTTCCTAATTCTCGTTTTGATTGCCGCTTTCTCATTTTGAATGTCATTAACTCTATTGCCGAATAGCTGAGCTGCGCGCGGCGGACCCATCCGATAGCATGAGACCACAGACATTATCATTTTGAATGTCCAAATTATCATTTAGATTGACAATAGCGATATTGAATCCTATATTGCTCAACAATTGCAGCGTCAATGCCAGTAAGGCCTCGTCAGTCATGGTTAAGCGGCAGTTTTTAGATTCACTCCGAGTGTTTGTCAAGTCGGGCAATGGCGGACCCGGCAATCCGGGTACCCGAAGCATCGGCGGAGCTGGCGGATCCGTCATCTTCGAGGTTTGTTTGTCTTATTGGCCTCAAACTTGCTGCCGTGAGAGACTGTTCAAGAGCCTTTTGTAACGCCTCCACCATTCTCACCATTTATCCGTTTTACCCTCTACCTTGTTCTCACCCTCTAGCTACCCCTTCTCACCCTCCACCCTTTCCCACCCTCTACACCTTCTCACCCTCTACCACTTCTCACACTCTAGCTATTCCTTCTCACCCTTTCACCATCTCACCATCTACTCCTCCTCACCTGTTTTTACCTCTTTTCATCCTCTACCCCTCTTGCCCTCTACCCCTTCTCAACTCCTTACCGCTTCCTATCATCTACCACATCTCACTCTGTTTCTCACCCTCTAGTTCGTGTCTGAATCGCTTCATGACGATTTAGTCTGACCATTTAATATAGTTAACCCCAAGTCACCGATCAGATGTCGATGTCTCACTGCAATGTCGCTAATCCCATTCCAACTGGTCGCAGGGCTGCCCGAGGATCAACCTGCGCCATCTGGCTAATCAACACCCAGACAGGCGCTTAATAGCCGGCCACGGCTACGCCGGCAGTCGCCGCTGTCTAATCGGCGAACCGGGCAAAGATCGCCTAATTAGAGTGCCAGTCGGTGTTGACATTGTCGCTGACGATCGCCGATTAATTGGTCGCATCGACCAGGCCGGTCAGCGTCTGATTGTGGCTCCTGGCGGCGAAGGCGGCCGGCCTAGCAACCGGTTTCTAGGCGCTCTTGGCTGCGCCCAATCATTGCGCATCGACCTTCGCCTGCTAGCCGACTACGGCTTTGTGGGCTTCCCCAATGCCGGCAAGAGTTCCCTGATGTGCGCCTTGTCCAAGCTGAAGCCCAAGGTGGCTAATTATCCCTTCACCACACTGTCGCCTAACATTGGCCGAGCTGTGTACGAAGACAAGCGAACCGTGGCGTTGGCCGATCTGCCCGGCCTTATTGAAGGCGCTCACGTAAATGTTGGCCTTGGTCATCACTTTCTGAAGCATGTTGAGCGGACCACCTACCTGTTGTTTATTGTGGACGTGTTTGGATTCAGGTGAGAACATTTGTTTCAATAGACTACTCTCTGGTCTGATTATCAATCTTTATAAATGGCACTGCTGCTTTTTTCCGGTTTATTCGCTGGCTGAGCGGTCTAACGCGTTGGCCTCTCGCATCATGGTCCCTGAGCTTCATTCAGCGGCGAGGCCACATTAATTTGGGGTGCAGTCGCAGAGAGAAGGCTTGGGCGCTTGTCGTGCAATTTATGCCCTTTAACTATAGCAATCTCAGTTGTCCTTGTCACTGGGGACTGTGACAAGTGCTGACTCGGACGGCTTTGAAAGTTTTTTCATCGAATAAATGACGGAAACTTTTGATTCAGGTGGCGGAATTTCACGAAAGTTGGTCATTCGGGCTCTCTTCCCAGGGGGATAGCGCTGTCTTTCTACTGTTAAATTCAACCTTCAACCTTCAAGAGACAGTGAAATTGCACACTGCCTGACGATGAAAAAGGCAAATGGCAGATGTACACACCTGCGTGATTGTGGGCCTGCTTACGGTATCTGTGTGCGTGTGTGCTCAGGAGTCAGCGAAATGGGCAGAATTGCCTCCTCGCTGGCTGCGGGTCTAGTGTCACCAAATGATGCGCCACTGCCCACAGCACTTGTGCAAATATTATATTACTAGTATTATTATTATTGCGGGGCTCGCCATAGTCACCCTCAACCTAGCTGATGCTGATAGCTATTTTACATTAGGCGTCTTGCCCAAATGACACATTTTTTCTCTTGGCTGAGAATCGAACTCCAGACCTTGCAGTTAACACTAATGCACACACATCAAATCGATTCCCATGCTAGCTATCCGTTATTAATTTGCTAAACTTTGCTGAACTGAACCTGGAAATGCTTAGGTTCAATCAGACCTGTCCCTACCGCACTGGCCTGGAGACCATTCTGTTGCTGAATCGCGAACTCGAGCTCTATGATCCTGATCTAGTGCGCAAGCCGGCCCTGGCTGTGCTCAACAAGATTGACAAGCCGGGCGGCAGAGACTGCGCCGAGGACATCGCTGCGAGATTGAGCAGTCTGACGCCGGAGTCTTTGGCAGCCGATTTTCCCATCGAAATCCGACCCACCGAGCTGGTGAAATTCGACGAAGTGATAACCGTCTCTGCTAAAGAGCGAATCAATACTGATTACTTGAAAGCCCGCCTGCGCTACTGGTTGGATAAGAGGGCCGAGGAAAGTCAGCAAGAACGTCTTAGACTAGCCGGAGCCCGACTGGACACCAAGATTGCACAGGCTAATAAAGAGACTGTTGAATCTTTCATCTGATTGCATCCTGTGAATATTTGAGCAAACTTGTGAAAAGTTAGTAAATTTACCCACTTCTAGTTTGAAAAATAATATTTTTCGTTAAAATTCTAACCTTTAGTCAAGTAATAAAATTTCAGCTTTAAAATGCTGGTGTTCGTAAAAATTTAGGGTCTGGAGTCTAAAATGAAACACACAGATTTATCAGGCGGCGTCCTGACTGCCTAGTTGCTATTTTTAGCTGCGAAACCTTTGACAGAATTTTCCCCGGAACAAAGAGTTCTGCTGTAGTGCTATGCCATGTTTGAGCACTTGCTGGAGCCAAATTAGCCATCCTTAAATAAGAGCTCGTATTTTGTTAAAATGAAAATTATGCATTTCTATTTATTGCAATTTTCATTCAACGTGTTTGCAAAGAAATATGCGTGCAGGTACTTATAAATTAATAATGCAGTCCGTTAAACACAGAACTAAAAAATTGGATGATTATGAGTTGTTTTTTATTTGCTACTGAAGCATTTACTAAAATCAAGCAATACAGCCATCTTGCCACTTAGTTTTTCTTTCTCTAAAATTCACTCTCGTCCCTTGCTTTTAAGTTTAGTTTTGACACTCATTGTCTTCTCACTCCGCTCTCTTCTCACTCCCCTCTCTTCTCACTTCCCTCTATTCTCACTCACCTCTCTTCTCACTCCCCTCTCTTCTCACCTCCCTCTATTCTCACTCACCTCTCTTCTCACTCCCCTCTCTTCTCACTCACCTCTCTTCTCACTCCCCTCTCTTCTCACTCCCCTCTCTTCTCACTCACCTCTCTTCTCACTCCGCTCTCTTCTCACTCCCCTCTCTTCTCACTCACCTCTCTTCTCACTCACCTCTCTTCTCACTCCCCTCTCTTCTCACTCACCTCTCTTCTCACTCACCACTCTTCTCACTCCCCTCTATTCTCACTCCCCTCTCTTCTCACTCACCTCTCTTCTCACTCCCCTCTCTTCTCACTTCCCTCTATTCTCACTCACCTCTCTTCTCACTCCCCTCTCTTCTCACCTCCCTCTATTCTCACTCACCTCTCTTCTCACTCCCCTCTCTTCTCACTCACCTCTCTTCTCACTCCCCTCTCTTCTCACTCCCCTCTCTTCTCACTCACCTCTCTTCTCACTCCGCTCTCTTCTCACTCCCCTCTCTTCTCACTCACCTCTCTTCTCACTCCGCTCTCTTCTCACTCCCCTCTCTTCTCACTCACCTCTCTTCTCACTCCGCTCTCTTCTCACTCCCCTCTCTTCTCACTCACCTCTCTTCTCACTCCCCTCTATTCTCACTCCCCTCTCTTCTCACTCCCCTCTCTTCTCACTCCCCTCTATTCTCACTCCCCTCCCTTCTCACTCCCCTCTCTTCTCACTTCCCTCTATTCTCACTCACCTCTCTTCTCACTTCCCTCTATTCTCACTCACCTCTCTTCTCACTCCCCTCTCTTCTCACCTCCCTCTATTCTCACTCACCTCTCTTCTCACTCCCCTCTCTTCTCACTCACCTCTCTTCTCACTCCCCTCTCTTCTCACTCCCCTCTCTTCTCACTCCCCTCTCTTCTCACTCCCCTCTCTTCTCACTCCCCTCTCTTCTCACTCCCCTCTCTTCTCACTCCCCTCTCTTCTCACTCCCCTCTCTTCTCACTCCCCTCCCTTCTCACTCCCCTCCCTTCTCACTCCCCTCTCTTCTCACTCCCCTCTATTCTCACTCCCCTCCCTTCTCACTCCCCTCTCTTCTCACTCCCCTCTCTTCTCACTCCCCTCCCTTCTCACTCCCCTCCCTTCTCACTCCCCTCTATTCTCACTCCCCTCCCTTCTCACTCCCCTCTATTCTCACTCCCCTCTATTCTCACTCCCCTCCCTTCTCACTCCCCTCTCTTCTCACTCCCCTCTATTCTCACTCCCCTCTCTTCTCACTCACCTCTATTCTCACTCCCCTCCCTTCTCACTCCCCTCCCTTCTCACTCCCCTCTATTCTCACTCCCCTCTCTTCTCACTCACCTCTCTTCTCACTCCCCTCTCTTCTCACTCACCTCTCTTCTCACTCCCCTCTCTTCTCACTCCCCTCTCTTCTCACTCCCCTCTCTTCTCACTCACCTCTCTTCTCACTCACCTCTCTTCTCACTCCCCTCTCTTGTCACTCCCCTCTCTTCTCACTCACCTCTCTTCTCACTCCCCTCTCTTCTCACTCCCCTCCCTTCTCACTCCCCTCCCTTCTCACTCCCCTCCCTTCTCACTCCCCTCTCTTCTCCCTATTCTTACTCCTCTGTCCCTAATGCATTCTAATCTAATTTCCTGTTCTGTTAGATCAACGTCCGTCAGTTCTCGCGCAACTAAATTAGCATTAAATGCCACTTCAGCTATGTCAGCTGGTGGGCGTCAGCAGCAGCAGCAGCAGCAGCAGCGTACTCGCTCGGCGGCCCTGCAGGATTTGAATGCGCAGCTGCGTGAGGCTCAGGCGGCGCAGCGCTTGGCGGCCAAGCAGCGCCAATTAGGCGTGCGCGACGCTTCGCCCACAATCTTCGGCGACTCTACGTCGGCGTCGAAGAATCGACGAGGTCAGCCTCGGGCGGCGACCGGCCTCCTTACTAGAATTCCTCGCCCAGTTGGCCAGCGTCCGAAGCCGTACGACCCGACCTACACCTGGGGCCGCGGCGGTCGACTAAAAGAGCTGCGAACTCGTTGTCTAGCTCGCAAATTCATGTTTCTATGGCGACAGCGCGCATTCGGTCGGGTTTCGCTCCAGGCGGCGCGATCGCATTGTAGGCGACGACTTCTGCGTCGCTGCTTCGACGTTTGGTACGATGTCTACTGGAGCGAGCGCAAGGAGCTGCGATTGAATCTCAGAGCTCAGTGCCACTTTAGGCTGCGCCTCTGGACTGTGTACTTCTATGCTTGGCGCAGGTGCGGATTTACCTGCCGACAGTACGATATAACAGCTGGTTGCAACTCTATCTCCCATCACCAGATCCCTGATCCTCAGTCCTTTTATCTCCCATCACCAGATCCCTGATCCTCAGTCCTTTTATCTCCCATCACTAGATCTCTGATCCCCAGTCTTTTTATCCCCCATCACCAGATCCCTGATCCCCAGGTCTTTTTATCCCCCATCACCAGATCCCTGATCCCCAGGTCTTTTTATTCCCCATCACCAGATCCCTGATCCCCAGGTCTTTTTATCCCCCATCACCAGATCCCTGATCCTCAGTCCTTTTATCTCCCATCACCAGATCCCTGATCACCTGATCACCAGTCCTTTTATCTCCTATCATCATATCCCTGATCCCAGTTCTTTTATCTCCCATCACAAGATCCCTGATCCCCAGTCCTTTTATCTCCCATCACCAGATCCCTGATCCTCAGTCCTTTTATCTCCCATCACCAGATCCCTGATCCTCAGTCCTTTTATCTGCCATCACCAGATCCCTGATCCCCAGTACCATTATCCCTCATCACCAGATCCCTGATCCCCAGTCCTTTTATCTCCCATCACCAGATCCCTGATCCTCAGTCCTTTTATCTCCTATCACCAGATCCCTGATCCTCAGTCCTTTTATCTCCCATCACCAGATCCCTGATCCCAGTCCTTTTATCTCCCATCACCAGATCCCTGATCCCAGTCCTTTTATCTCCCATCACCAGATCCCTGATCCCAGTCCTTTTATCTCCCATCACCAGATCACTGATCCCAAGTCGCTTTATTTCCCATCATCCGACCACGTAAAAGGCGCCCAATGACTGCCACCCCAGATTCGTCACCATTCGCCGAGCCGTAAAAGTGCAAGAGTCGCGCGCCGACGCGCTGCGCACTCGCCATCTGCTGAGCGCCGTCTTCGACGCTTGGCGCAGCTTCGCGTTGGAGCGAAGGAGCCGCGCCTATCTGTCTGTGCAGGCCTACAGCTTCCATGGCGGCTGCTTGCTGCGGCGCTACTGGACTCAGTGGCTGGATCAGCTGGCATCGGCCAGGGCTCAAGCGGTTGCCATGGAGACTGCCGCTATTCACTGTTCTCAACGACAAAAACGTTTCGCTTTTAGCGCTTGGCGACGCTATATTGAACTCCGAAGAATCGCGCGTGGCGAGGCGGTGGAAGCCGACGCTGTCTATGGCCGAACCCTGGCTAAACGGTAAGCTTGTGCGCCCGTGCAGGATAAGGATTAAAAACATTACCAGAATTGCTGCAGGATTTCCCTTTAGAATCGCAGCAGGATTCGCCTTTAGAATCGCAGCAGGATTCGCCTTTAGAATCGCAGCAGGATTCGCCTTTAGAATCGCAGCAGGATTCGCCTTTAGAATCGCAGCAGGATTCGCCTTTAGAATCGCAGCAGGATTCGCCTTTAGAATCGCAGCAGGATTCGCCTTTAGAATCGCAGCAGGATTCGCCTTTAGAATCGCAGCAGGATTCGCCTTTAGAATCGCAGCAGGATTCGCCTTTAGAATCGCAGCAGGATTCGCCTTTAGAATCGCAGCAGGATTCGCCTTTAGAATCGCAGCAGGATTCGCCTTTAGAATCGCAGCAGGATTCGCCTTTAGAATCGCAGCAGGATTCGCCTTTAGAATCGCAGCAGGATTCGCAGCAGGCTGAATGACTTGTTCCCATCCCGCCACTCTCAGCCACCTGCTAGTTTGGCGGACGCGCTTGGCCGAGCTGGCGGACAGGCGGCGCTTTCTCCAGCGCGTCGACGACTTGGCGCGACGATGCCGCCTTCGGCGCTACTTCCTGGCCTGGCGTAGAGCGCGGGCGGCCGCGGCCGCGTGGCGCGAACTGCGGCTGTTGGCCGAGCGCCAATGGCGTCGGTGCCTCCTCCGACACTGCCTGGTTGACGGCCTGCGCCGCTACGCCATCGAGCGGCAGAGAAAGCAGGCTTTGGCCCAGCTGGCAGGTGTTTGGCGCGATCGCTCCCTGTTGCGCACCGCCTGGCTCGCTTGGTTGGCCCGCTGCGAGCAGAACGAAGAAATCGCCCTGCTGACTGCGTCCAGACTGGCCCGCGCTCACTCTTCGCGCCGGCTAGCCCGTCTGGCTCTGTGGGCCTGGCGCCAGCGTCACGAAGACTGGCGCCGTGAGCGCCTGGCCCTCCTGGCTGCCGATCGGCATCGCGCGCTGACGGTGGCGCCTCGCGTGCTATCAGCTCTGGCGGCGTACGCAGCTGAACGCCGACGGAAGCGAGCTCTGGTGAGAACTGATTCTTAATTAAGTTCATTTACACCTGCACAGTCGCAGTTAATGCGTGGCGCATCTGCAGACTGCGTATGGCTGTTCAGTCCATGGACTGGAAGGCCGCCACACCCACCCTCTATTATCCCAGCTGATGCTGGTACTTATTTAACAGCTGGTTGAACTGAATCAATGCGGAAACAATTTCTAAAGATACAAATTGTTCCATTTGATTGAGGAATCGAACCTCCGACCTTCAAGTCGTCGGTCTAACGCTGTGACCACTTGGCTACAACCCCGCTAAACTGTATGCTTTAAATATAGCTTTATATTTCGCGTTTACTACTGCAAATCAGTAATATCTGAAACTTTGCTCCCCTGGCTCTGCAGGCAGCCCAGGCGGACGCATTCTACGCGTCCAATAGCGGCCTAGCAGCTTTGCGCCTTTGGCGCGAATCCACCGAGGCGGCTCAGCTGGCGCGTTATCAAGAGCGCGTGGCCGCCCTACACTGGATGCGCGCTATTCTGACGCGCTACATGCACTATTGGCGCTCTCGCGCCGAAGAGCGAACCTTGTCCAACGCGCGCGAAGTCGCCTCAGAAGAGTATCGGCGCCGGCGTCTGCTTAGCGCGATTTTAAACGCCTGGCGAAAATTTTCCGGGCGAAAGCGCCGCCTGATGGAGGCGGGCGAAGCGGCCGCTCAATCGCTACGACGACGTCGATTGACCAGCGCCCTGACCGCCTGGCGCCAGTACGTCGAGCGCTGTCGTCTGAAGCATCGATGCCTGGAGGATTCGGCGGCGCATTTCGAACGCCGGCTGATCTGTCGCTCCTTTACTGCTTGGCGCGCGCGCTGCCAGCTGACCTTGGAAGCGCGCCAGCGAGCTTTGGCTTTAGCGCGCCAGCAGGATCGGCGCGTGCTGGCCGACTCGCTTGCTCGTCTAGCTTTGGCGGCGCGGGTTCTTGGCAGGCGTCGACGCCTGGTTGAAGCGTCGACAGCGCAGCGGAACCGGCGCCTGATTGGAACTGTTTTCAGTGCTTGGCGCGAGGAAACTCGGCGCCGTGCGCTGCACAGGTCGGCTACCGAAGCGCAGGTGAGCCGCACAGTATCTTTGCAGCCTTGATTCTATGGGAACCACAAGCAGCTATCCATTTTTGCCGAACCCACTGAAAGCCCCAAAGTATTAATTCGTTCGGAGCATTGAAGTAACCTTTCGTCAAGAGCCTCAAAGTATCCATTTGTTTAAATCCTCAAAGCAACCATCCCATGAAAGCTTTAAACTTTTCGTACATTTAGGGCCTTGAGAAAGTAGGAGTATTAATTTCAGTTCGGAGCCCTAAATTCTCGCAGGTCGCAACGGCCCGAGCTGCTCTCCGACCCGCCCAGCTTCGCCACTTCTTTAATCTGTGGTCGTTGCGCGCCGATGAGCTGGTGCTGACCCGGCTGAAGCTCTGCCACGCCCAGCTGCACTCGGACCGGCGCCAATTGGCCGGCACTTTCTCCGCCTGGCGCCGCGTCATCGCCGATCGACGCCGATCGCGCGCCGCCATTCAGCGCGCCGATCAGCATCGGCGCCTGACGCTGCTACGCCGCGGCGTCGAAGCCTGGCTGGAGGCGGGCCGGCGAGCCAAGCTGGCTAGGCGGCAGGCCGACGCCGCCCTGTGGCACTGGGCCCTGCGCCTGCAGGCCCGATGCCTGCTGGCCTGGCTGCAGTTTGCCAGCGCCAGAGTCTACGAGCGTCGACGCCGCCTACTGGCTGCCCAGCGCTATCGGCGCCACCTGATTGGCGACTCGCTGGCCCGCTGGCTGGCCACCGCAGCCTGCCTAGGGAGCATTCGGGCCGGCTGGGCCGCCGAGTGCCAGCTGGCAGCTGCCCAACGTCGGCTGGAGGCGGCCAGGCGGGCCGCGGCGCATTGGCGGTGCTGGGCGCGCGACCGCGCCAGACGAAGACGCAGTGATAAGCCCCAGCAACAGCACCAGCCCGCCAGCGTGTTGGCTTTGTCGCATCAGCAGCAGCAGAGTCAGCAACAGTCCGCTTCTATCCGTCAGTCGCTGCTCCATCAGTTACAGCAGCAGCAGCAGCAGCAGCGTCGCCCGCTGCCGAAGTGTCCAGAGTTTTTGCTCTCCGAGGTTTCCGAAATTTTGCCTGCTGCTGTTGCCCCCGCGGAAACTAATATAAAGCCGACGATAACAATATATGACACTACTTTTAGTAGAATGGCGCAGCCTATCGGGTTTCAGAATCACAATAATAATATTAGCAATGAGCCTTTATCTACTGGAACACTACCATTTTCCGCTGAGCTAGACTCCGACAGAAAATTGGCCATTGCCAACGATAGTGACAGCGAGGACGCTCTGTTAACGCCTGGCGACTTTGATGTGCCTACTTCAAAGGCGCCGCCGCCGACACATCTTCGTTCGGGCGCCGCTTCAAAGACGCCGCCAGAGCGTCAGACAATTTTAGACGCCGCTCTACTGAAATCTGAGCTATTGTTAATACACGAACAGCTGACTGATTTGAAGACTCGTCAACGAAGACTGCACGATATTCGGGAAGCCATCGCTGACAGTGATCAGATGGACACGGAGAGACTGGCCGAGCTGAAGGCTGAACGGCTGCGGCTGGAGAGCCTGCTGGCTGTCCTGGAGCCCGACTCCGAGGCTTTGACGACTCGAGCTCGAGACATCATAAACATGCTGGACTTGTGACTGCCTGCGGGAGACTGAGCGTCTGGTGGATCGGGTGGTTGGTGTCTACTGAATGTCTGGTAGAGTGGTTAGCTGGTGTCTACTGAATGTCTGGTAGAGTTGTTAGCTGGTGTCTACTGAATGTCTGGTAGAGTTGTTAGCTGGTGTCTACTGAATGTCTGGTAGAGTGGGTAGCTGGTCTCTACTGAATGTCTGGTAAAGTGATTAGCTGGTGTCTACTGAATGTCTGGTAGAGTGGGTAGCTGGTGTCTACTGAATGTCTGGTAGAGTGGGTAGCTGGTGTCTACTGAATGTCTGGTAGAGTGGGTAGCTGGTCTCTACTGAATGTCTGGTAAAGTGATTAGCTGGTGTCTACTGAATGTCTGGTAGAGTGGGTAGCTGGTGTCTACTGAATGTCTGGTAGAGTGATTGGCTGGTGTCTACTGAATGTCTGGTAGAGTGGGTAGCTGGTGTCTACTAAATGTCTGGTAGAGTGATTAGCTGGTGTCTACTGAATGTCTGGTAGAGTGATTAGCTGGTGTCTACTGAATGTCTGGTAGAGTGGGTAGCTGGTGTCTACTGAATGTCTGGTAGAGTTGTTAGCTGGTGTCAACTGAATGTCTGGTAGAGTTGTTAGCTGGTGTCTACTGAATGTCTGGTAGAGTGGGTAGCTGGTCTCTACTGAATGTCTGGTAGAGTGGGTAGCTGGTCTCTACTGAATGTCTGGTAGAGTGATTAGCTGGTGTCTACTAAATGTCTGGTAGAGTGGGTAGCTGGTCTCTACTGAATGTCTGGTAGAGTGGGTAGCTGGTCTCTACTGAATGTCTGGTAGAGTGGGTAGCTGGTGTCTACTGAATGTCTGGTAGAGTGGGTAGCTGGTGTCTACTGAATGTCTGGTAGAGTGTGTGGCAGGTGCAATCAATTTTCACATGTAGATAGGATATTTAAGCTGCTAATTGAAGCATCGTGGTGGATACAATTGTGTTTAAAAAGTGCTGGCGCTCAACTAAAGGGTGCTCAACTAAAATTTCTTAACTTTTTAGGCTTGTATCATGACAATAAATAAAATGCTAGTTTTTTATATTGGCAGTAGTTTTATAATAATATTTTGTTAACATGATTTGGCCTTTCCACTTCTTAATTCCGTCCCATGATTGCTATTGTAAGTCTGTCATAGCATTGTTTTACATTATTATTGTTTGCTAAATGTAACTTTCTAGATCTAATGCCGAGAGAAACTAAATAAATGTCTGCTCTCCTTTCATTGGCTTATCTCTGCGATTTCCCATTGCTCTGCGAAAAACTGCTCAAACTTCGATTTGGATTTGGCATTGCGGTATAATGAATCAGCGAGTTATGTTCCATAGACAAATTTCCCATTTAAGTGAGCATTGCTCAGTTTAGGGATAATTCTCCCACACAGAGGCTTGTACCTATACCATGATTAATAGCCTAATAGGTTGAACAGTTAGTGGCACGGCCGCAGCCAACTGTATCAGGTTATATTGTCTCCATTGGGTTAAGATTCGTCTTAAGTTAAGGTTCGGGGATAGCCTCTCCTTTGGTGGATCTGCCCATTCCGCTGAGGCCTGAGCACACACGCACACAGGTGTGTACATCTGCCCTGACTTTCTGATTGTCAGGTGGTGTACACTCTCGCTGTGCCTTGGAGGTTGACCCTCAACGGCGTAAATTGCACGACAAGCCCCCAAGCCTTCTCTCCGTGGCTGCGCCCCGAAGGAATGCGGCCTCGCCTCGGATTCGAGCCCAGGGACCTTGGTTGCCACTCACCCCCTTGAAAACCTCCTGTTACTAGTTTATAAGAAACATTTTATTTCTAAAAAATTGCAGCTATGTTCTGCCAGCACTACTAGCAGTAGACGCCAAGGGCATAATTTAATTGAATTGCACTTGCAAAAGCAGCGCCAATCAATGCAGCGGTCGCTTGCTATTTCGCTGAGTCGCAGCTTTGTTGGCCAGCGTCGCCTGCTCGCCTCCAAGGCGGCTGCCGCATCTTCGGTGTCAGCCGGTTCAACCGGGGCGAAGCCGCGTGAGCCGACCCGGGTTCGCTCCGACAATGCGCCCCTGTACGAACAGATGCGGCGCGAGCGAGCCGGCGCCACCAAACGGGTGGCGCTGGAAAATCGCCGGTCCGATCTGCGGCGTCGCCAGATTGAAGAAGCCTCAGCTGATGAGGACAAAGACTCGCCCAGACAAAGACTGCAGTCAGCCCGCGTCAAACGAGCGGAGCTGCCGCCCAACTGCCTGGCCTGGTCCGACTACGCGCTATTCGCTGACGCGCCGCGGATTCGGCCGCTGAAATCGCTGGACGAAGATAGCGTTGGCGGCAGCTTTGCCAGCCTGCTCCGGCGGAGCTCATTTGTTGAGCTGGGCAATTTCGAGAATCGCATTGTGTGCGGCCGAGTGTTCGAGCGCTACGAGGGCAATCTGTACATTGACTTCGGTGGCAAGTTCCACGCGGTGTGCCCGGCGCCCCGGGTCAACAATGACAAATACGTGCGCGGCGCCCAGGTCATGCTGCGCCTCATCGACCCGGAGATGACGTCACGCTTCCTCGGCTCGGAGCGTCACGTGACACTCGGTGAAGCCGATGCCGTCCTGCTTGGCTTGCGCCCAGCTGCGCCAGGTGAAACCGCTGACATGGCGGCGTCCATCGAGTCGGAATCGGCTTCATTCAGCGATAAGGACCGCGCCAGCGTCGACGCCGACACTGTTAGTCCTCTGCGCCTGTCGCTGATGCGGTTGGCTCTGCTTGAAGAGGCCGAAGCCCAAGCTGCGGCGGCTGACGAATTCGCGATGATGAACGACACCACAATTCAGACACCAAAAGTTCTTTGACTTTTAAACAGAAAATGCCTTTAATAAGAAAAATGTCCGCATCATGCTACTTTCTAGTTCTATGAGTAGGCTAAAAAAAATATCACTACCGAAATTTGTTTTCAGGCGAAAATGATACGGATTGAAACGGATTGACTGTAGAATTGGTTCTTTTCGTTGGTTCTTTGGCTAACTTAATTTCCTGTAGACTCACTATTGCTAAATCGAATTCGTGTTGATCATAATCAGTAAATTAGTTTGTCAGAGATTTAATGCTAATTTTCATCCTTAAACAGTTCGTACATTTTCAAACGCAAAAGCTCTCAGAAATAGAAGAAAAATCTGTTTGAAAGTTCGCATTTTCCGGCTTCCATTGCGAGAAGTAAAAACTATAGTTGTTTTAAACAGTAACAGAAACAGATCATGTGGCATTTGTGCTTTTTTACAATTTGAACAATCCACAGCTTGCAAGAAAAACTATATGCAGATTTTAAGATTGACACGCACACTAGAAGATGCGAGTGTTTTACCAGAGTTTAGATTCTGTTTTTTCTCATTGTACGAGTAATTAACACTGGCGCGCACGTCCTTGATGTAATGATGCTGCAGCTATACTTGAAGGCCTTGCACTTTTAGTTAAATGCAGGCCTCGATTTGCATCTATTTATTGCTTTATACATGTTTCTCATTGCTCTTTTAGTCATTAGTAGAATTAGATCTAACCAACTCGTACTTTGATCCTCAATTCTCCCAGATCCTCATGCTTTAATCCTCAATTCTCACTGATCCTCATGCTTTAATCCTCAATTCTCACTGATCCTCATGCTTTAATCCTCAATTCTCACTGATCCTCATGCTTTAATCCTCAATTCTCACTGATCCTCATGCTTTAATCCTCAATTCTCACTGATCCTCATGCTTTAATCCTCAATTCTCACTGATCCTCATGCTTTAATCCTCAATTCTCACTGATCCTCATGCTTTAATCCTCAATTCTCCCAGATCCTCATGCTTTTATCCTCAATTCTCACTGATCCTCATGCTTTAATCCTCAATTCTCACTGATCCTCATGCTTTAATCCTCAATTCTCACTGATCCTCATGCTTTAATCCTCAATTCTCCCAGATCCTCATGCTTTAATCCTCAATTCTCCCAGATCCTCATGCTTTAATCCTCAATTCTCACTGATCCTCATGCTTTAATCCTCAATTCTCCCAGATCCTCATGCTTTAATCCTCAATTCTCCCTGATCCTCATTCTTCAATCCTCAATTCTCACTGATCCTCATGCTTTAATCCTCAATTCTCACAGATCCTCATGCTTTAATCCTCAATTCTCACTGATCCTCATTCTTCAATCCTCAATTCTCCCAGATCCTCATGCTTTAATCATCAATTCTCACTGATACTCATGCTTTAATCCTCAATTCTCACTGATACTCATGCTTTAATCCTCAATTCTCACTGATCCTCATGCTTTAATCCTCAATTCTCCCAGATCCTCATGCTTTAATCCTCAATTCTCCCAGATCCTCATGCTTTAATCCTCAATTCTCACAGATCCTCATGTTTTAATCCTCAATTCTCACTGATCCTCTTGCTTTAATCCTCAATTCTCACTGATCCTCATGCTTTAATCCTCAATTCTCACTGATCCTCATGCTTTAATCCTCAATTCTCACTGATCCTCAGGCTTTAATCCTCAATTCTCACTGATCCTCATGCTTTAATCCTCAATTCTCACTGATCCTCATGCTTTAATCCTCAATTCTCACTGATCCTCATGCTTTTATCCTCAATTCTCCCAGATCCTCATGCTTTAATCCTCAATTCTCACTGATCCTCAGGCTTTAATCCTCAATTCTCACTGATCCTCATGCTTTAATCCTCAATTCTCACTGATCCTCATGCTTTAATCCTCAATTCTCACTGATCCTCATGCTTTAATCCTCAATTCTCACTGATCCTCATGCTTTAATCCTCAATTCTCACTGATCCTCATGCTTTAATCCTTAATTCTCACTGATCCTCATGCTTTAATCCTCAATTCTCACTGATCCTCATGCTTTAATCCTCAATTCTCACTGATCCTCATGCTTTAATCCTCAATTCTCACTGATCCTCATGCTTTAATCCTCAATTCTCACTGATCCTCATGCTTTAATCCTCAATTCTCACTGATCCTCATGCTTTAATCCTCAATTCTCACAGATCCTCATGCTTTAATCCTCAATTCTCCCAGATCCTGATGCTTTAATCCTCAATTCTCACTGATCCTCATGCTTTAATCCTCAATTCTCACTGATCCTCATGCTTTAATCCTCAATTCTCACAGATCCTCATGCTTTAATCCTCAATTCTCACTGATACTCATGCTTTAATCCTCAATTCTCACTGATCCTCATGCTTTAATCCTCAATTCTCACTGATCCTCATGCTTTAATCCTCAATTCTCCCAGATCCTCATGCTTTAATCCTCAATTCTCACTGATCCTCATGCTTTTATCCTCAATTCTCACAGATCCTCATGCTTTTATCCTCAATTCTCACTGATCCTCATGCTTTAATCCTCAATTCTCACTGATCCTCATGCTTTAATCCTCAATTCTCACAGATCCTCATGCTTTAATCCTCAATTCTCCCAGATCCTGATGCTTTAATCCTCAATTCTCACTGATCCTCATGCTTTAATCCTCAATTCTCACTGATCCTCATGCTTTAATCCTCAATTCTCACAGATCCTCATGCTTTAATCCTCAATTCTCACTGATACTCATGCTTTAATCCTCAATTCTCACTGATCCTCATGCTTTAATCCTCAATTCTCACTGATCCTCATGCTTTAATCCTCAATTCTCCCAGATCCTCATGCTTTAATCCTCAATTCTCACTGATCCTCATGCTTTTATCCTCAATTCTCACAGATCCTCATGCTTTTATCCTCAATTCTCACTGATCCTCATGCTTTAATCCTCAATTCTCACTGATCCTCATGCTTTAATCCTCAATTCTCACAGATCCTCATGCTTTTATCCTCAATTCTCACTGATCCTCATGCTTTAATCCTCAATTCTCACTGATCCTCATGCTTTAATCCTCAATTCTCACTGATCCTCATGCTTTAATCCTCAATTCTCCCAGATCCTCATGCTTTAATCCTCAATTCTCCCAGATCCCCATGCTTTAATCCTCAATTCTCTCAGTTGGCATGTGAATCTATACTGTAGGCAGTTAAAACTGTGACTTAGTTGCGAGTGCTGCAGCTGTGGCATCGCAGTTGTTGGCTGAAGCGAAATTCTAGAATTGCGAGATGCAAATGCTATGGCGCGTTTCAGCTTTAACAAGAGAGAGAGACAGAGAAATCCCATGCTCTGTTGCCTTTTAGCCTCACCACCGGCCTACCTTGAGCGCAAGATCTAGTTGAGTAAATAGTTAAGTTGAGTATTGGCTGTTGTCTCCTCCATGTGCGACAGTGCAAATGCGCAGATAAAGTTCGAGTGAAAGCTTCTTTCCTGTGGGGTTGACCTCCCAGTTTGCCATTTTCCGTACGGGCTCCTTCACTGCAAGCCTCGGTGTATACATTGCTTTTGTATCGAGGAATTCCTTCGACCAGAAGACCGCCGCTAGCAACTGCTGCTGCTGCTGCTGTGAAAAGCTTCCTATATTGCAGGATTGTGTGTCCATCGATGCTGAACTGCCAGGCAATAACTGCCGCTGTGCTGATATTGTCAAATGGAAATTTTTCCAGGCATTAGTTATGCGAGCGAAATCTGTTAAGAATCTGTCTTGAGGTCTGTCAAGAAGTCCATTGTGCGCCGCTATAGGCTTCTGATTCTATCGTCTGCTGTGACTGTCTAAAGGACAAGATAGCTTATAAAGTTAGCTGGCTGCATTCTTTTTCTATACTGAGATCATTCGCACACGCGGAGGCAGACACTCGTTTTACTCGTTTTCTACCATTTTCAACAAATATAAGCAACAAACTTGCATTGGTTTGAACTCGGACCTGTCCATGATTAAACGTATTCAAATAAATGTGAATCAGTCAGCAAGGCTGGGAAGATGCTATAAATACGCGAAACCTAGGGCTGATCTGATAGATATACAAGGGAACTGCGGTTTAATAGCGCAAAAGTTAATATCTGAGTAAGAAAAAACATAAAAATAAAGCATTTTTGGCAGAAAAATAGTTCTTTTGTTGACTCGTACATCGCTGGGTGGTTCAATTAGGGTGCATGGAAAAATTAAGATAACAAGGTCTGAGATTGCGTGTGATAGGATTTGAGTTGAGTTTGAGTGGTTCGCGGGAAAACATTAAAAAGGTGAAAATTACAATCTTAACAAACGGGGTCATAAATTTATTTGAACGTCAGATTTCACCGCTTTTAATTGAATAATTGAATACAGTAAATACAGTACACAAAAATGTTTACAAGACATGCTGTTTGCGGAACGGTGCAATAGACGAATACTATTTATTCAAGCTAAAGATTGGCTCCAAGGCGCGACATAATTTCTAGGCCACAATTACACATGGAATTATAAATAATTAATACTAAGCACAAGAAGTTAAAAATGGAAATGAGACTTAGAAAAGATATTCTCTTCTTACGTAGAGTTTTTTGTGATTGAGTGATTAGTGATTTACTGTATTGGTCTTACAAGTTATTAACTCCGAAATCCGTTTCCTGCAATTAATTCTGAAGGAGTTCCCATTCCTGCAATTAACTCTGAAGGAGTTCCCATTCCTGCAATTAACTCTGAAGGAGGAGTTCCAATCCCTACTATTAACTCTGAAGGAGGAGTTCCAATCCCTGCTATTAACTCTGAAGGAGGAGTTCCAATCCCTACTATTAACTCTGAAGGAGGAGTTCCAATCCCTGCTATTAACTCTGAAGGAGGAGTTCCAATTCCTGCTATTAACTCTGAAGGAGGAGTTCCAATCCCTGCTATTAACTCTGAAGGAGGAGTTCCAATCCCTACTATTAACTCTGAAGGAGGAGTTCCAGTCCCTGCTATTAACTCTGAAGGAGGAGTTCCAATCCCTGCTATTAACTCTGAAGGAGGAGTTCCAATCCCTGCTATTAACTCTGAAGGAGGAGTTCCAATTCCTGCTATTAACTCTGAAGGTAGGAGTTCCAGTCCCTGCAATTAACTCTGAAGGAGGAGTTCCAATCCCTACTATTAACTCTGAAGGAGGAGTTCCAATTCCTGCTATTAACTCTGAAGGAGGAGTTCCAATCCCTACTATTAACTCTGAAGGAGGAGTTCCAATCCCTGCTATTAACTCTGAAGGAGGAGTTCCAATCCCTGCTATTAACTCTGAAGGAGGAGTTCCAATCCCTACTATTAACTCTGAAGGAGGAGTTCCAATCCCTGCTATTAACTCTGAAGGAGGAGTTCCAATTCCTGCTATTAACTCTGAAGGAGGAGTTCCAATCCCTACTATTAACTCTGAAGGAGGAGTTCCAATCCCTGCTATTAACTCTGAAGGAGGAGTTCCAATCCCTACTATTAACTCTGAAGGAGGAGTTCCAATCCCTGCTATTAACTCTGAAGGAGGAGTTCCAATCCCTACTATTAACTCTGAAGGAGGAGTTCCAATCCCTGCTATTAACTCTGAAGGAGGAGTTCCAATCCCTACTATTAACTCTGAAGGAGGAGTTCCAATCCCTACTATTAACTCTGAAGGAGGAGTTCCAATCCCTACTATTAACTCTGAAGGAGGAGTTCCAATCCCTGCTATTAACTCTGAAGGAGGAGTTCCAATCCCTGCTATTAACTCTGAAGGAGGAGTTCCAATTCCTGCTATTAACTCTGAAGGTAGGAGTTCCAGTCCCTGCAATTAACTCTGAAGGAGGAGTTCCAATCCCTACTATTAACTCTGAAGGAGGAGTTCCAATCCCTGCTATTAACTCTGAAGGAGGAGTTCCAATCCCTACTATTAACTCTGAAGGAGGAGTTCCAATCCCTGCTATTAACTCTGAAGGAGGAGTTCCAATTCCTGCTATTAACTCTGAAGGAGGAGTTCCAATCCCTGCTATTAACTCTGAAGGAGGAGTTCCAATCCCTGCTATTAACTCTGAAGGAGGAGTTCCAATTCCTGCTATTAACTCTGAAGGTAGGAGTTCCAGTCCCTGCAATTAACTCTGAAGGAGGAGTTCCAATCCCTACTATTAACTCTGAAGGAGGAGTTCCAATTCCTGCTATTAACTCTGAAGGAGGAGTTCCAATCCCTGCTATTAACTCTGAAGGAGGAGTTCCAATCCCTGCTATTAACTCTGAAGGAGGAGTTCCAATCCCTACTATTAACTCTGAAGGAGGAGTTCCAATCCCTGCTATTAACTCTGAAGGAGGAGTTCCAATTCCTGCTATTAACTCTGAAGGAGGAGTTCCAATTCCTGCTATTAACTCTGAAGGTAGGAGTTCCAGTCCCTGCAATTAACTCTGAAGGAGGAGTTCCAATCCCTACTATTAACTCTGAAGGAGGAGTTCCAATCCCTGCTATTAACTCTGAAGGAGGAGTTCCAATCCCTACTATTAACTCTGAAGGAGGAGTTCCAATCCCTGCTATTAACTCTGAAGGAGGAGTTCCAATTCCTGCTATTAACTCTGAAGGAGGAGTTCCAATCCCTGCTATTAACTCTGAAGGAGGAGTTCCAATCCCTGCTATTAACTCTGAAGGAGGAGTTCCAATTCCTGCTATTAACTCTGAAGGTAGGAGTTCCAGTCCCTGCAATTAACTCTGAAGGAGGAGTTCCAGTCCCTGCAATTAACTCTGAAGGAGGAGTTCCAATCCCTACTATTAACTCTGAAGGAGGAGTTCCAATTCCTGCTATTAACTCTGAAGGAGGAGTTCCAATCCCTGCTATTAACTCTGAAGGAGGAGTTCCAATCCCTGCTATTAACTCTGAAGGAGGAGTTCCAATCCCTACTATTAACTCTGAAGGAGGAGTTCCAATCCCTGCTATTAACTCTGAAGGAGGAGTTCCAATCCCTGCTATTAACTCTGAAGGAGGAGTTCCAATCCCTGCTATTAACTCTGAAGGAGGAGTTCCGATTCCTGCTATTAACTCTGAAGGAGGAGTTCCAATCCCTACTATTAACTCTGAAGGAGGAGTTCCAATCCCTGCTATTAACTCTGAAGGAGGAGTTCCAATCCCTGCTATTAACTCTGAAGGAGGAGTTCCAATCCCTGCTATTAACTCTGAAGGTAGGAGTTCCAGTCCCTGCTATTAACGCTGAAGGAGGAGTTCCAATCCCTACTATTAACTCTGAAGGAGGAGTTCCAATCCCTGCTATTAACTCTGAAGGAGGAGTTCCAATCCCTGCTATTAACTCTGAAGGAGGAGTTCCAATCCCTACTATTAACTCTGAAGGAGGAGTTCCAATCCCTGCTATTAACTCTGAAGGAGGAGTTCCAATCCCTACTATTAACTCTGAAGGAGGAGTTCCAATCCCTGCTATTAACTCTGAAGGAGGAGTTCCAATCCCTACTATTAACTCTGAAGGAGGAGTTCCAATCCCTGCTATTAACTCTGAAGGAGGAGTTCCAATCCCTACTATTAACTCTGAAGGAGGAGTTCCAATCCCTGCTATTAACTCTGAAGGAGGAGTTCCAATCCCTACTATTAACTCTGAAGGAGGAGTTCCAGTCCCTACTATTAACTCTGAAGGAGGAGTTCCAATCCCTACTATTAACTCTGAAGGAGGAGTTCCAATTCCTGCTATTAACTCTGAAGGAGGAGTTCCAATCCCTACTATTAACTCTGAAGGAGGAGTTCCAGTCCCTACTATTAACTCTGAAGGAGGAGTTCCAATTCCTGCTATTAACTCTGAAGGAGGAGTTCCAATCCCTACTATTAACTCTGAAGGAGGAGTTCCAATCCCTGCTATTAACTCTGAAGGTAGGAGTTCCAGTCCCTGCTATTAACGCTGAAGGAGGAGTTCCAATCCCTACTATTAACTCTGAAGGAGGAGTTCCAATCCCTGCTATTAACTCTGAAGGAGGAGTTCCAATCCCTGCTATTAACTCTGAAGGAGGAGTTCCAATCCCTACTATTAACTCTGAAGGAGGAGTTCCAATCCCTGCTATTAACTCTGAAGGAGGAGTTCCAATCCCTGCTATTAACTCTGAAGGAGTTCCACTTCCTGCTATTAACTCTGAAGGAGGAGTTCCAATCCCTGCTATTACCTCTGAAGGAGGAGTTCCAATCCCTGCTATTACCTCTGAAGGAGGAGTTCCAATCCCTGCTATTACCTCTGAAGGAGGAGTTCCACTTCCTGCTATTACCTCTGAAGGAGGAGTTCCAATATGTCTGATTCGAACAATGAATATATCTCGTGATGAAATAGACCACTAAATTGTACATGCTGTTCTCTCAGCGGGCCAGTGCCATACGTAATTCCCCAATTTCAGGACACTTGCCTAATCCCAACTGGCCTATTTGGCGGACTTTCGCCGCATACACTTTTCTTGAATATGGGCCCGTTTTTTTCACTGTCCCACTAGATTTCCATAGTCAGTTTTAAACACTATGGAAGTAGCTCGCATATACTTACATTAAACTCGTAGGTTTAGGTTTTAAGTTTTTTTCAAATACAATAAAGGGGTTGCTTTTAATACTTGTGAACTTAGTGTTCCAAAGCCTATGCGAATGCTGCTATAGTTTAAACCAACAAATAAAGGTTAATAAAGATTCAGACCTGCATTGTGGCAGCTGTTTGGGACAGGATTCAGACTTCGTTGGGAAATGGCGGTGTGTACTTTAACGGAGGTTCAGGATCAAAGCTGCGCTGCCTCCGGGAACTCTGCTGCTGCTGCTGCTGCTGCTGCTGCTGCTGCTGCTGAAGCCTCCGCTGCTCCTTGTAGCGCTTCGGCGGCCGTGGTGGTGGCACACGAGACCCAGAGTTATGCGGCAGCTTCACCACCAAACTGGAGTCTGTGTCGTCTGTGGAGTCTGATGCCTTGCCACCAGTAGCCGAACAGGCAGTCAGAGAGCAGAGCTCGGTCTCCGCATGGTCCAGACCACCCGACATGGGACCCAAGTTCAGCAACAACGACTGCTGATTCTGATGTCGCTGCTGGTGTTGCTGCTGCGCCTGCGGCAGCTCGCTGATCTTGAAATCCTCTGTGCCATCGTCGGTGTCGCAGCAGACTCGCGAGACGCAGCAACCGACGAGGACCAGGACGATAGCGCAGACGCCGCATGCGATGAGGACGCCCTCCGTGGTGCGCAGGAACGAGGCAAAGCTGGCGCTGAGAGAGATGCACTCGCAGCGCTCCCGCTCGCTGTCGGCGCCCTCGCACTGGCGCCCATTGTTCCTCGGCTTCGGACAGCTGCACAGCCGGCGCTTCTGAATGTAGATCTCCGTCTCGTTCTTCTCTGCGTGTCGGCATTTGTAGTCGCAGCCACTGTACACCATCCAGTAGCACCACTGGCCGTCCAGCGGCGGGCACCGGTTGTCGGGGCATGGATCGTCCTGGCTGCGCATAGGCCTGGGATCGTCGTCCGGATGCTCCTTGTTGAGCTCGAAGGCCATCGGCTGGCGATAATCGACCTCCTGCTGGCCCTGGCTGCTCTGCGAGTTGCCCGCGTTGTCGCCGTCGCACTGACGACGCCTGACGCGCGTCATCTGCGAGCAGTAGGTGACGAACCTGTTCTCCTGCCGGCCGAGCTGGCTGATGACGCCCACTGATTTGTTCTGCCAGCGGCACTCCCCGCCCGCCAACGGCTCCCATTTCGTCCATTCGCAGGCGCGCGGAATGCCTTCAACCGAGGCTGCCACAGCCGAGGCAGTCAGCACAGCCAGGAGCATCGGCAGCATGGTGTCGCCAGCCTAGTTTCTGATTTGTCACAAAACCGAAGCGTGCAAATGATATCAGCGGAGCCGGAGCAGTTTGAGAAGTCAATTATATATCTCCTCCGGTTGTGCTTCGAGATAACCGCGCTTCCCCTTGGCTCCGAGATCGCGCGCTGCTCTCTTATTTTCCCCGAATATAGAAATAAATAAATTTATATTTTTTCCCGGCTATCAAACTCGTCTCCCGCTCGCTGCTCCTGGGGCGCAGGCCGGTATGGGGATCGGAGCGGAAAACGGGGAGGGCGGCCAAGACTACGCGGGGAGTTCAACTTGAAGTCGCGCCAGTCCCACCGGTGGTTACTAAACCGTCTCTACCCCACTCTCTCCCTCTCAGAGATCCCTCGCCACCCTCTTCCCATTTTTCCCCAACCTCGAGAGGCGGCAGACGAGTCAACAGAGCGGCTTTATCGGCCGCAGCTGGTATTGGCTGGCCAGATTGGCCTTTCCACTTTCCCCACCCCTTTGTGCTGCACGCTTCTGTCTTCCGTTTTGTTCCCACACCGAAAACTGCGGGTGGCTCAGCGGCAATGGTGGGGTCGGCAATGCGCTCTTGGATTCCAGGAATTTCATAAACTTCTGTTCAACTGATCCCGCTAATTAAAATAATTTCCCGCCACTTCTGTGAGTCACTGCAAAGATCGATATGAGAAACGTGATCAATATTCAGGGATATCTGCGCTTTACCTTTGGATTGTCCTCAGCGAATCCCTTCACCAACCTTTCCGCTAATCCCTTCACAAATCCTTTAGCTAATCCCTTCACCAACCCTTCAGCTAATACCTTCACCAATCATTCAGCTAATCCCTTCACAAATCATTCAGCTAATCCCTTCACCAACCCTTCAGCTAATCCCTTCACAAATCATTCAGCTAATCCCTTCACCAACCCTTCAGCTAATCCCTTCACCAATCATTCAGCTAATACCTTCACCAACCCTTCAGCTAATCCCTTCACCAATCATTCAGCTAATCCCTTTACCAATCATTCAGCTAATCCATTCACCAATCATTCAGCTAATCCATTCACCAATCATTCAGCTAATCCATTCACCAATCATTCAGCTAATCCCTTCACCAACCCTTCAGCTAATCCATTCACCAAACCTTCAGCTAATCCCTTCACCAACCCTTCAGCTAATCCCTTCACCAACCCTTCAGCTAATCCCTTCACCAACCCTTAAGCTAATCCCTTCACCAACCCTTCAGCTAATACCTTCACCAACCCTTCAGCTAATCCCTTCACCAATAATTCAGCTAATACCTTCACCAACCCTTCAGCTAATCCCTTCACCAACCCTTCAGCTAATACCTTCACCAACCCTTCAGCTAATACCTTCACCAACCCTTCAGCTAATCCCTTCACCAACCCTTCAGCTAATCCCTTCACCAATAATTAAGCTAATCCCTTCACCAACCCTTCAGCTAATCCCTTCACCAACCCTTCAGCTAATCCCTTCACCAACCCTTCAGCTAATCCCTTCACCAATAATTAAGCTAATCCCTTCACCAACCCTTCAGCTAATCCCTTCACCAACCCTTCAGCTAATACCTTCACCAACCCTTCAGCTAATACCTTCACCAACCCTTCAGCTAATACCTTCACCAACCCTTCAGCTAATACCTTCACCAACCCTTCAGCTAATCCCTTCACCAATAATTCAGCTAATCCTTTCTCTATTCCTTCCGATTGTTTCCAGTTTGTCCTTAATCCCTAAGACTGTCAGTGTGTCATCCATCCTCTGTCTTTCAGCTTTTGCTATCAGACAGGAACGGAAAGTGAAGCTGTGAGTGTCCCTGACATTCTGCCAGCAAGAGGGGGCATTGGTGCAGCTGTCAGTTGCTGATGCATCCCAGATAGACCAATGTTTGCATAAATGTCAACATATTTCCGTATCCTCTCGTGTGTGCCAAAACTTGGTGTTTTAAGCTTTCACGAAAGTGCCGTCAACGTAGATTGGCCGACTCATTTCATCAGCCAATGGGCCGACTGCAGGTCACGTGCCCTAGCATGCCCCATCGTCTATGGACAAGCCCTATTCTCAGTAGCTGAAAAGCTTCAGAATTTTGAATGCGACTGACAAAAAAATGTGTTACCGGTTTGGCTTGCCATTGTGACTTGCCATCGACCTAGGACTACTATGAGAAGAAGGACGGAAGAAGTGTTTCTTAGAAAAAGCCGAAAAATACACTACGGAGATATAAACTTTCACTTTTCTGCACAAATTTAGTGATTGTGCTTGATTGAATGATTAAAAGATTAAATGCTTATCTTATGATGCTAGTTACCTTATTTATAGCTTCATCGATTTCTGTCAAACTTTATTCCATATTATTTTTTTCCTTTACTATACATGCCCCCCAGCCTAAAAATGCATTAACAGTAGAACTACCAAAGGGGGCCCCGACAATTTTTTGTGCTGCACCCGAACGGAGCAACGCAAGCTCACGAAACTCAAGAACACGGGCCAACTTTTTGTTGCGCATCTTCTGAAGCAATAATCAAGTTGCGAGCTCTTCAGAATTCATAAATATTCACACCCCTATACACGAATTAGCACTGCGCCTCAGTGCAGTCTTGCCAGGCCTTCAAAATTTATCAGCATGTCACCCGAATGTGCCCGCATCATCTCCGACTTCGGTGGTCACCTACCTTTATCTAGTCGGACTGCTGGACCTTCAAGGGCCACAACAGGTGGAAATAGGCCACTATGGACACCCTGACGCGAATTTCTGAAATTTCACTGATCAAGCCAAAATATGGCGCTGCCATATACCAAGAATAATTTCCCATTGGTGTAAAAACGGCCTGTTAGTCAAACTGTTCAGCTCCTGAAACAGAAAGCCAAACAGAAAAACAAACAAACCATCGATACTCGAAAACTAGCTTTTTGTTTTCATTCTCTGATCAGTTATAAAGTTAATTTATGAATACTTTTATATTCTAAAATTACTTTCTAGCCTTATGGCTTATAAATTTTTGTATTCTTAGACCATGTTAATCCTACTAGTGAGTGCCTCGTATGAGAATGAATATCAACTTTCAGAAATAAAGCTTTGTAAAATTCCTTGGAACAACATATTATAAAAAAAATGATCCCAATAAAAAGGGATCGCCAGTTTAATGTGAAAAGCGAAGAATTTGTCCATCTCCTTTGTGTATTTTCCGGCAAAGGCAGTCCCTAAACTTATTCTAAGAAACGTAGTCACCCCTCCTTCAGCGGTGCTTGGCATTGACTAGATCAGATGCGGGACAAGCAGACAGAATAAATGGCAGATCTCAAGCTAAGCTGGCAGTGTTTCAGCCCTTCTGTAGTGAACAGCAAATCTTCACCTCCGCACAATGGGGATTCTCAGACTATGCGGCTGCTTTCCAAATTTCTGCCACAAGCTGCCTGTAGCAATGCTCTGAGAAGCCCTCTTAGCTTAGTCTGTGTGAGTCAAACCTGACAGGCCAGGCTGTGCTGGTAGCTCTGGTGTGTAACTTGTGCGGCTTGGGAACTGAGCATTGTGAGCACTGGATCTGCAAGGCAAGGAATTGCAATCCAGTGCGTGTGCATGGTTGGCTCTGTAGGTATGAAATGTAAGAAACTTGTTCAACTGTATAAAAACCTGTCTAACATGTATAAAACCTGTCTAACATGTATAAAACCTGTCTAACATGTATAAAACCTGTCTAACATGTATAAAACCTGTCTAATATGTATAAAACCTGTCTAACATGTATTAAACCTGTCTAATATGTATAAAGCTTTTCGAACATGTATAAAACCTGTCTAACATGTATTAAACCTGTCTAACGTGTATAAAACCTGTCTAACATGTTCCGAGCCTTCTAAAACGTTACAAACATGTCTAAATAAAAAACGTTACACGGCACTCGTATCGAACAGTCTGTGATCGAACAGTTTTTAGTGCGAACCGCACACTTAGCGGCAGTGCAATTTCGGGTCCAAAAAACAACGGAAAGGCCGCATCGGCTGCTCCACTCGCCGAGTCTCACGGGACCTGCCCAGAACCCGGGCACGGAAGCAGTTTGCGAGCGGTGAAATTCACTTACGCACTGGCGCTGTGGAGCTGGTAGGGGCGATGAAATATTTATTTCCAACTTGACCATGCGGAACCAGCGGCATGCGATCTGTTTTTGCTTCAAACAAAAATTTTTAGTTTTATAATTTTCTCGCCCTAATTCTCTCACCAAATCTACCCCCGCCAATTCTCTCACCAAATCTACCCCCAATTCTCTCACCAAATCTACCCCCGCCAATTCTCTCACCAAATCTACCCCCAATTCTCTCACCAAATCTACCCCCGCCAATTCTCTCACCAAATCTACCCCCAATTCTCTCACCAAATCTACCCCCAATTCTCTCACCAAATCTACCCCCCTGCCAATTCTCTCACCAAATCTACCCCCCGCCAATTCTCTCACCAAATCTACCCCCTGCCAATTCTCTCACCAAATCTACCCCCCGCCAATTCTCTCACCAAAACTACCCCCCGCCAATTCTTTCACCAAATCTACCCCCCGCCAATTCTCTCACCAAATCTACCCCCCGCCAATTCTCTCACCAAATCTACCCCCGCCAATTCTTTCACCAAATCTACCCCCTGCCAATTCTCTCACCAAATCTACCCCCCGCCAATTCTCTCACCAAAACTACCCCCCAATTCTCTCACCAAATCTACCCCCCGCCAATTCTCTCACCAAATCTACCCCCGCCAATTCTTTCACCAAATCTACCCCCCGCCAATTCTCTCACCAAATCTACCCCCGCCAATTCTCTCACCAAATCTACCCCCGCCAATTCTCTCACCAAATCTACCCCCCGCCAATTCTCTCACCAAATCTACCCCCGCCAATTCTCTCACCAAATCTACCCCCGCCAATTCTCTTACCAAATCTACCCCCGCCAATTCTCTCACCAAATCTACCCCCGCCAATTCTCTTACCAAATCTACCCCCGCCAATTCTCTCACCAAATCTACCCCCGCCAATTCTCTTACCAAATCTACCCCCGCCAATTCTCTCACCAAATCTACCCCCCAATTCTCTCACCAAAACTACCCCAGCCAATTCTCTCACCAAATCTACCCCCGCCAATTCTCTCACCAAATCTACCCCCGCCAATTCTCTCACCAAAACTACCCCCCGCCAATTCTTTCACCAAATCTACCCCCCGCCAATTCTTTCACCAAATCTACCCCCCAATTCTCTCACCAAAACTACCCCCGCCAATTCTCTCACCAAATCTACCCCCGCCAATTCTCTCACCAAATCTACCCCCGCCAATTCTCTCACCAAATCTACCCCCCAATTCTCGGACAAGCTGATGAAATGCAGCATCTCTATGGGTTGGAAAACATCAGATTTTCATAAAGTATTTCCAGTGTTATTCTCAGAACAAATTGTTTAACAAATGCTTGGCATCGGACATTGCGGTGAGAGTGAGTGAGGCATAAATAAATTATGCAAATCAGTTCCCTGCCTCAGACACACCCCTCTAACCCGTCCCATGAGGGTGACAGACGAGTGGAGGGTCGGGCTCACTGCCGAATTCAGGGGCATCGGAGCGGCTGAGACAGATTGGCCGACAATCGCATCGTTATCGCTCCTTCCGCCAGCACCCACCCTGGTCAGGCCAATGCGACAGACAGGCAGACAGACAGGCAGACAGACAGGCAGACAGACAGAAAGACAGACAGAGAGACAGACAGACAGAAAGACAGACAGAGAGACAGACAGACAGACAGACAGACAGACAGACAGACTGACAGACTGACAGACAGGCAGACAGACAGACAGACATACAGACTGACAGACTGACAGACAGACAGACAGACAGACAGGCAGACAGACTGACAGACAGAGAGACAGACAGACAGACAGACAGACAGACAGGCAGACAGACAGGCAGACAGACAGACAGGCAGACAGACAGGCAGACAGACAGAGAGACAGACAGAAAGACAGAACTCAAACAAAAAACAAAGACTAGACAAGGCTTTACGGCGGGCAAAGTTCGCGAAGCGATATCACAGAAGCTCAGCTCACAATTAGTTTAAACAAAAACACCTCAACGGAAAACAGTGCCACTTTTAATTGGCTGGTGCCAATTAGAGAAGACCGGCCATCAGCTGTTGCTCAGGTGAAAAGTAAGTAAAATAACAAATAAAGAATTACACTGCTAGGAAAGTTACTTTGGCTAATTAAACACCCGCAATTATAACAAAGCGTCTAAACTACACGTGCAAATGGTTGGTTTCTACGAGTAATTTAATTTTGGCCAACACCGGAAACTTGACCGGCTCAGAACCTAATTTAAAACAAAAAACTTATATTTATCGCAGCTAGAAAAATGGACGGAAGAGAATCCTGGAATTCCAGAGATATTTTATTACCGTAAATTGAATTAAAAATACGAAAACAAAATCAAGAAGCTTTCAACATTACAACCTATTTTTTTTACAGCGAGTCTGTCTAAAAGAATATTGAGTCGGAAAAGCGCGAAAAACATCAGACGTTTTTTTAAATAAAAAAATCGAACTCTAAATGTATAGAAAAATACGAAAAAACTAACTATGATAAATGTGGCTTTTCAATAAGGATTTGGACCATTTCTTATCAGGCGATTTAAAACCGAAATTTCATTTTTTTAAATAGACTGGTCAGACAACAGGTTCTACCGGCGTATTCTAGGTTTAGAAGTCCCTTCGCCACCATCATTGGTGCAGCACTAGCTTTAGAAGTCCCTTCAAAAAACCATCATTGGTGCAGCACTAGCTTTAGAAGTCCCTTTGCCACCATTATTGGTGCAGCACTAGGTTTAGAAGTCCCTTCGCCACCATCATTGGTGCAGCACTAGCTTTAGAAGTCCCTTCGCCACCATCATTGGTGCAGCACTAGCTTTAGAAGTCCCTTCGCCACCATTATTGGTGCAGCACTAGCTTTAGAAGTCCCTTAGCCACCATTATTGGTGCAGCACTAGGTTTAGAAGTCCCTTCGCCACCATCATTGGTGCAGCACTAGGTTTAGAAGTCCCTTCGCCACCATCATCCGTGCAGCACCTGGCTGTTGATACCGTAGATCTCGTGACGCTTGCCCTCCCTGATGGCGTCGCGCAGGTCGTCAGCCTGGCCGGGGAATCTCGAATGAAATTCCCGCCTGACATCCGACTTGCTGTAGGCTCGCTGAAGGTCGTGCAGCTCTGTGCGATATGGCGTCGTTGGCAACGACTGTTGGCATGAAGACGAAGGCGCAGCGCCGGCGGCGCCGTCTCTCAGCTGCTCCTGGGCCAGGTAGACGGGCTCGGAGCCGTAGCCATAGGCCACCATGACATCCGAGTCGAAGTTCACACCTTTGGAGGTCGCGGGCTTGCATGCCAGCCTGCCATCCGGCTGCTGCGATTTGATTGGCTGGCGCTGTTGGTCGCAGAGCCTGGCAGGCCCGGGCAGGTAGCCGCCAGATGAAGGCGGCGGCAGGCCCAGAGTGTCTGTGAGGCTGGAGCCGTTGAAATTCTGATACGAGTTCGAACCCGCGACCACACTGGCCGGTTGGTATTTGCGACGCAGCCAAGCGATGTCGGAGAGAGTGTCTGTGTCAGCGACCAGCTGCTGCTGCTGCTGCTGATATCCCCCGCTCTGTGCTGAATCTATGCGATGTCTGAAATAGAATTTCGTTCACAGAATTTTGTTATAGAACACTGTCAGCCATCATCCAGCCTAAAACTGCCAGCTATTCAGAATGTCACTCTGCCGGCTATTCCGAATGTCACTCTGCCTGCTATTCACAATGTCACTCTGCCTGCTATTCAGAATGTCACTCTGCCGGCTATTCACAATGTCACTCTGCCTGCTATTCAGAATGTCACTCTGCCGGCTATTCAGAATGTCACTCTGCCGGCTATTCAGAATGTCACTCTGCCTGCTATTCCGAATGTCACTGCCTGCTATTCACAATGTCACTCTGCCAGCTATTCACAATGTCACTCTGCCAGCTATTCACAATGTCACTCTGCCAGCTATTCACAATGTCACTCTGCCAGCTATTCACAATGTCACTCTGCCTGCTATTCAGAATGTCACTCTGCCGGCTATTCAGAATGTCACTCTGCCGGCTATTCAGAATGTCACTGTGCCAGCTATTCAGAATGTCACACTGGCTTGTAGCTGTTAGAATTAGATCATTAAACAACACTCTACAGTCTGCATACGCACTCTTAAAAAACTGCCAACAAAATGCAGAGTGGCCCTAAAAAGATGGGGAAGTGACGATTCTGCAAGGACATCAAACTCGACAATCTAATCAGCTGGCACACACGCACACACACACACGCTTTCTCAGAGAATTCAATATAAAATAGAATAAAAAAGACACAAAAAGCTCATCGGCTGCTGAGGAACAGCAGAAAAGTTAATCCCTCCTCTTCTGGGGCGCGCCCTGAGGCCACAACCCTGCGCTGGCTTGGCTGGCAAATTCAATTGCTTCAGCTGTGATTTGGCGGGGAAAAATCGGACATTTTCACGAGGCAAGTCGCGAGCTTTTTATTTCCTGGTCTTTAAAATTACGTTTCCTCTTTTTCGACACATATAGGGTAAACAAGCGGGAGCCACTAGTCAGTACTCACCTGCTGTAGGCCTGGTAGCGATTCTCCAGCTCCCTATCCCAGGCCTGTCCACCGTCCCTTCTGCTGCCAGTGACGTCATCGTTTTTGTCCAGTCGCTGTTTGCCATCTTCGCCATTGGGCGATTCGGGCCTAGCGAAATATTTTAAAGTGGAATAAATAGTTTTATATCCGTGAGCTCATTTTAGTGCAGAAAGAACACGCTATCCCCCCCGGGGAGAGACGCTGGGCTATTTCAAATACCCACTGTCATCTTTACGATATCTCCCAAACCGAATGACCAATTTTAGCAAAAGTTTACTGAATTAGTCAACATTTTCTGCCTCTTAAAATCGATAAACTATGCCTATATTGCAGTTTTTTGCCACCAGACCCCCCCCCCCGACAATAATCGTGGAATATCGCGGAGCAGGGCCGGGTTGCGGGCAATGGTGCATCATTTGGTGGCACTAGGCCCGCAGCCAGCGAGGAGGCAATTCTGCCCATTTCGCTGGCTTTCTCAGTGGACTCCAGAGCCCGCAAGCACACGGATACTGTACGCAGGCACACACTCACACAGGTGTGTACATCTGCCCCGACTTTCTCATCGTCAGGCAGTGTACACTCTCACTGTGCCACGGAGGTTGGCCCTCAAGGGCGTAAATTGCACGACAAGCTCCAAATGAATGCGGCCTCGCCGCGGAATCGAGCTCAGGGACCTTGGTGCGAGAGGCAGACGTGTTAGACCGCTCTGCCACTCACCCCCATTCAGAATGTATTGTGATTCTGGAAGTTGTTTCATCAGATGGAGCGGAAAATTTTAGCCCGCGTTGTGGACTTTCATGTCGATCGGTTGAATATTTTGGGAGATACAGAAACAGGATGTGGATGGAAATCGGACCTGCTGCTGGCACGGCTGGCAGCCCGCCACTGCTGCTGATGCACCAGGGCGTCCCAGCTGTCGGGCAGGTTGCGGTACTCGCGGCCCTCCAGCAGCCAGCGTTCCGAACGCTCCCGCTCCGTCTCCGGCCTCCGGTGCTCAGCCGCCTGACGACTGTTGCTAGGCAGCGCAGGTTCGAATTCTCCAGCGGCAAGGCGTCGAGCGATGCGGCCCTCCTGCGGCCGCGGCGGCTCGAACGACCGAAGCGCCAACTGTTGCTATGGAGACAGAAATACAAAAGTATTTAAAGTTTAAATTTAATTTAAACGCTCGCAGTGAAGCATCAGATCTAAGCAGTGTCTAACAAACTAAGTCTAGCACATTGCGCCGACCACCGAACACCCCGTATCTAACACACTCGCTGTATCTGACTCACTGTATCTGACACACTCGCTGTATCTGACTCACTGTATCTGACACACTCTCTGTATTAATACGCTGTGTCTAACACACTGCATCTAATCGTTTTCCAGTCGGAGCACACTCACCAGTCCACTCCTTGAGCTGGCAATGTCCCCTCGCAGCACGTCGGTCTGCTTCTGCTGCCAGTCGGTCAGGCCAACCGGGAATTCCTGGCCGCAGCCTGTGAAACTGCGCGAGTACTGACTGCGCCAGTGGTCGCGCTCCAGGTTGCGCAGGGTGTCAACGGCGGACGGGTCGGCGGACGGGTCGGGGGCCATGGCCGCGTTGGCACCCAGCGTTTGCGGCGGTACCGGGTAGTACACAGGCTGACGGTACTGCCGGGACAACTTGGGCACCTGGAGCATCAGTGGGAGGCAGGGGAAATGAGAAGTTGAGAACTCGGTCGCGGTTCGATCAGGAAGTGGACTTCTCGCTCAAAGGTCGGGGGTTCGAATCTTAGCCCAAGGGGAGAGAGTGAGAGATTAGCTGCGATAGAGGGGGGGAGGGAGAAATTAGCTAAGATATAGGGAGAGAGAGAGGGAGAAATTAGCTGAGATAGAGGGGGGAGGGAGAAATTAGCTGAGATAGAGGGGGGAGAGGGAGAAATTAGCTGAGATATAGGGGGGGAGAGGGAGAAATTAGCTGAGATATAGGGAGAGAGAGGGAGAAATTAGCTGACATATAGGGGGGAGAGGGAGAAATTAGCTGAGATATAGGGGGGAGAGGGAGAAATTAGCTGAGATATAGGGAGAGAGAGGGAGAAATTAGCTGAGATAGAGGGGGGAGAGGGAGAAATTAGCTGAGATATAGGGGGGAGAGGGAGAAATTAGCTGAGATATAGGGAGAGAGAGGGAGAAATTAGCTGAGATAGAGGGGGGGAGAGGAAGAAATTAGCTGAGATATAGGGGGGAGAGGGAGAAATTAGCTGAGATAAGAGGGGGAGAGGGAGAAACTAGCTGAGATAAGAGGGGGAGAGGGAGAAATTAGCTGAGATAAGAGGGGGGAGAGGGAGAAACTAGCTGAGATAAGAGGGGGAGAGGGAGAAATTAGCTGAGATAGAGGGAGAGAGAGGGATAAATTAGCTGAGATAAGAGGGGGAGAGGGAGAAATTAGCTGAGATAGAGGGGGGAGAGGGAGAAACTAGCTGAGATAGAGGGAGAGAGAGGGATAAATTAGCTGAGATAAGAGGGGGAGAGGGAGAAATTAGCTGAGATAAGAGGGGGAGAGGGAGAAACTAGCTGAGATAAGAGGGGGAGAGGGAGAAATTAGCTGAGATAAGAGGGGGGAGAGGGAGAAACTAGCTGAGATAAGAGGGGGAGAGGGAGAAATTAGCTGAGATAGAGGGGGGAGAGGGAGAAACTAGCTGAGATAGAGGGGGGAGAGGGAGAAACTAGCTGAGATAGAGGGGGGGAGAGGGAGAAATTAGCTGAGATAGAGGGGGGAGAGGGAGAAACTAGCTGAGATAGAGGGGGGAGAGGGAGAAACTAGCTGAGATAGAGGGGGGAGAGGGAGAAACTAGCTGAGATAGAGGGGGGAGAGGGAGAAATTAGCTGAGATAGAGGGGGGAGAGGGAGAAACTAGCTGAGATAGAGGGGGGAGAGGGAGAAATTAGCTGAGATAGAGGGGGAGAGTGAGGAATCAGGAGAGAGGGGGGATGAGAAAGGATAGATAGAGGGCAGAGAGTGAGCAAGGAGGAGATGCAGAGGCGGAGAAAGTGAAAACTGAGGAGTGCTGCCTAGTTAGCATAGGTGCTAAGATGCATGCATAATTTCACATGCAGCCAGCCTTATAACTACGGGTAGTTAATGCAGTACGCCGACTGCAGCGGTCATAACAAGCATAACAATAATTATGCTCGTACTTATACACACAGGTAGTAACTGTAAATTCCTACTTTTCATTCTGTTTGTTCTGTGTGTAAAGTAAAAACTAAAGAACGTCAAGCGTAGCCACCAGAAGCACATGAGGGAGGGGAAGTGTGGGGATGGCATATCAAAAAAAAACTCCGAGGATCAACCATCGAACCGAAAAATGCATCGCTGTGTTTTGCTTTCGAATTAATAAAGTGGATGCAGTTGAAGTTTATTTCCGACGAAACCAGCTGAGTGCGCAAGGCTGCTTCGCCTTCGAAAACGCATCTTATCCTCTTAAAGTTTAGTGGGGATCCGCAGAAATGTATACGGAGGCCTAATTTTATGAGTGAAAGTATGTCTGTTGGATTTTATATTCTGCTATCTTCAGCGCAATCAGAAATCAAAACTAAGTTCAAACGGAGAGTGGGAGCAGATTAGAAACAACACTGCGATAACAGGGAAAGTAGTAAAGAAGGAGAGAACGACCGAGTAGGGAAGAAAGAGAGAGGGAGTAGGAAAGAAAGAGAGAGGGAGTAGGAAAGAAAGAGAGAGGGAGTAGGGAAGAAAGAGAGAGGGAGTAGGAAAGAAAGAGAGAGGGAGTAGGAAAGAAAGAGGGAGTAGGAAAGAAAGAGAGAGGGAGTAGGAAAGAAAGAGAGAGGGAGTAGGAAAGAAAGAGAGAGGGAGTAGGAAAGAAGGGGATAAAGATATTGAAGGGGAGAGAGTAGGGAAGAAAGGAATTGAAGGGAAAGAGAAAGTAAAGGAGAAGAAGAGTGAAGGGGAGACAGTAGGGGAGAAAGAGAGTGAAAGGGAGGAGACAGTAGGGGAGAAAGAGAGTGAAAGGGAGGAGAAAGTAGGGGAGAAAGAGACAGAGAGAATGAGAGACAAGAAAGCACCTCCAATGCTGGACACTGACGCGGGGAAGAAGTAAAGCTCTGTGATTTATTTAAAGTTGCAGATTTTTCGGGTAGGCCAGAAAGAGAATAAGAGGGGAGAGAGACAAGAGGAGAAAGAATAAAAGGAGGAGAAAGAATGAAAGGAGGAGAAAAAGTGAAAGGAGGAGAAAGAGTGAATGGGGGAGAAAGAGTGAAAGGAGGAGAAAGATTGAAAGGAGGAGAAAGATTGAAAGGAGGAGAAAGATTGAAAGGAGGAGAAAGATTGAAAGGAGGAGAACGAGTAAATGGGGGAGAAAGAGTGAATGGGGGAGAAAGAGTGAATGGGGGAGAAAGAGTGAAAGGAGGAGAAAGAGTAAATGGGGGAGAAAGAGTGAATGGGGGAGAAAGAGTGAAAGGAGGAGAAAGAGTGAATGGGGGAGAAAGAGTGAAAGGAGGAGAAAGAGTGAATGGGGGAGAAAGAGTGAAAGGAGGAGAAAGATTGAAAGGGGGAGAAAGAGTGAATGGGGAGAAAGAGTGAATGGGGGAGAAAGAGTGAAAGGAGGAGAAAGAGTGAATGGGGGAGAAAGAGTGAAAGGAGGAGAAAGAGTAAATGGGGGAGAAAGAGTGAATGGGGGAGAAAGAGTGAAAGGAGGAGAAAGAGTAAATGGGGGAGAAAGAGTGAATGGGGGAGAAAGAGTGAAAGGAGGAGAAAGAGTGAATGGGGGAGAAAGAGTGAAAGGAGGAGAAAGAGTGAATGGGGGAGAAAGAGTGAAAGGAGGAGAAAGATTGAAAGGGGGAGAAAGAGTGAATGGGGGAGAAAGAGTGAATGGGGGAGAAAGAGTGAAAGGAGGAGAAAGAGTGAATGGGGGAGAAAGAGTGAAAGGAGGAGAAAGAGTGAAAGGAGGAGAAAGATCAAGATAGGATAAGGTTGGAACAGTCGGGAAAAAATCGGCGACATGAAAAAGTGGAGTAGCAAGGGTGGTATACAAAGACATTTCAAAGAGGAGAAAGAACAAATCTAGCAAGTGCCAGCCGTATATCCAGTGATCAATTCTATAAAAGCACGGGCCTCACAAAGGTGGGACAGTGGCCTTGGGGACGGCAGAGAGAAGGTTCGAGTTTTAGTCTGCAACATTGAAAGGACACCAGCTGTTGCTGATTGATGCAGTGCTGTCAAATTCAGACTGGCTCTATTTGTTCCTGCTGTGTCCTCTCTGTTACCCTCTCTTAGCTTACATCGCACACTTCACCCCCCTTGAAACTGAGGGACAGTGGACACAAGAGCCGTGTAGTAGAGATATACACGCACAATGCCCAGCAGACTGTTATCTGCACAAAACCGGTGCAATTTTTATAGTTATTAGCTATCAGTTGTGTGTCTAGTGTGGAACAACTGAAAACCACATAATATGGCCTGTTCATAGCATACCCTTCTACAAAACTTTATATTAAGAGGTGTGGACTATGCACATGAGATATGCAGAGGGAGGGTGAGATAAGCAGAGGGAGGGTGAGATAAGCAGAGGGAGGGTGAGATACGCAGAGGGAGGGTGAGATACGCAGAGGGAGGGTGAGATAAGCAGAGGGAGGGTGAGATAAGCAGAGGGAGGGTGAGATACGCAGAGGGAGGGTGAGATAAGCAGAGGGAGGGTGAGATAAGCAGAGGGAGGGTGAGATTTGCAGGGTGAGATATGGAGGGATCAAGAAATAAGAAAACCAGAATGAAAGAATCAGAAGTGGACTGAGAAAGTCAGAGGTGGACTGAGAGAATCAGAGGTGGACTGAGAGAGTCAGAGGTGGACTGAGAGAGTCAGAGGTGGACTGAGAGAGTCAGAGGTGGACTGAGAGAGTCAGAAGTGGACTGAGAGAGTCAGAAGTGGACTGAGAGAGTTAGACTGAAAAATGCTCTCGAGTTGTGCGAAGCAAGCAGAAGGGCAAAGCTACACAGTCAGCGGGTCAGGGATTAGGGAGGCCGCGGTTGAATCCCTAGAGGCGGAGCAGGCCAGAGGGAGAAGGTCATGTCGGAGCTAGCGGCTAACATCAAAGGGACACTACCAGCCTAGCATCCCAAGGCAGAACTGGCTGGCGTGAATGGCTGACAGGTATGAATTAAAAATAACAAGGCCAGACTAGCCTGTGCAGTTAGCCTGTGCCTGCTAGACAATGGAACTCGACGGTCTCGACTGGAACTGGGGGTTATATTTAGAATTCCACTGTCTACACCCTCTACTCACTGTCTACACCTTCTCCTCACTGTCTACACCTTCTCCTCACTGTCTACACCTTCTCCTCACTGTCTACACCTTCTCCTCACTGTCTACACCTTCTCCTCACTGTCTACACCCTCTCCTCACTGTCTACACCTTCTCCTCACTGTCTACACCTTCTCCTCACTGTCTACACCTTCTCCTCACTGTCTACACCCTCTCCTCACTGTCTACACCCTCTCCTCACTGCTACACCCTCTCCTCACTGTCTACACCCTCTCCTCACTGTCTACACCCTCTCCTCACTGTCTACACCCTCTCCTCACTGTCTATGCCCTTTCAACACTGTCTATGCCCTCTTTCACCACAATCTGCAGGTAGCAGTCTCGCACCTGATTAAAGTTGTCGCCGGGCCAGACCAGCTGTCTCGGAGGTCCGCCCAGGTGAAAGATCTCGTGACGCCACTGTCCGGAGCCGGCTCGTTCAACCATTTCCAGCCGGTCCGGGTGGGCCGGCTCGCTGCCTGGCTGCGGCGGCGCGAACCTGGGAAACAGCGACTTGCGCGGCTGGTGGCTGGAGAACGGGTGCTCGGCCGGGTAAGGCCGGTCAACCAGGCGGTCTCTGAGGGCGGGAATGGAGCGCCAGATTGCAGAGAGCCATAATTTAAAACAGGGGTCGGCAACCTCCGGCCCTCTGGCCAGATGCGGCCCTCGAAGCTCCCAAATCCGGCCCTTAGCTCCTCCTAACACCTACTCTACAGTACACCCTATCTCATCTCTCCCCTGTCTCATCTCTCCCTTGTCTCATCTCTCCCCTGTCTCATCTCTCCCCTGTCTCACCTCTCCCGTCTCACCTCTCCCGTCTCACCTCTCCCCTGTCTCATCTCTCTCCTGTCTCATCTCTTCCGTCTCATCTCTCACCTGTCTGATCTCTCACATGTCTGATCTCTCATGTGTCTAATCTCTCCCCTTTCTTCATGCGGCCCGCCGTCGTCTTTAAGATTCTCTCTTTAGCCCGCGGGGTATATAAGGTTGCCGACCCCTGATTTAAAATACAATACAAATAGAACTCTAACAGTGCCTCACCCCATGTACACCTTTGTGGGGTCAGGGCCAAGTTCGTCGTTGAGACGCAGATTGCTCCGACGCAGCTGAGTTAGGTCGTATAACTGCTGGGCCGGTGGGTCTCTGTGTGAATTCAAAACAATTTCCTGATAGAAGACTTGAACTGCTGCGGAACATACTACTAGGTTGATTCAGTGTAAGCAGTACCATGTGCACTTGTTCGATCATAAAGGTAAAAATGTAAAACTGAATATAAAATGTAAAAATGTAAAACTGAATATAAAATGTAAAATGTGCAAACAATGCGCAAACAGATTCTTCATTTTCATGCCGAAAAACTGTCGACATAGCAACTAAAATATTTCCTTACGCTTCTATCAAACTATCAAAAAACACTCGTAAAACTAATAAATCAATTCACAGAATGCTTGATAGAGGCTAAAAATAACAGGTAGAAAGAATGGCAGGAGTAGAAAGAATGGCAGGGGTAGAAAGAATGGCAGGAGTTGAGGGATTGGCAGGAGTCGAAAGAATGGCAGGGGTAGAAAGAATAGCAGGGGTAGAAAGAATGGCAGTGGTAGAAAGAATGGCAGTGATAGAAAGAATGGCAGGGGTAGAAAGAATGGCAGGGATAGAAAGAATGGCAGGAGTCGAAAGAATGGCAGTGGTAGAAAGAATTGCAGGAGTCGAAAGAATGGCAGTGGTAGAAAGAATGGCAGGGGTAGAAAGAAAGGCAGTGGTAGAAAGAATGGGAGTGGTAGAAAGAATAGCAGGGGTAGAAAGAATGGCAGTGGTAGAAAGAATGGCAGGGGTAGAAAGAATGGCAGGGGTAGAAAGAATGGCAGGGATAGAAAGAATGGGAGTGGTAGAAAGAATAGCAGGGGTAGAAAGAATGGCAGGGATAGAAAGAATGGCAGGGGTAGAAAGAATGGCAGGGGTAGAAAGAATGGCAGGAGTTGAGGGATTGGCAGGAGTCGAAAGAATGGCAGGGGTAGAAAGAATAGCAGGGATAGAAAGAATGGCAGTGGTAGAAAGAATAGCAGGGGTAGAAAGAATGGCAGTGGTAGAAAGAATGGCAGTGGTAGAAAGAATGGCAGGGGTAGAAAGAATGGCAGGGATAGAAAGAATGGCAGGAGTCGAAAGAATGGCAGTGGTAGAAAGAATTGCAGGAGTCGAAAGAATGGCAGTGGTAGAAAGAATGGCAGGGGTAGAAAGAAAGGCAGTGGTAGAAAGAATGGCAGTGGTAGAAAGAATGGCAGTGGTAGAAAGAAAGGCAGTGGTAGAAAGAATGGGAGTGGTAGAAAGAATAGCAGGGGTAGAAAGAATGGCAGTGGTAGAAAGAAAGGCAGTGGTAGAAAGAATAGCAGGGGTAGAAAGAATAGCAGGGGTAGAAAGAATGGCAGTGGTAGAAAGAATGGCAGTGGTAGAAAGAATGGCAGGGGTAGAAAGAATGGCAGGGATAGAAAGAATGGGAGTGGTAGAAAGAATAGCAGGGGTAGAAAGAATGGCAGGGATAGAAAGAATGGCAGGGGTAGAAAGAATGGCAGGGGTAGAAAGAATGGCAGGGATAGAAAGAATGGCAGGAGTCGAAAGAATGGCAGTGGTAGAAAGAATGGCAGGGGTAGAAAGAAAGGCAGTGGTAGAAAGAATGGCAGTGGTAGAAAGAAAGGCAGTGGTAGAAAGAATAGCAGGGGTAGAAAGAAAGGCAGTGGTAGAAAGAATGGCAGTGGTAGAAAGAATGGCAGTGGTAGAAAGAATGGCAGTGGTAGAAAGAATGGGAGTGGTAGAAAGAATAGCAGGGGTAGAAAGAATGGCAGGGGTAGAAAGAATGGGAGTGGTAGAAAGAATAGCAGGGGTAGAAAGAATGGCAGGGGTAGAAAGAATGGGAGTGGTAGAAAGAATAGCAGGGGTAGAAAGAATGGCAGGGGTAGAAAGAATGGGAGTGGTAGAAAGAATAGCAGGGGTAGAAAGAATGGCAGGGGTAGAAAGAATGGGAGTGGTAGAAAGAATAGCAGGGGTAGAAAGAATGGCAGGGGTAGAAAGAATGGGAGTGGTAGAAAGAATAGCAGGGGTAGAAAGAATGGCAGTGGTAGAAAGAATTGCAGGAGTCGAGAGAATGGCTGAGAGTGAGAGTGTGAGAGACGCAGAGAAGAAGCAAATGGCAAGTCCAGAAAAAAATCAAAGATAAGTGACAGGAGAAGCTTGTCTTCATTAAAAAAAAATAAAACAAGTCAGAAGTTGAAGATGATGAAGACGCTCAGCTTCCTACCCCAGCTCGACTGTGCAGTCAATCAGGCAGGTGGCCACGCTGCCACCCCCGGAGGGGGCGCGTTGAGATCGCTTCGATTTCGCCGAGGTTTCCAACGGCGGCAGAGACACTTTAGTTGCCATGACAACCAGATTAGAAAGATAGAAAGGATTGATGCTAAACACAAAGGCCCTACAGACAGATGCGCATTTTTATGTTCTGCATTTATATACACATAAATTACGCAGGACTCTCTGGAATAGCCATTCATGAGACAGCACGGAGGGGTAGGATGAGCAAAGGCTGGTGGGGAAAATTGTTGCCATGACAACAGAACGACAGGGAAGCTTGTTTTATGACTAAATGGAGTCAGAGACAGCCGGAGTGAGGTTCACAGCCTCTCAATCATCCCTATCGCTAATAATTCAGCAGGCAGCGGTGGAGTTGAGTAAAAAAGCTTTCTATGTAGCCTGAAAGCCGCCCACCATTTCACAGACGGACGGCGACTTACAAGGCGGGTACAAAATTAACTGGCCCGACAGAGGGACAACATAAGATTTTAAACACAACGGGTTCCTTCACTGCAACAAAACATGTATATTTTGGCCAAAATTGAAACTGCAAAAATCTTAAATTACTGGATTCAAATCCCACCACAAAATGAAACTCAGTCTCAAAATCCCACCTCAAAATGAAACTCAGTCTCAAAATCTCACCTCAAAATGAAACTCAGTCTCAAAATCCCACCACAAAATGAAACTCAGTCTCAAAATCTCACATTAAATGAAACTCAGTCTCAAAATCTCACATTAAATGAAACTCAGTCTCAAAATCTCACATTAAATGAAACTCAGTCTCAAAATCCCACCTCAAAATGAAACTCAGTCTCAAAATCCCACCTCAAAATGAAACTCAGTCTCAAAATCCCACCACAAAATGAAACTCAGTCTCAAAATCCCACCTCAAAATGAAACTCAGTCTCAAAATCCCACCTCAAAATGAAACTCAGTCTCAAAATCCCACCTCAAAATGAAACTCAGTCTCAAAATCTCACATTAAATGAAACTCAGTCTCAAAATCCCACCTCAAAATGAAACTCAGTCTCAAAATCCCACCTCAAAATGAAACTCAGTCTCCAAATCTCACATTAAATGAAACTCAGTCTCAAAATCCCACCTCAAAATGAAACCCAGTCTTAAAGTCTAACCACAAAAAGCTGCCTCAAAATCTCACCTAAAAATGATACCTAGTCTAACTCTCAATAAAACCCAGTCTCAAAATCTCACCCCAAAAAGAAAATAGTAATAAAAATCTCACTCCAAAAACCTAGTCTCAAAATCTAAAACCAAAATATAAATCAGTCCTAAAAACTCCCCTCAATCTGAAACCAAATTAGGAAATCTCACCATGAGAAATAGCTCAAAATAGACTCAAAGGCACAGCTGCACACTCACGCCATGGCGGTGATGCTCCGTTCGTCTCCGCCCCAGACTGGCCCGCGCTGGGCCGGCCGAGCGCCTGCAGCCGCCGAAGCCGGGCGCTGCCGCAGGATTGAAGCCGGCGGAGTTCGGGGTCGCCTGATCGGCGGCGGCCTGCCGGGATCGGCGACTGCCGGCTTAGTCGACGAAGTCAAGTCGACAAAGCTGCTAGATCGACGCAGCGGCGGCCCTTGCTGCTGCTGCTGCTGCTGCTGCTGCTCATGCTGAAGACTGCTCGCTGGAGCTTCCATGGCCGCTGCGCCCAATAAGGCAGTCAGGGGCGTCGGTCTTGGCGACCAAGCTGGCAGCGGCAACGACAGGTCGGTCTGGACGGCGCCGTCCTTCGAAGGACGACGATACTTCGTCGTCGAAACAGAGGTGGTTGATTTTGTCGACGACGACTGCTGGTGTTGCTGCGGCTTCGTTTGGGCAGTCGACGCGGAGGGCTTGTAGGGCACAATGGGCTCCTGACATAGTCGGAGGCGTTCGTCTGGAGACACGTAATCAGAAGGTGCCAGGGGAAACGCAGTGCCACCGCCAACGCCGCCGCCGCCGCCCCGACTGTAGAATTGCATAGCGGCTTGAAATTCGCGTTCAACAGCGGCCTGGTGCTCGGCTTGACCAGCTCCGCTTGGTCTGTTAAAAATTAAAGTATTAAATGAAGGTCAACAGGTTTAAAAGTTAACGCATGAGGGTCAGCAGAGTTCTTACCTTCCAACTGGGGTCTGATCGGAGTCCGTAGGGGCGGTGCCACCCTGCTGAAACCATGGAAACCGAAACTCAACTGGCTGGTCAACCAAAGCCATGCCTGTAAACCGCTGCCAATGCTGGAGACTGAAGAGTCACGGCAGATGCACGCTGTAACGCTGAAATATAAGCAGGGATTCGACCTGACCAACATGACGTGACTCACCTGACCTATCTGACATGACTCACCTGACCTATCTGACATGACACACCTGACCAACCTGACATGACACACCTGACCAACCTGACATGACACACCTGACCTACCTGACATGACACACCTGACCTACCTGACATGACACACCTGACCTACCTGAAATGACACACCTGACATACCTGACATGACACACCTGACCTTCCTGACATGACACACCTGACCTACCTGACATGACACACCTGACCTACCTGACATGACACACCCGACCTACCTGACATGACACACCTGACCTACCTGAAATGACACACCTGACATACCTGACATGACACACCTGACCTACTTGACATGACACACCTGACCTACCTGACATGACACACCTGACCTACCTGACATGACACACCCGACCTACCTGACATGACACACCTGACCTACCTGAAATGACACACCTGACCTACCTGAAATGACACACCTGACCTACCTGACATGACACACCTGACCTACCTGACATGACACACCCGACCTACCTGACATGACACACCTGACCTACCTGAAATGACACACCTGACCTACCTGACATGACACACCCGACCTACCTGACATGACACACCTGACCTACCTGACATGACACACCTGACCTACCTGACATGACACACCTGACCTACCTGACATGACACACCTGACCTACCTAACATGACTCACCTGACCTACCTGAAATAACCTAACTGACTGACTAACCTAGCCTACCTGACCTGATCTAACCTACCCCAACCAACCTGACGATCCTAATTGACGGAGAAAAAGAAAAAAGTAAAAAAACAAAACCATAAAAACAACACGAAGCTCATGTACTAATGTCATGTTAGGGATACATGTACGCTGCATTTATTATATTCTTCGGCTGTTTGTTTTAATACTATCAGTTCGCAGTTTATAAAAGAATAATATATACGAGTTGCATTTGTAGCAATGCATTACATTAAACACGCCTATCAAATAGCTAGCAACAGCTATATAAAAAGGCGGCTAAAGAGAAATTATTTTAAGTACAAATAAAACAAGCACGCTAAAAGTAATTTTCATGCAAAGAAATAAAATGATTCAGACAGCAAACTCTTTAAAAACAATGCACTCGCATAATGCTAGTGCACTTACTTGATTTAAAAATAAGTTACAAAGAAAATGTGTCGGACACTGACCCACAAAGAACGCTAAGCCTTCTTAATACATTAAATAATCAAAACATTTAAATTACATCACTTCTAATACACGCCAACCCCCTAAAACACCAACCCCCAAAACACCAACCCCCAAAACACCAACCCCTAAAACACCAACCCCCAAAACACGCCAACCCCTAAAACACCAACCCCCAAAACACGCCAACCCCTAAAACACCAACCCCCAAAACACGCCAACCCCTAAAACACCAACCCCCAAAACACGCCAACCCCTAAAACACCAACCCCCAAAACACGCCAACGCCTAAAACACCAACCCCCAAAACACGCCAACCCCTAAAACACCAACCCCCAAAACACCAACCCCCGAAACACGCCAACCCCCTTACCCTGCCAAAACACTCTCAAAGAACGCCAACACTCACAAAAACGCCTACCAAAGATACGCTCTAATTAAGTTTAGTGGAGAAATCGCAGTCACAAGAAAAACATGCCACATGCCTTGTAAAAATGAAATCAAAGGAAATTTTCTGGTTTGCTACAGATGGAAAATCTATCTGCTTCGGAAAAAAGGTTTCACGCTACCTTCGAAGAAGAAGTACAAGTATGGTTAATAATGTAAAATAAATTAACTATAAACGGTACAAAAATGTTACGAAGTTAATTTTTTGCTTCTGCAGACAAATTTTAGATTGCAAATATCACAAAAAAGTAGATTTCTTGTAAAATGGCTGCTGCTAACCGCAAGTGGTGCAATATTAGCATGGTTTTCCGGTTTTCAAGCGCCAGATAAAAATACACAAATGTCTAATGGACCTGTGGGATAACTTTAAGTCTATCTGATATTTAATGACTCACACTGGGATATGGATAACATTATTGACAGCAATTCATGTAAATCAAATAAGCCAGGTATTGGTGTAAAAAACAACAGCTAATTTTCGCTCTCAATTAACTTAAGAAGGGGCGAATCAATTAGAAAAGTACAAAAATAATTTTTAAAGACGGGTTGTGTTCATCCGGCGCATCTGTAAGTAGTGCAATTTGGCAAAATAAACTGTCAGTCTAGAATACCTTACACGGCTGAACTTCGAATACGGCAATGTGGCTGCAGGCGATTTTCATTGTGTGGAGCGGGCTTAAAAAAAACTAAATAATCATTTCCCATCTAGAAAATAAGTGTCAATTTTAAAACAAACGGTAAAAAATCATGCAAATAATACACAGGCTTATGTAAGTTTGGCAGGCACAATATATTGCTTATTTAACAGTTATTAGCCGTTTGCTATTGTAAAACATTATTGTTAGTGGTTTTCAATTCAAATTTTTACACGCGGGTTGTATTGTTTGATGCATTAGTACTCAGAATATTCAGATCATTAAACCAGAGGATGAAATGTTAGCTATAGTCTAAAAAACTACAGAAAATTACAGCTTACTGCCCTCTGTTAGCTACTTCTAAGATTAGGCTAGTAGTAATATGGCAATCCGATAACATTTTTATATACATAATATTGTTACTGTTAGCTAATAGGAGTACATGCCATTCGTATTAACTGAAACAACTGTACAATGTGTGCGATGCATCACATCCTTTTCAATTAGTCTTCTGCAGCTCTCTGCGACTTATCAGAGACACCGTAAGTTACCGATCGCTGCTGGCACCTGAGTACAGTAATTGAGCATGGGGCGGACACACTGGCTGCAACTTAATTGACACTCAGTTGAAACTCAGCAACATCAGACAGATAGGGATATAGATAGATAGGGATACAGATAGATAGGGATACAGATAGATAGGGATACAGATAGATAGAGATACAGATAATAGGGAAACAGATAGATAGGGATACAGATAGATAGGGATACAGATAGATAGGGATACAGATAGATAGGGATACAGATAGATAGAGATACAGATAGATGGGGATATAGATAGATAGAGATACAGATAGATAGGGATATAGATAGATAGAGATACAGATAGATAGGGAAACAGATAGATAGGGATACAGATAGATAGGGATACAGATAGATAGGGATACAGATAGATGGGGATATAGATAGATAGAGATACAGATAGATGGGGATATAGATAGATAGAGATACAGATAGATAGGGGTACAGACAGATAGGGGTACAGACAGATAGAGATACAGATAGATAGGGACACAGATAGGGATACAGATAGATAGGGACACAGATAGGGACACAGATAGGGATACAGGTAATGGATAGGATTTCTTTGCAGTAATTAGCCTGCGCATTGCTCTTAAGTCGCTAAATTAATGACGGCAGAATGAAATCGAATGAAAGCTTCGGTCCAAAGGTCAGGTTGTCATGCCCGCTACATACTACTAGCACATATAAATAATGACACTGGATGCATTAAACAGAATAAAATGAGAAGACAACATACATTGCCTAAATAAAACAGAAACAGCGACTACGGCAGGTATTAAGGCAGAAAAATGATATAAAATAAAACGACCCTGAAATATTTGCTTATGAAGACCGTGGTAAACTATAATGTTTCTTCCTGTGTTCTTTTTCATTTTTTGCCTAGACGCAATCAAGTAGATGCGAACTGAAGTCATTTTCAGACTGCACTTATGATAGTGTCAGACAGCAGTCATGATAGTGTAAGGCAGCAGTCATTATAGTGTCAGACAGCAGTCATAATAGTGTCAGACAGCACTCATTATAGTGTCAGACAGCACTCATTATAGTGTCAGACAGCAGTCATGATAGTGTCAGGCAGCAGTCATTATAGTGTCAGACAGCACTCATGATAGTGTCAGACAGCACTCATTATAGTGTCAGACAGCACTCATTATAGTGTCAGACAGCAGTCGTTATAGTGTCAGACTGCACTTATTATAGTGTCAGACAGCAGTCATTATAGTGTCAGACTGCACTTATTATAGTGTCAGACAGCAGTCATTATAGTGTCAGACTGCACTTATTATAGTGTTAGACTGCACTTATGATAGTGTCAGACTGCAATCCTGATAATGTCAGACTACGGTCATTTTTTCTGACTATGAATATGAAAAACATTCGTGATAGTGTCAGACAGCACCCATGATAGTGTCAGACAGCAGTCATAATAGTGTCAGACAGCAGTCATAATAGTGTCAGACAGCAGTCATGATAGTGTCAGACAGCAGTCATGATAGTGTCAGACAGCACTCATGATAGTGTCAGACAGCAGTCATAATAGTGTCAGACAGCAGTCATGATAGTGTCAGACAGCAGTCATGATAGTGTCAGTCAGCAGTCATGATAGTGTCAGACAGCAGTCATAATAGTGTCAGACAGCAGTCATGATAGTGTCAGACAGCAGTCATGATAGTGTCAGTCAGCAGTCATGATAGTGTCAGACAGCAGTCATAATAGTGTCAGACAGCAGTCATAATAGTGTCAGACCGCAGTCATAATAGAGTCAGACAGCAGTCATAATAGTGTCAGACAGCAGTCATGATAGTGTCAGACAGCAGTCATGATAGTGTCAGACAGCAGTCATGATAGTGTCAGACAGCAGTCATGATAGTGTCAGACAGCAGATGATTGAGAATCCAATAAGTAAAAAAGCCAATCAAAGGAGAGGAAACTGCAGGAATAGCTGAATAAGCAAAAGTAAGCAAAATCGAAGGTATAGAAGGGTAATTACGCCAAGCCGCTAGACACAATGGGCGAATGCTCGCCCTCCAAGCTGCTCTCGTCGCCATCGGACGCCAGCAGGCGTTCTCTGCTCTGATCGTCGCCGCGTAGGGAGGAGCCGCCGTTGGCAGCGAGTCGGCCTTGAATGCCGCTGACTGCACTGTCGCTGCCCAGGTCAGATCTCTGCACTCTAACATTGAGATTGCTCAGGTGAATGTCGAATTCTTTGAAAGCATTCAATAAGAATATGCCGCTGATGATGGTGCTGAAGCCAACCAGATTGCCCAGCACGTCCTCCGGGCTCATGTTTAGCCACTCCTTGTACAGAATGGACGAGGCGATGATGACGAAAGTTGTAAAGAACACGTACAGTATTGGAGTGACCACGCTGGTGTTGAAAATATCCAGAGCCTTATTCAGGTAGTTCATCTGAATGGTGACGCAGGCGATGACTGATAAAATGAGAATCCAAGTGATAGGAGACGCAAAGGCATTCTTGCCCACAATGGTCTGCTTGATGGCCACCCCGACGCCCTTGCAGCCCATGACTGACAGGGAGCCAAGCGAACCGGAGATGGTGATGTACACCAGGGGATTCGTGCTGCCGTAGCGCGGGGAAAAATAGAATATTAGCACCGCCGATGATCCCAACACGATGATTACGTAGATTACAAAGCCTGCGAATGTGGCATTGCGATTAAATAGAGAAATTAGCTTAGTAATAAGCTCTTTACTTAATCATTTGGACAATTTTAACGACAAGTCAGTGGTTCGAATCCCCGACAATCCTAGCTGCGGCCGTGCCACTGGCTCAACAGATTATCGTAACTTCATTGAGGTGACACAGACCAGCAGTCATTTCGCTGACTCCTGAACATCTGCTCTTGTTTCCGCTTTCTAATTGTCAGGCAGTGAATTTTCACGCTAAAAATGACCTCGCCGCGGAATCGAGCTCAGGGACCTTGGTGCGAGAGGCAAATGCGTTAGACTGCTCTGCCACTAAAGCCCAGGTCAAACTGGTTTAGGTTTAGCTTGGACAACATAATATGTAATAAAGTCAGCACTCAATGTCCTATTTTGCCAAATGCAAGTGATAAGCTCTGCTGGACGTCTTCGTGAATTATAATGCTATTATTGCTGTATTTCTACTGTCAGTAGGATACTAGTAAAAATATTCGCAATTCTCAAACACTTTCCCAAAATGCTCACCATAGTCCTGCAGCTTCTCAGTCAGATCATAGATATTGTTCACTTCCTGCTCCTTGGGCGCATGAATTACTACCATGGTGGAGCCCAGGATACACACCAGGCAGCCGATCTTGCCCAACAGGTTCAGCCGCTCGTTCAAGAATCTGGACGACAGCACAGCGCTGACTAGCACGCTGAGGGCGCCAAGCGGTGTCACCAGGGAGGCCGGGGCGAAGGCGTAGGCGGCGAAATTGGCGCCCTCGCCAGCGCCCATCATTAGGAAGCCGGACCACCAGACCACATCGGTCAGGTAGCCGTAGCCGCCATCGCCTATGGGGGGATCCGGGGATCAATCTAACCAAGGAATGACTTGACAGAAATTCCCTAAGCATAAAGCTTTGCTAATAAATCCTAACAGATTAACAGTAGAACTACAAAGGGGGAAGATTTCCACCCCTTGAAATTTATTTTTGCTGCACCCGAACGGAGCAACAAGTTCGCTTTAGGGACTCCATAGCCAGCTGGAAGCACCCTGCTGACGGTGCTGACGGCGTCGGGTGGTGACTGATTGGTTGACAGACTAGGCGAGGGTCCTGTGGTTGAGCTCCGTCCAATGTTGAGGCTTGATCAGCGAAATGGGAGAAATTTAGATCAGGGTGTCCATAGTCTGCCAGTGCCACTTATTGAAGGTCCAGCAGCTCCGTCTAGATAAAAATCGGTGACCACCGAAGACGGAGATGATGCAGACGCGTTGGCGTGGCGTGCTGATAAAGTTTGAAGGCCTGGCAAGGGTGCGCTGAGGCGCAGTGCTAATTTTTATATAAGGGTATGAAATACACTAGCTCTTTTGGAAAAAAATCTGCCCTCCTTCGGCAAGAACCATTGAATATCTCGACGGTCGGAAGGGCTGGCGACTTGATTCTTGTTTCCGAAGATGCGTAATAAAAATTTGTGCCGTCTTCTTGAGTTTTGTGTGCTTGCATTGCTCCGTTCGGGTACAGCAAAAATAATTGTCAGGGGAGGGAATAATTCTCGGTATAAAACCTGGGGGCAATACGGCTAGGTAGTCCTACCCTAAATTACACAGCTTTAAAATCCCAAACCAGCTCATGTATCTAAAATGCTTTGACCAAAATCCACGCAAAGATGTTTTAAATCCCACACCCTTTCGAAATCCTAGATATGAGCTCTATGAAACTATACCTAATCCTAAAATTTGGATCAATTAAACCAATTCCCCATAATCCAGAATCCCCAAAAATCCTTTGTTTCACACACCAGCTCGAATGCCGCGATTGGCCAATCTGATCAGCGCCTTCTTCTTCAAGATGAAGCTGGCGCCGATAAACAAACTTGAGCTCATGGCCAAGAACAGGCCGATGTAGAACTCTCTGCTTCCGCTGCCAAGAGCAACCATGGTATCGTTGGTTGAGTTGTCTAGCGAACCAGAGTCTTCACCATTCCTGGGAGTAAACTGTGCGGAGTGAGCTTGCAGTAAGTTTTTATACCTGTTTTTTATCGACTCTGCGAATTGCAAACTATCGCAAAACTAGACTTGATCTGTTTCATACTAAAATTTATGCATTTTTAAAACGAAAATAAATTTAAACGACCTAACTATATTAAGAAACAACCAATCAATATTTATAACCAAAAATTCTATACTTAGAAACAACCATTCTATATTTAGAAACAACCATTCTATATTTAGAAGCAACCATTCTATATTTAGAAACAACCATTCTATTTTTAGAAGCAACCATTCTATATTTAGAAACAACCATTCCATATTTAGAAACATTTTTATCGAGCACATACTGAGATAAGCTACGGCGATCGCGCTGACTATGGGGGGAGATGTGACATAGTGACACTATGTACTTGTTAAAGTTTGCGGGCATCGGCATTGTATTGTAATTGATATTGCTATGTTCGCTCCTGATTGTAATTGGCTGGCCGAAGTGGCTAAAGTGTTACTCGCTCCTGCATCAGGATCAAAATCAGGAAGGGTAGAATAAGTAAGTATAAGTAGCACACCATTAACTGTAGAGATCAGACAACATATCTTTTGAAAAATAACTTAACACATTCTGAAATAAACTATATTAATTTAAATAACTGCATAATACCATTACAGTATCCTTTTGCCAACAATTGTCTGTAAACACTGAGGTTCTGTTTTCCTCACTTTTTGGTAAGAAAATATGGTCAAATAAATTTTATAATGACGGCAGAAATTTTAAAACCTGCGGCTATTAGAACAACAAGGGTATAAAATGTATTCACCACTTTAAATGCAGAAAAATACAAAGTGATTTCACCAATAGTGTCTTCACCTCACTTAAAGCTGCATAAAATGTACATGTCATTTTACATGAAAAAAATATGTAAAATATCTGAAGGTTAAACAGGTTACCTTAAACCTTAAGGTTAGTAGATAGAACTGTATTGCAGATAACACAGACAATATCTTTATGCACTAACTGAAAATATGCTATATGAGTTATATGTGTGACAACAGACCAACAGAAAAGAAAGTAGATAATTCAGTGCATTTTGTCAGTAGCACATGCCTTGTTAGTACTTTAAAAACAGCTACTAGTTCAATAACAATCGGGTATAAAGCGGGGCTGAAAAACAAAAAACAAAACTGGCACGAAGTAATTTATTAACATAACTAGCCAGAATGTACTTTAAAATATTTGCACACACACAGACAGCATTACCTTCATCCACATGCTAATTTCATACCCAAGTTTGAAATTTACACTTTATTACACTTTACACTTGAAATTTATCATTTACACCAGGGGTCGGCAAACTCCGGCCCGCGGGCCAGATGTGGCCCTCAAAGCTCCCAAATCCGGCCCGTTGCCCCTTCTGACATCTGCAGTGTCCTGTTACATCTATCTCGTGTCTAATCTCTCTTGTGTCTAATCTCTCCCGTGTCTCATCTCTCTCATGTCCCATCTTTATGTGTCTCATCTCTCCTGTGTCTAATCTCTCCCGTGTCTAATCTCTCCCGTGTCTTATCTCTCCCGTGTCTCATCTCTCTCTCGTGTCCCATCTTTCCTGTGTCTAATCTCTCCCGTGTCTCATCTCTCCCGTGTCTCATCCCTCCCCTATCTCATATTTATACAGTCAATGCAGCCCGCTGTCATCATTTAGGTTCTCTCTTTGGCCTGCCAGCAAATAAGTTTGCCTACCCCTGATTTACACTAATATACACTTAACTAAACTTTAACTTAAATAGCCTATAACCAATACTTACAACAATTGCTAACAATAGTCATAGATAATGGCTTTTTGTTCTTACAAAATTTAGAATATAATATCCCGCAAGGCCCATTTAGAATATTTGTAACAGTTTACTTTGACAAAAGTAATTTGACACAGGTTTATCAGAGATTAACCTGTGTTTATCACTCTTACAATCAAAATCATTTCAATTAAGCAACATTAACACAGTTTTTTACAATACAGTTAGCTACTCATAACACATAATCTCTAGTGAGTCAGTTTCAAAGAATTGTTTGGGATAAACAGATTTAATCATACTAATCACAGCTTAACCACAACCTAATAATTTTCATTTGTAGATCAGCAAAACACACACTTTTAATAGCACATATTGAAAAAGCTGTTTGAAATATACAAGCCATCACCAGTTATAACATATAGATATACATAGATGATTACATTGGATCTTTAAAAGAAAAAAACTAATTTGACACATGACTTTTCAAATTGTCTAGCTATGCTAAATTATCTAAAACATTTTCACTAATTACTCCTCTCAGGCTAGTAATATAGCTATGAAAATTTCTATTCAGGTGTAAGAGTGTCAGTCATACTTACAATTAAATTGTAGACACCTGCAGTATTGAAAATGTACACATTAGGCCAAACATGCATAAGGGTTGAAGTATATATATTGTATTTTTCTTTAGAGATAGAAAAACTGAAGCAAAATTGAAAGGTGGCACTAAAATACTTACAATGAATGGGATGCTATTGCCTGGCTTTTTTAAACTAGACCCATTACAATATTAAATAAAATTTAGTTGCTTAAGCATAGCTTTAAAATATTATATATTCTTGATTTAATTCTTTGCTTTATTCATGTTATAGCTTCTAAAATGTAGAATTTGCTTCCTTAAGACTAAGTTTAAACCAAAAAAGTATATATCCTCAAAATTAATCACCAATATTAGCCCTAAAACCACTGTTTCTAGTCAGATATGCTGGTACCAGTGCTGCTACAGTAAAATGGCCACACACACCAAAACAGCCACTTGACACAAAGGCCATATATCAAAGGTCAACAAATAAAAAATCAAATGTAAACAACTAAGGTATCAGTATTTCTGTTATCAGGACAATCAAACAAGCCTAAGAAAAATGTTTAATAAGTTTTAATAATGGAAACGTTTACACATGTGATTTAAACATAAATATTTTTCAGACACTCAAAGTTTCATTTTCCCAACTAGACTCGGTAATTAAATTATTTGCAGCACAAACATGTTCTAGCAAATATATTTTATATGGATTGAAGCTGGCAGGGGCATATTTATTTCTAATGAGAAAGCCATGCAAGTTCTTACATGGTTTCTTTTTATTGTAATTTTAATTTTATTAAAATTGGCCTGAAATGGTTATGGCACCAGAGAGCAAGTTTTTTTTGTGGCAGAAATCTAATTTCAATTTCAACTATCTATTTTTAATGACTAATTAATGACAAATAATTTAGAGCCTTTCATATGGCAAAAGTTGTCTTGTGTGAGGCAATAGCATTGTCTGACCATTTTGGCTTATGACTATTTTTTGTGTGGCCATTTTGGCATTTACAGGTAATCAATCATTTTGGCCATTATAATTTTTGTCGATAAAGTGTAAACATGTCAAGCAAAACAATTTGCGGCAAGCCTGTTGGGCTTAATTGAAAATAATACTATTTCTTATAAAAATGAATATTCTATTTTTTTAATATTGTAGACAATGATAGAGAAAGAATTTGACATTTAAAGTACTTTGTTTCAAATAATTTTTTTAAACCAAGCTTGGGTGCTGACAAGTTCTGTTTCTGTATTAGAGTCCCACCAGTTTACTTTGACGTTATTTGTAATTATCAATTGTGTTACATACATAAAGTCAAAAAGCTAGCTAATGCCCCAGAGAGCAAGCAGGCTTAGATATGCACAGAAGAAACAGCATTTCAAAAGCTTATAAATAAGATAGTCTTTCTAAAAATGACACAGTAAAAAAGTTATTTATAACTAGGCAGTGGTTTGTTTTTCACTACATCTTACAGCTATATTAGCACATGTCATAGAGCATGCCCTTCTGTAATTTTAAATTCAACTAGTTTAATAAAGTAACTGTTTGCATTGTAACCTGCAGTAATGCATCTTTTTTATCAATAAACAAACACATAAGGAGACAAAATGATATTAAAACAATCAAATTAGGACCAAAATTGTTTTTGGCCTGAAATGGTTATGGCACCAGAGAGCAAGTTTTTTTGTGGCAGAAATCTAATTTCAATTTCAACTATCTATTATTAATGACTAATTTAAAATATCATTTTCTGTTATGTTTAAAAACTAGTTTTTATGCTATGTTGTTACACTGCCTTTGGCTTTCGCTTAAATTTTTATATATTCGGTAGGCCTACAAACAAAACGCAGATATCAGTCGGTGCAATAGCACTAGCCTGGCCTCGCAGTAAAAAAAGTATAGAGACAGAAGCCATAGCTACACAGCAGACAAATAAATGACCAAGTACAACAGCAACAATAACAAGTGTAACTGCAAAGCAGCTCATGACAAATTGTTCGTGTTTCACGTCAGAAGCAAAGAGGAAGTAGTGTAAAAGCTACATATAATGTATTTTTTGTAACTCACTCACGCTATTGAGCAAATAATAAAGATAGGAGAATAACCGAACTTAAAGGCACGACAAGCTTCATTTTTCTAACTTACCATATACTAAATCCACTCTCTGTAATTCGGTAGTAATGCTTTCCGTACGAAAGTAGTTTTAAAGCTAGTTTTCGTCGGCTAGATATCTCTTAAACTAAACAATGTTCTCGAATTAAAAGTGATCTCTAAACAACGGCCCGTGATTTGTTAACTGCTTATGTTTAAGTATTTCCAAACAGGTTGCTTTTCTTAATTTTACTTTTATGTTAAATATTTTATTAGCAAAACTTTCACAAACGTTTAAATTTTGCTGCGGTTTTGAAACATTTGTTTAATCACGTTGTGACGTTAACTGTGATCCCCATGTCACTTCTTTCGTAAATTAAATTAAAATTAAATTAAATTACGGTTTATCGCTTGATAAACATCAGTATTTTTCAATGTCATGGCACGATCTTTCATTCGGGAGTAAAACATCGGTGGAAATTGACTAATGTAACCAATTTGAATCAAAGATCGATCCAACGGGCGATCGAAGTCTCATCGATCATTCGAAGAATCGAATGACTGAGTATTTTATCAACTTTTCTACTTTCCGCAGCCAAGGCGGACAACAGGCCGTTTCAAGACTCCGTGAGGGACTTTCTGTCAGCCTACCGGAGCTCAAAGCCCAGCCTGACGGGCAAATTGCCGGACGATCGCTCATGCTGGGCCGGACGTGGGCACTTCATCAGCATGAGGGAGGGAGAAAGACGACCGAAACGATGCCTCAGTCACTGCGGCAGCAGATCGAAACGGCAGCAGCGGATCAAGGCGAACACCGACGCCAGGCGAATGGCCCGCCCCGAGACGTTCCACCCCGGCGAGTGGGTGGAATCCGACTGCCCACCAAGAAGGGTAAGCTGAGCACCCGCCTCTCAAAGCCGCTGCGAGTGCTCCGCCAGGTTGGACACCACACCTTCGAGCACAGCGATGGCACCAAATGGAATCAGCAGCGGATAATGCGAAAGCTGCACCCCGCGCGGCCCAGAGAGTGGTTGGACCCGCTGGTGGTTGGACCCGCCCCTATACTAGACGACCAGGGCTGACACTGCGGTACTGACGGCAGAGCCTCAGGCAGGACCAGCGGCGCCCCTCCCCGATCTCAGCGAGCCAGGCACCCACCAATGCGCTACATGGACTGCCGCTGGGGCTGATTTCTCGAAACAAACTCACTCCTACTCGCAACTTTTACGGAAATGCGAGTGAATGCACCTTTAATTCATCGAAATTATTACAAATGACTGTGAAATTTAACATGTCTCATACATAGTACGTATTAGTTAAACTACTATGCAATTTAGTTTGCATTTAGTTACCGCCGCGGTAGTCTGTTGCGAAGCGATCTGACTTTTTCACGCGATTAAACACCAAATTCAATGGGTTCCATTGTATCGCTATTTGACGATCATTATTTGTAGTTTTTATGCGTTACAATTCATTGTTTGTTTGCCATTCGGCATTAAACCTAGACGAATGTTAAGTATACGAGGGGCACTACAAAAGTTTTTAGCCACGTCTAAACGGAAACAGCTATGAAGCTGGAATTTTCACAGCTTCTCAAAGTTTTCTCCACCAGCCTGGATGCAGCGCCTCATCCTCTCAAACCAGTTGACGAAGCAGTGGTGCCACTCAGAAGTCGACACCCCTTCCACCATCTCGTCGAATGCATCAGCAGCCTCCTCTGCAGTCGAAAATCGGCGACCACGTAGCGAGTCTTTGACTTTAGGGAACAAAAAAAAGTCACACGGTGCCAGATCAGGCGAGTATGGCGGGTGACTGGTCAGCTGCAGTCCCTGAGTCTGCAGGAACTGCCGTGTTGCCTGAGCCGTGTGAGCGCTCGCGTTGTCCTGATGCAGCGTCAGGCCTCGGACACCTGACTTCGGACGCGTCCTACTCAGGCTGTGAATGACCTGCGGCAAGCAGACGCTGGTATACCAGGCCGCAGTCACCGTGCGCTGCTCCAGCAGCCGCACAGTCGCCACGTGACCTGAGCGACGGAAAAAAGTCGCGACCATTTGCTTGCCGGTGCTCCTGCCCCGCACGACCTTCGTTGGCGGAACCTCATCTGGAAACGCCCACACCTGCGACTGGCACTTGCGCTCTGGCTCGTAGCAGTAAACCCAAGTCTCGTCGCATGTCACGATGTCGGCGACCGCCTTAGACGCTCCATCGCTGTACTTCTGCAGCATCTGGCGGCACCAGTCGACCCTGGCCTGCTTTTGCTCAGGCTTCAGCAGGTAGGGCACCCAACGGCTGGTCAGCTTGCGCAAGCCGATGTGGTCGTGGAGAATTTTGGCGATGGCCGGCGAATGGATACCCAGGGATGCCTCGATCTCCTTGTAGGTTATCCGCCGGTCAGCTTCTACCAGCTGGCGGACACGAGCCACTGTTTCTGGTGTCGTGGCAGTGGAAGGTCGACCCGTCCGCTCCTCGTCTTCCAACGAGTCTCGGCCACGACTAAACTCGCGGAACCAGTTTCTGACAGTCGCAAGTGATGGAGCAGCTTCTGGGAAAACCGCTGACAACCTTTCGTGGCACTGGCGGCAATCAAGGCCGCTGCGATAGTCATAGAAGATCATGGCACGAAAGTGCTCGCGATTCAGTTCCATGAGCTCAGCTGGAAAGTGGGCAGAGGTGCTGAAGTTATCTGGCTCTAGCGGCTAAATGCTGCGAGATATTTGCGTGAAATTTTATTCATCATGGTCATATATATTGTCCTGTAAGCCTGTGAAAAATTAATCTGATAGGACAAACAGCTGAGGTCTAGCTAAAAACTTTCGTAGTGCCCCTCGTAAGTTATCACCCACTTGTTTGACTTATCTATGGCCGAAAACGTCTAGGCTTCGCCTCGGCCAATAAACGAGTCCTCAGCCGTTCCCGGCCAAAATAAATAAAAAAAGTGGGTGATAATGTATTTATTCCCCAGTTGGATTGGCCCATAGACCAGATAAATGTATTTATTTGGCCGCTGAAATTTATCTGGCCGGGACAGATAAACATTTATCTTCGGGGTGCCATAGACATTTTAGCCTCAGAAAGAAGTAACAAGAACGAACATAGACGAAACCTATGTGATGAATGCCTCAAATGAACACCAACAAAAGTTAACTTTAAGTCAATGCAGTCATTAAAGCTATTCAAGAAAGAAATCAATGATGTTTGAACTGCCGTTCACTTGGATTCGCATTTTTTCTCTGGTGGGCCTTGGACCCGATGAAACTCCTCATCTCCACTAATGGATGGCGCAGCCTCAGTACGATCCATATCCAAAGACTTCTTCATGGCGGTATGCACGTTCACAGAGGACTTGTACAAACTGCGATCACGCCTCTTATGCAGATATCGCCGAACGGTCGCCTCCGACTTGTGTCCCGTCACAAGCATGATGTCGTGGACAGCATGCCCTTCGCTTTCCAAGTCGCAAATGCGCGTGACTCTAAAAATGCAATGGTATCTTGTTCAGAAAGGTGAACAAACAATTATGCTTTTACTTTTACTTCGTAACACAAATATATACTCACCTAATGCAGTGGTTGGTATAAGGCTTGCTGAGCTTAGCCTTCTCGGATATGTTCTTCATGAACTCTCGTACAGTTCTAGCAGCTCAAGATAATATATTCTAGCGTGCTTCAAATCGGCGACCTGACCAGCCCCCAGTGTTGCTAATCGATTCTTCGATGGTAGCGTCGGCAAACAGGCATACTGCCGTCCATCCGAGTCGACACCTCGCACCAGAAAGTTCCGATCGAGAAACGTCTTCATGTGCTCCCGTCCACGCTCTACAAGCTGATACATGAGATTGAATAGCAATTTATCTTGGAGTCGTTCTCCGTCACTACGATCAAAGTAGTCGCGCAATTTAACCATGTCTCCCTCCTCGATTGGATCGTAGCTTTGAACTGTCTTGCCAGACTTGATAAATTCACAGACCTTGAATTCGAGCATCCTGTTTGAGCCATCAAACACGGTCCCAGTAGCAACCAGATTTTTCTGTCTCTTTACAATGATTACAATGTTTACAATGTCTCTTTTCAAATATCGCTGGATAGCAGCTCGGATGCAGACTAACGACGATGGTGAATAGCTCTCACCGCTCTTTGTTTTCAACTGGAAGTAGAATAATCGTAGATACTGATTCAGGGTGTTGTCATTCACTTTCGTCAAATCGGAGTTCAGACCGCGACCCTCCAGAAATCCGACAAACTTGCGCCCATGATCCTCCATCTGTTTCGACTGCTTTGAGGTAGACTTTCCATCTCAGCTTCATCGATGCTGGTAAGTTGTTCACGAATATCAGCAGGCAGATCGGATGAGTTCGCTTTGTCGCCGATGGAGTTCTCACAAAACAACAAGAACTGGGTCACTAGCTCGTCACGACGGCAGTCGTTGCGCGACAGTTCGGCCACGAGATCCAACTCGGACTGGGACAAAGCATTTAAGCTATCGACAGGAAGATTATTAAAATTTAGAAGATAGACACTTCTAGCATCCATGTCTAGGCTTCCAGGTTTGTTAATATTTCTCTCTAGTCTAAGCATGTGCTCTTCTCCCCTGCTTGCCTCAATCACCTTTCGTCCTTAGTACAAAACAGAATATAAATTTACAGTGCGTTGCAATGCAAGTTTTGTCTATGGTCTATGTCTTTTGTCTATCCTCAATGCTAATTTCGTCAAATAGGCTAGAGAGAAGGGTATGAAAGGGTTGTCACATTTAATTGTTAGTTAAAATATAGTCATCGACTATTTAAAATATGTTGAGGTTGGACCATTGACATCCACTATCTGCACGCGATTCGATTATCAGCACGCTTCTTGCATCGCTTCAATATATGATTTTACCATAACCATATAGACATCGTCATTATCTGCAAGCTATGAGCGTTTTACAATATACCATTAATTACCCATGCTTTAATGGAAAATCAGAGGGCGCCGTCAGCCGCCCGAGGATTTTTCAATGACGCCCGCAAAGCTTGGGTATCAATTTTATTGTACCATAGACGTTTTTGCCCAAGCTATACTTTCAGAGTCAGTGACGGGGTTGTGGGGCAGAGCCCCCACTTCGGGGTGCCATAGACATTTTAGCCTCAGTAAGCCATTCCTATTGGTCGATGCCTTTTTGCGGGCGGTTAATGGCTATTAACTGCCCGTAAGAAAATTAACGAGCATTAATTCATCTATGGCCATTAACGGGCAAGACTTTCTGCCTGCCGGGCAAAAAGGTCATGGTACAATAATACACCATTATCTGGACGCTGACGGTTGGATACTCGTAATTGTATTCTTGTCAACAAACTCTGACTGGAGCATTATGGCACGCTGTCAATGGTAGATCCTGGCATTATTCTGTCTCAGCTATAGTGTCCAAACCCTTCGTCGACGTCCGTCTTATTAGTAATAATAACTAAATCAGATCGACCAGATCCTGCTAGTTATTTACTGACTACGAATGCTCAAATGCTCCTGTGATCAAATCGAGAATAGTTAAATTCGTAAATCAGATTCTTTGACTCTTGCGTTTGACTTGCTGTTGCCGCCGCGGAGTCTGTTGCGAAGCGATCAGATTTTTTCACGCGATTAAACACCAAATAAATGGGTTCGATTGCTTTTCATAATCATATTTTTTATATTAAGGTGAGAAATTAATGTCGCAAACATTGCACTCTCTAATGTATTTGCAATTAAAGATATAACAGATTTCATAGACAGTTATAATGAGTCATTTAAAAAACTGTAAAATAAAAACTGTTATAAAGTTAGCTTTCTTTGTTAGTAATTAAACTAATATGTGCAGCTTTGATTGTTAGCTTATTTTATAACAAACGTTCACTTCTGTTATCGCCAAGATAAGCTGGATCTAGGCGCCTTATATAGCTTATTTACATAGCGGTAAACAGAGCTTAAAGGCTTAAAGAGGATAATTCAAGGACTTAAGACTTATATAACATTTACTAATATTTAGTAAGCCTTCTATGGTCATATCAATAGTGACATAATACTAATTAAATGAATCAGTAAAGCAGTAGATGATTCAGTAAACAGTCGCTGCTAATAAATGTAGCTATGGATTATGGAATAAATGATAATCATTATGTTTAATGCACGCAAAATATTGTTGTTAGAGCAAAAAATGTCATCTGACTCAAGCAGTGAGTAGTTCACATCGCAGTTTGGATTTTTAGCATTGAGTGACACTGTTTCAGAGCAATAAACAGAAGTATGCAATTATGAGACAAAGGAAAATACAAAGTCTAAAATTTGGTTGAAAGATGTGTGCTTCCCATGTGCCTGCTTTACAGGACTTCAAATTCCATTCCATTCTAAACTGTTCGTAAAATAGGAGACCGCTATTAACTACCCAATACTTCATACTTATAATATCCGTCAATTCAATCACTCACGCTTAAATTTACATCTTAAATTCTACTTCACACCTTCTTATCTACTTCACACCATCTTATCTACTTCACACCTTATATACTTCACACCTTATATACTTCACACCTTCTTATCTACTTCCCACCTTCTTATCTACTTCACACCATCTTATATACTTCACACCCTATATACTTCACACCTTCTTATCTACTTCACACCTTATCTACTTCACACCTTCTTACTACTTCCCACCTTCTTATCTACTTCCCACCTTCTTATCTACTTCCCACCTTCTTATCTACTTCACACCATCTTATCTACTTCACACCTTATATACTTCACACCTTATATACTTCACACCTTCTTATCTACTTCACACCATCTTATCTATTTCACACCTTATCTACTTTACACCTTCTTATCTACTTCCAACCTTCTTATCTACTTCCAACCTTCTTATCTACTTCCCACCTTCTTATCTACTTCACACCTTATATACTTCACACCTTATATACTTCACACCCTATAAACTTCACACCTTCTTATCTACTTCACAACTTATCTACTTATCTACGAGCTACTTCACACCTCGACCTGAACTTCAAATCTAGCCCTCCATTCGGGGGTTCAGTGGCAGAGAGCGGTCAACGCGTTTGCCTCTCGCGCCAAGGTCCCTGAGCTCGATTCCGCGGCGAGGCCGAATTCCTTGAGGGCAAACCTCCAAGGTGCAGTGAAAGTGTACACTGCCTGACGATGAGAAAGTCAGGGCAGATGTACACATCTGTGTGAGCATGTGCCTGCGAACGGTATCTGTGTGTGCTTAAGAGTCATGGAAACGGGCAGAATCGCCTGCTCGCTGGCTGCAGCTCTAAATGTCACTAAATGATGTGCCAATGCCCTCAGCCCTACTGCAGTTATTATATTTTATTATTTAGCACTCTATTCAAAACCAGAGTATAGAATCGGAAGCCATTGTATAGCAGGACACAGCAGGTTTGCAATGAAAAATATGTGATAAATCCAATAATCGAGAGTGCGTTTAGCAAAAACTATTGCTTTAAAGAAAATATTTGTCTCTGACGACGCAACCCACACAGTTGCCGATTTCGTGGTGTAACTAGGCGCTAAGTAGTTATGCGCAGTGATTTGTACAATCTGATTGCTTGTCTAAAGTTTCTGAGGCCCGCAAAATTATTAAGATGACAAATCTATGCATATTTAAACTTAGTTGAAATAACTAAGTTTAAATACAACCCGGCACGCCACAACCCGGCTAATGCCGACTTCCTACCCGTCGTTCAGGGCAAAAGTGCACTACAAAAATATATAGGAAATATCATTGCTAAAAGTACTATAACAATAGCCCTAATTCCAGACCTCATAATAAGTCATATTTAACAAAAATCCTCACGGCTGTAGTTAAAAAAATAAAGTCTTAGAGAAAATTAAAAAAACAATAGCGAAAAATAATTTAGCTGGTAAAACTCGTACGCGGCATTGGACAACCCGGGGATGGACAAGAAGAGTTCAGGTGAAGCTATGCAATATGAAACTGCTTGATATTGACTAATTGACTGACACTGGGCATTGACACAAAATGCTTTTTCGCGTCTGCGAATAGTTTTCCCGGACATCTGTTTTTTAAAATTTGTTTGTTTGTTTTGGTCGCGTTTTTAATCATTGATTAGACTTGTTTAACAGCAATTTTAATCTCAACCAAAATTTTGAAACATTAACTTTTTTTACTGGTGTGACCAATTCAATTTATAGTTTGTGTCAAAAAGGATGAAAGTTATGCAATTCAGTGCATGACAAATAAGTATAAGTTATCACCCATCTTTTTATTTCTTTTGTCCGTGAACGGCTCAGGACTCGTTTATTCGAAGACGTTTTCGGCCATAGATAAGTCTAACAAGTCGGTGTTAATGTAGTATTCCCCGTTGGCCCGCCAACTCAGTCTAGGTGTTAAAGCATTTCATTTATTTGCCCCGGGAAATAAATGATTTATTTCCCGCTCGCCCGGGCGGATAAACGAAACGTTTACCATGGACAACTCACAGACGTCTGGGGGGAATAAAAAGAACGTAGCTCAAAGCTAGCCATAGCTCAGACAGCCTTTCTAGCCTTACACGCATAGTGTACACTTTTTACCACAGACGCTTCTTCTTCAAACAGGTCTGCTTTTTACCATAGACTATGGACAGAGTCCGAGAGAGAAAGAGAGTCAGAGCTTATACGCTCGTACACAAACCATAAAAGTGCAATCAATGTTGGCGGGCAAACGAGGAATACATACCATATTTCACATTTATTTCGGCTGTCTAGGTTGGAAAGGCACTCGGTGCGACATTCATTGACCTCGGCTTCGCCTCGACGCCTCGGTCAATAAATTTGCGCCTCGAGCCTTCCATCCCAGGGAGCCGAAATAAATGGGAAATATTATACATTTATCCCACAGTCGAAGCCAGATAACTATTTATCTGTCCCGGCGAGATAAATTTCATCGGCCAAATTAATATACGTATTTATCTGGTCTATGGGCCAATCCAACTGCGGAATAAATCTTTTGATTTGCGGGGTCGGATGAGTAATTCATGAATATTCCATCCGATCTCTCAGTTCCCAATTTTGGCGCCATTTTAATTTCTATATTTTGGCGCCAAATTTGAACAAAACAGCACTTTTTATTCTAATTCGGTTTTGTCACTTATAGTCGCATTTTCTTTTCTATCGGTGTGCTCAGACGCTACCTAGGCGGCAGGGAGGCTGCCACAGATACCGTGTCTATCGAGGAGGTGTTCGAAGAGCGCCTCTGATGGTTGTGCGCCAAAGAGGACGTCGGATATAATTTGTACCAGCCGATGACGATGTTGGACAGGTCTAGATCGTCCAATAGAATCTGGCAGACGCCCATGAAGGCTTTGCTTTCAATGCGGCCGCACTCACCCCAGACTGTCACCTGATCATCGGAGTTAATGAGGACGAGGTTGGTGATGAATGCGGTGGAGTCATAAAAATGGTCTGATCAGGTGAGGAATGGGGCGGTGGGTTTCCTATTTATAGACTGTCTGGCATTGATAATGGGGTTTGTTAACCCACCAGGCACTGGTGCGAAGAATGAGGTGATGGTTTTGTTAACTTTTATGGTTGGTGTGAAGAATGAGGTGGTGGGCTAGATAAATGGACTGCCTGGTGCGAAGAATGGGGTGGTGGTTTTGTTAACTTTTATGGTTGGTGTGAAGAATGAGGTGGTGGGCTAGATAAATGGACTGCCTGGTGCGAAGAATGGGAAGTTAGATTTCCCGAAGAGACAAACTAGTTTGAAAAATGGGGTGATGTGTTTACTGATATGAATAGCTGGTCTGAGCAAAAAAGACTTCTGAATCGGATGGACATGCTTTTAATAATAATGGACTATACCTGCAAAATCTTGCCACGAAAGTCTTCCAAAAACAACAGTTGCTGCTGATAAAGCGGGTCAAGTGTCCGTCTGGTCACGGTCGTTTTCTGCTTCTCGACGCAGTTGCGACCCTCAAGCATGTAGACTTTCACATAGGGCGCAGGTAGCAGTTTGGTGCCCTTTTTAGCGTAGAGTCCTCGAGCGCGTATCACCTCGACTTCCAAATGACCTTTGCGATTAAACAGGCCCAGCTGGATCTCGCCCAGGCAGGGAGCGCCGAGCACCTGCCGCCCAACAAGCTGGCCCGGACCAAGACCCTCCACGAACTCGGTAAGAGCAGCGCTGAAGTTGACGGGAGTTAGCGCGAGTTGGTGTGGATTGGAATGAGTTGATGTGAGTTGGCGTGAATTAGAATGAGGTGATGTGAGTTGGTGTGAGTTAGCGTGATTGGAATGAGTTGGTTTGAGTTTTGACACAAATAGTTGGTGATTTCTTGACTGCTTGTTGGTGTGTAGTTGTGTGATGCTGTGAGATACAGTTAGGCCGTGAGTCTCTTACGCTGACGGGTCGAGACTGGCGACGCTGCCCTCCCGGGAGCCGCCGCCGTAGGGCCGGCCTGAGCGGCTGACGCCAGACGCCATCGGGTCCGGACCGACGGCGCCGAAGTAGCCGCCGGGAATGCCGCCAGCAGCCAGGGTCATGTGCACCGGCAGCACCTCCTCAGAGCGCTGAATTGAGGTTTTGTGCCTGCGGTCTGCTGCAGGGCAGTTTTGTAAGCAACGGTGAGTTTGCTTAGCTGCACTCCTAGCTGTTCAGAGGCGTAGCCAGCATTTTTAATTGGTGGGTAGGGGCCGCGACATTGTGGGCGTCACGATGCATTGGGTAGCGCCACTTAGGATTTGGGAGCGCCGCTGAGGATTTGGGAGAACCGCTGAGGATTTGGGAGCACCACCGGGGATTCGAAGGAAGTGCCACGAGGAATTTAGTGCGCCACAGATGAGGATATACTCGTACGAGCACCAAGGGAATTCGGGAAGGGTTAGTCATCAATTGGTGCACCACGGCCCATTTTTTCCTTAAACCCTTAACAACCGCCCCTGACTTAGTTAAAACTTTGAGTAGATTAGAGTTATCAAAGCGGACAAGCCGCGGCCAAGCCTCACCCTGCAGGTTGGTGGTACTGTTGCTCTTCCTGCCCAGGCCCGGGATCAAGCTGCTAAACCGGTGCCCCGTTCCACTTGACCGTCTCGTTCGCTCCGCACCCCTGCCACCGCCGATGTCGCCCTGAGCCGAGATCTTTCGTGCAGCAGCCGAGCCTGGAGCCATCATCGAGGCGGAAGCTGTCGCCGAAGTCGATGAACGCGACGCTCCACCGCTACCAACAACTGCCGCAGCTGCCGCAGCTGCCGCCGCAGCCGCCGCAGCCGCCGCGCCACCTCGCATCATGCGCGGCCTCTCGCTCTGCGTAGACACCACGGACAACTTGGACAGCTCGGAGGCGTCCGAGTTCTCTGAAACGTCGCTGCCGCCTCCCTCCTCAGTGTCCGGAGCGCCTGGTCGACGACGATACGAAGGCTGCTGCTGCTGCTGCTGATGATGATAGTTAGCATAGTACCTAGGGTGGTGCTGCTGCTGCTGCTGCCGATAACTGTGATGCCGATCGTTTCGAAACTCGTCCGACATGCGTCGATGCTGCGGCCTGGAGGTGTAGCACTCGGACGCTGCTGGGCTGGCCGAGCGCTGATCGTACAGGTGGCCGGCACCCACACCGCCCCTGCCCATTGCCAGGACCGACGACTGCGGCGGCGGCAGCCCTGGTAGACGACGCTTGTCGCCGTAGCTGTTGAAGCTGCCGAAGTCGCTGCTAGTCGGCGACAGGGTTCTACCAGTGGGGTCGAAGCCGACATCCGACGGGGTGCGCTGGAACCTGCGGCCGCCGACGCCTGCATTGACTGAATTGCATCGGGGATTTCAGATTTTCAATTGGAGAGTTAGAAGTACGAGTAATAAGAGCTTAATCGACTTGTGCTTACAATTGGGACAAGAGATTGGCAAAAGTAACTCACCATAGGGGAAGGAGTCTGCGAAGTCGCCGCGAAACGTCTGCAAAAGTATAGCAAAATTTTATTGAAAGTTTATAGGCATACTTTTTTGTCGAATATAGTAAGTAGAGGTCAAAATGTACGAGTATGTAGTTTAAATGTAAACTGCGTGAAAAAAAATAATCAATATAGCGTACGCACACAGATACCGTACGCACACAGATACCGTACGCACACTGGTACCGTACGCACACAGATACCGTACGCACACAGATACCGTACGCACACTGGTACCGTACGCACACAGATACCGTATGCACACAGATACCGTACGCACACAGATACCGTACGCACACAGATACCGTACGCACACAGATACCGTACGCACACTGGTACCGTACGCACACAGATACCGTACGCACACAGATACCGAACGCACACAGATACCGTACGCACACTGGTACCGTACGCACACAGATACCGTACGCACACAGATACCGTTCGCACACTGGTACCGTACGCACACAGATACCGTACGCACACTGGTACCGTACGCACACAGATACCGTACGCACACAGATACCGTACGCACACTGGTACCGTACGCACACAGATACCGTACGCACACTGGTACCGTACGCACACAGATACCGTACGCACACAGATACCGTACGCACACAGATACCGTACGCAGGCCCATCAACAGGCAGTGGACACTCTCACTGTGCCTTCATGGGATTTTATCTCTCGTGGGCGTAAACTGCATTAGAAACTCCTGCTAGCTTCTCTCCGCGGCTGCGCCCGAAACAAATGTGGTCAATGGCGGAATCGAGCTCAGGGACCTTGGTGCGAGAACCTTTCTAACCATCAAAATTACAGCTAATAAGTTAGAAAAATCTGAATGTTTTGGTAATTTCGAATTAAAAATACAGAAGTAAGAATATTAGCGTCACGGGATCAATGAGTGCATAGCTCACCGGAGTTTGCGCATCTGACTCGCTTCGGCCTGTGTTCAGGTTGTACCAGGCCGGCTCATTGTTCAATTCGCACTCCATCAAAATCAGCGTGGTCTGCAAGCATTGGCAATCGGGATTGAAACTTATAATTTGAATTAAGTTAATAAATTTAACAAGGTTTATTTATAAAACTCAGTTCACTGACCTCTCCAATGAGCTCGTTGCCGTTTGTGTCATCTGAGTCGATGACCTCAATCTGCAGGCTGGCGGTGGCAATGAACTCTTGCGTCACCGGGGCGAAGGTAAACGACTGGTTCCATTGGGGATCACAGGAAAACGGCACCACCTTAGACTGGCGGTTTCGCCTGCGGGCGAGTCAAAAAGGCCAATCTTGCTTGGAATGTTCACAACATTGCTGATGCTGAACATGAAAGGGCCATTTCATTGACTTTCAGAATTATTATTTATTTATAAATCAAAAGCCCGCGCTGCTGTCTGCATGTAGCGCCGTCCACGCGATCTATTATCGATTTTCGTAAACCCCTTCCCAGCGCGAGTCGTAGCCCGAACCCCTTTAGTTTTCCTTAACCCTTTATTTATCGGTCGCTTTAACCTCCCGTCGCATTCGCCCCGGCCAGGGTTTTCCCTCTTATTTTTCTCTCCGCTCTGCCTGCCCATGGACTTCTAATCCATTTTTTAAGTCTATGGTCTGCCCCTATTCGTTTCAGTTCAAGGAACTCGTATAATACCGACGCTGCTTTTATGTCATTCTGTTTTTCATGTTACAAATTATACGAAGTATCTACATGTGCATGGCAAAACTTTACAAGTACTCGTAGTAGATCTTTTTATCTAAATTAGGAAGCCAGTGAAGCCATGGATCTAGTTGGTTCAGCTCACCCAATCTCCGGCAGCAGGTACAACACCGCAAACGCGCTGGGTGGCGCTCCGTCAGGAGCTGACGGCGCCAACCCGAAGGCAGACATGAGGCAGCAGACGAGTTGGCCGGCGCTGGGATCCATCCAGAGCCGCAGCTGAATTCGGCCGGCCGTTAAAATAAAACGCGACGAAGGAACAACCGACGCTGAGTATGCGCCGGCCATGTCCTGGGAGGCTGTCCGAGTGATGCGCATTGTGGGGATCCGGCCGGCCACCGGCGGAGCAGTTGCTGGCGCCACGACTCCACCTGACGAGTTGGAGACGAGCAAACATTTTATGATACCCCATAGTGGCACTGTCTGACCCCCTTTTATGCCACTATCTGACACTCGATAATAGCTCTATCTGACACTCGATAATAGGTCTATCTGACACTCGATAATAGCTCTATCTGACACTCGATAATAGCTCTATCTGACACTCGATAATAGCTCTATCTAACACTCGATTGTAGCACTGACACTCGATAATAGCTCTATCTGACACTCGATTGTAGCACTATTTGACACTCGATTGTAGCACTATCTGACACTCGATTGTAGCACTATTTGACACTCGATTGTAGCACTATCTGACACTCGATTGTAGCACTATCTGACACTCGATTGTAGCACTATCTGACACTCGATTGTAGCACTATCTGACACTCGATAATAGCTCTATCTGACACTCGATAATAGCTCTATCTGACACTCGATTGTAGCACTATCTGACACTCGATTGTAGCACTATCTGACACTCGATAATAGCTCTATCTGACACTCGATTGTAGCTCTATCTGACACTCGATTGTAGCACTATCTGACACTCGATTGTAGCACTATTTGACACTCGATTGTAGCACTATTTGACACTCGATTGTAGCACTATCTGACACTCGATTGTAGCACTATTTGACACTCGATTGTAGCACTATTTGACACTCGATTGTAGCACTATCTGAAACTCGATTGTAGCACTATCTGACACTCGATAATAGCTCTATCTGACACTCGATAATAGCTCTATCTGACACTCGATAATAGCTCTATCTGACACTCGATAATAGCTCTATCTGACACTCGATTGTAGCACTATCTGACACTCGATTGTAGCACTATCTGACACTCGATAATAGCTCTATCTGACACTCGATTGTAGCTCTATCTGACACTCGATTGTAGCACTATCTGACACTCGATAATAGCTCTATCTGACACTCGATTGTAGCTCTATCTGACACATGAGTAAATCTGTTTGATTGAACTCACCCATGAAGTCCTCTTGTTGATGAAGTCGTTGAAAATTTAGAGGCGCAAGTGGCTGCTGTTGCTGCTGCTGCTGCTGTTGCTGTTGCTGCTGCTGCTGCTGCTGCTGCTGCTGCTGCGGTCGCTGCTGATGTAAAGCTGCGCTGCTGGTGCCAGATCCCTGATTGACATCTCTGCAAGTTTTATCAGCATAATTTACTGGCAGGAATGTCCAATAAAAATGAAATACACAATGATAGGGGATCTTGAAAACTTTCTACTCACACCAACATCCGCTGCACAATGAGCTCAATCTGCCGGTCGCTTTTGCACTCAACCAGAAGGCCATAGACATCCTCGAAGGTGAGGCCCTTCAGCGAGCGGCTGTTCCACTCCAGAACCTCGTCGTCTGGCCGGAGCTTGCCAACACGGTCCGCCACACTGCCCGGCTTCACCTTCGTGATGAAGGCGCCCAGCCTGCCAGACAGGGTCACTCGACCCCCGATCACCTTCACACCTAGGCAGATGGATCAGGCAGTGGATGCTCGATATCAGGTGAGGTTGGTGCGTCAGGTAAGGAACTGATAGCAATGGCAGTTTTGATTCATCGGGTGAAAAATAATTGATAGCAGCGACAGTGTTGACTGACCAGGTCAGAAACACTGGATAGTTGTGTCTTTTTATTGATCAGGTGAGAATTAATTGATACAATTGGCAGTTTTTATTGTTCAGGTGAGAATTCAGTCATAACAGTGACAGCTTTGACTGTTAAGGTGAGAATTAATTGATACTAATGACAGTTTTGACTGATCAGGTGAGAATTAATTGATAGCAATTGCAGTTTTGATTGATCAGATTCGAAACTAAACGTGGTTAACAGCATCTCCGCTCATGTCCCCCATCCCACTTACCCAGGTCGAGTGCGTTGCCTCTTGCGTCTACATCCTTCGTCAGCAGCATGTGCCCAATGAGGCGCCGTCCATCGGACGACATTTGCCACGTGACCGGGTGCTGGCGATGGAAATGGAAGCCACAAGTGTCAGTCACAAGAATGATAAACTAGAAATTATCCGCAAAGATCTTCTACACACTACTTCAGTAGTTTATTAACCCTCTACTATTTATCTACCCTCTTCTGTCATTTATCTACCCTCTTCTGTCATTTATCTACCTTCTTCTGTCATTGACCTACCATATTCTGTCATTTATCTACCCTCTTCTGTCATTTATCTACCCTCTTCTGTCATTTATCTACCTTCTTCTGTCATTGACCTACCATATTCTGTCATTTATCTACCCTCTTCTGTCATTTATCTACCCTCTTCTGTCATTTATCTACCCTCTTCTGTCATTTATCTACCCTCTTCTGTCATTTATCTACCCTCTTCTGTCATTTATCTACCCTCTTCTGTCATTGACCTACCATATTCTGTCATTTATCTACCCTCTTCTGTCATTTATCTACCCTCTTCTGTCATTTATCTACCCTCTTCTGTCATTGACCTACCATATTCTGTCATTTATCTACCCTCTTCTGTCATTTATATAACGTATTTTGTCATTTATCTACTGTCAACCTCACTCGTCTACTCCCCACCCTCTCTTTTCTACTCCCCACCCTCTCTTTTCAAGTCTCCGCCCTCTCTTGTCTACTCCCCACCCTATCTTGTCTACTCCCCACCCTATCTTGTCTACTCCCCACCCTATCTTGTCTACTCCCCACCCTATCTTGTCTACTCCCCACCCTCTCTTGCCTACTCCCCACCCTCTCTTGCCTACTCCCCACCCTATCTTGTCTACTCCCCACCCTCTCTTGTCTACTCCCGACCCTCTCTTGTCTACTCCCCACCCTCTCTTGCCTACTCCCCACCCTCTCTTGTCTACTCCCCACCCTCTCTTGTCTACTCCCCACCCTCTCTTGCCTACTCCCCACCCTCTCTTGCCTACTCCCCACCCTCTCTTGTCTACTCCCCACCCTCTCTTCTCTACTCCCCACCCTCTCTTGCCTACTCCCCACCCTCTCTTGTCTACTCCCCACTCTCTCTTGCCTACTCCCCACCCTCTCTTGCCTACTCCCCACCCTCTCTTGTCAAATCTCCGCCCTCTCTTGTCTACTCTCAACCCCTAGCTCAATTATGTCTTTTATTCTTGCTCGATTATCTATTCCTCACTTCATTATATTTTGCTTGGTTTTTTCGCTGCCCGAAAAGTGTTATAAAGTGGACGAAACTAGCGGACGAAACTCACGGATAGGAAATTTTTCACTTTGGCATCGATTGCAGCTTGGCATCGTCTGTCGCCACCTGGAAATGGAGATATAGTACATTTAGGCCATAGAGCGCATATGATTAAAATATAGTAAAAACTACATCATTATTTCGAATAATTAAAAGCAAAAACGATTGCAAGAAGTTTTCATTAGGCTTTAAGAAGCTTAAGTTAACATTTTGAACTCTAAAACTTCTAACAATAAAACGTCTTTCTCACTGCCGCGCTCGGCATCCGCATCGTCCCAACTGGCTGCGTCGGAGCTGGCTCGCTGTTCATCTTCACTCGAGCTGAAGCTCATCTGTTGCAGCTGCAGTTGCGGCTGCATCAGCTGCTGTCTCTGTTGCTGCTGCTGCTGTTGCTGCTGTTGCTGCTGCTGCTGCTGCTGCTGTTGCTGCTGCTGCTGTGTTCTGTTCCCTGCTGGTCCGGGGGCGACGTTGTACTGACCAGAAGGATCGTAGATTCGGCCGCCTGTGTATCGTCGCGGAGAAGCGGTATTATCGAAACTGGCCGACGGCACAGCAGCTGGGTCATGTCCAGGAGGATGGCGATTTAGACGCTGCTGGGGCTGCTGTTGCTGCTGCTCGTTTGAAATACGTTGATGCTGCTGGTGCCGCTGCTGCTGCTGGTGCTGGGGCAGTGGCTGGTAATGCTGACCGCGCGACTCAGACCGAGCCCGCACCGTTGCCGACGACGCCGAGACGCGCGAATTCGAACGCAACGTCGAGGTGGCCAATGCGACGTCGTCCTCAGCCGCCGAGGCCGGCGCAGCCTCCTGCCGCGGCTTTTGACATTCCAGACCATCGTTTAGAGAATTTTGTCTGCGGATGGACATTGTGAGTATTGAAGATTCATTTGCGTGTCACTGGAACAATCCACTGTGTTACATAATATGCAGCTCCTTTAGCAGGCGAGGTTTCATCAATGAGGCTATTTCAGTCGCCCCGTTAATGACAAGTCTCAGCTAGGAAGACCTCATGCCTCTTACGCATTATATATTTAGGGAATAAACGCACGAGTTCGAGTTCGTAATTATCTTTTTCTAGAGGTACTTCTGTTCTCGATACCAATTAGAGAGAACAAACAGTTGCCCCGTCTCTCCGCGAATTTCTCTTATGGCTGGAGTAATATTTTAGCTCAGCCTCACCTACACTTGAAATTACAATTTCCAAATCTATCACCACCTGCAGATTCCGCACTGTACGTCTACAGCGAATGGTTTACCTCGCTAGACCGTGAGAATTGGTCCTATTGACTGGCTGCCTTTGCTGCTGCTTCTGCTGCTGCTGTTGCTGTTGTTGCTGCTGCTGCTGCTGCTTCTGCTGCTGCTGCTGCTGCTGCTGCTGCTGCTGCTGCTGCTGCTGTCGGTTTTGTCGAGGCTGCTGCGGTTTTGGCTCCCTCTGGTGCTGTGTCTGAAGCTGCTGCTGCTGCTGCTGCTGCTGCTGTTGTTGTTGCTGCTGTTGCTGTTGCTGCTTTCTATTCTCTGTGGCTACATTCGCGGCGGTCGCCGATGTCGCGCTGGATCCAGCAGCTGTGGCGGCAGCACTGCTTCGCCTTCCGGTTGGTTGACAGTTGGCGCACACCCAGACACTCTGTTAAATGTAAGCGGCCTCGCAAATGTCATGAATTCAGTTTTGTTTATTCGCACTAACAAGTGCTGAGAGGCTGCTTGGTTCGCGAAGGCTGAAATCGTAGAACTTCATGAACGCTTTTGAGCCACATTAAAGTGCAAGACATGGGAGAAGTGGCGTCCTAGAAGGAAAGCAAGATTTCTCACTGAGACAGAAACTAGGTGCGGAATAGGACTCAGAGAATGACTTTGAGGGCCGCCGGGGAAGAGGAAAGAGGCAAGAGGACGAGTGCCAGGAGCCAGTTCAATAATTGCGGGAGAAATCGCAAGAAGTTCCGCCGCCTCCGCACTGCCCTCCACTCGCCTTGCTCTGCAGCATCTCTCCGCCCCACTCCTCCACTACTGAAACAGTCGTCCTCACTAACTGAGTCTCGCGGTCATATATGCATATATGATTTAGGATTTTCGCATTCTTCCTAACTCGGTCGCGTCTTCCCCAGAGAGATTAAATCTGGAACGCCTCGCCATTTTGTCGCTCTCCCGCCCGACCCGCACTGAACTAGATCTGGGATTCGCGCCTGCGCCTACGACTGGGGCTCAGTTAATAAGCCTGGCGAGAGCTTTCGCAGGCGTGCAGCCGTGGAGGACGGGCAAGGCATTGAGGGAGAATAAAGGCAGATCAAATCAAAGTGAGAATACGCGGAAATTACTGATAGGGACACAGGAAGCAAAAAAACGAAAAGGAAGTGCAATAGTATAAAAACTGAAGGGGAGACAAACGGAGACTGTAAGAGACGATCGGAGAAGGTGGGAGAGGATCCGAGAAAATGGGAGAGGATCGGTGAAGATGGGAGAGGATCGGAGAAGATAGGAGAGGATCGGAGAAGATGGGAGAGGATCGAGGAAGGGGAGAGAGGATCGGAGAAGGTGGAAGAGGATCAGATAAGATGAGAGGATCAGAGAGGATCGGAGAAAATGGGAGGATCGGAGAAGGTGGGAGAGGATCGGAGAAGATGGGAGAGGATCGGAGAAGGTGGGAGAGGATCGGAGAGGGTGGGAGAAGATCGGAGAAGGTGGGAGAGGATCGGAGAAGGTGGGAGAGGATCAGAGAAGATGGGAGAGGATCGGAGAAGATAGGACAGGATCGGAGAAGATGGGAGAGGATCAGGAAGGTGGGAGAGGATCGGAGAAGGTGGGAGAGGATCGGAGAAGATAGGAGAGGATCGGAGAAGATAGGACAGGATCGGAGAAGATGGGAGAGGATCGGAGAAGGTGGGAGAGGATCGGAGAAGGTGGGAGAGGATCGGAGAAGATAGGAGAGGATCGGAGAAGATAGGACAGGATCGGAGAAGATGGGAGAGGATCGGAAAATGTGGGAGAAGATCGGATAAGATGGGAGAGGATCGGAGAAGATAGGAGAGGATCGGAGAAGATGGGAGAGGATCGAGGAAGGGGAGAGAGGATCGGAGAAGGTGGAAGAGGATCAGATAAGATGAGAGGATCAGAGAGGATCGGAGAAAATGGGAGGATCGGAGAAGGTGGGAGAGGATCGGAGAAGATGGGAGAGGATCGGAGAAGGTGGGAGAGGATCGGAGAGGGTGGGAGAAGATCGGAGAAGGTGGGAGAGGATCGGAGAAGGTGGGAGAGGATCAGAGAAGATGGGAGAGGATCGGAGAAGATAGGACAGGATCGGAGAAGATGGGAGAGGATCAGGAAGGTGGGAGAGGATCGGAGAAGGTGGGAGAGGATCGGAGAAGATAGGAGAGGATCGGAGAAGATAGGACAGGATCGGAGAAGATGGGAGAGGATCGGAGAAGGTGGGAGAGGATCGGAGAAGGTGGGAGAGGATCGGAGAAGATAGGAGAGGATCGGAGAAGATAGGACAGGATCGGAGAAGATGGGAGAGGATCGGAAAATGTGGGAGAAGATCGGATAAGATGGGAGAGGATCGGAGAAGATAGGAGAGGATCGGAGAAGGTGGGAGAGGATCGGAGAAGGTGGGAGAGGATCGGAGAAGGGGATAGGAACGGACAAGGGGAGGAACGGACAAGGGGATAAGAACGGACAAGGGGAGGAACGGACAAGGGGATAGGAACGGGCAAGGGAATTGGAACGGACAGGGGAAAATGAAAGGAGAGGGAATAGGAAGGAAGAAGGGGAGAGAGGGAAGAGAGAGAGAATGTTTGGAGTTTAATAGTGGATAAATTTTGCAAAGTGCAGTGGCAAGCGATGCAAATAGGTGATTATGGACAAGCCAGGCGAGCAAAGGGCTGGCTGACCAAACACATTCGCGTCATAGTGCTGCTAAACGAGACTCGGGTGAATGACACGGTCAAGCACAAAGCCAAGGATTACAAGGCTTGCAGAGAAAAGTGTAAGATAAAACAAAACAGAAAGCTTTGTGTCGTCTCAGAAACCAAAGACATGCAGTCACGGTGGCTCAACTCAAAAGGATTCTTATGAAAAATAAAAGTGTAAAATGAGTGAGTGCATCACGTGACTTTTCAGGCTGAGGGGAGAATAATTTTCGAGGTCAACTCCCAGCGAATTTCCCCAGGGAGAATCGGGGCTCACCGGCCCGAGTTCTTACCCGAGCCGTTGCAGCGGCGGCTGCGTCGCTGGAGGCCACGTCCTGCAGAGGCGAGCGGCACAGGGGCGCACACTTTAACAGTCATGAAATACTAGCTTTGAAGGCTTATAAATTCGAACTCTAACGCTTGATTAATTTGTGGAGCAGTTGTCTCGGAAAGGCGGCTTCCGCGTTAGTAGAGTGGAGTACACTGATCAACAATGAGAAAGCCAGGGGCAGTGAGTAGGTGTGCTCAGGGGTCAGCGTTATTGGCAGAATTGCCTAATGCGCTAGTGCCCACGAATATTACTACTAGCTATCGTTGTTATTGCAATTTTATAATATTTGGACAGTTAGAAACAAACCAGCCTCACCTGAGTCGGCTTGATGCTGGTCTTTGTACCGCAGCGGGCGCAAGTCTTAAGCTTGCAGTAGTGGCACAGGTGTCCGTAGCCTTCAGCGTACTTCACCCGGCAGCACACCTGGCAGGTGCCGCCCTCGCTGATTGGCAGCTTTGGCACTGTCGACGGAACCGAGACTGTGGCGTCGGACCCAGTGGCATCGGAGGACGCGGCGGCGGTGGCGGCAGCTGCTCCGTCGCCGGTCCCGGACCGCACGCTGATCTCATCCTGGATGCCCCTAAAAGCGTTCTCGGCCTGGTCAGTGACCTGCTTGGCCTGATTAGACACCCAGTCGAACACTTTGCTGCCAAAGCCGCCAAAGTTCATCTTCTGGATGATAATATTAGCAAAACAATGGGCTGTCCGGCTGGCGGCATTTGCTGAGGCTTCGCTTCCGCCTCAACAAACGGCCCAACTAAGGGCTGCAGCCACCAAGGCTGGGTGGCTCCTAGCGGCTCTGGATCGAATTAGCTAATTGGCCTTTCGCCAGAGGTTGATATTGAAGCGAGAAAACCTTGTTTTTCTGTTTGATTCAGACTCTCACAGCACTCTGAGAGTTCACTGTTGCTCAAGATTAGTTTCTGGCAAAGTTGTTGGGAAGCAATATCGCTGAAAGCTGCCGATGCCCGACTCTGTGTCTCTGCCCCCTGGTTCTCCTTGGCGTGTCTCAGTGCAGTCAGGGGCAGGGAGCGCAGCGGGTAAGGAAAGCGATGGGCTTCTTGTTTGGCTTCTGGCCAGTGACCTAAACTGACAAACAGAACTGGCTGCTGCTGCTGCTGCTGGTTACTCTGCAGTTGGAGATCGCTGGGTAGGACGGGTCGGAGGTTGGGGAAGAGAGCGGTCTGGCAGAGTTGCCGAATTGGGCGAGAGTCTGAAGGCTGGCTATAATACTGCTGAGCAGACATGTGCTCAAAACTAGAGGGGCCGGGCGAGAGACCGGCTGGGAGACTGGGGTTGGTCAGCCGGCCACAACAAGCGAGTCTTGCCTTGTAGGCTGCCACGCATCCCTTATCCTGCTCCCTATCCCGACTCTCCCTTACCCACAATTCCCGCCCCGGAGCTGATGCAATGCGTGCATGCAGAAGGCGCGGGATGGCTGCGCCTGGCGGATCCGGCCCAGACCTTGGGGACTGGTGAGCTGGCTGAGCTAAAGGGATATGATGCCTCTGCGGATTTCGGGACCTGGTTAAGAGGAGGAGAGGGGTGGATGGGAAGCTGGGAGAAAGAGGAAGAGAACGTACAGTTAGAGAGCTTAGCCCATCCCTTCCCCAGTCCTCTGAGCTCCCGCCCCACTCCTCACCTCATCTATGCAGCCTCCAGCCTACTCAAAGTCCAAGCCAGGGAAGCCATTCCGCCCCCTTCATCTTGCCCTCATTGCGGAGACACTATGGCCAGCCAACTTATTGATCACACACGCACAGCAAGCGGTATTTCGCGCTCGATGGTCAGAGGCTGTGATGATGCACTTTTGCAGTAACATAACACCCCTGCTGGCGCGCGGCTAGGCCCTCTATGGTATCAGAGGAAAAGATAGGAGCCGATAGATAATCTGCTCCCGGAGACCGCGGGCCCCATTCGGAGCTCGAGTTCAGCCTCCCCAACTCCTGGGAATTCGTTCGCGGGCCTGCCCCGCCTGCTACATAAATTGAGCCCTGCTCCAGCCGACCAGCCGGCTCGGTTGTCGCCTGATCGGCCGTGCACTGGTCACTCTTTCTGTGCAGGCTTGCATCAGTGTTGAATGGCAGGATTAAACAGATATTCAACCGACTTTTCTGCATAAAGCTTTAACAGTAGACCACGGGGATATTTTAAATATCCACTGCCTACTTAACGATCCCTCCCAAGCCGAATGACCGATTTTCTTGAAAGTACACAATGTGGATCAACCTTTTGCGCCCGTTCCGATGAACTAACTTTCAAAGACTGTGGTGACAAGGACAACTATATAACATTGCTCTGAATAAACCTCTTTAGTAAATCCACCTTGCTTCAATACTTAATAATAAAAAATTAATAATAACCGACATGATGAAATTTTATGAGCAGGCACCCCGAGAAGAATTGTTGAATATCTCAACAATGCTGATGTTTTGTGGTTCTGTGAACTGTTTCATCGGATAGAGTGGAAATTTTAGCCGATGTTCGGGATGTTCGGGATGTCGATTGGTTGAATATTTTAGTAGAAACCATAAAAGGAGAAAGTCAGAGTGAGTGCCTGCGTACAGTATCTGTGTGCTTGTGTGCTCAGGAGTCAGCGAAAAGGGCAACATAGCCTCCTCACTGGCTGCGGGTCAAGTGTACCTGAATGATTTGCCCGCAGCCCTCCCGCAATTATCATTATCATTATAGTACTGATAGTAGAGCAGTGGATTTTGGCGGATAGAAACCGTGTTAAAAGTTTGTCTCGTGCATCAGTGGAGGGTAGAAAAATTATGTCTATCTCGGTTTGTCTGCTATCGGGCAGCCCAGGAGAGAGGCCGCGACGCACCGTGGCGTGACTAAACCATCGACGGATTTTGTTACACTTTTTGCTACACCAGCCCAACAAAGCCGACACGATCTCGACGGTCCACTTTGTCGCCTGTTTCCCGGCTGGGTCGTGACGAAATACAAGTGCGTACTCGAGTCCACGCGCTGTCTGATATCTAGAGGCAGCACTGTGGGAACCCGCCATTGTTGCCACATCAATCCCCAGTTGACTGCACCGTGCTATCTATCTAGGGGTTGAGGGCGGAGTAATCCACACGACTGAGGGGTTGAGGGGCGGAGTAATCCACACGACTGAGGGGTTGAGGGGCGGAATAATCCACACGACTGAGGGTTGAGGGGCGGAGTAATCCACACGACTGAGGGGTTGAGGGGCGGAGTAATCCACACGACTGAGGGGTTGAGGGGCGGAGTAATCCACACGACTGAGGGGTTGAGAGGCGGAGTAATCCACACGACTGAGGGGTTAAGGGGCGGAGTAATCCACACGATGAGGGTTGAGGGGCGGAGTAATGCACAAGACTGAGGTGAGTGGCGGAGTAATCGACACGATGAGGGTTGAGGGGCGGAGTAATCCACACAACTGAGGGGTTGAGGGGCGGAGTAATCCACAAGACTGAGGGGTTGAGGGGCGGAGTAATCCACACGACTGAGGGGTTGAGGGGCGGAGTAATCCACAAGACTGAGGTGAGTGGCGGAGTAATCGACACGACTGAGGGGTTGAGGCGCAGAGGCATTTTTCATCTCGATGAAGCGGCAGATGTTCAATCCAATCAGCAAAGCAGCATGCAGCGGTTGCAGTGAAAGCAGAAAAGGGACTTACGAGCATGTTGGCTTTGCTTGCATGCCTGCAGAAGCGGCAAACCCGAGCTCAAAGTAGCGCGCAAAAAATATCTGGCAAAAAGATGCTGAGGCCCCGGGTTAGCGATATTTATAAAGAATTAGCTGGCCTCAAAAAGCAAGGCTTCTCATTCAATGAAGTCAGAACGAAGCGAAAAGGCTTGAAAGAGCGCCCAGACACTCACGCACGCGCACACGGAAATGCTAGAAATCGAGAGAAAATCGAGAGAAAACAAGGCAGAGACTCGGGGCACAGCTCGTCTGTTTCTGCTCGCAGCAAGAACGCTTTCTGATTGGCAGGGAGATTCAGGCTAATCATTTAGCGGACTAGAGTCAACGATGTAAATATATTTATATATCGCTTTTTAACAGTAGGTTTTATAGGCCCCTTTAAAATGCACAATTTATACTAACCCCTACACTGAAGGCCCTTCAAAATGCAAAAGCTTCACTTGCTGATCGCACAGGGATAATATTGCACCACCATAGTACCCAGACAGGCTGGCTGATAGACACGACCGTGCTATTGGTACAAACGGCGAGGACGCTTCATTTGGCACCACATTATCCTTCACGCAACAGCTGGGCATTGTAGGACAGGCAGGTGGGATCCTACTAGACTCAGTGCGGACTCAAATCATCAAAGTCCTAAAGGTGTTTGGCGCTAATTAGCAGTCTGCTGTAGCAGCCCTGACACTTGCGCCTGGCGGATCAGACACGGCAGACCTGGGCGACTCAGCACGCGAGCAGTTGATCAACCCGACGGCTCTCCGGCCGTGGCAACCGTCTTCCTCCCACCCCAGCCTTCATCTCTTCATTCCTTCGCAGCCACCTGTGAGCAGAGTCTCAACTACTGCTCAGAAATCGGCCTCGCACGCCTGAGTTGCTTAGGGAGTTTCAATCAATAATCCCAGATAAAAATTCCCACTCTGCAAATGGTCTATAACACCTCCCAAGGTTGGGATTTCTCTGAGTCTCTGTGCTCAAATATGGAATTTAAGCAATTCCAGCTGGGCCTGGAACATGGACATCTTTACATAGCATCTGGAATAAAAATAGTTTTTACCATAGACAGATCAGCCTGCTTCGATAGCGCCCAATGAGCGGCAATGAAGAGTAATCGAATTTTAAGTTAACCAAGAACGATGCAGCTCTGCTTAGTAATATTTGAAACAAGGCTGAAAGTATGATGAAAAATAGTAGAGAAACTGTATTTATTTACGATTAAAGTTTTCCGTTTAGCTTAGCGTTATGAAACAGCTAGCCGAAAATGCGAAAACGCAAGAAATAACACCAGAGATTTTGACTGAAGCAGTCAGAAAACTCGCGACACAGAGCAGCAGGTGACAGTGTTAAAAAAACGAAAACTCCCATTGACCACTGCCCACTAACACAGTCAGCCTGCGCTCACCTGTCATCGGTGATTCTGAATAAACATATTATTCAACAAAAGTTAATGCAGGTTAATGCAATCGAACGGGCGTTATTAAATTTAATAAAGTTTCGAAAGTATAATAATCTTGAGTAAGGAAATACGAGCATTGCTTTTATGACGGAAAACATAGCTTAATGACGCAAGATGAAGATAAAGTCTTCTGATACCTTAATCAGCCCAGGAGAGTCACTCACCTACCCACTCCACACTCCGCTCAGTCACTCACCTACCCACTCCACACTCCGCTCAGTCACTCACCTACCCACTCCACACTCCGCTCAATCACTCACCTACCCACTCCACACTCCGCTCAATCACTCACCTACCCACTCCACACTCCGCTCAGTCACTCACCTACCCACTCCACACTCCGCTCAGTCACTCACCTACCCACTCCACACTCCGCTCAGTCACTCACCTACCCACTCCACACTCCGCTCAGTCACTCACCTACCCACTCCACACTCCGCTCAGTCACTCACCTACCCACTCCACACTCCGCTCAATCACTCACCTACCCACTCCACACTCCGCTCAGTCACTCACCTACCCACTCCACACTCCGCTCAGTCACTCACCTACCCACTCCACACTCCGCTCAGTCACTCACCTACCCACTCCACACTCCGCTCAGTCACTCACCTACCCACTCCACACTCCGCTCAGTCACTCACCTACCCACTCCACACTCCGCTCAGTCACTCACCTACCCACTCCACACTCCGCTCAGTCACTCACCTACCCACTCCACACTCCGCTCAGTCACTCACCTACCCACTCCACACTCCGCTCAATCACTCACCTACCCACTCCACACTCCGCTCAGTCACTCACCTACCCACTCCACACTCCGCTCAGTCACTCACCTACCCACTCCACACTCCGCTCAGTCACTCACCTACCCACTCCACACTCCGCTCAATCACTCACCTACCCACCCACCCTCCGCTGGCCCAGTCTCAGACGCCAAGTCTACACTAGTGGCAGCAACAGCAGAGGCCGCAGCCAGTACATCGGCAAAGCAGCCGAGAACTCAAGCAGCTCCTCGGGCGTCAATCTGGCGAACAGCTGGCGACGTCGCTGTCGGCGATGCTCTTCGCCTTGCAGGCGTCGCAGCGCCCTCGCGACCCAGTCTGAGGTAGGCCGGTCGGCGGGATCCGCGGCTAGGGCCAGACGACGAAGCAGGCGATCGGCGCGGCCGCCAAGTTGATCGGCGAGACTCGGCAGGTCTTGCGGCTGATACGGCTGGCGCGAGCTGCGGCTGCCGCTTAGGAAAGGATTCTTCAGGCCGACCAGCTCCCAGGCCAGGGTGGCGATGGCCCAGAGGTCAGCCAGGCTGTAGTCGATGACAGAATCTGAGTAGCAGCGGGTTGTGCGTGAGGATTATAATTCTGAATATCACAAGAATAGGCAGAGAAGCTTGCGAAAGATTTACTAGCAGAGAGGTGACAATTTGTGTCTAACAGGTGAGCACTTGTGTCTAACAGGTGAGCACTTGTGTCTAACAGGTGAGCACTTGTGTCTAACAGGTGAGCACTTGTGTCTAACAGGTGACCACTAGTGTCTCACAGGTTAGCACTTGTGTCTAACAGGTAAACTACTCCAGTTAAAAGCCTACCTGGACCCGGTTCAGCTCTGGCCACTTCAGGTGGAACCAGGTGCGAATTGCCCCACGACACAACGCTCTCGTGCGGCTGCGGCATTTTCGCCGGCGAGACGGCGGCACCAAAGTCGATAAGCACCAGACGACGCCGATCTGGTCCGACGCCGCGAACGGCCACGTTGCTGGACCTGATGTCGCGGTGAGCGACGTCGACGGAACCCTTCAGGTAGGCGTCCGCTTCAGCCAGCTGAGCCAGCATCGCCAGCGACTCGGCGCGACCAATGGGCCCCTGAGCTGCCAGGAGGTCGGCTAGGCTGCCATCGTACAGCGGCATCACCATGTAGAAGGTGGCGTTTCTGCCGCAACCGTCGTCGTGCAGCGAACTGTCGGGTAGATAAATGGAATTTGCAGTGTCAGATTAAGCGAGATTAATAATGATGCAATTTACTATTTGTGGCGCCGTCGGTCTATCGCGGCCAGGCGCATGGATAGCCTGAGCGTGGGCGGGCGCGGGGCCGCCAATGTCCTTTAACTCTTCGCTAACTTATTAATGTACATGCCTAGGGCGTGGCACGTTGCCACCGCTCAATAATATCGCACGTTGTACTTGTGTTTCGCGTTCTATATAAGTGATGTGAGTCTCTCTAAACGACACGACAATGGCGTCGCAAGCAGGATCCGAACCTGCGCGGGGAAACCCCATTGGATTTCGAGTCCAAGTTCACGCTAAACTGCGATCATCAGCCGCTCGAGTTCATCTTCAGTCCGTCGAAGGAGCTGCCAAAGGTGACATCGGCAAGGATCATGCGCTGGGCTATCCAGTTGGCTGCATTCGACTACGACATTGTCTATGTTCGTGGCAGTTGCATTCCACACGTCGATGCTATGTCCAGACTGGAGTTTGAGGATTCGTTCGAAAATCCTAAAGAGGAGGTGAGTCGCTTCGTTCATTGGACTGAGACTGACGTGCTGAAACAAAACGAAATTCAACAGGCGACTGACGCTGACCCTGTGCTACGGAGCATCCGACAGCGAATCAAGAACAACGTCTGGAGCAACTGCTCGGCGGCAGAACGGCCGTACAAGAGTGTCCGGCAACAACTGACGGTGGAAGACGGCATCATCTGTCTGGGTGACCTGATCGTACCTCCGGCAGGGCTGCGCTCTCGAGTCCTTCAAGCGGCGCATGGAGACTCCCACAGCGGAGCGTTGGCGACACGAAACCGGTTAAAGAGAGAAGCCTGGTGGCCCGGACACTGCGACGATGTGGAACGCTACGTCAAGCAATGCGCAAAATGCACGGAGATCCGGACTCCACCGGCTCGCGCCACCCACACCTGGCCCGCGGAAAGCACCGCATGGCAACGAGTGCACATGGACCACGCGCACGTGCCTGGTGTCGGCTATCTGTTGATCGTCGTGGACGCGTTTTCTGGCTGGCCGGAGGCGGTTCGAGTACCAGACCGGAGCGCCCAGACAACTTTGCGCACTCTGCGGGCCATCTTCTCCAGGCTGGGTGTCCCGTGCACGCTGGTCTCGGACAACGCGGCCGAATTCTGTGACGGCGAGCTGCGCGACTGGCTGCGGAGAATCGGCTGCTCGCAGATACACTCGCCACCGTACCACCCGGAGTCCAACGGCCTAGCAGAGCGGATGGTCCAGACTGTCAAACGGGGTCTGGTGGCATTTCCGGTGCATCGCGGATCTTTTGATGCGTATCTGGCCAAGTTGCTGTTGAACTACAGGGCGACTCCGAGGAGCGACGGCCGAGGCAGTCCGTCAGCGCTGATGGGCAGACAACTGAGGAGCCCACTGACCCTGACGTTCAGTGTCGATGCGCCTGTCATCTACCAGGCTCGTGCCGGCAGCCCTACGGAGTCTGCGCGTTTCGTGGTACAGGCTGGGCACAACACCGCCGTGGTCACCCGAGAGGATGGTCGGCCGGTGCTCGCTCATCGGGATCAGATCCGCCCACTACCTGACGGCAATGAGCAACCAGCTGGTCACTTGCCTGGGAGGGACGACGGAGGAAAAGATTCCGCCTCTGAGGTGGCTTCACTCCCGGGTTCTGAGGTGCAGGACGGTCCAGCTGGCAGCTTTCAGACAAATGCAACTCCGGTGCCCAGACGAAGTGAGCGCAGCAACAAGGGTGTTCCACCCGATCGTCTGGTCCTCCGTTGACGGGGAGATGTGGCGCCGTCGGTCTATCGCGGCCAGGCGCATGGATAGCCTGAGCGTGGGCGGGCGCGGGGCCGCCAATGTCCTTTAACTCTTCGCTAACTTATTAATGTACATGCCTAGGGCGTGGCACGTTGCCACCGCTCAATAATATCGCACGTTGTACTTGTGTTTCGCGTTCTATATAAGTGATGTGAGTCTCTCTAAACGACACGACACTATTAAAAAAAGAAGGCTTTGTGGATTGTCATGCCATTGCGTATGACATAAGGCGCATTTTAGAACTGCTCTCAGTGGCACAAGCGCACATCCTGAATGCATGAGTCTGACACACAGGTAAGAAGTCAATCTAATCAATGTCAAGCGAATGGAGCCAGTCGAGGGAAACAGAAAAGGCTCGACCCTATTGGCATCAAGGCTTCCTGTATCGCAAAGGATAGCGGCTCTATTCTTAGCTACTGAATACTTCAGCACCGGAAAATTAGAACATTCTTAATCGGAACATTTTTACATTTTAACTGTGACAAATAAATACAGGTGCAATAAAGCATTGTTCCGCATGACGCCTTGTCCTCAATCGAAAGCTGCGCGTCATGTCTCAGGCGTAACAATTGCCAGCGCGGTAAAGTCACTGCGGCTTTGTGCGCTTGTGCCTGGCGCCTATTTCCACAATTCCCCAAAAACTACACATGCGCACTATTCAGCTTTGCCATTGCGCTCATGAGGGCTGACCCCCAAAGCACAGTGAGAGTGTACACGATGAGAAATTCAAAGTCTAGATGTGTGCTCAGGGGTCGAATGTCCGGGACGGCCAATGTACCGAGGCTCTCTTCCCTCACCTGGGCATGAAGGCCGGGGCGTCAATCAGGTCGCCCGGCGCCTGTCGAAACGCAGCCACAAAGCCGGAGACAGCCTTGGCCACCCCGGGATGCGACAGCCGCGACAGCAGCCGCAGCTCCCGATCAAACTCGCGGTTCAGACTGGAGAAGGCGGTGGACTCGATGCTTGGATTGAAGTAGCGCTTGACAGCCAGCCGTGCGGCGGCGTCCTTTGATGTCGCCTCCAGCACTCCGCTGTTGCCACCGAGGCCAACCAGGCGCAGCAAGCGGAGCTCGTCGAGTCCAGTAGGCCTCGGCAGTGCTCGATCGGCGGCCTCCCAGGCGCGATCGCGGGCCGCCTCTTGGCCGGCGGCTGCAAACGAAGATTCCTCGGCGAAGGTTGGCCGACGGTGAATTTCGGCGACTTTGGAGTCGCCGATCAGGCCGAGGCCGAGCGACAGAGCCGCCAGGGGGATCAGGCGCCTTCCGCCGGCGCTGACGGCGCCCGGTCGCGATAGAAACGCCAGCATTCTCTGCGCCCTAGCGGAGAGAAATGATAGAACATTAGTTCTATCATTTCTATTCCCTCCGTTGCCATAGCGACCAACTGCTGTTAGGAGCGGTTGATTCGCCACGCGCAGTTGGTCTGTCGCATTGCTAAGCAACCGGGACCAGGTGAGTCGCGGATGTCGAAGCAGTTGAAGCAACGGCAACCGTTTGGCGCCAATGACCACGCGTTTGGCCAGCACGAGCGCTTTAGTGGCCATAATGGAGACTTATGCGCAGAAATGCTCTGAAAAGTGGCCATGAGATAATCGACTTAAACAATTAAATTGCAATAAAACTAACAGCACACGTTTTGCATTCATCTACCATAATTCCTTCCCGAGCTTAGTCTTGAATCAACCCAAACGTAGATTAACAGAGATTAATCTAACTGCTTTATCTGCTTCGACTTCTGTCAAGTCACCCACCCTATCCTCCGCTTAACCACTCACCCACCCAATCCAACGCATAGTCAACCACCATCCTCCGCTTCATCACCCCCCATCCTCCGCTGAGTCACCCACCATCCTCCGCTTAGTCACCCAACATCTTCCGCTTCGTCACCCACCATCTTCCGCTTAGTCACCCAACATCTTCCGCTTAGTCACCCAACATCTTCCGCTTAGTTACCCATCATCCTCCGCTTAGTTACCCATCATCCTCCGCTTAGTTACCCATCATCCTCCGCTTAGTCGCTTACCCACCTCATCCTCCGCTTATTCACCCACCCCATCATCCGCTTTTCCAGTCACCCACCCCATCCTTCGCTTAACCACTCACCAAACCAAAACTCCGCTTAGCCATCCATCAAATTAAAGTGCAGTTAAAGTTGAATTAGCAGTTAAAGTTGAACACACCAAAAATTGAGCATGAATAAATATGCGTAAGATGTTTTATCTAAACAAATAATTTTACCAAACGTTTAAAATTAAAAGCGTAAAATTGATAGAAAACTGGCGCTTAGCAAAAGCGCCGAAGAATCGACAGATGATTGATTAACACTGTGCCTGTAAAGTACTGTAAGTACATTAAGTACTTTACAGTTTCACTGTAAAGTAAAAAATAACCCTAATGTCTGAATACGAATGCAGCCTTTTATGAAAAAAAAATAAAAGTTTTAGAAGTTTAACCTAAAAATATTGAAATTAAAAAGGAGAATAAATAATAGAAACGGAATATCAATCAAACTTACATTTTTTATATTGAAAAACGAATCTTATGATAAAACAGTAACACCGAGAAAATTAGCGTGGGGCGTTTTAAACAAATAAACCCGTCACCATAAAACAGTTACCAACTAGTTAACAAAGACAAACTCGAAGCTCTAATCAGGCGTACGGGCCACAACCATTGAGTGACACCTGTGGCAGTTACGGAGGCTGACAAATACGAACTCATTAAAAATTGCCCAATCCGAAAACCGATACGCCATGCTTCGAAAAACAAAAATGTTGCTTTTAATAAAAAGAAATCACGAATTAAAGTAAACTGTTATAATTAAAAAAAATTGAAATAAAAAACAAGGAATAAATAATAAACAGCTATACAGAACTATAATAGAGCAGAAAAAAGTTTTTGTTTCCTAATAAGAATAAAAACTTCAGGCAATAGTAATTACAAAGATTCAGGGCTTCAGGTCAGGCTCAGGACGCAGACACCGGCCGAGTCGCAGATGGCGAACTCCTGGGTGTTCATGTAGCACGCATCCGACACTGACCAGCCAGAAGCCGCCACTACGATCGACCAGCGAAGCCCGCCGTCGACGTCGCCGCCACTGTCGGCTGAGAACTGATCGAATACGCGACCTGGTTGACAGTGGAAATTTATGTGATTCTGATTCACTCACTGCACAATGTTTTGCATGGAGAATTGAGGGCGTATTGGGGGGAGGTCAGTGGCAGAGCGGTTAACGCACCAAGGTCCCTGAGCTCGATTCCGCGGCGAGGTCTCATTCATTTGGGGGGCAGCCGCGGAGAGAAGGCTGTCATGCAATTTACGCCCCTGAGGGCCAACCTCCAAGGCTCCAACGATTTGAAGTGTTCACTGCCTGACGATGAGAAAGTCAGGGCAGATGTACACACCTGTGTGAGCGTGTGCCTGCTTACAGTATCTGTGTGCGTGTGATCAGGAGTCAGCGAAATGGTCAGAATCGCCCCCCTCGCTGGCTGAGGGTCTAGTGTCAGCAAATGATGTGCCACTGCCCACATTGCTCCTGCAATAATTATTATTGAGGGATTATTGACGCTGACTGATCAAAAAGGTGGAAGGACACACTGAAGGATCTGAGGGCTGAAAAACAGACTGAAGGACGACAAGATGAAGGACTTAATAGTTGAATGATGACAAGCTGAATGACTGAAGGATACGCTAAGGGACACGAGGACTGAAGGACAATGGCACCAACCAGTCGGGATCCGCATGATTCTTCCGCAGCCATCAGCGGCAGTCAGAGACATCAGCACGTTGCCGCGAAAAGACAGAGCCGTAGGCGGCGCCGAATCCGGCTGCGAATCCAGCAGAGGCGGCCGGCCGCACCAGCGGATCAGCCGGCCGCCGCCACCGACGCCGGCAATTCGCTCGAAGCGAAACCGATGCACCGTATAGCGGCCCTCGCTGCCTGGCTCGCGGTCGATGACCAGCAGCCAGTGCTCGGAATAGTTCCATGCCAGGCGCACCGGACAGTTCAGGCCTAGGCTGGCGTTGCTCTGCGTCACCCGGAAATTCTCGCCGCCTTCGTCCGCTTCGCTATTGGCGACGTTCGTCGTGACGCCACCAGCGGTGCTATTGACATCTTCGTTAGCAACAGGCGGCGACAGCGAGATGATGAAGATGCCAACTCTGGGACAGGCAATAAACAGCAGGTCGCCAGTGCAGATCGCGTCTTCGGGCTGGTGCAATGCGAATCTGAGAGTATGGAAATGAGAACACATGGAGGGACTGAATTGAAACATTTTAAAATAATAATCTGCACCATCTCCTTCACCGTAGTTCAACGCCACGCTAAAACATTGTCTGGCTATTGGTCTGGCTCTACTCGTATAAGCCCACTGTTGATTGGTTGGCGCCCCAATAATAATAATAATAATAATTGCAGGAGGGCTGCGGGCAATGACACATAGTTTGGTGACACTAGACCCGCAGCCAGCGAGGAGGCAATTCTGCCCATTTCGCTGACTCCTGAGCACACACGCACACAGATACCGTACGCAGGCATACGCTCACACAGGTGTGTACATCTGCCCTGACTTTCTCATCGTCAGGCAGTGTACACTCGAACTGTGCCTTGGAGGTTGGCCCTCAAGGGCGTAAATTGCACGACAAGCCCCCATGCCTTCTCTCCGCGGCTGCGCCCCAAATAAATGTGGCCTCGCCGTGGAATCGAACTTAGGGACTGTGGTGCGAGTGGCAAACGCGTTAACCGCTCTGCCACCGACCCCCCTAAACTGGTCGGGTTGGCGCCCCACCAGTCTTTCTCTCTCTCTTCCGTTCATGCCCCCGATTTGCTGACGTCTGTCTCTTTGATTCTCCTCCTGGACCCTTGCCCCTGATTGGCTGGCATCTCTTTCATTCTCTCTCCCGGATCCATTCCCCTGATTGGCTGGCGTCTCGTCGATTCTCTCTCCAGGATCCTTGCCCCTGATTGGCTGGCGCCCTTCCCGCACCGCTTAGTAATGCTGGGCCCGTAGCTGGCCTCAACCAGGCCGTTGCTCTTGACGCAGTGTACCCGGCTGGCGCAGCGGTCAACAAGAATAAGCCAGCCGCGCTGGTGGCAGACTCGAATCCGGTGGACGCTGCCGCCCGAGCGTATCGGCAGCGGGTGCTTGTAGCGGCCGCGCCTGTCGTAGATTCGAACAACGCCGCCGTCGCCAGCGGCAGTCTCCAGCACATAGAAGCTGCCGTGCAGAAATGCCAGCGATGTCGGACGGCTGCGGGTGTCGAAAGCGCCTTTGGCGGCAATGTCCGGCCGATTCGCCAGTGCTTGCGAAAATGTTATCGGCTGAAACGTTAACAAACATAGGAGTTGTTTCTAATTGGAAAACTGTAGGTCTATCAGACGCTCCTAATGGTCTTGGGATAGTCTATGCTAATTAGTACAAATGTTAAAACCATTGAGGCACTGACCTTCAACTCAGCAGCAGAACTGATTCCCCAATCAGACCAGAGAGATTCAGCATTGGCAGCGTCTACTTTAACCCGATGCTGCTGCTGCTGTTGACGCAGCTGTTGCTGCACTAGCGGCTCAGGCGACAGCTTCTTTCGTCGAGTTCGCGTCCGCTTGTGCGGCTGTGCAATTAAAAAAGACAACGAATAAATTTCTTGCAATTAGAGAAAAAACATACAATAAGAGACTACTCAAAGTAATGTTACAAGAGTGTTAAGGGTTGTAACTTATAATTTTATTTAACTTTTTAACTACACTCGCCACGATCGGGCCAGATGTGCAGTCGACAGCGCTATTGCACAACGCATCTGACATCTGCGTACGGCTGTTCAGTCCATGGACTGGACGCCGGGAGGGACGCCAAACCTACCCTTAATCACTCCAGCCAATGCTGGGTGAACTGAAACAATGCACAGCTATGCCGAAGGACACATTTTTCCAGTTGAGGCTTGGATCGAACCCTCGACACCATTAAGTCGTGAGTCCGACGCTCTAACACTAGACCACAACCCCCTTCATCTGCTCAATGGAAAAATATTTGGACTCGCAGCGGATTCGAGCTCAGGAAAATACTATCGTTCAGCCACATTCAGCCACATCGTCCCCTTCACATTGAAGGTTTGAATGGGGTGAGTGGCAGAGCGGTCTAACATGTTTGCCTCTCGCAACGAGGTCCCTGAGCTCGATTCCGCAGCGAGGCCACATTCATTTGGGGCGCAGCCGCGGAGAAAAGGCTTGGGGGCTTGTCATGCAATTTATGCCCTTGATAGCAAACCTTCAAGGAACTATGAAAGTGTACACTGCCTGACAATGAGAAAGTCAGGGCCGATATACACACCTGTGTGAGCGTGTGCCTGCGTACAGTATCTGTGTGCGTGTGTACTCAGAAGTCAGCGAAATGAGCAGCATAGCCTCCTCGCTGGCTGCGGGTCTAGTGTCAGCAAATGATGTGCCATTGTCTACAGCCCGCCTGCATGAAATTATTATTATTATTATATATATAAAGGTATAGATTCTAATGAAAACTTGACTTTTTGTGTTCGTTTTGCCAGAAAGATATTTCACTAGACTGTTTGCACATTTTCTTGTTCAGAGTAATGCTTTGTTTAGATGGGAGATTCGCATCGGAGCCTAATCCATGGGGATCTGGTTGAAACGCAACACGGCTACTAACGGCGTCCGACTTCTTGTCCGAACCGTCCAACTGCAGCACGGCCGCGAAGTCCAAGGCGCAGTCGGGCAGCTGATAGGCCGACCCCTTTATCCCGTCCAGACTGTCCCTGCGGTCGCAGGTACTACCGACATCGCCGTCGGGGCCGGCGAAGCAGTCGTCGTCCGGCTCGACATCGGCCGCCGACGTGGCGAACGGATTGTCAGCCTGGCGCCTCAACGACCATTCGTCCTGCCAGCCGATCGTCAGGCACTTCAACAGCTGCTCAGTTCTGCGACTAGCCAGCTGGGCGTCGAACTGGCCGCTCTGTAGAAGCTCCGGCTCCCGGCCCAGGCAGGCGTCCAGTCGTTCCTCGGCATCGCGAAGCCGGCCCGGCCCCATCGCCGACACGCCAAGGGCTGGCGCGTCCTTGGCGAGGCGTTCAATGTCGGAGACGACGCCCAGCAGGCGAGCCTGTTGATCGGCGGGCACCGAGTGGCTGCGGATGTCGGCCAGCAGCTCAGCTCGACGGCTCTCCAGCTGCGCGACGGCGTCGTCAAAGAAGCCGTTGACCTGGCCGATGAGCTCCTTGCGCGAGTCGACCCGGTTTAGCAAAAGGCGCAGACTGGCGGCCTTGGCTCGAATCTGCTCCATGGCGGCCGCACCTGAAAGTCGGCGATACTCATTTCTGTAGCATCTTTTGAATCAAAGGACAATATTCAAGTAAAGCAGCCAGCTTCTATGCTTTTCGGCCCTTTCATTACAGCACCTGTTGTACCAGTCCACTGATTGGGGTTTGGGGTAGTTGGTTAAAAGGGCTGTCAGCTGTTTAACAACATTTGCTAAAAATGGTCAACGACTGTGTCCTTTCTGGCCAATCAGATTTCGAAGGTGCAGATAAGGCTTACTGCTGAACAGCAGATATCCTGTTATTGCTAAATTCGATTTGCCAAATATTCTTATTATTGAGCAAAAAAATGTGTCTTTTCCAGTGATTGGAGCTTGGTTTAATTGACCGGCAGGTCTGGAGTTCGAATCTCAGCTAAACGGAAACCGTTTATATAGCCTTGAGCAAGACCAATCTAAGAAAACCTAGATATTTAAAAAGTTCAAATTAATAAAAGACGGCGAAAAACTGATAATGATTCGAATGGCGTCCGTAATTGTTTCTATGGAAAAATAATTATAAAATATGCACATACGGGTATAAAGTAAAAGAGAACAACAGAGTAAAAGAGAATGTGAACAGTTGTGAAAAAGGCCAAAGACACGAAGAAATAAACTAAAAAAGAACACTGCACCATTCACGTTAAATTTTTCTTATTGTTAGCAACAGAATTTTGACTGCCAAAACAGATAAAATCATCGAATGGTTAAAAAAGTAAAATTTATATTGGGCGAATCAAGGACAAGTGAACATCAGAGCCCGTTGTGCAACCAGCAGCTAGTTAAATTGGCATAACTAAACCATAGCCTCCGAATTAACAGTAGGACTACCAAGCCATTTTGCCACCCGTTTTTATACTAAGGGGGGAATTCCCCCCGGTGACTGATTGGTTGACAGACTAGACGATGGTGTACTATGGTTGAGCTGCGCCTAATTTTTAGGCTTGATGATTAGATAAAATCAGTGAAAATAGATAAATTCGCCTCAGGGTTTCCATAGAGGCCTAGTTCCACCTGTTGTAGCCCTTGAAGGTCCAGCAGTCCGTCTAGATAAAAGTAGGTGACCACCGAAGACGGAGATGATGCAGGCACATTCGGGTGACATGCTGATAAAGTTTGAAGGCCTGGCAAGGCGGCACTGAGGCGCAGTGCAAATTCATGTATAGGGGTGTATGAAATACACTAGCTCTAATGAAAAAAATCGGACCTTCGGCCAGAAACATTGAATATCTCGACGGTCTGAAGAGCTGGCGACTTGTTTCTTGTTTCAGAAGATGCGCAACAAAAAGTTGGCCCGTGTTCTTGAGTTTCGTGTGCTTCCATTTTTCCGTTCGGGTACAGCAAGAAAAATGGTCAGGGGGGAAATTCCCCATTGGTATTTCTACTGTTAAACGCAGCTTAACTCAACTGCCGCCATATTCAAACTTGAACAAAACTTTCAAATGGTGTACGCACCAGCTACTGTGAGTGCAGTGTAGCAATAGTAACAACACCTACATTAAGTCACGAAAAAACCAAAATGAAAAAATACTCATTCCATTAACAGCAGAATGACCACAATTGACCAATCAATACAGATACCCAAACTTTTCTGTATCGCCTAAAGTATTTAACAGATCGCCATGAAAATCCGGAACACGGGCTTAAATCTTCCACTCTATCCTATTAAACAACTTCTAGAATCACAAAACCTCGTCATCATCGGCATCGTCAATATATTCAACGATTCTCGTCTGGGTTTAAAGAGGCAAGAGCCATCAATGTACGACGTAGACATAACTTTTCTGCTCACAAAATTTTATCATGTAACCATGTCGGCTACTATTGATAATATGATAATATATTAGCTGTGCTTGCCACCAGGGTCTTCTACCAGAATCGCTGAATATCTCGACCATGCTGACTTCGGATGGCTTTGAAAGTTAGTTCATCGTAGATGGCGGAAAATTTTGATCCGTATGGTGGAATTTCAGGAAAATCTGTGATTTGGTTTGGTAACTATCGTGGTGTAGGCAGTGGGTATTTGAAATACATCACCACCATGATCGTGGTCTTTCTAGTGTTAAGAGCGCAGTAAATTTCGCTGCTCAAAAACTTTTAGTCAGAGAAGTCATCAAATGGATTAGTTGATTCAGTTTGCTCTCTGTCAGCTCTTGATGAGTTGGTGAAAGTTGCCGAACTGAAATAAAACCTTCCTCTAGTCGAGCCCGATCTACCGCCCGGTCTAGTTCGCTGGTACCGCACTCGGGTCGACGCCCTGCCACGGCTGTCAGCATTTCCTGCCGCGGCGACTCGCGGGAAGCGACCTCGGCTGCGGGAGGCAGCACTGGCTGTGGTGTAGCCCGGCGATGAGAATTCGTCAACGATGCCAGCTTTGTCATGATATTTGCCTGGAAGCTTGACCTTCAAAGACTCGTCCAGATCGCTCTGTGACGATTCGGTTGACTTGTTGCCTGATACTTTTGCCAAGGGGCGCGTTTCATTAGGCCGGGACCGGGCGCGAGAACCTCTGTTGCCTGGCAAAATATTGTAGCCCCTTCTGCGAGGAAACTCTGCGAAAGAGGCTCCGCGGGAATATGTCGCATTGTGCTTTGCATCATCGGCAGTATCAGCAGGTTGCAACTCGCGGGCATTGGCGTTGGATTTATTGGCACTTAGAAACGGGCTGAAGTCCACCTTCTCCACCACACGATAGCCTACGCAGTTTAAATCGCCGGTCTCCTCACCGTCATCGCTCTCAGCAGACTCGAAGGCATCCGCAGCAACGCTACAAGAAAACGGATTGTCCGCCTGGCGCTTTCTCGTCAATGGGTCAGACCAGTCGATAGCGAGGCTTTTCAGCAGCCGAGCCAGATGTCTATTCGCCGACAGTGCGTCAAACTGGCCGCTTTGTAGCAGCTCCTGCTCTCGACTCAGGCAGGCGTCGAGCCTCTCCTGGGCGTCAAGCAGACGCTCGGATTCCGACACGGCTGCCTCATCTGGCGCCTCACTGATGAGCTTATCAAGCTCCGCCACTAAACTTGCGAGACAGACCTTCTGATCCGCAGTAATCGAGTGGCTTTGAATCTCTTTCAGTAGATCGGCTCGATGATTCTCAAACCTGGCAATCGATTCATCAAAAAAGGAATTCACTTGGGCGCTGAGTTGATCATGACTGCTCACTTTGTTAAGCAGCTCGCCAAGTTGAGCAGCTTTTGATTGGATTTGATCCATGACTGCTGGAAATGCGATTAAATGATTTTGCATTAACAAAAAAATCGAAAATGCACGTCACTTCACTTCACTATCACTTAGACTGGTAAAAATAGATACGGGACCTGCTAAGGTTAATGAAGGCAATTGATTAATTAGGTTGATACCTTGTGATAGTCAGCTTAACCCCAGAGATTATGAACTCGGAGAAATGAAGAATGGTCGTTTGGCGGTGTAGTTAATTCACTGAGCACCGAGTATACCATAGTGATAAATGGCTGGATTTTGAGGATATCTGTACGCAAAAAAAGATTAACACTCCCTGAGGTACGTGATAAGGCTGGTGCAATTTACGCCCTTGTGTTTCAACCTCCAAGGCACAGTGACAGTGTACACTGCCTGACGATGAGAAAGTCAGGGCAGATGTACAGACCCGGTGTACGTGTGTGCCTGCGTACGGTATCCGTGTGTGCTCAGGAGTCAGCGAAATGGGCAGAATGGCCTCCTCGCTGGCTGCGGGTCTAGTGTCACAAAATAATGTGCTAGTCCCCACAGCCTCTCTGCAATGATGATGATGATTATTATTATTATAAAAGGCTTAAAGGTCGGGGTCTGATCCAACTTTACAACCTTCCTGACTTCCTAAACACTATTCCACTGCGAGGAAGGTCGCAGGAAAATTCAGAAAATAGAAGGAACGCACAGAGATGTGAAATGCGGGCAGCAGCAATGCAGCCCCATTACTTTATTTATTCAAAACAGGAAATGCATAGGCCAAAAGGATGGTAAAAATTGCGACTAAATTGCAATGAAATGCGACTAAAGTATTGCAAAAAATGTTGAGCATTAAACAAGTGGCACTATTTTAGCCTTGAGCACACATTGACGTAAGCTACCAACATGAGACGAAGCAAATAAGCCCGAATTCTACTTGTAGTAGCAGTAAGTGGCATGTATGGATAGCATTGTGATACATTTTAGAAAATGCCTTTAAAGTAGATTTTTAGCCAAAATCGTCAAATAAAACACTGATGGAGTACAAAATGCTGAGCTAAGATGAAAATAGCATTCGAAATTGACAGCAATTATTTGTTATGATTTTAGATAAAAGTAAAAACTGCTAATAAAGAATAGGACTAATATAATGCGAGTATATTAGTGATGATGAGCAGCTGCTATGCTTGAAACACCTTTAGAGAGTTGGATGAAAAATAACTAAAAAAATAACGTTGCATTGTTGAAGTGGCTAAAAACATTCTGAGACATTTTTGCATGCTAGTTAAGCCCATGAACAAGCAATTGAATCCAAGGTAAGAAAATTGCATGAGTTAAAATCTTCTATGCTTGTTGTCTATGGTAATGATGGGTAAATTGCCAAGCACAATAGAATCCTTTGAGCCAGCAATGCATCACCAGACCACAGACTATACTGTCTGGGCAGTTCAGTGGACTCCTCCAGATACTACGCCATGCGAGTGGCGCATTCTTGTGTACAACAAAATTTCCGCTTGAAAGAGAAACATTTCATGTGGGTGGTCGAGTGATTTATTTGCTTGGCGATTTAGGTTTTACTGCTTAGAATTAAAAATTAGGACTTACTGTGGCTGTCATACATAAATGCAATCAGATGATGAAGGATTGACACTAGGTTTATAGTGTTGCAAAACATTGTGTTTTGTGTGTTGAGACGCATTGTAGGACGTGAAACAGATTGGTTACGAGCGTACTTGGCCATAGGTCAATAGAGTACAATCATTATCTGCACACCTGAGCGTTCTAAAATCATTAGAGCACTTTCTTCATTCTTTAGTGGAATTATATGATTTTGGGCACTTCTTACCCATAGACAGTTTAAGCGTGCAACAATTATGTAGTCTGAGTGTACAATTATGTATTGCTGTACGCTTTAAACGCCTATGGCCAGATGTATGGCCAGTTTAGCGGGACAGATAAAAGCAGGCGTGCTAAAAAAATGAAACGCCAGTCAAAATCATGCAATGCTAAACATGTCACATTTAAATCAAAACTTTACGTTCAACAACGTAAACTCGTTGGTCGTCGCCACAGATCGCAATGTCCCCTGTCTCTAGTGGACAGAGACTGACCGCGGACATTGGCATGATAACTGATCGAAAGCTGATCGGAACGGAGATCGAATCGAGAATGCTCATAAATGAAGTAGCCTGGTTTGGGGACCGGCAGCACAGCAGGAGTCGGTCTCCGACCCACTCCATGCAGGGTGGCACAGAAGACCGAATGGTTTCTCTGCGCCAGTTGGATTCGCTAGCTTCAATGGTTGTCTTGTAGGTTGTTAGTTTAAAGTCGCACAGGCTGTAAGTCGCTGGCGCGACCTGATCTAAAACGAAAAGCCTGCCGGATTTCAGATTCCACGCTAGACGGACCGGCGCAGTCAGCCGCAGCTTGTCAAGTGCAAGCATCGCTTTGCAAGTTATTGGCGCAGTCAGCGACACCACGTAGATGCCGTAATTTGGTGAGCAGATTGCCAGCAGGTCCGCGGTGCATGCGGCATCCTCGGGTGCAACTAGATTGTGGCTAGAAAGTATTGTCGGCATAGGAAAAACTATATAAGTAAATTGTGTATATTTTGCTATAACAATGAATAGCAGCTCAATCGTTTGGCATGTATTTTGTCATTGTAACCGGAATATTATGCCCTTGAACTGTCTTTGAAAAACGAGACGGCAAATAGTTCATCCGATAAAAATCTTTGAGCGCTCAACGTAATTAAAAATTTTAGTTACGAAGCACATCAACTTTGAACAATTGAAATTGTGTAAGAACGTTGTGCCAAAGTGTCACCCTAAACGTGACTCATCGCTTCTGTGGCGTTGTCAGGGTATTTGCCCATTCCGCTCACGTATAGTTTTTCCTGATTTAAAATCAGCAAAACGATAGCGAGAAGTCGTTGTGAAGTCGTCACAAAGTTTAACTATCACCAAATCTTTATATTCGCGACGTTTTATACCGCCCCGTTTACGGCATTATCGACCCCGTGAAAGTTTAAAATATAGATTGGTCTTAAGAAAAAATGCTTGAAAATTGCTCTGCTTATCTATATGAGTCATTTAATAAGCAGGTAACAAAGAGAGCTAGGTGACAAACAGGTAACTTACACGCAGCTAAACTTCGGACCGACATTCAAAATCAAGTCGCCGTTCTGCTGAGAAATAATTTGAACTTTACTGCTGAACTTATTCACTAAAATAAGCGCTTGCCATTGATGGAATGAGCGAACTTGATACGCAGAATGGACTGAAGGAAACGTCCTGTTGAAACTACCATCTTTGGAATAGACAGAGAGCTCTTTCATTGGAAGCTCACTTGAAAAGTACTGGCCAGATAGGTATGCTAGTGACCAGGGCTGGTTGCGAAGCCTAAAACTCTGCTTATAGGTCAATGGCGATGAGCCGTTGTTCGGAGTAAGTTTGTTTGAGGACCAATCAGCAACAACTGTTTTCTCAGCAACTGTTCCAGCACTTGGCGCCACGTCAATTTTGCCTGAATTCAGCATTGAATGCTCTCCAACAGTTGACACACGTGCAGTTGAAACAGCTGCAGTTGAAACAGCTGCAGTTGAAACAGCTGCAGTTGACACACGTGCAGTTGACACACGTGCAGTTGACACACGTGCAGTTGAAACAGCTGCAGTTGACACAGCTGCAGTTGACACACGTGCAGTTGAAACAGCTGCAGTTGACACAGCTGCAGTTGACACACGTGCAGTTGAAACAGCTGCAGTTGACACAGCTGCAGTTGACACACGTGCAGTTGACGCTACAGGTACACCTGTGCAGGTGGTATACAAAGAAGGCCTTCCAGAATGCGGTGATAGATAGCCTCTTACTTTTTCGAAGCTTGATGCGAAGGCAGATGAGCCGATGGGTGGCATGAAGACACGTGTCTTGGATCTGTCCGTGTCAACAGCTGGTGCCAAAGTTCGAAATTGACTAGCGGCAATAGTGGAGACGTATTTTTCAGGGCTGTATGATGATAAAAATTCGAGCGCTTGAACAGCTGAGCAGCCACTTTTGCTACAAACGGAAGGCGTTGGGCCGCTCTTACTGGCTGGTACGGATGCACGTCTTACACCAGCTGCAACGACTGCACTCTTGCAGTACGCAGACTTTGAGGCGGCGCTCCAAGCACCGGCTTCACGAGTAGACAGCGCTGGGTTCAATTTTGAGGTCTAAAATAAAAGAAGGACATGTATTTTTAGCTAATAACTCAATAACCAAAGCTTTGTTGTGCTGTGGCGGCCAGTCAATACGCGACCGGCCAGCGCTACTGCAGCTGAACTCCAAACCCCTCAACCTCAGTCTAGTTCAGGTGGGCTTTGTGCGCCCAGCCAGCCGACTCGCTAAGCCGGGGAGTTGTGCGAAGTCACGCCACTTTTTCGCACTTCTCTAGGCCCCTCTAACACATATACGCGCAATGCAGCCAACGATCTTCGCTGCCATTCCATCTCTTAAACTTAAAGGCCTTCCGCCATAGTGCCCTAATTTTACTCACTTGGACTCCATTATTATTGATTTCAGGGCGCAGCTTGGCGGAGTGAGGAAGCTGATAGGCCGAGTATTGCAGTCCCATATCATCGTCACTCAGATCCAGCTCAGCGCCGGCTTGGGCGAATGGATTGTCGGCCTGGCGTCTGCTCACCCACTCGTCCTGCCAGACGATCACGAGACTCTCCAGTAGTCGCTCAAAACGTCGCATCGGCAGTTGAGTATTAAACTGGCCAACTTGCAGCAGCTCAGACTCGCGACTCTGCCAAGCACGCAGCTTCTCTTCGGCATCATTAACTAATGCCGAGCTCGTCGACTTAGCAGCAGCAACACCGAGTTTCTCCAACTTGTCGACAACTTTAAGAATGTCCTTCTCCTGATCATGTGTCAAAGAATGCTCCTGGATATTGCTTAGCAGTTCAGATCTGCGAGCCTCAAGCCGAGCAATGGCTTCGTTGAAGAAGCTGTTCACCCGACAAAGCAGTTCTTTGTTTTCGGACGAACGGCTTGACAAGGACCTCAGCTGAACCGCCTTTGCAGTGATCTCCGCCATCAGCTGAGCCAGTTGGTGCTGGTGCTGAAAGGGTTCGCAGTTTATTCGTAAATTGTGAATAGCTGCAAGCTCGTAGCATTACTGTGGTCAATAAAAAAACCTCAAAGAAATGAAAAGAGAGAGAGCAGCAAACAAATATTGAGCATTTTTTCAAAAGATGGATCAGCTTTTATGTGTATTTAAGCAAGTTCGCTGCAAAAAGTGACAATCTACGTCATTAACTGAAATTCAAGTAGCACCGAAAAAAGATACGACTATTTGTATAACACAAAAATGAAATTTTTTAATTCTAACTAAGAAATCACACTAATAGATAGAAAATGCGCTTTTAGAAGGTTTTGAGTTACAAAACTAAAAATTCTACTAAAACTGTTTGAAAATGCCTACAAATCTGAGCGAGTTGAGCATGGCCCGCTCAGGAATCTCGTAAAGCCTGACTGCAACAGCGAAGGTCATGAAAAAATTGCTATCCAAACAGAAGTCACAAGCTTTATTAATAGCCAAGATAATTCTGTCCTGCAGTCGATCAGCATTTGAGCTGCAGCACAATGACTCGCCAGCTGCTCTTGTCGCACACAGCCAACTGACTGGCACTTTCGCCGACTGAATCGCCCAACCAGCACAGGCCGGTCAGACGATGAAAGTCGTCGCCGCCGCCGTCACAAACGCGATAACGCAACGGACGCAGCGGGAGCAGGTCCAGACGACAGAAGCACTCGTCGCTGAATTGCATCAAGTTGCAGAAATCAACAATAACGGCCAATGGCGCGTTACCAACACCGCCGCTCGGCAGATACACAATCTCTGGGACACTATAATAGACTCAAAACGAGCATAGAAATCGCTACTCCTGACTAGACCGCCAGAAATATCGTAACGACAAGAGTACTCGTAAGCGTGGGCCACGTACAGGCCATTGTTGTCGTCCAGCACGACCAGATGACCGGCGGAATCGCACCAAGCTATGTAAATCGGTCGCTCCAGCCCCAAGTAGTCACAGGTTTGCGTCACCACGTGGGCAGGGCTGCTGCAACAGCAATCACTGCTGATGGCTACTATGAAAATACCGATGGACGGGCAGCAGACAAAGATCTCGGTGCCATTGCTCAAGGCTTGTACGGGATCTTCAAGGGAGTACTTGCAGAAACAGAGTTCAAATATTATTTTAGCCTGCAGTCATATATACTTCTACAATGCCTTAACTTATGCCAAAACTTGTAAAGTACATTCCTACATCGAGACGACACGCTAGAATATTGTACTTGTCTATTTTTTAAATAATCTAGCGCTCACCTGCAACACACCTAGCGCTAACTTGAGGCCCAATACACAAAAATTCACGATTTTTTAAGTCGACGCACTTCACGGTACAGTTGGTCTTGTCAACCACAAGCAGCAAGTTGTTGGTTGGGCATGCAGCCAGTCTGTAGGCTCGAATACCAAGAATGGTCTCTCCATTGAAATCGGTCACTCGCAGCTTACCAAGAAAGTTGCCATTGACCGCATCGTAGCTACAAACAGAGTACTTCTCAACCGTGTAAAATCTATTGTGAATATATGCCACAGAATATGGTGAGTTCATTGTGTGAAACACTTCAACACACGACGACCTCCTGCTGGCTACGGTGCTTCGACCACTGGAAGCTGAAGCGTTGCGAACTGGACTAGGATAAGTTTTAGTAGCAGCGCTGTTGCTGCAAGGAACACTAGAAGAGGCCAGATTGTTCATCAAGTGCACCTGAATGCGTGGAGCAGGAGCTTCAGCGTTGTTATTGTTACGATTAAGAACAAACTCAACAGAGGCAGTTGTGGTGCATGTGCCTTGCTTAACGGTGCCAGCGTTTTCACTATTCGGAGATAAAAATCTAGAAAATTGATGGGCTGATCAGACAACATAACATATCTGGTGTTCATTGCCGTGCCGTTGTCTTTTGATCTTTTGACCTGTCGGCAAATGGATGGCACTCAGTCTTCGGACGATCTGGTGACCAGTCGAGTTGCAGACAGTCCAAGAAGCGAGTAAATCGGTTCTCAACTTCGGCCAGATCCAGGCCGAGTTTAATCACAGTCGGCGACTCCGACGTCGCTGAAATCAACACGTCCAGTTCGCGGTTGATCTCGGATCGATGAATGTTTAGCCTGTCGAGCGCCTCTTTAAAGTAGCTGTTCAGTCGAGCGCGCAGCAGCTGCGGCTGCGATGCTGAGAAGTTTTGCATTTGAGTTCGACGTGAAGGCTAGATGCTGAAAGGTGAAATCGAGTCGTGTATGGAGAGGAAAAATGGACGCGAATCTTTATTCAAAAGGCATCCAATTTCTATTGTGCTGGTACACTATCGGATTAAAAAATATAACTTGTTATTAACTTCCCTCTCTCCGTGCTTTTGTTCACTTTGTCACGTGCCTTTATACTTCACTTTTTTTCTCCCTCTGTCAATTAAACTTCTTAGATAATCTTCCATTCATTTTTCTCTCCCATCGTCTCTGACTGGCGCCTTGCTTGTCTCTCATTCCTAACGACTCCTTTTCATGTCTTACCCTCTGGGCCTTTTACGATCTACCTTTCAGCCCCTCCCTATATCTTAGGTAAAATATATTTGAACCTCGGCATAAAGAGCCTCACGCTAACCCCGTTTGGAATTGTTCAGAACGTTCTCTCATTGCAGATTTAAATATTTTATGATTTCTTAGATTTCTATCTAATAAATCTAAGAGTAAATGCAGACATCTAATAAATCTAATAAAATAAATCTGCAGCAAAGTATGAAAACCTACAACTGCGAGAATATGTCGTTTTCGCACTAGTAATTAAAATGTGCTTGATTTTTTGTGAAAGTGGAATTGCCTGATACATTCCGATATAAAACTGAATAGAAAATGAAAGGTTAGATGAAGCAGTTTTTTATTTATATGATATTAAGGTATTATATAATTTTTTGACCTATTATGCCTATGCTGAAAAAAAATTGTGAGAAAGGCTACAAAACAAAAAATCTGTGGCTTTAAGTAGAAAACTGTAGGTAAGAACCAGTTGAAACAAGGCGAATCCGCATAAAGATAAGGGCGTTATTATGGTATTATATAACTATTAAGAACAAATACGAGCATGATGAAAAAATTGAGATGAAACTTTCAAAAGATAATTTATTGGTGGCATTTTATTATAAATAAGAAAACGGGAACGTATAATTCTTGAACGCTTACGAGTGCGTCAATGGGAAAAGCACAGGTGCGCGAAATTCATATTAAGAATAAAGTGTGGAGGGAGGAAAGAGAGAGGGGGTTAAAAATAAATCAAATACATATAAATAAATTGTTTGTGTGCAGGAACGGAGAGTGTCATTATCATCTCGCCTAGCTGCGATATAATACTTTTTAGCCTGCGGAAATGACAAATGTCTATGGTGATTTCGTATGCGTTGGACTTAAGAGAAGTCCAAAAAGCGTGCGGTAATGGCGGTGGCATTACCGCACGCCTTTTCAAACTGTAGGAAACGAGTTTATTTAACGCAGAATGAATGAAATGGCACGGCGAATGAATTTATGTCTATGGGGAGAAACTAAAGGCGAGAAAATAATGTGCCTGCGCACGAGTGCCATAGAAATTTCCGCACGCAAAAGCCTGGTATTAAGCTACCATTCCTGCACGATGTCCATCTGTAAAACAGTGGAGATTTGGCCATAGATTATTTCATTCCTGCACGACTGCCTTCATTCCCGCACGCTGGCTCAAATAAAAATGTAAGACCGTGTAAATCTGAATGTAAAAACAATCCGAATTCGGCTACAGATAAGTGCGTTTAGCTGTAGAGAAAAAGTATGTAAGTGATTAATCAACTGCTTCACGCCTAGCAACAAAATAAAACCAAGTAACGAAAACGATTGTTTTTAACACTGAAAGCGATAAAGCGATAGACGCTGTGGCAGAAGCGAAGACTCAGCAGGAACTGCTCGGGTATGTTTCGAGGATTCGAATCCATTTTGCACGCTTGTCGGAGACGGCCACCAAGTCTTCGTGTATGACGCAAATGTCTGAGAGGAGCTTCCAATCGCCCGACACGCACAAAGTACGCAGCGTTGGCTTGGAATCATAGAAGCTTTCGCTATCCATCTGCTTAACCATCGCCTTGCCGCAGGTTAAAACCAATCGATCGGACTCTGGCAAGCAAATAATATCTGGATCATGGTCTGATTCCACTTCAACACCAAAGATGCTCGCCCTGGCAAGACCCCCTGTTCCGCAACCAGTGACAGCGTAAGTGTGTAAAGTGAAAGGTGCATCATCAGATTCATTGTCTAAGACAACTAAACGACCGCTGCAATGGCTCCAGGCAAGCCTGATGGGCGCTGTCAGGCCCAGATGCTCGATTTTCTGAGTGACACTTCGGCCATCGCAGATTCTTACGATAAAAATCGCTATAGTTGAGCAGCAGATGAAGAGGTGGCTCCCATTGCTAACAGCTTGTTCCGGTCCGTCAAGGGAGTATCTAAAATCAGTTAGTATTAGACAGCAAGAGCAACTGTAGTAAATAAATACAAAAAAATATATTGATGAAAAAACAAGTATTATTATGCAATTTATATTCGGTTCAGGCTACAGACAGAACCGAAAATCAGGACTTACCTTGCGCTAACTCGAGGTCCAACTTGAAATCGAACAGTACCGTCAGAGTCGACACATAAGATGCGAGAATTTTCATTGTCAACAATCAATAACCAGTCATTTGTGCTGCAGCTCCTAACACAAAATGGACGCACATCCACAGAACAACCGTCTTCATCCTCTAGGCTCAGCTTGCCCATGCATTGGCCATCCTGCCAGCGGTATTTGCGAATGCAGCCACCTTCTACGGTGTAGAAAATCCCATGAATGTAAGTGAGCGACTTCGGTGCCCCGACGGTGCGAACGTCAGTCATATATTCGCCTTCTGATGACTCTGAGGAACTGATATTCACACTGGAGCCACAATAACTTCCATCCTGAATGTTCCATGCTGAATTAAGCATTTCAAAGTGATTTGTCTCGTGAGAGGCTGGCATCGGCGTTTCTTCAACCATTAGAGACTTTGCTGAAGCAAAACTGCCGGTAGAAAGAGGCTGCGTGAAAGCGACTTTGCTGTTGGTGACAAAAGCCGGCTTTGGTGAATATATGCAAGAACTGGTTGAAGAACCAGCTTGAATGTGGCCATATTGACCAGGTGAGCTGTCAGAAGAACCAGCTTGAATCTGGCCATATTGACCAGGTGAGCTGTTAGATATATTAACCTGAGCAACACCAGATGGTGACAGAACGTGGGAAAAGTCGATAGGCTTGGTGACTGGGAGCTCACCGTATGCGGATACTCTTGACGACGACTGAGCAGACACGTGGACATCTGGAGCACAAAACGGGTCATCTGCCCGACGCTGCCGCCGCCATTCGGAGTCATCGCCCTCTGCATCTTCCAGGTCACAGTCACCATGAGAGATCCAGTCGAGCTGCAGACACGCCAGAAGGCGAAGAGCACGGCGCTCAGCCTCGGCGACGTCAATAGCATCGGAGTTGACGCGAGAACGCTTTCGAAGAGCAATGGACTCGTTTAGGCGGCGCAGCAGGTCACCAGAGGCCATTTCTGCATCATCGGCTGAGACAGCCGCCTCCGCTTCGATAAGAAGTGCCCGATCTGAGCCCGCTCCCGCAGCCGCAGCAGCCGCCGCTTGCCGGTCAAGAGCTGCCAGCAGCTCAACTCTGCGCCGCTCCAGCTTCCGCTGAGCTTGATTAAAGAATTCGTCAAGATGAGCGCACAATCGCCGAGTTGCTGTCTCGACATCCTTGAACTTGCTGCTGTTAGCGTCAGAGCTGGCCTGGTCTTCAATCAGAAGGCGCTTTAGCTGCGTTGCCTTTTCGCGAATCAGTTCGGTACTGGCTGCCTCCTTGGACATCTTGAGGAGCGGACTTCAATGCTTGCAGCTGTTGCGACTGAAAACTCGGCGATCATAAGAATCACCATTTAGTTACACGCATCATACAAAATTATATTAGGTCTCAAAATAGTATTATTGTAATTAAACTATAAAGCTTTTAGCCGAATGCCTAGAGCTTCCGATTTTTTAGCGAGAGGTCTTGGGTTCGAATCTTTTAGCTTGATGTCTTATCTATTCTTCAATATTGTTATCTAGATAAGCATTTCTGTCAAAAAAAAAATTAAATTTTTCATTGTTAATTGATATTAAGGTTATAGGCTATGATGGTTATTGTACCATGGTGTGCTAAAATGAAGTTAAGCAAGTCATATCCCTTGTATCTTTCTTATCGGCAGAAGAAAAAAGAGCAGGAGTATATTTTAAAAAATGTCACACTAAAAAAATTTGAAACAATAAAATATGAATATCTGTGGTGCCAATGATAAAAAGTTCTAATCAAGCGTACGTATTGGATCAACAAATTAGGGGTACTCGCGCAAGTAAAAAAATGTATAAAAATGTAAGTGTTGAATCACTTAAAGTCATAAGTCACCCACACAATAAGGGGAATTTAGATAGTTAAAACAGAAAAACTGAAATGTCTGCATATTCTATTGATTTGTAAAAAAACTACACACTGTTTACAAGAGTTTAGGAAATTTAAGGATAAAAGATCCAACAGATACATTATCATGCAGTATCACCTTGTTATCTCCATTTAGTATAACAACTACAAACAACACAGTTTTAGGCGCAGACTAACTTTGGCACCAAGGTATTTGGATAAACTTTGGAACTTTGTTGTGGAAAGCGATTCAAAGCAAGCTGGCTCTATCGACAACTTCAACGAAGCCATCAGCGTAGCAGACAGCAATCGAGGCCCTGTCATTCAGCCAGCAAATATCAACAACTGGCACCGTCTTGGAATGGCCGGCTCCGAGACTTAGTTGGCGCTTTTCGCTTGACCTCAAATTGGAAACCAAAGGAAGGCTGGTTAACTCACTTGAGCCAGCGGCAGACTGCAGGCAAACAATCACTCGACCTGAATGAGCGATCACACTTGGCGTACAAGCTGACGTCAACTCGATACTGAAATTGCCTGGAGTCGGCACTAAAGAGATCGTCATTAGACTAACAGATATTTTGAACAGAAATATTTTATAGGTAGCAGTAGCTACTTTGTCGAGAACAACTAGCAACCTCTTTTCGGAGTCCCAGGCCAGTCGGGCAGGGGACAGAAGCCTCAACGACTGCTTAGAGAGTGACGCCTTGCAGTCTTTGCTTCGGCTTAGGGACACAAGATAAAGGCCGTGTTTTGTAGAGACGATAGCTAGAACATCACCAGCCTCTATTGCGTCCTCAGGGCTTTTTAGATCGTAGCTGCAATAACAACAAAAGTTAGTATAGTAGTAAATAGCAGTAAAAAATCGAAGAACAACATATAGGATGAACAATTACTCACTTTACACTGAATCTAGGTCCAATAATAAGACAACTCGTCCCGTCCCGGTTAGTCAGAACAACCTTGCAGTTGTGGTGATCAAGAATCAACAAACAACTCTTGCTGGTGCATGGCCGAACAACATGAGGAATCAAGGACATTGGCTGGGAAGTGCCTTTCATAGAAGTCCAAGGACCCGGACTTGACTCGTTTGTTTCAGCGGGCAGAATTTTCCCATTTAAAGTGCGCTGACAAACTTTCTGGCGCAGGTGGTCCACACAAAAGTATGACTCCCAGCAGAATGCTACTGACGAAACGCTAGACACATTTTCAAGCTGTAGAAAAACCGCCGCTTTGTCTAGCTGGCACTTCTCTTCAGTCGCGTTAACAAGGCAATTACTCGAAACATCGGATGCCATTGATGCTGTTTCTCTTGAACCAAGCATTTCGTTATCCTGCAGTGAGCTACAAACAGAGCTTGAGTTTTCAGCGAAAGCTGAAAAAGAACTATCTGTGACTTCGGGAAGTCTTGAATCGTCAATAGAAGCCGATAGCTTTTCAGAATCTGCGCCAGAGACTTCCAAGTCGAAACCAGATGAGCGTTCATTGAAAGCATGAGCGCTTTCCCATTTAATTTTCAGCACTTGCAATAGTTGATCAAATTTCTCCTTAACATCGCTAGAATCCCAGAATCCAGGCGGCTTGCCGTCTGCACAAGTCTCAATTGCGGCATCCAGATTAGCTTCCATGCGACACAGCTCGCTAATCGTTAACTGCTCAGCTTCAGAGGCCTGCAGCACAGCTTCCCGCAACCGGTTCCGCCTCTGCTGCCAGTTTTTTAGCTCCAAGCCAACAGCGGCACGACGCCGCTCGAGGGACACAATCAGGCGGTCAAACAAGTCTTCAGGTGGCGCAGGCTCGGGCCCCATGAACTCCAACAGTTGGGAGGCCTGCTCAGCTTTACAACGCACAGACTCAATTAGCTCGGCGGAGGTGCCAATGCCGGTGAACTTTGATGCCATTCTGATGTCGCCACTTTATAGATTTAGTCGTCGCTGCAAAATCCGAGGTTTTGTACTTTAAAAGGGAAAGCCGGAATTTTACAAAACAGGCACGAATAAAAATGCCTAGGTTTTTTTCGAAATTAAACTTATGGACAGCTAAACAAAGACGAAGAGCACAAGATTTGTTAGTTTGTAAAAAGTAAGCAAGCCTTTAGAAAAAGAGAATAAATCGAGTCACCGTATCAGAAACCTGAAACTTTGTAATTCAGTCACATGAAATTAGAAGCCTAAAAAAGAAGAAACACATAAAGTTTGTTCGAAAACAGAAGCCATTGATAATTATACATGGCATAATTAGCCATTGTACATAATTATTATGCGAAACCACGCGAAAATAACACGAAATCTGAAAAACCATTGACGCTTCACTTACACTTTTTGCTTTTATTTTTATAAAAAAATATTATAAAACCAGCACTATATCGAAAAAAGAAACTATAACTAAAAAAGGATAAAAATGTTCTTATTTACGCGTTTTTTAAGCTTTTTTGTGCATAAAATTTTTGTTGCTCCATGCAGGGCTTTGAGAATTTCTATCCATTATAGAGGCCGTTTTTTTCTTTCGTAAGTCTAGCGTGCTAGGTACTTAATCTACTTGGACTAGCTGCAAGAACGCTTTCGCATTCTACCATCATTTACTCGTGCTAGTTTGTGTTTTTTAGTAAAAGTAATTCGAGCTAAGGACTTGTAACAGAGCATTTTATGGTACAAGGAAGCTTTAAGTACTCGTACGTTAAAATAGAAGCAAAAATTTTATAACAGCAGAAAACATTTAAAGCAGAAAGCGAATTTATGTTTGGTTGTTCAGCTTATGAGCATTCGTTAATGCCTCATCAGTTCAGCTTATGAGCATTCGTTAATGCCTCATCAGTTCAGCTTATGAGCATTCGTTAATGCCTCATCAGTTCAGCTTATGAGCATTCGTTAATGCCTCATCAGTTCAGCTTATGAGCATTCGTTAATGCCTCATCTGACTGAAGGACGACGCATGCTCACGATAGACCCTCTTCTGTCGCAAATAACCGCCTCACCATGCTCACTTCTCATATCAGCGGGAATCCAGAACATGTCCATAGGATCTATTTTTTTTGAGACGACTCTGCAAATTTCGCTAGACATCGATGTAGCATGAGCTGGAAACCAACTAACAATGGTTTCTGAGTTGAGAACCCAGGACACAATAATTACTCGATAATTCAATAGAACAATTGGTATCACTGTTGATGTTAGTACAACACAAGGAGCCGCTAATGCAGTGAGCAGATTTTTCGTGAGTTTATAACCTTGAATGCGATATCTGTTTGTTGTCTCTCGATCAACAATAATTAGAACTTTTGAATCAGAGCACCATGCAAGTCGAATCGGGTATACAAGCCGCACATCGCATTTGCATTCTTTGACACTTGATAAATCATCCAAGCTTACAGAAAATACGCGTTGTTTTGGGCAGCACATAACTAATTGCCGCCCAGTGCTAATGGCATCATGCAGCTGGCCGTTTGGTACGCCTATCTTATTCACAAGTTGGCCACACACCATCGCAATCCATACGCACTGATTGTACTGATCCACAACGAGAAGCTTATCCATAGCTGGGCAATAGCGAATTCGGTACGGATTAAATGTTGTCGACGATGGATTTAAACTCAATGTACCGAGCCTCTGACCTGTTAGACTAAAATAGCTTATGCGCTTCTTTAGACTGACTTCAAGGACGAATATTCTATTTGAAACAAAAGCGCCAGACACTGGTACCCAGTTACAGGTAAACAACTCTTGAATTTCACCAGACTCAGAGATACTCCCGATTGTTTCTACAGCTGTTGTTTGTGCTGTAGATGTATCTTCCGCAACCAAGTCGCTACTCGGTAAAGACGAACATAAAGAACTTTTTCGACTCTGTTGCATTCCTTCACAGCCAGGATGATTTTGTGCAGATGATTCTGGCGTTGGTGTAGCGCATGATGACTCGCTAACTGGGTCAGACATTTGCCGACGGAATCGAAGAGTTTCTAACAGCTGCTCAATCTTTACTTCTATATCATTTGTATCCCAGATTCCTCTTTGGGTTAGGTTTTTATTACTGTCAATCAAAGCGTCTAATTCAGCCTCAACGCAGCATAGCTGAGCAACAGGCCAGCTAGAATGATCGGCCTCAGAAACTTGGCGAACAATTTCTTGCAGCTGATGCCTCCTTCGCCTCCATTCCGCCAGCTCCCGCGTCACCACAGCGCGCCTCCGTTCCACAGCAATGACAAGTTGGTCAAAGAAGTCATCAGGCATCGCTGGTTCTGGCCCCATCAACTCCAGCAGGTGATTGGCTTTGTCGTATTTTTCGGATATAGACTGCTCCAACTCTACTTTCGCTTTGCTGCTGAGCTGCTGGTCCTTGCTCATCTCAAAGGTTTCGTGCTGCATTTTTGTAGTAAAAGTGCATTTTTATGAGTGTTTTAAAAAAGCAGAGTATTCGGCGAAGAAATGTATGATATAATTTTTTTTACTTTTCTTGCAATGTAAAACAACTGTTCCTTATTTTTTCTCATGAAAGAAAAAGTTAATACTTAAACTAGATAAGGCACTTTAATTACGAAAACATTTGTTTGAATCCGCGGCTATGGCCAACTGGAAAAAAAGCAAAAAAGTAATTTGTCTATTTTTTTAATACATTTCGACGTACGATAATGGTAATGTACTATTGTATTTTCACAAAAATATTATCATTTTGAGCACGAAAAAGTAAGTTAAGGGAAAATTTTTTTTGTCAATTTAACATTCCAAAACATTGACAGAAAAGTACCATGCAATATAGACAAAAGCTTATTTACTACGTGCTTATTTACTCCCGATAAATTCTTAGTCCATGATTGTCATGCAATCGCGGATTAAGCGAGCAAAGCACATAAAATATATCCAGATAACACATATTCGTATGTTGGAGCTTTAAAATCATTTATAATCGATAATCATTTATAATCCAAAAACAGTAAACATTCATGGGAATGAGTAAAATCTGGTTCCAGATTTACCTAATATGCAGAAATGTAAATAAAATGGCAAATTTGATTCTTAAAAAACTAAATAAAGCTAAACATTGTAAGAACGAATAAAATAAGAGTTAATAAAACATTATTATTAGTTGCAGGAGGGCTGTGGTCGATGGCACGTCATTTGGTGACACTAGACCGTCAGCCAGCGAGGAGGCAATTCTGCCTATTCCGCTTACTTCTGAGCACACACGTACTCATGCACACAGGCACACACAGATGTGTATATCTGCCCTGACTTTCTCATCGTCAGACAGTGTGCACTCGTAGTGTGCCTTGGGGGTTGGTCCTAAAGGGCGTAAATTGCGCGACAAGCCCCCCCCAACCTTCAATCAGCGGTTGCGCCCCAAATGAATGGGCCGCGCCGCGGAATCGAGCTTAGGGATATTGGTGCGAGAGGCAAACGCGTTAACCGCTCTGCCACTGACCCCCTTAAATAAGAGTTAAGTGAGCAGCGCCGACGAAAGCACCGGCAAGCACGAATAAGAAAAGGGAGGACAAAGACACATGACAATATACACATAGAAGTCACCAACCAAATTCTTCAAATATCAAATTAAGAAAGGAATATAAGAGTAAAGCTAAAATCATAAGGAAAATAAATTATGACCTGAAAGTTTCAAACAGGCGGCCGACGAACAGCTAGAACAGATCCGCTAGCGTTGCAAATGATGGCCTCACCGTAGCCGCTTAACTCTGGAGGAAGCCAACACATGTCGCGAGGAATAATATCGTGAACTAAAATGCGGCAAAGCTCAGCAGCGAAAGAAGTCGCATTGGAAGGCAGCCAGCTAATTATGCAGTCCGAACCGGAAACCAGCACAAGTATCATGACCTCAGAGTTAAGCAGGACGTTCGGAATAATTGAGGACTTGATAGTCAAACAAGGCGCTAACAGAGGCACTAGCTGAAGTCCGGATATGTTGAAAGCACATATTTGATACTCAGTGGAATCGGCAGAAATTCGATCAACGATAAGAAGTGTTTCGGTTTCGCTGGACCATGCCATTCGCACAGGATATATAAATTTAGACGATGTGGAACATTGCTTGACATCCTCCAAATCATCTAACATAGTCGTGAAAATCTTACCAGGAGTGCAGACAACGAGCTGACGATTAGTACAAACGATGTCTTCAAAACCACCTTTCGGCATTTTTATAGATTGAAGTAATCGACCTTCTGAATTAACACAAAGTACAACCTTTCTACAGTGATTAGTGAGCATAATCCATTGTTTTTTAGTGCAAACTCTTATTCGGTAAGTGTAGGTTGGCTTTGTCTCATTGTCGGGCTTGTCCAGACAAATAGAGCTTAAATATTCACCCGACAAGCTGTATTTGCTTAAGCAGCCTTGATCTGGTAAATTTGCGACATAAACATGATTTGAAAATACAGCAGCTGACTTTGGCTTATTTGTCTGGAATAGCTGATAAACACTATCGCTTTGAAAAATATTATGCTTTACAGATTCAACAACAGTGCTAGCACCAATATCAGAATCCCCAATCGATGGCGTCTCGACAAGTGATTCTGTTACCATCTGTATAACAGAATATTCACTAAGACAGACGAAATCCACGGATGATGCATTATGGAAGGACGAAATCGCACTTAAACTGTTGGCATTATTCCCACTAGTAGCATGAGTTTCCTCAATAAGAGAATCAGAAACTATTTCTACAAGGGAATCATTACCCAGACAGACAATTTGAGTGCGACACTCGTTAGTGGATGTCGCTGGATTTGCTTTCGCTAAGCTCGAATCGTCTAAATTTTGCTTGGCATCAGTGTCTAGAGATGGATCTTCAAGATCATTGCAATCAGCAACGGTGACTGAAGCACTAGCGACGTTGTGGTGATTCGGGCTTCTGAAATTAGGAATTTATATATAAGCTGAACTTTATTTGGAAGTTGGAAGCTAGTTGGAAGTCAAGGGAAAGTGACTTATTGGAAGGCAATAGACAATCGCAAGGTTTTACTTACCGGTTAGTGAGAACAACAATAGAGCCAGTACTCTTGCATGCCGCTAGTGAGCCAGTTTCGCTAGACATCCACGTAATGTCCATGGGAGTCGGCAAGCGTTGGAAACATTCAATATCAAGACTATCGTACTGATCAGATAGTGATGTTGAAAAGGAAGATAGCCAACTGAAAATGGCCGTTGTGCCACACATTCTACCGACTACCAGCTGGTCGTCTTGGATCAAAACACTTGGAATGACAGTTGAATTAACAGTCAAACTTGGACGATCCTGCAAGTGTAGACACTGGCCAAACAGCTTAAAAGCTCGAATTCGATACATATCTGTATTTGCCTCATCAACATCTGTAATAAGCAATGTTTTATTAATATCACACCATGCAAGTCGAACTGAAAAATTTGGATTAGGAGCGCATGTTATCTCGACTTTTGACAACTGTTTGGGATTGTCAATCGAAGATATAAATATGCCACTTAATGGAAAGCATGCAATCAGATGGATTCCAGTGCTGATCGCGTCTTGCAAGCCAGATTGCGTATCGATAATAGCATCGACTACGCCGTTTGGTCGGGCGCAAATGATTCTGTCGTGCGATTGGTCCACTATTATAACCCATTGCTTTACCTGGCAGGAACGGACAAAGCTTGGGCTGCAGACTACTTGCCTGTCGTCCGATTGTTTTAGGACAAAGGCACCGAGAGCACTTCCCGATTTAGTATAAACAAAGATCTTTTGAGAAGTCGGCGATTGTATTTCTACGACATAAAATTTCTTCTTCAAATAAGTTACTGAAACTGGATTCCGACAGCGGAATTCTTGCTTACTAATAAAGCCTTGAGTGTCACTTTGATACCCGAAGCTTTCAACATCACTAGTCTGATCACCTTTCTTTTCAGTCCGAGAGTCAGAGTCTTGTACACTGTATTGTCGAGAACAACGCCAAGTCTGGGCTGCTGCAGACTGCGAGAATCCGGGATCCGACTCTTCTGTCTGAGATAGACGCGGAGAGGCCTTTTGCATGTCAGCGCTCGGTCGTAAGTTTTCGATTAGAAGACTACCGGTGTCTCCCGACAAATCACTGGTGTTTTCGAAGGACTTCGGAGCAGCTGAGTCACAAGAAATGTCGGTAAATTCAGCCAATGATTTTTCCATAGTTTTTTCATCAAGCAGTTCAAAGCTTGCAAATCGTCGATGAGCGCATGCTAAGCCCGAAAAATAGTTAGAAGAACCTCTACTAATATTGTTAAGCAGATTGAGGTCGCTCGAGATGGGAGGATTATCACAATGACGTCCCATCTTCTTGGGAGCATGCTCACAAGGATTATTGAGCAGCAGATCTGACTCAGCGGAATTCCTCGAGACACAGATGTCTTGAAAACCGACAACTGCATCTTCCTTTTCACTACAAAGAGGTGTCGTGATTTCAGTTAAACCAGCAAGCTTGCTTGCAGGTTCCAGTGGTACATTTGCATTATCTTCGTTGCCTCGTATCGGCTTGTAACGAAAAATATGGTCGCCAACTTGCACATTCTCCCAGCAGACTGCCAAAGCCTGGAAGAGTCGTTCCACCTTTTCTTCCACATCAGCAGTGTTCCAGTGTCCACGTGTGATGCACCCAGAATCACTAACTACTTCGTTAATAGTAGCACCTAGCCCTGCTTCAATAGATGCAAGCTGAGCGATCGAACAGGTTGACTGCTCAGCTTCAGAGGCCTGCAGCACAGCTTCCCGCAGTCGGTTCCGTCTCTGCTGCCAGCTTTTCAGCTCTAAATTAACAGCAGCCCGACGTCGCTCGAGAGCCAAAATCAGGTGGTCAAACAAGTCGTCGGGCGGCGAGGGCTCAGGCCCCATAAACGTCAGCAGTGACTTGGCGGCGTCCAACTTTCGCTGGACATCCAGTTGAAGCGCTTGGCGCGCTTTCTGCCGGTCTGAGGCACCGGACTGAAACAGTGTAGTATGTAGGTGCCGAAACGTAACTCTTGAAGGATTATTACACCTAAACTAAAGCGTACGCAGCCTAAATAAAGAAGAAATGCAAGGAAGCTAAATTATATATTTTTATATCTACTAAATTTAAATAGTAACAATTCTTTAACCTGTCTAGTATGGAAGACGAGTTCTGAAAAACCAAGAAACTAGGGATTGTACACTAGTCCAAGTACTAAACATGTTAAATGCATGACACAAGAAAATGCTGCATCTCACGCTTTTACTTTTTTATTTTAAGAGAACTATGCTTTCCCACTAGGTGGAACAACAACGAGTATATTTAGAAATACAAACTTTATTAATGGAAAATAGATGACAACTAACAACAATACGAGACCAGTACGAAGCCTAGAGTATGAAGGCAGTACGAGCTACTATAAAACGACGGGCAATTTGAAAGCTTTAGAAGTGTTATATATTGTTACATATTGAAAATGCAATGCGGACAAAGTAATGAAAGTAAAGGAAACAGTGATTTGGTAAGGCAATTGTTTTTGCAAGAAATCTATTTTTAAATTAAAGTTCAATATAGAATTGTAAATAACTACCACCAATAAACGTAAAAATTATATCAGAAAATGAACTGAAAAAATAGAGGGCTTCAATGCTATGGAATAATAGCCAAATTCGTACGACAACGTTGAAAACAATTTATGGAAAATACACGTTCAGAATAGGAAAAATTATATCGGCATCGGAGAATGAAAAACAGATATGAAAATGAAAATGAAACTCACAATAGCAGTCCGGACCCCCAATTACCAACACTGTTGAATCAGCGGCCTCTGCACTTTCGCTTTAGCAGTCTTTACCCTCAACGACCAACACAGTTGAATCAGCGGCATCGCAGAGTGCAACAATTCCCTGATGGCCATCTGCAGGCGAGCTGGCGCACAGGGCAGCCGGGTAAGTCACTGAGCCAATCACAAAGCTTGCGTCCTTGACAATGCTGACAGTAGATGAGTTAGTGCTGGTGATTCTAATGTGCAGCAAAGTACAGGCTTCATCGTGAAAACGCAATGCGGGCACAAGGAGATCGCCATTCCGATAGGCGGTCATCAGCCTAGTAAAGATTGTCGCGGATGGCTGGTCAGGGATTCCAGAAGATTTCAACGCGTTGAACGTCAGTCGCCTAATCGGAGTAAGAGACAGAGGCTCTCCTCGAGCACTGCAATCGACGCCGCAGAGAACGATAACGCCAGGGGTGGCTGCATCAGTTAAAGAGGCCACCGCCATCAAGCTGGCAGATTCGCACCAGGCCAAGCTAGCGGGCTGCTTGAACCCAGCAGAGGAGCCAGTCTGTTTGCGCCAGCACGCTGGTGTCAAGTCCGGCCCACAAGCCGCCAGCAGAACACAATCGGCTGTTGGGCACGCTACACAGACTGCCAGTCTATGGTTACTTTTCCACGCAGCAGCGTCAGTCGGTTCTGGAACTGTGTCGACACTGTCGAGCTTCCACAATAGACTGCCGTGCGGCAGTTTGTAAGCTCGAAGACTGTTGGCGCAGCGTTGAACCACCAGTAGAAGACCAAAGTCGCCGATTTTGGTCACTTGAACTCGATGAATGTCGGCTAGCTGGGCCAAGTCTTTCTGCAGCTGCTGACGCTGGCCGCTGACGATGTCGTAGCAGCGCAGGCGTCCAGAAGCGCCATCAGCAGTTGTTAATCCACGGTTCTGATCTGAATCCTGCTCAACAACGTAGAACCGGTTGTCAAAGCAGGCGATCGATAGGGGTGTATCGCCGTGGGCGGTGCGAAAACGCCGGTAGCCGTTTGCAGCCTTGTTGCCGGTGGCGGGCGGAGCAACGGCAGGCAACTCAACGATTGAATTGGAGCGCTGGCGATGAAGTTGAAAGAGAAAGGTAAAGATAACAGGGAGTTAAGTGAAAAAGCGTTGTGAAAAGACAACTCATCTGCCACACACACCGACTTGCACCTGGTCCCTGAGCTCGATTCCGCGGGCAGACCACATTCATTTAGGGCGCAGCCACGGAGAAAAGGCTTGGGGGCTTGTCGTGCAATTTACGCGCTTGAGGTCCAACCTCCAGGGCACAGTGAGAGTGTACACTGTATGACGACGAAATATTCATAACAGATGTACACCCCTGTGAGTGTCTGCCTGCGTACGGTAACTGTGTGCGTTCATGTGTTCAGGAGTCAGCGAAATGGGCAGTACAGCCTCCACACTGGTTGCGGGTCTACTACCACCAAAAGACGTGCCAGTGGCCACAGCCCCCCCTGCAAAATTTTATAGGGTAACTTCCCTAACCAATTTCCCTATTTAAGTACACGCAAAACTAAATTCTTTAGTGATTCTGTTCATCTAGCTTTATAATGCATACCATAATCCACTCACAGAGATTTTGGTGGGTGTGGCGCCCCCTTCTTAAGTCCATAGACTGAATAAATGTACACAGCCATTCGAAGCGCAGCACAGACGCTGCGGCTGTGCGTTTGGCTGTTACATCTGGACCAAGGCTATGCTTGTTGTGAAGTTATGTTTTCTGTCTTGAAAGTCGCGGTCAGTCTGCACTTTATTCTCCTACCTATATGTACGCTCTACCCTTCTGCTTGTCACCCACCCCATTCTTGATTATGTTATATTTGTCGTTAAGATTAGCTCTGTCCTTTGAACGAGTTTTTTGTTCCGTGTTTCAACAGCTTCAACAATTAGAAAGCTTTTTAAGGACTGTTGGTTTCCACGCAATGAGCAAGCTAGGAGAAAATTTTAATTTTACGCTTTGTTTTTTAGTTTGGAGTTCTCATCGAAACAATGCTTTTAACTATCATATATATACTACTATCTATAACTTTGAATTCTAAACAGTCAACTCACATTAGCGAGGGCAGTTCGCTGCGACGATGGGGCACTAACAGACGATGACATCTGATGTGCAGCCGGTGTAACATTGATATGACTAATAAGTACATCAGGGCTGGATTTAGCCGTCATCGGGACGAACAGGCCCGAGAGGCGCAGGCTAGTGATGCAATCGGCATCATCCTGATGACGTAAATCTGGTGCTTGATGCGACCTCGGTAAAAACAGCGGCTCCAAAGCGCCGTTGGAAAGGCTGCAGCATGGACAGATAAGGTCGCGGGTTCGAGCATCCAGCAGTGCCACTAAGCAGGGCGCGCAGAAGTCCCCACCACAGCAGGGCATTCGACGCGGATCTATGAAGGCCTGGTGGCAGTAGCTGCAGCGATTTCCGCCACGCTCATTACTGCGATGAATTGAAGAAACATCATCAGAAGTCACGGCGATTGTTGCGATTGCAGCTGCAGGTGCAGTGGTGGAAGCAGGTTTTGCCTTGTGTTTCGTAGTCGCTGGTTGGGCTGGAACAGCTGATGAGTTCCTGCAGAGATAGAAAGGCCTGCTGAACTAGAGCATCGCTTGTAAGTTGTAACAACACTTCCAAGAAAGGATATTTCCCTTTCAAGCTTTATCGATTTCTTTTAAACCTTATTTGTGAAAAAAATATTAACTTTTAACTACCACGGGGGCAAAGAAAATTAGACAGTTATTGATGGTGCACCCGAACGCAGCAACGCAAGCACACGAAACTCGAGAGCACAGAACAACTTTTTGTTGCACATCTTCTGGAACAAGAAGTAGTCGCCAGTCCTTCAGACCGTCAAGATATTTAAGGGTTCAGGCCGAATATATTATTTTTCCCATAAGAACTTGTGCAGTATTTCATACACCCCCAATACACGAATTTGCACTGCGCTTAGCGTGGCCTTGCCGTTGTCAGGCCTTCAAACTTTATCAGCACGTCACCCAAATGTACCGAAGATGCGTAACAAAAAGTTGGCCCGTGTTCTTGGGTTTCGTGTGCTTACGTTGCTTTGTTAGGGTGTAGCGCAATAATTGTCAGGGGTTCCCGCTTGGTTTAAAGACGGGCGGCAAAATATCTCAGTAGTTTTACCTTCAATGTAAAAGTAAATATATTTCATCTCCAAAGTATAATTTTTCCGAAAAAAACCTGCCTCCTAAACGTTTCTAAGAAACGTAGTTTCCTCGCCCATCCAATTATAGTGGTCCTTGACATTCTCTAAGGGATAAACAGTGTAATATTGCGGACACGACTCACACTGGCCTATCAACAAAGATAACAGAGCCTAGCCGGTCCCACAATGCCACCGTCGAGTTGCCGCCATCATCCTCGCAGTCCTCGCCAACGAAGCTCAAGTCAGCTGGCAAGCTGAGCATTGTTGTCAGGCGAACCTGGCACAGCGCATCCGACAGAGCCGCCGCTCTCACTGGCAGCCAACTAACAACAACCTGCGCCTGCCAGTACAGGGCCACAACCAGCTCACCGTTGGGACTTGTGAGCACAGCTGGCACAGTGCTGGACTCCAGCGGCACGCCGGACTGACGCAAACTGGCTGGCCGCAGCTGCCACAACTCTTTCGACATCTGGTAGGCGCGCAGCAGATAAGAGGACGAACGTTGGCCTCCAACCCTGTCGACAATCAACAGCGAATTGGTCTCCTGGCACCACGCTAGTCGCTGCGGCAGCTTCGGTGCGTCGGTTTGAAAAGTGCACCTGCCGATGGATTTTTTAAATTCCTGAATGATTAACTGTTGCTGAGATATCTAGTCAACATCTATTCAGAGAGTGGCCAGAGGTAGAGGAAAGGGCAGGAGGACAGAGGAAGGCCTATAATAACAAGGATAATCTATCGTACAGAATTAAAAAACTCTAATTTGACGTTGCATTTGCAGCAGACGCACCTCTGTGAAATCGACGCGTAGATAAAGGACACAAATTTTCCATTTCGAGGCCAAGAATTTACGGGCGAAATAATCATGGAAATCACCCAGAAATTAACTAAAATTGATTAATGAATAATTTCAGGTGCGGCCGCACATCTACGCCACTATGCTTGATTGTCTTCAACTCGTACCTGACAAGACCGCTGCCTTTGCCCACAGGTGAGGCATGCATGCGATCTGGCTCTGAGCAGATGATCAGCAGCTTTCCTGTGCTGACAGCGTCAATCAGGCCAGGCAGGATGCCAACCACAGCAGTGACCTCGCCATTGGATTTGGTGTAGGCGATCCTTTTCAAGCCGGTGTCAGCAATGATCAAGCGGTCAGATTTCGCGCACGCTGTCACCCTGACGGGCAACGCCACTTTGTCTTTAAGGCAGAATTCGCTAACAATTTTAGCTGCCCCGTCCGCTAGGCTGTAGGTGACTAAACGAATTGTTGGCTCACTACCGCCGCCCGCAGCTTCTAGAGTGTAGTATTTGGAGGCCAGACGAGTTGCAGAAATGATCGGCGACCGCAAAGGTACCGATTTGGGCGACGGTATCGACTGATTCGCCATGGAATCCGTGGAAACTGACGAGGTCCTCGTCGACGAGGCTGTCTTAGACATAGAAGACGACTGGCCGGCCGTGCTGGTCCTGCTGCTGCCAACGCTGACCAGAGAGAAGCCGCCACCGGCCGCGGGAACCAGTGCGGCGCTGCTGCAGCTCAGCGATGGCAGCGCGCGATCTTCAGAAGCAGATCCTGCAGCCCTCCAGTGCAGCTTCAAGCATTTCATCAGTCGGGCAGTGGCCGCTTTGAGTTTGGCGTCCATTTGGATGCCATTTGTACTTCGACTGGCCTGATCTTCAAGACCTGCCAGCAGCCGATTGAAGTAGGCGTCAATGGCGCTCTGGCGGCTCTCGTAGGCCTTAGAAGCGTCCAGGAGACTGCGCACCTGTTCGGCCTTTCGCTCGACTCGTTGCCGCAAAATCTGCTGCTTCGCTGCTGCTGCATCGCAAGACAACGCCAGCTGGGCCGCCTGGTCCGGCGCAGACTTCTTAGACTGAATATTGCGAATTTCACGGCACCTGAGTATTTCAGTCGGCACCCACAGCACACTAAGCTCTCTTAGATCCGCTTCAAGTTAACGATTAAACTTGGCCCGACTAGGAATATTCCGACCGATTCGATAATTAAGGTAAGCTTTACCTAGCTCAAATTTCTAAAGGTAGAAATGAAATTCTGACTCCGAATCATCTGGTAGTAGTGTATCTGTTAGCAGCACAAGTAAAATTTTGGCAATCCCTAGTTGTCAGTATTGGTTTTGACAATCAATATGAGAAGATGGACAATCAAAATGAAGACAGCCATAGATCTGCATGCAGCAGCTCAGCTCAGCTTCGCAGCAGCTGCGGCTTAGGCCACAGACTTTTGACGATCGAAATGATGGACAATCAAAATGGCAACGCTCGGTTAGTGTAGCGAGGCAGCACCATGGAGGAAAGAATAGAATGGCACACCGGTCAAGGACGCAGCAATAATCCTTCAGCTGTCAAATTCAACTGCTCATCGCATCGTGAGGCTGTACAGGAATGAGGGAAGGATGGACGGTATGCCTCGTGGAGGCCGAAAAGAAGCAAGGTGCAAGGTGGATGAGGAGATTCGTGAATTTCTGGAAGCAGAGGTGAACCGCAACCCGTTCCTCACCCTGAGCGAGACGGCACAGCGGGTCAACAACCATTTCCCCGACAAACTGGACATCTCGTACAGAACTGTGGACAGAATTCTACAGGAGTTCTGAACCCATGCTGCTGTTAAAATTTAAATGTTAAATTTTCGTTCAAATAAACGTGCATACTGCTCCCGTTGCCAGTTTGATTGTCCAATTCTCATTTCGATCATCAAAAGTCTGTGGCCTAAGCCGCAGCTGCTGCGAAGCTGAGCTGAGCTGCTGCATCCAGATCTATGGCTGTCTTCATTTCGATTGTCCATCTTCTCATATTGATTGTCAAAACCAATAGTGATTGACAACCAAATGGGACGTACTATTTGGGCTTGCCCTTGAGCAAGGCACTCAATTCCCCATTGCTTCCCTACACCCAGCTGTAGAAATTAATAGCAGCACACAGGTGGAAAATATTGGGTGGGTCCCCTAGCTCGGGTAGTGTGTACTTTTTAGCAGAACATTTAATCGTATAGGTCAGAAAAATGCGAACTAGGACAAAGTTAAACGGTTTTTAAGCTTCCCAGCTTACAGTAGAAAATAGATATATAAATGGATAGATACATGTATATACACTCGGATAGACATGGAAATAGCTGTACAATTTACAATAGCTTGCCTAATTGGTTTTAGTTTTATGATCTAATTCGAGAAGCAACTATTTTAACCTAAATAACAAGCTCTGCTCAAAAACTAGTTTTTATACAAGCTCATTTTAGTTTCTAGAAAACTCCTAGACCATTTATAGTACGAACAAGGGAAATAAATAAAATTGATTGAAAAAGACAAACACAAATCTATTTTACTACAGAAATTGTTTATTTGCTTGATTAGACCGTTGCAACCTAATCAATATACAATGTTAATGAATGAACAGCAAACCAAGACAGGTGAGAGTGTGAAAAAAGCAGCAAATAAGAACGAAATAAGCAATGCCAAAATGCGAGCTAGACTGCCAATTCCGATGCCACTTAATAATTCTAAAAGACAATTGTGCTAGAGGAACTAAAGTGGCTGCGCCGACCAGAGTTTAAAGGTGCGATCAAAGCCGCAGGTGACAATAAAACTGCTGTCCGGAGCAACATCCGCGCACATCAGCTTGGACTCGTGACCGCTCAGCTGGTGGATGGGCGTCCAGTTCGGGTGGCTCCAGAGTCGAGCGCTGCCATCGTAGGAGGCAGTGAGCAGGAAGTGCGACACGCCACTGGTGGATGGCTGGAACACCACCTGTTTGAGGATGCGTTGAATGTGACATTAGGCTCATTGTTGAGGGCTATTGCTATTGTAAACACACCAATCGATATTGTCCACACTGTCATTCATATTGTACATACTGCCATTCATATTGTACATACTGCCATTCATATTGCACATACTGCCATTCATATTGTACATACTGCCATTCATATTGTACATACTGCCATTCATACTGTACATAACTGCCATTCATATTGTACATAACTGCCATTCATATTGTACACACTGCCATTCATATTGTATAAACTGCCATTCATATTGTACACACTGCCATTCATATTGTACACACTGCCATTCATATTGTACACACTGCCATTCATATTGTACATAACTGCCATTCATATTGTACACACTGCCATTCATATTGTATAAACTGCCATTCATATTGTACACACTGCCATTCATACTGTACATAACTGCCATTCATACTGTACATAACTGCCATTCATACTGTACATAACTGCCATTCATATTGTACATACTGCCATTCATACTGTACATACTGCCATTCATATTGCACATACTACCATTCATATTCTCCACACTGCCATTCAAATTGCAAACATATTGCACACACTGCCATTCATAATCATATTGTACACACTGCCATTCAAATTGCAAACATATGCACACACTGCCATTCATAATCATATTGTACACACTGCCATTCAAATTGCAAACATATTGCACACACTGCCATTCATAATCATATTGTACACACTGCCATTCATATTGGACACACTGCCATCAATACTGTGCAGTGGATTTTCTATACACTCTTTAAATTGTGTACAATTTGCCATTAATTCTGTACATAATTCCATTGATCTTTTGCAGAATATTACATTAATCTTGTGCACATTCCCATTAATAATTCATTGTACTATTCCATTAAGCAACCGTCTCAACCCCAGATGCAAGCAATTTCAAAATGAGCCGTACCTTGCTAACGTTATTGGTGTGAGCAGGCACAGTGTAGAGGCACACCTGCTTGCGCAAATCCCACACCTTGGCGCCATTGTCCTCGGAGCCAGTCGCCATGTGGTGCCCGTTAGGCGCGAAGGCCACGGACAGGACGCTGCGCTGGTGGCCTTCAAGGAGCATGACGCAACGGCCCGTCCGGAGGTCCCAGACGCGACCGAAGCTGTCCAGACCGCCCGTGAGGGCCAGACTGCCGTCCGGGTGGAAGGCGATGTCGTACACTTCGCGGCTGTGGCCCTCCTGATGAAGAATCTCGTCGCCGGCTTCCAGATCCCAGAGACGCCAGGAATAATCGAACACGCAGGTGCCAAGGAAGCGGCCGGAGGGATGCCAGGCCAGGCGGCTCACTCTGCGGTTGGCATGAAGGGATTATGGGGCATAGGCTTGAGGTGGGACCATAAGCTTTGCACACGAGCGTGGGAGTGATTGGCAGAGCGGTCTAACACTAAGGACCCTGAGCTCGATTCCGCAGAGAAGGCTTGTCTTGCAATTTACGCCCTTAAGGGCCAACCTCCAAGGCACAGTGAGGGTGTACACTGCCTGATGATGAGAAAGTCGGAGCAGATTGAACACAGTTGCGCCTGCGTACGGCATCTGCATGCGTGTGTGCTCAAAAGTCAGCGGAATTGCCTCCTCGCTGGCTGCGGGTCTACTGTCATCAAATGATTGTGCCATTGCCCCGTGACATCCGGTTGTTTCGTCAGGACAAAACTTTCTTAATATCCAAATGAATCGGTCGGATTTTACCTTATTTTCCGGACAATAGATCTGGATTAATATCCACCTATATGACCGGATTTCAGCTACAAATCCGGATGGTTCGTGCGGATAAAAAGATCCAATTATCCGAATGAATCACCCGGATGTAAACTTTGCGTCACATTCCGGAGAAACGACCGGATATTCTGCCACCGATTAGATAGGCTGAATATCTGGCCGAACTGAAAATATCCGAACCAATTATACGTCTCTATCGCATGTTATATTTTTTACAATCCTGTTGGTGTCGTATATTAGGGTACGGAGTACATAAAAAATATAATCCTAACCTATAAGGCTCGTGTCCGTCTAGCTCAGCGTAAGGAGATTCACTCTCCAATGACCACAGCTTGACGGCTCCGTCTAATGAGCTGGACGCCAGAGCGACGGGTCCAGCCTCGGCGGTCGTGGCCTTCGGGTGCCACGCCACACAGCTGGCATTAGTCTTGTGACCGCGCAGAGTCAGAGCCAGCTCGCAGTCAGGCAGGTTCCACACCTGGCAAAGGCCGGACCAGCTACTGACGGCCAGCTTGGCGCCGCAGGGCGACACCTGGCAGTAGCTGAGCGGCCGGGTGTCGCCAATCTGGCTGGCCTGAATGGCGAAGGTGCGCAGAGTGTTCTGCCACTCCAGGTGGCGCGCCTGACGCACGGCAGGCGGCATGTTCTGGTAGTAGGCTCTAGCGGCATCAAGGCGGGCGCGCGCTCTCGGCAAGGAATACTCGGCTAGCCACTGTCTGGCAGTCTGTGGAAGGACGGAGGGATGCAGGTGACATCGACTACCCACATCACACTTACGAGCACAGCATCGTACATAGTTTTTTATTTTTTAGTAAATAAGTAGATAGACTGTTATCAAATATAATAATTTCTGCCTATTTCACTAATTTCTGAGCACAGACGCTTACACAGGTGTGTACATCTACCTGGTGCCTTGGAGGTTGGCCCTCAAGCGCGTAAATTGTACGACAAGCCCCCAAGCTTTTTCCGCGGCTGCGCCCTAAATAAATGTGGCCTCGCCAAGGAATTAAGCTCAGGGACCTTGGTGCGACAGGTAAACGCGTAAGACCGCTCTGCCACTAACCCCTAAGATGAACTGTTGTTGCAGTTGTAAGTTTCAGTGCGTTCTTTTGAGTTATTTCAACGCTTAGCCGCGAAAAACTGCAATTACTCGTAGTTTCCTGGATGCTTCTAGAAGGAAATTTGAAGCTGCAAGAATTTTATTACAAGACTTGGCACCGTCAGCCCCAATAAATGGACCTATCCGTAATAATCCTAAGTACAAGCAGTTAGGCAAGAGTTCCTGATAGAATCATTAGAGAAGATTAGCTTTACATTAGAGAAGCTTTTATATGAAGCATTTTAATTTGCTTTTAAAATGTGAGATCACTTACTTTTAATTTTAGGGAGATGTCAAGGATGTCACTTGCCAAGTAAAATTTCTAACAGTACTCCATTTTGCTTCTTATAGCTCTTGTCAAGATGTTTTGTAGGGTCCGGCTTTAAAGCGTGATAAAATGCCGAATTTTAGTGCTTTTAGATTTCACAACCTCTACTAGTAGAGGTAGAGGTTGTAGCCAAGTGGTTAGGGCGTCGGACTCACGACTTAAAGGTCGGGGGTTCGATTCCCTACTCCACTGGAACAATTTGCGTCCTTTAGCAAGACACTTAACTCTGCATTGCTTCAGTTCACCCAGCTGTTAAATGGGTACCAGCATCAGCTGGGATAATTGAAGGTGGGTGTGGCGTCCCCCCAGTCCATGGACTGAACAGCTGTACGCAGCCTTCAGATGCGCCGCGCATTAGCTGCGGCTGCACATCTGACCCAATTGGGGCAGGTGTAATCAATTATTATTATTATTATTATTATTAGATTTCACGTATTTTATTGGGCTTTGGAGATCTGCAGTTAAACATGGGTAGAAAACAGACTGAGACTAGGTATTCAGCCAGCTTGGAAAATCCGTTTTTTTCAGGATATATTTGAGTATATTTGCTCAGGATAGACAGTTTCTCACGGTGAGACAACAGAAAAGGGATAGCGACGAAGCTGACAGAAGACAGAGAAGTAAACAGACCTTCTGGCTTGTTTTTAGCATTACGGGGAAATTGTCCATTAGATAACAAATTTGTTCCCGTATTTATCTTTCCAGTTTCAAATACGCAGATTTACTCTCGGAAATGTTTTCGCGTGTCTAATGCATCAGTGTCCATCAGTTGGCAGCCGATCTCAAGTACTTCTCCCAGCTGCCATCGGCATTTGTCAGGTTGACAGCGGCGTCAAAGTAGCGCAGCTGAATGCAAGTCAGCGCGACCGGGTGCCACAAGAATCCGACGCAGTCGTAGCTGAAATTGGCGCAACTAATCAAGCATTGGAAACGATCTGTAATTGATGGAGACGAGGCTTCAAACCAGCAGCCAGTGTCAGGCTGAGTCACAGTGTTAATCCGGTCAAGGTTGTAGGCCACAAAGGATCCCGGTGTCACTGGCTTAGGTAGCACAGAGACGTTGGAATCTGTATAGCAGAGTGTGGCAATCATTGTGTAGGCTTTAGCGCAGGAAATATCTACAAGACCTCTTTGCTTAATTGAAGCTGCAACGCAGTCTTCGTTATACCGATCATCAGGCTCACTAGGTTCGAACAAGGTACTATTAACAGAAGTCTTATTGCCGTCTTTAATCCACAACCAGCCGTCCTTGTTTTTGCCTCGCTCTACAAGCGCATCAGTCAGGCCTATCCAGTAGTAAAGCAGGCCGTTATCAGGCAGTGTAAATGTTATTTGGTTCAGGCTGAGATCATCTCCTCGCCGAGAGCGTGACAGATGCGCATCGCATCGCAGAAGTTTACAGCAGAAGCTCGAAATCTTACGCACCACTTCGCTGGCGTCAGAGAGATGCAGCCAGTGCCGTTAATAGTTAAGACTTGGCGAAAGCAGATCGCCAAACAGACCAGGCTTCGCCAGTGAGCCATTGGTTGAGTTCGGCAGTAGACTTGGAGATAATGGAGCCGCAAATATATAGACTCAGTCTCACGCTTAAAAGCCAATAAAACTGCTGAATCCGGAAGCATCAGCCTAGTCAATTAGCTTTTGAAATTACAGCTAAAGCTAAGTAAAATTGACTAGAATGAGGATGTCAATTAGACGTGAAGACAAGACTCGAAACCCAAAATTCGCAATTGAGTATACAGCCTAGTGAATTATCAGAGACGTCTGAAGATTGACAAACGAGCCAGCGCACACTCACTAGAGCCTGGAAGTATAATGATGCTGAGCTGTAAAAAAACTTAATGGTTACACTTTAATGGACCTGACACTCTAATTGGACTTGATACTCTTACTGCACCTGATGCTCACAATGGACCTGATACTCACAATGGACCTGATACTCACAATGGACCTGATACTCACAATGGACCTGATACTCACAATGGACCTGATACTCACAATGGACCTGATACTCAGCTGAAGGACCGGATACTCAGCTGAAGGACCGGATACTCAGCTGAAGGACCGGATACTCAGCTGAAGGACCGGATACTCAGCTGAAGGACCGGATACTTACTCAGCTGAAGGACTTGATACTCAGCTGAAGGACTTGATACTCAGCTGAAGGACCGGATACTCAGCTGAAGGACCGATACTCAGCTGAAGGACCGGATACTCAGCTGAAGGACCGGATACTCAGCTGAAGGACCTGATACTCAGCTGAAGGACCGGATACTCAGCTGAAGGACCGGATACTCAGCTGAAGGACCGGATACTTACTCAGCTGAAGGACTTGATACTCAGCTGAAGGACCGGATACTCAGCTGAAGGACCGGATACTCAGCTGAAGGACCGGATACTCAGCTGAAGGACCGGATACTCAGCTGAAGGACCGGATACTCAGCTGAAGGACCGGATACTCAGCTGAAGAAACTGATAATCATCTAAATCACTTAATACTTTGCCACGCTCGATACTCATCTGGCATGATGCAATACAAACGAGGCGCACACCTCAAACTGACATACTTCTATTGAAGGCCATTTGTGGTAATGATGTCATTTAGAAAAAGAATTTTGATGTAATAACTCAACAAATAAAACAGGACTCTCATAGCAACTCCGACTGATTAGCAACCACCCTAAAAAGGCTTCGTAAGTTTCTGGCTAGGCCTACGATTTTTTTTTACCAGCGCGCATCTTTAACTCAGATCGTGTACTCATAGTAGGCACTGAGGAGGAAATTCTATTGGAAAACTAAATTGTGCTAAAGACCGATATCGGGATTACAAGCCAGCCGGGCCAACAAAGGCAACACACCTGCAGAGCTTCTGGTCCCTCGTGATACCACAGCTCCTTGTTGATTGCCTGCCCGCCAGCGGCAGTGGACGACGCCGGAGTGCCGGCATCCGAGCCAGCAGCAGCGGCATCCGAAGATCCGTCGGGGCGTTTCCGTATCGCTGACTCGCCGTGCAGCACAATCAGAGTCTTCAGACGCTCGCGACGATCGGCGGCATCTTCGCCGAATAGGCAGATCGGCTCGCCCAGCTGGCGCAGGTAGGCGCGAACTTCCCGATCGTCGGTTGACACCTTTAAAAATGTTGGTGGTAGAAGACATCCAGTTACACTCCCCCGGTCTGCACTCAACCCGAACCCTAACTGATACTGATTGGTCCACAGCTGCACTCAACCCGAACCCTAACTGATACTGTATTGGTCCACAGCTGCACTCAACCCGAACCCTAACTGATACTGATTGGTCCACAGCTAGTCGTCCTGGCGTCTTAAATCCTGATTGGTCAAGGACTAACCTGAATCTGGCGAGTCTTCCGTCGCAGTTCAATAATGGCCAGGAGGTCGCGCCGGCTCTCGGTTTGATCAGGCGGCTGCGAGGCGACTCCGTCTAGCAGCAGGGCACTGCCCATCGGCACATCGATCAGACCGGATTTGATGCCGTCACGCAGGCTTGAAAGCTGCTGGCCTCCAGACATGACAAATTTTTCACTGTTAACGCCGGTTGCGGCTGCTGAAACTGACAGCAATGTTTATGAGATGGTTTAACTTATTTTATTATGTTTTATAATCATGCACTAATTTTTTAGAACCACATTGAAACAGATTACAATAGTCTTTAAAGTTGGTTTTTTCATGGTTTCTTATTTTCCACCAAGCTGTTGTCTCTTGCCTAGAATCCTTAAAGTTATAAAGTCACCCTATCAGTTTTAACAATCATATTGTCAGCGGGCCTCACAGAAAAAATTTCGCTAGCAAAAGTAGTAAACATAGGGGCGTAAAAACTGAAACTTTCAGCATTCTCCAATAAGACCAATATTGTGTGCTTCATGTCACTTGATCATGAAAAAACACTGGAAAAATCAATGTGTATCTGACCTTAGTGTACAGTTGATATTGTATTGAATAGCACTCACTATGTTTTGTTAGAATACTAAAATCTACTATGACTCTAAAAGGAGGTGCCATGGGTATAGATTTTATGATCATATTGCTGCTCTGACAATAAGACTTTCTCTTCTGTGGCTTTCTGTGATGCTGGAATAATTGGATTGCTTATTATTTCCAATTTGTGCAGCAATTGGTCCTAGCTCAGTTTGTTGAGTACCTTAGGTAAGGTGCCTTAATAATAACTACATAATAAATGGATTGGTAACCTAGAATGGCATTTTATTCCAAAAGAAAATTAAGACAGCTTTTACTTTAAGAAATAGTGAAACTCATGTTGCACTGTAATACAGATCACCCATGGAAGTAGTCATAACATGAGCCATGACCTAAGTGTATGATTCAGAGAGCCTATACAGTCAACAGTCTAAAACTTTGATAAAATATTTGCTTAAAAAGTGAACTGTGTCATTTTTCCAATTTTTGACATGCTATAAAAATGGACAGGAAATATTGGATTAAAAAACTGGTCATTCATAATTATGTGCAAAGATGAATCTATGCTGTAATAATATTGCAAAACTTTCAGAATTTATGGACTAGCTGCTATGACCATAGTGGCAAAGTGCTGGATTGGCAGAAGCCATTTGCAAATGTAAAATAGGGAAGGAAATATAATCATCTAATGGCATAATTTCTAATCAAAGATACCTGATTGAGATTTGATATTTGAAATTGGTATTTGGGAATTTTTTATTATAAGGTATTTGTATGGATAATGGATTTGTTATAGAAATTTGAATACCAAATAAGTAAACAAATCTACACATTTTTTCATAAAAAACTTACAAATAATGCATGTTGCAGATGAAAATAAATTGCTTATGAATGTAATGTCAAGGTTTTGCATTTGAAAGATGAGATGCTAATTCCACAACAACAAAGTTTTTTTAATAAGCTGACAGATACTAATATGGATTCTTTCATTTATAGATTGTTGGCCTAGAATAGGCCTAAATTTGCATAGGCATTAGGTGCAAATTTTTCCTCCAGCAAAACACATCAAGGTGCAGATGCAGCTTGCTATGCTATATTCACATACAAATGTACAAAGCTAGCAGCTTATACTCCAACAAAGGCAATATGGCAATACCAGTGTGAAAAAATTTTTTTCTGAAGCAATCAAGCATTAGCAATTTGTGATAGCAATGAGCTAATTGTACCATGAAATCAGAAGACAGAATACTGCAGGTAGTAAAAACAATGATATTAAATTATTTGCTAACCAACCACAATGCCAAAAGTTTTGTGCTCCACCCAACCAAAAATACAATCCATTTTGCTAATAGCCACAGAGCCACTTTGGTAATACAACTCATAGTAATCACATGATTTGGTAATTTGGTAATCAAATGATTAATGACTGATTGTTATGATCTAATAATTATAGTATTAAATGTAACCCAAATTATTTTAAACTATTGAGTGATACTTTACCCTATAGGAAAAAACTTTATTTTTGTGGACACATGTCTAGCAAATTTTTTTTTTGGTTTGACTTGGCACACAATTAGGCAACATGGCTTGGCGTAGAACATTTTTCTAGAACATTTGACATTTTTCTTGCAGGGATACATACATAGCAAAAAACTGTTGTTAGCTTGGCGTGGTGCTTTTTTGAGCCAATTTTTTATAGCTACTAGGGCATGTCAATAACTTAGTAAAAATTCAAAAAAATGATATTTTTATGTTATAAATACAATTTATAGATTTGTGCATGTTATTTTCTTGGCAATATTGCAGTTTGTTTATTGTAACTATTTTAAGTTTGAATTGGTGCCTACATGCCTCATTAGAGTTGGAATTTGATCTAACTAGTCATGCCACATTATCTGCTTATGCCAAAACCATATAGTTTGAATTGGAGACAGCTTATAGTCATGCCATGTTATTTTTATATGGCCAGATAGTTAATAATTAATTTATTACACCTGCCCCAATAGGGTTAGATATGCAGCCGACAGCACATTGTGTGGTGAAACTGAAGGCTGCATATAGCTGTTCAGTCCATGGACTATGGGGACGCCACATCTACCTTCAATTCTCCAAGCTGGCCAGAACTATGGCCATAAAATGGTGGCTGGCTTTTCTCAAGTTATAAAAATATTTTGATTTTGGCCTTGTTTCTGGCCATTTAAAAAATGATGTGGCATGACCAGGCCCATAGTTGGCTTTAATTCAGACTCTACATGACATATAAACACTAATTCAAACTAAAAAAATACACAAAACAAACAGCAATATTGGGCGATTTTCCTCTTTTGTTCGTTAAATTATTTTTTCGATTTGAATCGGTGCGTAGACGCGAAAAAGTGACGTGGCAGCATTTGAAATTGTGCCTATTGAAAAAATGATGTGGCAGTAGTGGAAAGGACATGGGGTTGCTGCTGACACATGTCTATGGCACTACTCACCTACTTGGTTCGTGGCAGAGTATAGGCAGCAGCTTGCACTCGCTCCTTGCTCCCCTTCCCACTCTCGCATGAGCTTTGACTTATCGCATTGAGTCTTCACTTGTTAAATTTTATTAAATTTTACTCGAACTGCAACATGGCTGGGCGCCCAGCTGGGCGATTTTGGCCTTGTTTCTGGCCATTTAAAAAATGATGTGGCATGACCAGGCCCATAGTTGGCTTTAATTCAGACTCTACATGACATATAAACACTAATTCAAACTAAAAAAATACACAAAACAAACAGCAATATTGGGCGATTTTCCTCTTTTGTTCGTTAAATTATTTTTTCGATTTGAATCGGTGCGTAGACGCGAAAAAGTGACGTGGCAGCATTTGAAATTGTGCCTATTGAAAAAATGATGTGGCAGTAGTGGAAAGGACATGGGGTTGCTGCTGACACATGTCTATGGCACTACTCACCTACTTGGTTCGTGGCAGAGTATAGGCAGCAGCTTGCACTCGCTCCTTGCTCCCCTTCCCACTCTCGCATGAGCTTTGACTTATCGCATTGAGTCTTCACTTGTTAAATTTTATTAAATTTTACTCGAACTGCAACATGGCTGGGCGCCCAGCGGCACCTACATTCATCGTCCCTCCTGGACAACTGCGTCCCTTGCTGGAGCTGTGCGACATAAGCTTTACGATGCGCGAGCTGGCCAACGAGAACGTGTTCGGAAACATTCTCTTTTGGATTGCGCACTATTACCCCCTGTGAACTGTGAACTGCTGGGGCTCCAGTTGAACCATATTGGACTTTGTGAGACTCTCTGTATGCCAGAGCAAGCTACGGGACGCAGTGCCCTATTGTTGTCATTTACTGTCATTACATGTCATTTACCATTACCGTTTGTCTTTAGTTAAACAACTCCATCCAACTTTCCGAGAAAAATTTAAGTCCCAGCATCCCATTACTGTCGTTTTCTGACATTACTCAGTAGTCACAACTTGTTTCTGTCGAAAAAATAATTTGACGAACGAAAGAGGAAAATCGCCCAATATTGCTATTATCTCTTCTGTAGTATTATAGACATAATATGTGACTTGCCACATGTTAAACAGCATATTATTCCAAATGTTTAACCATAGTGAAATGTGGTCACATCTCAAATTGCCAACTAAAATTTGATTGGCTAGCCATAAAATTTTAGACTATTTAAACTAAAATATAGAGCAATGCACAATAAATACTTAGAATATTAAGAAACAAAGAAGATCTACTCTACATTTATAGTTATTTAATTTTTTATACTTGAATCAATACTTGATTTCAAATGCAATAAAATTCAAAGGTCACATTTATTATAGCTAGGCCTATTTGCTATTATATCACAGTTCAGACTTAAAGTAAATGTATATATTTCTATGCATATATGGTACACCTCCATGCTTTTTTATTACTTTACAGTCTCCATTTTATAAAAAATACTAAGACAAAAATTATGCAGCTGAATTAAAAAAAATAACACAAAACTACTGCCACATTTAGAATTTGTGACATAAAAAGACAATAGGGGCCTATAAACTAGATCAGACCCGATCAGATCATTTGTTACCGAATTGGTTGTTACCAACGTGTCTATTACCCAAACGACTAGAATTCACTCCCAACAGCAACTCCAAGTTGGAAGATTCCAAAGGCCCAGTAACATATCCATACATTTGGCTTGTTGAAAAGTTTTCTTATTCGGAATTTGAGATTTCAAGCGTGTTAAAATATTCATTATTTAGACTTGTAAAAATTCTAAATTTAGCTATATTTGTTTCCTAAATACGCACACCAATTTCAATCGATCTCAGCCTCACTTTATACTTCGACTTGAATCTGAATATACTGTAATTGCATCTGCATGTGATAAAAAAGTTAATTTCGGTATAAAGATCAAACAGGAATTCGAAAATTAATACAAGTTCTGTTTCTTATAATAAGCGTTTCATTAAGTAAAACAAAACATTAAGAAACAAATCAAACTAATAGAATATAGATGACAATATTAACATTAAAATTATGATTTACATATATTTAGCTAGACAAATTCAACAACACAGTCAAAAATCTAACTCGGCTATCGAACTGTGGCTAATCTGAGGCGAACGGTGGTCATATAGTGCATTAGTGCCCCGCCACAGTGCTCGAAATGCAAAAACTGAATCCATGGCAATAAAGAAGCCGCGGTGACGAAAAGTGCTTCTATCGACGAGAAAGACTTGCGTCCAAGCTTCGTGCTGTCTGCCAACGTCGACGGCAGATTTAAATCCTCAATTACTTCTACGCTAATATGATTAAAATCCACAAAATATCTAAAAATATAATAAAAATAAAACAAACCAGAGCCAGACGTAGTTTATGCGACAAGATGGGTCACAATAAGTCTTCTGTAAACTTTCCACCGACACTGCAAGTTGTGACAGCCCGAAGGGACGAATTCGGATCCGCAATGGAATGCCCACCGATTCTCGAACAACATCATTTGATTTGTAATCGCTCGAATCGCTCTGCAACTTGACACCCGACCATCTTGGGTCCCAGGGAGAGTACGCACCGTTTTTTATTCCCTTTCCGTCCAGAAAAAAAGGGCCTTGTACAGTATGATAATAGTCCTTGTAGTTTAGAAGTCCTTGCGCCGGTGACGGGAGAAACAGCCGTTGCGCTGAAGTGGCACTGTTGACTCTGTGAGGTCTGGATTGAACCTAAAAAACTGCACGTACGCCGGCTGTTGGATGGAGTGAGATGGGACCATGGCCCGCATTTTCGGACTGGCGACAGTTCTGCACTCACGTTTCACGTGAAACGTGAGTGTGTTGGTTCACTTTTCCGGTGTTTTAACGCCAGCAACCGTTCAGGTGCGCCAGGACAAGGGTTCTGGATCATGCTAGGTGCGTGTGCAAGGCGGGTGCATCGGCCTGGCCACTGGCCACTTTGGCTCTGCCGAGAGCTTCGAGCAACATGTTTTTGAAGGCTCCCTCGATGTCCAGGAAGACCGAAAGAGTGCCAATTTCCAGCGCCTCCAAGATGGCATGAAGAACATCGTTTCCCTTAAAAATGCACCTTTTAGGCATATGCTTAATTGGACCAGCTTCTTTGGTAGGGCCGAATGGCAATTAAAGGCGCGGGTTCTTGCTCAACTTTAGCTTGCAACTCATGCCATGAGAGTTAACTCATTGGGAATGCATGAAGTGTCTTTCCGTGCGTGCATTTCCAACACACAGTATTCTGTGTTTATTTAGCTCCTTATAAGCTTGCATTGTTGCTAGGCTTGCATTTTTTAAAATTCCGAATTATAACGCAGCAAATGCGAAAAATTCTAAATTCCCTGAGGTAAATATAATTCTTTATTCAGCGTTAACAAGCAGTTTCCTCTCCCTCCAGTGGTTTTAGAGCTGTATTGTTGGAACCTTTGGTATTTATTATGGACACCTGCGTGTTTGTCTCGTAATTCTCGTAATTGTGGCTCCCTTGCAAAACTTAAAGAAAATGAAACAATGGATTTGAATGCTAGATTTTAGGATGCAGCCCGCACTATATCTAAAGAGTCGAGGCGCTGCAGAAAATTTGGAAGATTTCTGGCAATTATTTTTGTATGACGCGACGCGAAGGCATGACGCGAAGCTGTGCGTTGCTTCTGGCAGTTGCCAGCCGTGTTCTTCTTTGCTTGGCGTCTGACTGGAGGCTGCAGCGAGATGACATCGGCGAGTATCGACAAGTGGCCTCGAGTAAGGTGAGGACGGAAATGGAGTGCCTTGCAGTTGCTGCAACGGAAGCAGATGCGGCATTCTTCATCGCATCGAGCGGCATGTGCACAACGCTCGCCTGCGACAGAGGAAAGTCTGGCTGCAGAAAATGCAGAAATGCAAATAATGCTAGCCTGCCGCTACTTTGGGTATGTCCCAGAAGAATGTGGAACTTTTTTCAAAGACCTTTGTTAACATAAGAAAGACCACGGAAGGTGTTTCAAATACCTTTTGTTAACATGTGAAAGACCACGGAAAGTACATTCTTATTTTTTGTGTGACCCAAAATATTAAACAAATCGCCATAAAAATCCAGAACACGATATACAATTTTTAGCACTTCCAGAGTCACAAAACATCGGCATCGCCAAGATATTCAACGATTCTTGTCGGTGTGTATGGTGGCAATAACCGCCAATTTAAGCAAAAATTTTCTGCTCTCGAAAAGGTCATCATCTAACCATGTTAGCCTTTATTGTTGACAGAAATTTATAGGCCTTTGAACAAATATGGATTCGGCAAAGATACATAGCAATGCTATTTGTCCTTGTCACCAGGGTATTTGACTGAATCGCTGAATATCTCGACGATCTGACGTTGGACGTCATTAAAAGTTAGTTCATTGTTTTGGGCGGACAATCTCGATCTTTATGGTGGACTTTTGCGAAAATCGTGAAATAGTTAGTGGGTATTTGAAGTACCCTGTGGTCTTCCTACTGTTATTAAACGAAAATCTAAACTATAAATTACAGTTGAAAGGGCCTGAAAATACTGAAGATCGGCCAGTATGACATCATCGATCCATCTAGTTCGCCATGGGCCAACAATCTGATTGTCGTGCGGAATAAAAACGGCGACGTTCTCTTGTACACCTACTGGCGTCAGCTAAATACAGCCCTTTCAACCCAGCGGCAACGGCCTGGTGGAGCGTTGGAACCAAACTACGGGCGATATGCCGGCGACGGTGGTGGCCGAGAGTCAGGACGACTGAAACCAGCTACACTGGACCAGCCCAGATCTCCGGGTGGACCTGGCAGGCCTGCGGTCACGAGGTCCGGATTCGGCAGCGCGAGCTACTTGGGGATCCACCGTTTAACTCTGCTTCTTTGCCGGAGGATCTTGCGCCCCGGATCCGGACTCAGGAGTTTTGGCTTGCTTGGCTTCGTCAGCTTTCAGCTACTCTCAGCGGAGGATGGTCAGCCGAGTAAGTCCAAGGTGAATGACGAACTTTGGCGGCAAGCGCTTGGTCCACGCATTCGAGAGCCCCAGGATCACCGTGAACCCTTTCTCCTTGCGGGAGGAGGCATGGTGGAGGAGCCCGTTGGCCTCAAGGTCAGGGTGCAGCTTCAGCCGAATCTGCCTAAGCTGATCCCCAGATTTGATGGCACTGCCATTCGGAATCCAAACGCGGACGCGCTCGGTCTTTTGGCGTTGGCAAAGGTAAGCTTGCCGAGCTTCCTAGGCCACTTTAGCTGTGGCAGAAGCTCGCGTAGAGCTCGGCTGCTCTCCTTCGAGTTGCAACAGATGAAGATGCAGCCGTCCGTCTTAGCTGACTTGTCCACACTCACAGGGCGGCCTGTCAGAAACTGGTCGATGAGCGAAGCATCGATTGTGCGCCAGGCACTGTCGAGCTGCTCGGCCGTGAGGTCTTGCTCTTCCGCAAAAACAATGACCGCGGGTTGGAGCATGGCGCTGGCCTTGGAGGCGTAGGACGCCTTGAGTTCGGTAGATGGCTGGATGGCCGGAGCCTCGCTCGCCACCGTTGCATGTGCGGCGGCTCCAGATGGCCCAGCCGCGCTGACGATGGGCTCGCCGGGTGGTGACCCAGCGGAGGCGGTTTCCCGAGGGGCTGGGGTAGCGGTGGCTCCTTTCGGCCCAACCGCACCTTCGCCCACTTGAGGCACCACCTCCGCGGGCTGCCGACCCGCGGCCTCCCTCCCACGTTGCCGCCGTCGCCGCTCATTGCGACGTTGGTTGCGACCGTGACGGGCTTCTTTGGACCGGATGTCTAGAGGCCCAGAGACGGATCTGCCGTCAGATGGGGCGGCAGCAGGTCCGGTAGCACCCGATGGGGCGACGTTGGCGCGGTTGGAAGCGGCCGGAGCAACCGGGGGTTCACGGTTTCATTATATTTAATAAAATAGGTGGAAGAAGCCATCGCTGAAAGCGGGAGGAGCGGTGACTCACAAGATAAAAAGAAATAAGAAAAAGAAGCCGCTAACGACCGGACTACTCCCCGGCCAAGCGCCCCTCGGCACGGCGAGACCTTGGGCCTTAGAGAGCCACAGAAAGCAGCGCCAGACCCGCAGTCCAGCTGCGTACCTTGTTAAGGTCACAGGGTGTCACCTTTCCCCCCAGCCGTAGCCAGGGGTACCTGATCACGAGCAGGTGCACGACGCTGCGGACTGGCCGCATACCCTGTTGCGCCCGACGCCTGGGAGCAGCTGCAGCTGAACGGCGACGATGGCCCGAATGACACCGAAGCCGTAACTGACCAGCTGCTCCCAGGCTGCCGAGAAGATCGGCCAAACAGCGAAGGCCGCCAAATTTTTATCACCCTGTTTGATGATACTGTTATTTTGTGCGTCAAGTTTCGATAGATATTGCGCGAAAAAGGCTTTCAATCCTAGAGGGGAAGTGGTTTGAGCTTCGCAAGTGTTGTGCTTCATTGTACACTTCAGTTTTAAGGACCACTAGAAGAAGATGGACGGGACTCTTCGTTTCTTGGAAAATTTATTTAAGGCAGATTTTCACGAGAAAAGGCACTAGTGAGATAGAAACTTTGCACGTTTTTTCACATTAAAATGTTGATAAATTTTTATTCAAAGAAGATCCAATGCTGTTCTTTTAACATATCCAGCAAAACATGTTGCTTCAACGAATATTATAAAGCTTCATGAGTAATTAATATTTATTTTAATTTTGTTTATTGATCATTAGTCTCACAATCGCATTAGACACGATAAGAATAAATTAACGAACATCAGCCATGTACTACATGGAATGCTGAACTTCAACACGACTCAGTTCAGCTCTGGACGAGCCAATTTATAAAAATCCATGCTCCTCCAATTGTTTTTTTCTTCTGCCGGCGACAAAAGCTTCGTAATTTTTACGAAGCAAAATGTTTTTTTTTATTTTGTCTGAGTGATAACAGTCGGCCATTTGGAAGTGCCGCGGAAATTCCACGGGTCTTTCACAGAATTTTCACAGCGGTACGGCCGCGACAAGCGCTATGCACGTCTACGTGAATCACTATACTCATAGAAAAGCATGCCCTATTTACGAGCTAACCTTTCCATTTTGAAAAAATAATATTTTTCCTTTAAGCAGCACTTAGTTTGATGAAATGTTTTTATTTAACATAAACAACATCAGAAACTAAGTAGCATTTCTATAAGCCAGATCTAGCAGAGATACAAGCATTTCGTAGTGAATTTAAGAACGCATCAAATATACAAAGTAAAGCTGTATGATTTTTTAGCAAAGTTCAACACTATGTTATTTGCGTGTCTATACGGACAAAAAATAATGCTCAGATCAATACTAACGGTCGTACATAGTATGCACGAGTTCGTGTACGTTAAATATCGTAAGAATGAAACGATTTAAAAACAAGCTAATTCAAGCACTAAATAGCAAACAACGGCACATGAATTAACAAATTTCTAAAGTCTGAATGACTTGCAATTAAAAATTAACAAAGGAATCGACCAAGACGATTTACAAAGATGCACAAACGTATTCAGAAAAAACGGGTTTCCAAAAAGTCCAATAGACTCAAACAGTAACCACTAGTCGGATCAGTCCACAGAAGCTGTTCAAAGCCAGTGACGTCATCCCACTCGACCACCCGGAATCGGTCTCCACCGTCTGCAGCGAGCTTGCTGAGAGCGTCTCGGAGCTCGGCAAGGTGAGTCGGCAGGTCTCCTGCGTCGATTCCACCGACGCCGCACTCCGCCTGCCTTCGAAGCCCGAGCACACACGGCGGAATCTCGAATGCGATCCTGCGCGACCTCCACTCGTGCACTCGGAAGCTGTAGCGTCTGCCGCTGGCTGCTCGAAACTCCTGCACACTCGACTGAGCTCCGACCTCGGCGAACCGGCTGAGCAGCTTCGACTCGTCAGGGAAGCGACCGCTCCTCGGGATCACGAAGAAGTACGGCAGGTCGAACGGCATCTGCTCCCCATCAGTGGATAGTTGCGAAAGGTCTACAATAAAGTGAGTTTGGCTCCGAATGATAAAGGCTGTCTGCTGATAAGAAGAAAGCAATTAACAATTAAAAAGCCACAATATGAACTTACAATCACTGACAAGCTGAGCAAATCCAAACCACACGTTCGCAGCCAAGGCAAAGGCCGTCGACTTGACAGGAAAATCGAATGACAGCTCGCACAACTGCTCTATGACACCTGAAACCAAGCTCCAGTCATCAAAAAGCAGAAAGTCCTCAATGCTAGCAACGATGGAAGACCTCAGCGAGTCTTCCTCCTTCATGTCGATCACGTGAAGTGCACTCGGCTCCGACTCGCTGACGCCATCTGAGCTGCAGTCGCTGAGCTCTCTCAGAATCGCATTCGCTCTCGGGTGATGCTGAATGAAGCTGAGCTCATCTCTGAACTGCTCAAACATCTGCTTCTTCTCTTCATCGCTCATGCTCAGCTTCTGCATGACGAACATCGGTGCAGCATAGCCGCCGAAGATCACAGCGTGTGTGAATGTCGACTGACCCTTTGTGAGGGGCTGCTCGAGCTGCATCAGGTATGCTGGCACTCGCTTCTTGTATCCAGGACTGTCGAACTCGAGGCTCAGCTCAGTGGATGCGCTGCAGATCTTTGAGCAGCCGGGAAACAGGTGTTGCGGACACATGCTGGACACCGACTGCTGACCGAGCACAATGCGCTCATCGAGCACCAGCAGGAACCTCGGAACGACGAGAATTCTGGTCGGGTCAATGCCCGTGACTCTGAACTCGGTCAGCAAATCTTGTCTGATGCAGCCGCTTTGGTCGAAGAGTGAAGCCCGAATCTGGCCTCTCAAATTAGGCAGAATGTAGGACAGAAACCCAGCTGCAAGCTGCCACGCGAAGCTCTCTCCATGAGTGCTGGGACTTCTAACTTCTAAAAGTATCGTTTTTACCAGTAAAATAGTCAATCGTTGTCGGAAAAAAGGGCACACTGAAAGGTACAAGTATATGAAATTCAAACATACTTTGTATTGATGTTCGTAAATGCCCAGCGAATTCTTCCACTGGTGTTATTTTGAAATCCCAGAAGTGAAAACACTGCCGCTGTTGCTCATCAATTTGGAAGATTTTTCCGACTTTGGCGTTGCAAGTGAAGTTTTTTATTACATGAAGTCCAGGTCTTCGCTTATTTGGGCACTGTTGTTTTAGAGAAGATTGTGTGATGTCAAATTTGTGTATAAAAGCTGTTGCAATAGATATATTGTATAAAACTTACTATTCTGATGGCTACTTCATGCAGATATGCTAATAGTCTCAGCCGCATTGGTTCTTGTACTGGCTCGTTGAGTAGAAGGACAACTGCACAGTCGCTTGTTGGCAGCAACTCCCTGAGTAGCTCGCATTCTTCTATGTTGACTAGGCTGCTTGGTGATAGTTCAATAATATTCAGGTCGAACTCCTTCATGGAAAGCTCAATGAATTCCATTGTGTGAATCGCTGCTTCTCCCGCCGAACCGATGGCTAACAAATCGACGTTCATAACTCTTTCGGACATTGCTTCACCTCAGAGGATTTCGAGTAGTTCCAGAAAGTTACGACTGTTTCCACTTATGATTCTAGAGGGGTCGCACAGAAAATAAAAAAGTGGTTTAGTCACCAAAAAACAGTCTAAATCATGAATTGCCTGTAAGTATACACTCGCATTTAGTTTTTCTGCCTTCGACCTTCAGTACGACATCGCCTCTCTGGAAGAAATTCAACGAAAAATCCGTGGAAATTCCGTGGTTTGGCCTTTTGCTTAGCCTGCTCAGAATGAGTGCTATCTGTGGGAAGGAAAGAAAGACAATGGGCCTGTCGGACTAGGGCAGCAAGTGACTCACTAGCGCGTGTGTTTCTAAATAAAGTGAGCAATTATGCTGCATGGCATTTCCATGGAATTTCCGGCATAATTACACGCTTTTCGAAGAAAGTTCCTAGTCAGACGGCAGTTTCAACCAGTTAAGCCAAAAGCGTTGTGAAGCAATTTTATGTGCCGCCTTGCTACTGCCTGTCAACCGTAGTATGAACTGTTTAAAGTACATATATAACAGAGTCTTTAATTATAGAGGGACGTACAAACGCAGTAGATATTTTGCGTCAGATTGATATGCAATAATAAATTCCTGGAAACGCATATAACGAATGAATGTTTTAGGATCCTGGATGTAGTATTCCAGTTAATTCTGCAGATGTATCCCAAATGTATCCCAAACGGCATTTAGTTCTTTATGTTTTTTCTGAATTTCTGCACTACTTTGCTCACTATCTTTGACATCCTCAGTAGAAGATGGGTTGATGTGGCTTTTTGAAAAACTTTTTTTCAAGGTTGTTTTGTGGACAGAATTCTGAAACCTTATCGAGTCAATATAATGTTGCAGTTCTGGGTTATCCGTCCTGGTCAAATATGACAAGATCATCGCAGTACAGAAGGTTATTGTAGTTTGCTTGTTTCCAAGAAACTTCATACTCTAAGAGTAGCTGCTTTACTGTGCAGTCAAAGGTTACTATGGTATAGGGCGCATGCATGCATTTTCGGGCTAACTGGAACTTTGCGCCTGCTTAACAGGAGAAAGACCGCTCGATTTTTCTCTTGGGAAAGACAGGGGGCAAGGAGTATTTCAACTACCCACTGCCTAATTCACGATAGCTCCCAAACTGGATGACCGATCTTCGTGAAAGTCCACCATTTGTATCAAAACTTTCCGCCCTTTACGATGAACTGACTTTCAAAGCCGTCCGACGTCAACATCGTCGAGACATCCTGCGATTCTTGTCGAAGACCTTGGTGACAAGGACAACTAACATTGCTCCTTGTAAACCTCTATGGTGAATTCATGTTGGTTCAATAGTGTAATATTAAAAAAGAATCTATTTTATCTACCGACATGGTTATATGATGAAATTTTGTGAGTAGAAAAACATGGCTTTATTGGTGGTGTTTGCCTCCAGATACCCCGACGAGAATCATTGAATATCTCGACGATGCCGATGTTTTGTGATTCTGGATATTGTTTTATCGGATAGAGAGGAAAATTTTAGTCTGTGTTCTGGATTTTCATGGCGATTGGTTGAATATTTTGAGAGATACAGAGAAAATATGAATGTGGGTATTTGAAATACCCCAGTAGTCTTTCTTCTGTTTAAGGACTAAAAAGCCATGCATCTTCTTGAATAAAATATGAAACAAGTTCTGCGTTGATTAGCGCATTTAATTTGCATCAAGAAAGACGGCTAATACACGCTCAATATGCCAGTCCATAGCATAAATAACATATATAACAATTCCGAGGATACTGTAGAACGATCGTACCTGTAGCTCGTCATAGCTTAGAAGCGCATGTCTTCAGCTATTTTTAACGAATAAATTCCGAAGGTATTTCCGAGGCTTTTCCATGGCTTTTCCTTCAACAGGAGCCCTACTTCAGCGAAACACTCCAGACTGCATAGAAGCAATTACGTTTTTTAAACACAAACTACTCGTAGTTTGTTTTAAATGCCTTATATTTCATTTTTTGGTTTCCGCCATGGAGAATTCTTGGCACATGCAATTATAAAATCAAATTCAATGCTTATGTTGATTTAATGTACATATCAAATAAATAATTACAAGTGCTCACACTGTACTAAGCACTGTTTATGCAAAGGGCTTTAGAATCAAGCGCAACATAATTAACTTGCGATCGAATATTGAAACCTAATTCACACAGACTCTTTGACCCTAGGTCTAGGTGCTAGATCATCGCTCCCAGACAAAAGTCGGTAACTAATCGGCCTTGTATGCCGACGATTGCAACACATCGATCCGGGGTCAAGCTGAGCCACCCCGCAGCTAAGGCCCGAACAATCCCGCTTCTTGTAAACGTCTCAACGCGTTGCTGAATATATTATTTATTTCAGCCGGAACTTTTGCGTTAATCAATTGTGATCAGTAGCATTTGAAATCCAAAAAGTCAAGAAGATTCACTGCAAATTTATTATCTATGCATGATAATTCTTCAAAGCCAGTGACGTCATCCCACTCGACCACCCGGAATCGGTCTCCACCGTCTGCAGCGAGCTTGCTGAGAGCGTCTCGGAACTCGGCAAGGTGAGTCGGCAGGTCTCCTGCGTCGATTCCACCGACGCCGCACTCCGCCTGCCTTCGAAGCCCGAGCACACACGGCGGAATCTCGAATGCGATCGTGCGCGACCTCCACTCGTGCACTCGGAAGCTGTAGCGTCTGCCGCTGGCTGCTCGAAACTCCTGCACACTCGATTGAGCTCCGACCTCGGCGAACCGGCTGAGCAGCTTCGACTCGTCAGGGAAGCGACCGCTCCTCGGGATCACGAAGAAGTACGGCAGGTCGAACGGCATCTGCTCCCCATCAGTGGATAGTTGCGAAAGGTCTACAATAAAGTGAGTTTGGCTCCGAATGATAAAGGCTGTCTGCTGATAAGAAGAAAGCAATCAACAATTATAAAGCCACAATATGAACTTACAATCACTGACAAGCTGAGCAAATCCAAACCACACGTTCGCAGCCATCGCAAAAGCCATGGACATAAATGGAACCTCGTCTCCAGGTGTTGTTAGGCTTGAACCATTCTCATTTTCTGAAACGAGAGTCCAGTCATCAAAAAGCAGAAAGTCCTCAATGCTAGCAACGATGGAAGACCTCAGCGAGTCTTCCTCCTTCATGTCGATCACGTGAAGTGCACTCGGCTCCGACTCGCTGACGCCATCTGAGCTGCAGTCGCTGAGCTCTCTCAGAATCGCATTCGCTCTCGGGTGATGCTGAATGAAGCTGAGCTCATCTCTGAACTGCTCAAACATCTGCTTCTTCTCTTCATCGCTCATGCTCAGCTTCTGCATGACGAACATCGGTGCAGCATAGCCGCCGAAGATCACAGCGTGTGTGAATGTCGACTGACCCTTTGTGAGGGGCTGCTCGAGCTGCATCAGGTATGCTGGCACTCGCTTCTTGTATCCAGGACTGTCGAACTCGAGGCTCAGCTCAGTGGATGCGCTGCAGATCTTTGAGCAGCCGGGAAACAGGTGTTGCGGACACATGCTGGACACCGACTGCTGACCGAGCACAATGCGCTCATCGAGCACCAGCAGGAACCTCGGAACGACGAGAATTCTGGTCGGGTCAATGCCCGTGACTCTGAACTCGGTCAGCAAATCTTGTCTGATGCAGCCGCTTTGGTCGAAGAGTGAAGCCCGAATATGGCCTCTCAAATTAGGCAGAATGTAGGACAGAAACCCAGCGGCAAGCTGCCACGCGAAGCTCTCTCCTGGACTGCTAAATTTTTTCACTGAAAAGCAAGTTTGTGGAAGGCCTTTTACTGCGCTGTTTTTATAAAAAGATGAAAACAAACATGCTGGAATATTTTAGGACAGGTAAGACCTTTACCAGATTTATTTTTCTCTAACTGAGGCATCAATGCATCTTCAGGAGTCGTTTTCAAGTAGTAGAACCAAAAAACCTTCCTTGCTCGGTTGCTTTTTATCCAGCTCGTACCGACTTGATCTTCGATGTTATTTTTCAGTATGTGTGCGACTCGCTTTCGATTTTCGAAGCACTGAAATACATTTTCGTTGCCATAATGTTGCCATAAATTTTTTATCTATGTCTGACAGACTGGATTAGCTGATTATGATTCTTGGCCGCGCTCATTGTAAAATACATAGTAAAAAACTCACCTTTGTCACAATCAACCCTTGAAGTGTGCTGAGTACATCTTTTGGCAATACTGCTTTGGGTGCCTCATTTTCGAGCACTAAGATGGCATCGCAGGCTGCTATCTGCTGCTTCAGTTCGCCAAAGTCAACGCCCTGGCCGGTATTTACGATTGAGACTTCATCGAATACCTCGTCCAGAATTTTGCGCAATCGTTCCCAAGGCCAAATTCCTTGACTGATGGCTCCAATGATAATCACGAGAAGCATATTCCTTCAAATAAAACAGTTTTGTATTAAATAAGCTTGATGCATTATCGTAACAAAACAGAATATACTTACTAGATTAAAAATGTGTTAAATATTGAAGGGTTAGCTCAGCACTACTTCTAGTAGCGAAGTCTTGCATCGCAGAATTTTAGTATTTCTGCCACTATTTATATTGACCCTCGCTGACGAAATGCAATTGATTCCTAAAATGTTTATAGTTTATTTTGTATAAAAGACGACAAGGTAAGTAGTTTCATTATAAGCTACATATTAGAGCCTGATTATTCATGAAGTTGTACGCTTCAGCCACTAATTCAGCATTGCTTTTAAAAATTGACGGTCAGTATTTCAGGATACAATTATAAAAGGGCATTAGAACGTCAAGAAATTAAATATTTTAAGTTTCATGCGTACCTGTATCGATCGTATGGAATAGTAAGGACCGCTGGACGATTTTTTGCAGCACAAACTGGCAAACGCAGGTCGGGGGTCGGGTGTGGTACAAGCGCGCGCGAAAGAAATGAGCCCGCCAGCTTACTATTGCGGTATTTCGATGGACCAGCAGCGAGAAATCCGCTGACTCCCCGTGGCAGATCCGTGGAAAAGACAGCCGTTTGGAGTGCTTTGATACAGCCCACAATAGAAGTTCAGACTTCTATTTCCAGTTGGAGATTTGATCATTGCTATTTTTAGCAGTTAAGCATGCGTCACATGCATGGCACGGCTCTGCCATGGAAAATCCGTCATATAGCGGAATATGGAACCAAATCTTTCTACGATTTTTCCACGCAATAAATGTTACTTAAAGTAGTAGCCAATACATTTTTAAAATAAAACTAATAGCTTAATAAAGATGTCATAATTTGTCAGAATGTCAAAACCCATTTAAACTCAAGTTTTTTTAACGCAGTGCATCGATTTGAAGTCCATAATTAATCGTCACAAGCTGTGGATTAGTTTCAGTGTAACTTGTGGCCCACCTGGCCAATATGACAGAGAAGTCGCGAGTTCGAATTCCGTTCCACGATGGGAAACAATTTTTGTTTATGAACATGACATTCAATGCTTAGTTGCATTAGTTAAAACATCTAGGCAGAACATCTAGTACACCTGGTATGGCTGTCCATTCTGTCTATTCTTCTATATTTATATCTATTAATTTCCTGTCAACATAATATACCATATAATATTTCCTATAGTGATTCTTAGCAAATTCTTAGCAAAAAAGAATGGAAAAATTAAAGTGAAATAGAATCGGAATGAATAAAATGCAAAGAAAATTGCTTTTAAGTGATTTATTATACTCTCATATGTGCCAAGTAATGCTTTTGTATGCATAGGTTTACTTAGCATTTAGTATACCTACTAGTGTATAACACGAGATTTAGAACCACACAATGAGCCACAAAATAGCGAAAAAGGTTTTGTTTTTGTCTGACTGTATACACATGCAGTCAGGGCATATAGATGAGTTACTATAGACGCCGAATGTCTACAAATACTATATGTAGTCATATAAGTAGATAAAACACATAGAACTACGGGGCTTCTATCCTGTTTAGTCGCATGATGTAATCATCCTTAACTACTTTTCCAGCGCTCACAAGTGAAACTCATGCGTGTTCCTAAATTTCAAAAAAATAAGATAAACTTCCTCAGCTCAAAGTTATTTTTTATGCAATGCCCCATCGTCATTACTCACAAATAATAACTTAATAACTAGTCTACTGATAATGGTACTGAGAATAGTAGACTTCTCAGTCTACTATTCTCAGTCTACCATTCTCAGTCTACCATTATCAGTCTGCCATTCTCAGTCTACCATTCTCAGTCTACTATTCTCAGTCTGCCATTCTCAGTCTACCATTCTCAGTCTGCCATTCTCAGTCTACCATTCTCAGTCTACCATTCTCAGTCTACTATTCTCAGTCTACCATTCTCAGTCTACTATTCTCAGTCTACCATTCTCAGTCTACCATTATCAGTCTACCATTCTCAGTCTACAAGTCTCAGTCTACAATTCTCAGTCTTCCGTTCTCAGTCTACCATTCTCAGTCTACTATTCTCAGACTACTATTCTCAGTCTACAATTCTCAGTCTACAATTCTCAGTCTTCCGTTCTCAGTCTACCATTCTCAGTCTACTATTCTCAGTCTACTATTCTCAGTCTACTATTCTCAGTCTACCATTCTCAGTCTACTATTCTCAGTCTACCGTTCTCAGTCTACTATTCTCAGTCTGCCATTCTCAGTCTACTATTCTCAGTCTACCATTCTCAGTCTACCATTCTCAGTCTACCATTCTCAGTCTACTTTTCTCAGTCTACTATTCTCAGTCTACCATTCTCAGTCTACCATTCTCAGTCTACTTTTCTCAGTCTACTATTCTCAGTCTACCATTCTCAGTCTACTATTCTCAGTCTACCATTCTCAGTCTACTATTCTCAGTCTACCATTCTCAGTCTACCATTCTCAGTCTACCATTCTCAGTCTACTATTCTCAGTCTACCATTCTCAGTCTACCATTCTCAGTCTACCATTCTCAGTCTACTATTCTCAGTCTACCATTCTCAGTCTACTATTCTCAGTCTACCATTCTCAGTCTACCATTATCAGTCTACTATTCTCAGTCTACAAGTCTCAGTCTACAATTCTCAGTCTTCCGTTCTCAGTCTACCATTCTCAGTCTACTATTCTCAGACTACTATTCTCAGTCTACAATTCTCAGTCTACAATTCTCAGTCTTCCGTTCTCAGTCTACCATTCTCAGTCTACTATTCTCAGTCTACTATTCTCAGTCTACTATTCTCAGTCTACCATTCTCAGTCTACTATTCTCAGTCTACCATTCTCAGTCTACTTTTCTACCATTCTCAGACTGAGAACAGTCTACTATTCTCAGTCTACCATTCTCAGTCTACTATTCTCAGTCTACCATTCTCAGTCTACTATTCTCAGTCTACCATTCTCAGTCTACCATTCTCAGTCTACCATTCTCAGTCTACTATTCTCAGTCTACCATTCTCAGTCTACCATTCTCAGTCTACCATTCTCAGTCTACTTTTCTCAGTCTACTATTCTCAGTCTACCATTCTCAGTCTACCATTCTCAGTCTACTTTTCTCAGTCTACTATTCTCAGTCTACCATTCTCAGTCTACTATTCTCAGTCTACCATTCTCAGTCTACTATTCTCAGTCTACCATTCTCAGTCTACCATTCTCAGTCTACCATTCTCAGTCTACTATTCTCAGTCTACTATTCTCAGTCTACCATTCTCAGTCTACTATTCTCAGTCTACCATTCTCAGTCTACCATTATCAGTCTACCATTCTCAGTCTACAAGTCTCAGTCTACAATTCTCAGTCTTCCGTTCTCAGTCTACCATTCTCAGTCTACTATTCTCAGACTACTATTCTCAGTCTACAATTCTCAGTCTACAATTCTCAGTCTTCCGTTCTCAGTCTACCATTCTCAGTCTACTATTCTCAGTCTACTATTCTCAGTCTACTATTCTCAGTCTACCATTCTCAGTCTACTATTCTCAGTCTACCATTCTCAGTCTACTTTTCTACCATTCTCAGACTGAGAACAGTCTACTATTCTCAGTCTACCATTCTCAGTCTACTATTCTCAGTCTACCATTCTCAGTCTACTATTCTCAGTCTACCATTCTCAGTCTACCATTCTCAGTCTACCATTCTCAGTCTACTATTCTCAGTCTACCATTCTCAGTCTACCATTCTCAGTCTACCATTCTCAGTCTACTATTCTCAGTCTACCATTCTCAGTCTACTATTCTCAGTCTACCATTCTCAGTCTACCATTCTCAGTCTACAAGTCTCAGTCTACAATTCTCAGTCTTCCGTTCTCAGTCTACCATTCTCAGTCTACTATTCTCAGACTACTATTCTCAGTCTACAATTCTCAGTCTACAATTCTCAGTCTTCCGTTCTCAGTCTACCATTCTCAGTCTACTATTCTCAGTCTACTATTCTCAGTCTACTATTCTCAGTCTACCATTCTCAGTCTACTATTCTCAGTCTACCATTCTCAGTCTACTTTTCTACCATTCTCAGACTGAGAACAGTCTACTATTCTCAGTCTACCATTCTCAGTCTACTATTCTCAGTCTACCATTCTCAGTCTACTATTCTCAGTCTACCATTCTCAGTCTACCATTCTCAGTCTACCATTCTCAGTCTACTATTCTCAGTCTACCATTCTCAGTCTACCATTCTCAGTCTACCATTCTCAGTCTACTATTCTCAGTCTACCATTCTCAGTCTACTATTCTCAGTCTACCATTCTCAGTCTACCATTATCAGTCTACCATTCTCAGTCTACAAGTCTCAGTCTACCGTTCTCAGTCTACCATTCTCAGTCTACTATTCTCAGTCTACTATTCTCAGTCTACTATTCTCAGTCTACCATTCTCAGTCTACTATTCTCAGTCTACCATTCTCAGTCTACTTTTCTACCATTCTCAGACTGAGAACAGTCTACTATTCTCAGTCTACCATTCTCAGTCTACTATTCTCAGTCTACCATTCTCAGTCTACTATTCTCAGTCTACCATTCTCAGTCTACCATTCTCAGTCTACCATTCTCAGTCTACTATTCTCAGTCTACCATTCTCAGTCTACCATTCTCAGTCTACCATTCTCAGTCTACTATTCTCAGTCTACCATTCTCAGTCTACTATTCTCAGTCTACCATTCTCAGTCTACCATTATCAGTCTACCATTCTCAGTCTACAAGTCTCAGTCTACAATTCTCAGTCTTCCGTTCTCAGTCTACCATTCTCAGTCTACTATTCTCAGACTACTATTCTCAGTCTACAATTCTCAGTCTACAATTCTCAGTCTTCCGTTCTCAGTCTACCATTCTCAGTCTACTATTCTCAGTCTACTATTCTCAGTCTACCATTCTCAGTCTACCATTCTCAGTCTACTATTCTCAGTCTACCATTCTCAGTCTACCATTATCAGTCTACCATTCTCAGTCTACTATTCTCAGTCTACCGTTCTCAGTCTACAAGTCTCAGTCTACAATTCTCAGTCTTCCGTTCTCAGTCTACCATTCTCAGTCTACTATTCTCAGACTACTATTCTCAGTCTACAATTCTCAGTCTACAATTCTCAGTCTTCCGTTCTCAGTCTACCATTCTCAGTCTACTATTCTCAGTCTACTATTCTCAGTCTACCATTCTCAGTCTACCATTCTCAGTCTACCATTCTCAGTCTACCATTCTCAGTCTACCATTATCAGTCTACCATTCTCAGTCTACTATTCTCAGTCTACCGTTCTCAGTCTACTATTCTCAGTCTACTATTCTCAGTCTACTATTCTCAGTCTACCATTCTCAGTCTACTATTCTCAGTCTACAATTCTCAGTCTACCATTCTCAGTCTACCATTCTCAGTCTTCTATTCTCAGTCTACCATTCTCAGTCTACTATTCTCAGTCTACTATTCTCAGCCTACCATTCTCAGTCTACTATTCTCAGTCTACCATTCTCAGTCTACCATTCTCAGTCTACTATTCTCAGACTACTATTCTCAGTCTACAATTCTCAGTCTACAATTCTCAGTCTACCATTCTCAGTCTACCATTCTCAGTCTACCATTCTCAGTCTACCATTCTCAGTCTACCATTCTCAGTCTACCATTCTCAGTCTACTATTCTCAGTCTACCATTCTCAGTCTACCATTCTCAGTCTACCATTCTCAGTCTACTATTCTCAGTCTACCATTCTCAGTCTACTATTCTCAGTCTACCATTCTCAGTCTACCATTATCAGTCTACCATTCTCAGTCTACCATTCTCAGTCTACCATTCTCAGTCTACCATTCTCAGTCTACTATTCTCAGTCTACCATTCTGAGTCTACCATTCTCAGTCTACCATTCTCAGTCTACCATTCTCAGACTACTATTCTCAGTCTACAATTCTCCGTCTACAATTCTCAGTCTTCCGTTCTCAGTCTACCATTCTCAGTCTACTATTCTCAGTCTACTATTCTCAGTCTACTATTCTCATTCTACAATTCTCAGTCTACCATTCTCAGTCTACCATTCTCAGTCTACCATTCTCAGTCTACCATTCTCAGTCTACCATTCTCAGTCTACCATTCTCAGTCTACCATTATCAGTCTACCATTCTCAGTCTACAATTCTCAGTCTACAATTCTCAGTCTTCCGTTCTCAGTCTACCATTCTCAGTCTACTATTCTCAGACTACAATTCTCAGTCTACAATTCTCAGTCTACAATTCTCAGGCTTCCGTTCTCAGTCTACCATTCTCAGTCTACCATTCTCAGTCTACCATTCTCAGTCTACCATTCTCAGTCTACCATTCTCAGTCTACCATTCTCAGTCTACTATTCTCAGTCTACTATTCTCAGTCTACCATTCTCAGTCTACTATTCTCAGTCTACCATTCTCAGTCTACCATTCTCAGTCTACCATTCTCAGTCTACTATTCTTAGTCTACCATTCTCAGTCTACCATTCTCAGTCTACCATTCTCAGTCTACTTTTCTCAGTCTACTATTCTCAGTCTACCATTCTCAGTCTACCATTCTCAGTCTACCATTCTCAGTCTACCATTCTCAGTCTACCATTCTCAGTCTACCATTCTCAGTCTACCATTCTCAGTCTACCATTCTCAGTCTACTATTCTCAGTCTACCATTCTCAGTCTACTATTCTCAGTCTACAATTCTCAGTCTACCATTCTCAGTCTACCATTCTCAGTCCACTTTTCTCAGTCTACTATTCTCAGTCTACCATTCTCAGTCTACCATTCTCAGTCTACCATTCTCAGTCTACTTTTCTCAGTCTACTATTCTCAGTCTACCATTCTCAGTCTACCATTCTCAGTCTACCATTCTCAGTCTACTATTCTCAGTCTACCATTCTCAGTCTACCATTCTCAGTCTACCATTCTCAGTCTACTATTCTCAGTCTACCATTCTCAGTCTACTATTCTCAGTCTACCATTCTCAGTCTACCATTATCAGTCTACCATTCTCAGTCTACAAGTCTCAGTCTACAATTCTCAGTCTTCCGTTCTCAGTCTACCATTCTCAGTCTACTATTCTCAGACTACTATTCTCAGTCTACAATTCTCAGTCTACAATTCTCAGTCTTCCGTTCTCAGTCTACCATTCTCAGTCTACTATTCTCAGTCTACTATTCTCAGTCTACCATTCTCAGTCTACCATTCTCAGTCTACTATTCTCAGTCTACCATTCTCAGTCTACCATTATCAGTCTACCATTCTCAGTCTACTATTCTCAGTCTACCGTTCTCAGTCTACTATTCTCAGTCTACCATTCTCAGTCTACCATTCTCAGTCTACCATTCTCAGTCTACTATTCTCAGTCTACCATTCTCAGTCTACCATTCTCAGTCTACCATTCTCAGTCTACTATTCTCAGTCTACCATTCTCAGTCTACTATTCTCAGTCTACCATTCTCAGTCTACCATTATCAGTCTACCATTCTCAGTCTACAAGTCTCAGTCTACAATTCTCAGTCTTCCGTTCTCAGTCTACCATTCTCAGTCTACTATTCTCAGACTACTATTCTCAGTCTACAATTCTCAGTCTACAATTCTCAGTCTTCCGTTCTCAGTCTACCATTCTCAGTCTACTATTCTCAGTCTACTATTCTCAGTCTACTATTCTCAGTCTACCATTCTCAGTCTACTATTCTCAGTCTACCATTCTCAGTCTACTTTTCTACCATTCTCAGACTGAGAACAGTCTACTATTCTCAGTCTACCATTCTCAGTCTACTATTCTCAGTCTACCATTCTCAGTCTACTATTCTCAGTCTACCATTCTCAGTCTACCATTCTCAGTCTACCATTCTCAGTCTACTATTCTCAGTCTACCATTCTCAGTCTACCATTCTCAGTCTACCATTCTCAGTCTACTTTTCTCAGTCTACTATTCTCAGTCTACCATTCTCAGTCTACCATTCTCAGTCTACTTTTCTCAGTCTACTATTCTCAGTCTACCATTCTCAGTCTACTATTCTCAGTCTACCATTCTCAGTCTACTATTCTCAGTCTACCATTCTCAGTCTACCATTCTCAGTCTACCATTCTCAGTCTACTATTCTCAGTCTACCATTCTCAGTCTACCATTCTCAGTCTACCATTCTCAGTCTACCATTCTCAGTCTACTATTCTCAGTCTACCATTCTCAGTCTACTATTCTCAGTCTACCATTCTCAGTCTACCATTATCAGTCTACCATTCTCAGTCTACAAGTCTCAGTCTACAATTCTCAGTCTTCCGTTCTCAGTCTACCATTCTCAGTCTACTATTCTCAGACTACTATTCTCAGTCTACAATTCTCAGTCTACAATTCTCAGTCTTCCGTTCTCAGTCTACCATTCTCAGTCTACTATTCTCAGTCTACTATTCTCAGTCTACTATTCTCAGTCTACCATTCTCAGTCTACTATTCTCAGTCTACCATTCTCAGTCTACTTTTCTACCATTCTCAGACTGAGAACAGTCTACTATTCTCAGTCTACCATTCTCAGTCTACTATTCTCAGTCTACCATTCTCAGTCTACTATTCTCAGTCTACCATTCTCAGTCTACCATTCTCAGTCTACCATTCTCAGTCTACTATTCTCAGTCTACCATTCTCAGTCTACCATTCTCAGTCTACCATTCTCAGTCTACTATTCTCAGTCTACCATTCTCAGTCTACTATTCTCAGTCTACCATTCTCAGTCTACCATTATCAGTCTACCATTCTCAGTCTACAAGTCTCAGTCTACCGTTCTCAGTCTACCATTCTCAGTCTACTATTCTCAGTCTACTATTCTCAGTCTACTATTCTCAGTCTACCATTCTCAGTCTACTATTCTCAGTCTACCATTCTCAGTCTACTTTTCTACCATTCTCAGACTGAGAACAGTCTACTATTCTCAGTCTACCATTCTCAGTCTACCATTCTCAGTCTACCATTCTCAGTCTACTATTCTCAGTCTACCATTCTCAGTCTACCATTCTCAGTCTACCATTCTCAGTCTACTATTCTCAGTCTACCATTCTCAGTCTACCATTCTCAGTCTACCATTCTCAGTCTACTATTCTCAGTCTACCATTCTCAGTCTACTATTCTCAGTCTACCATTCTCAGTCTACCATTATCAGTCTACCATTCTCAGTCTACAAGTCTCAGTCTACAATTCTCAGTCTTCCGTTCTCAGTCTACCATTCTCAGTCTACTATTCTCAGACTACTATTCTCAGTCTACAATTCTCAGTCTACAATTCTCAGTCTTCCGTTCTCAGTCTACCATTCTCAGTCTACTATTCTCAGTCTACTATTCTCAGTCTACCATTCTCAGTCTACCATTCTCAGTCTACTATTCTCAGTCTACCATTCTCAGTCTACCATTATCAGTCTACCATTCTCAGTCTACTATTCTCAGTCTACCGTTCTCAGTCTACAAGTCTCAGTCTACAATTCTCAGTCTTCCGTTCTCAGTCTACCATTCTCAGTCTACTATTCTCAGACTACTATTCTCAGTCTACAATTCTCAGTCTACAATTCTCAGTCTTCCGTTCTCAGTCTACCATTCTCAGTCTACTATTCTCAGTCTACTATTCTCAGTCTACCATTCTCAGTCTACCATTCTCAGTCTACTATTCTCAGTCTACCATTCTCAGTCTACCATTATCAGTCTACCATTCTCAGTCTACTATTCTCAGTCTACCGTTCTCAGTCTACTATTCTCAGTCTACTATTCTCAGTCTACTATTCTCAGTCTACCATTCTCAGTCTACTATTCTCAGTCTACAATTCTCAGTCTACCATTCTCAGTCTACCATTCTCAGTCTTCTATTCTCAGTCTACCATTCTCAGTCTACTATTCTCAGTCTACTATTCTCAGCCTACCATTCTCAGTCTACTATTCTCAGTCTACCATTCTCAGTCTACCATTCTCAGTCTACTATTCTCAGACTACTATTCTCAGTCTACAATTCTCAGTCTACAATTCTCAGTCTACCATTCTCAGTCTACCATTCTCAGTCTACCATTCTCAGTCTACCATTCTCAGTCTACCATTCTCAGTCTACCATTCTCAGTCTACTATTCTCAGTCTACCATTCTCAGTCTACCATTCTCAGTCTACCATTCTCAGTCTACTATTCTCAGTCTACCATTCTCAGTCTACTATTCTCAGTCTACCATTCTCAGTCTACCATTATCAGTCTACCATTCTCAGTCTACCATTCTCAGTCTACCATTCTCAGTCTACCATTCTCAGTCTACTATTCTCAGTCTACCATTCTGAGTCTACCATTCTCAGTCTACCATTCTCAGTCTACCATTCTCAGACTACTATTCTCAGTCTACAATTCTCCGTCTACAATTCTCAGTCTTCCGTTCTCAGTCTACCATTCTCAGTCTACTATTCTCAGTCTACTATTCTCAGTCTACTATTCTCATTCTACAATTCTCAGTCTACCATTCTCAGTCTACCATTCTCAGTCTACCATTCTCAGTCTACCATTCTCAGTCTACCATTCTCAGTCTACCATTCTCAGTCTACCATTATCAGTCTACCATTCTCAGTCTACAATTCTCAGTCTACAATTCTCAGTCTTCCGTTCTCAGTCTACCATTCTCAGTCTACTATTCTCAGACTACAATTCTCAGTCTACAATTCTCAGTCTACAATTCTCAGGCTTCCGTTCTCAGTCTACCATTCTCAGTCTACCATTCTCAGTCTACCATTCTCAGTCTACCATTCTCAGTCTACCATTCTCAGTCTACCATTCTCAGTCTACTATTCTCAGTCTACTATTCTCAGTCTACCATTCTCAGTCTACTATTCTCAGTCTACCATTCTCAGTCTACCATTCTCAGTCTACCATTCTCAGTCTACTATTCTTAGTCTACCATTCTCAGTCTACCATTCTCAGTCTACCATTCTCAGTCTACTTTTCTCAGTCTACCATTCTCAGTCTACCATTCTCAGTCTACTATTCTCAGTCTACCATTCTCAGTCTACTATTCTCAGTCTACCATTCTCAGTCTACTATTCTCAGTCTACAATTCTCAGTCTACCATTCTCAGTCTACCATTCTCAGTCTACCATTCTCAGTCTACTATTCTCAGTCTACCATTCTCAGTCTACTATTCTCAGTCTACCATTCTCAGTCTACCATTATCAGTCTACCATTCTCAGTCTACAATTCTCAGTCTACAATTCTCAGTCTTCCGTTCTCAGTCTACCATTCTCAGTCTACTATTCTCAGACTACTATTCTCAGTCTACAATTCTCAGTCTACAATTCTCAGTCTTCCGTTCTCAGTCTACCATTCTCAGTCTACTATTCTCAGTCTACTATTCTCAGTCTACTATTCTCAGTCTACCATTCTCAGTCTACTATTCTCAGTCTACCATTCTCAGTCTACAATTCTCAGTCTACCATTCTCAGTCTGCCATTCTCAGCCACAAAATACTAAAAACGTAAAAATGCTTGTATTGTAAACATTACATATGTACATATCGTAGTAGTATAAATTCATAGTTAAAGCGAGTTGTCAAGCCGGTTGTCAAATCACAATTGTGTTGAGTGTGTACTTTTTACACATTTCGAGCGTGTTTGTCCAAGGCACAGATCTGCAGCTTCCGTTATTAGCTCCTGTATTAAAGGAACGGGTTGGAAGAGATTGTTATCGATCCAGTATTTGTCAAAGACGTTTGAAAAACTTCTAAGTCTAGATTGAACTGGCCAATCGCTGTCGCTGTCACTTTGCCATTGGTGCGTGTTTCGGCTGGGGGTGGTTGCGCCGTGGGCCATAGACATTTGGCCTGCACCAATAATTTTGTTGCACCAATCAACCATTAAGCCATTATCTACTAAGAATAACGGCAATATTAGCGACTGAAATATTCCGCGAACTGCATGAGTATTCAGGAGCAAAGAACCTTGTACTTCGAATACTGCACGACCGAGTTCTTCAACTACCCTGCCTTTCATTATCGATAGAATTCACTTCTCGGACGGTATACGAGCAACAGAAACTGAACAAAAAACTTTGTTCGTAAATAAAATGAACTAGATCATTAAATCTGATTTTCTGATTTACTTAATCTTGAAAGCATGGGTCAGAATGGGGGGTCGGTGGCAGAGCGGTTATCGCGTTCGCCTCTCGCACCACGGTCCCTTAGTTCGATTCCACGGCGAGGCCACATTTATTTGGGGCGCAGCCGCGGGAGAGAAGGCTTGGGGGCTTGTCGTGCAATTTACGCCCTTGAGGGCCAACTTCCAAGGCACAGTGAAGTGTACACTGCCTGACAATGAGAAAGTCATGGCAGATGTACACACCTGTGTGAGTGTGTGCCTGTGTAAAGTATCTGTGTGCGTGTGTGCTCAGGAGTCAGCGAAATGGGCAGAATTGCCTCCTCGCTGGCCGAGGGTCTAGTGTCACCAAATGATGTGCCATTGCCCGCAGCCCTCCTGCAATTACTATTATTATTATTATTATATATGGGCCACGCTTACCATTTTAAGCCTATAGAGTTCAGTAAAATTTTTGCTAAAACGCTTGTGACAAGAATCTTCAATGAAACCGACAGTGTCAGGAGTCGGGACGCTGTATGACATGCGCAGCTAAAATATTTTTTTAGAAAACCGCGGCAAAGCTAGCAGAATCATTCGCTAGCCTTATTAGCGAACTAAACACGTGAATTCCACTGAATATCCACGGCAGTTCCACGGATGCGCCCCGGGTCAATACAGACCCAGCCCGGGCAGCCCTGTTAGGCTGTTATTCTTAGCGGCTGCTCAAGGTTGGAAACCTGGTACGACTCGCTTCAATAAAAGTTGTAAGCATGGAAGCGACGGCATTGGGTCGGGAATTAAAAATCCATACAGGAACTCCACATTTTATCACAGGTAGAAGTAGGAGCATCTTGGCTGTAGTGAAACAAAATGTTCATTAAATTGGTCTAGATTCTAACAAATCATGGTATATTTCATACAATAATTCATGCAAGCAATAGTTATATTAATAGTAACAATAACAATTGCTGGAGGGCTGCGGGCAGTGGCACATAATTTAGTGACCAACAACCAGCGAGGAGGCAATTTTGCCCATTTCGCTGACTCCTGAGCACATACGCACACAGATACTGTACGCAGGCACTTTTTCACTCATCGTCAGACAGTAAACACTTTCACTGTGTCCTTGGAGGTTTGCCCTCAAAGAGCGTTAATTGCACGATAAGCCCCCAATGCCTTCTCTCCACAGCTGGGCCCGAAATGAATGCGGCCTCGCCGTGGAATCGAGCCTAGGGACCTTGGTGCGCGAGGCAAATGCGTTAGCCGCTTCTGCCACCGACCCCTGATTCATACAAGTATACCTGTACCATATTGCTTGCTGGTTATGACAAAAGGCACACTGTTGAAACGAATACTCATCAGTCACGCAGCCTTTAAATTTTGAAACTGCAGGTGCCCCACATTGCTTGAAATCAGAAATCAGATTGCTTGATATCAGAAATAAGCTTGTTCGAGTTGTTCGCTCTTAACTAATCGATTGATCAAGCACGAGAAGCTACTATTGACTATAAAATTTTTTGTTTCGCTTGAGATAGAGTAAAGGCTTCGACAAGGTAGAAAGATGTGTAACTTCCACGTGCGGGAATTCTTAGAATGCTCACTGAGGTTCTTGTGACCATGCTTTGGACTTGCATCTGCGACGAGAAAGTCAGCTTTGTCCGTCATTTGTTTGCTCATTTGTAAGATCAAAATAAGAACTGCACGGGACACGACTTTAGTCAGTTCACAGTACAGTTATTAGTTAGTCAGTTCACAGTACAGTTATTAGTTAGTCAGTTCACAGTACACAGTTATTAGTTGGTCAGTTCACAGTACAGTTATTAGTTGGTCAGTTCACAGTACAGTTATTAGTTAGTCAGTTCACAGTACAGTTATTAGTTAGTCAGTTCACAGTACAGTTATTAGTTAGTCAGTTCACAGTACACAGTTATTAGTTAGTCAGTTCACAGTACAGTTATTAGTTGGTCAGTTCACAGTACAGTTATTAGTTAGTCAGTTCACAGTACAGTTATTAGTTGGTCAGTTCACAGTACAGTTATTAGTTGGTCAGTTCACAGTACAGTTATTAGTTGGTCAGTTCACAGTACAGTTATTAGTTGGTCAGTTCACAGTACAGTTATTAGTTGGTCAGTTCACAGTACAGTTATTAGTTGGTCAGTTCACAGTACAGTTATTAGTTGGTCAGTTCACAGTACAGTTATTAGTTGGTCAGTTCACAGTACAGTTATTAGTTAGTCAGTTCACAGTACAGTTATTAGTTAGTCAGTTCACAGTACAGTTATTAGTTAGTCAGTTCACAGTACACAGTTATTAGTTAGTCAGTTCACAGTACAGTTATTAGTTGGTCAGTTCACAGTACAGTTATTAGTTGGTCAGTTCACAGTACAGTTATTAGTTGGTCAGTTCACAGTACAGTTATTAGTTGGTCAGTTCACAGTACAGTTATTAGTTAGTCAGTTCACAGTACAGTTATTAGTTAGTCAGTTCACAGTACACAGTTATTAGTTAGTCAGTTCACAGTACACAGTTATTAGTTGGTCAGTTCACAGTACAGTTATTAGTTGGTCAGTTCACAGTACAGTTATTAGTTAGTCAGTTCACAGTACACAGTTATTAGTTGGTCAGTTCACAGTACACAGTTATTAGTTGGTCAGTTCACAGTACAGTTATTAGTTGGTCAGTTCACAGTACACAGTTATTAGTTGGTCAGTTCACAGTACAGTTATTAGTTGGTCAGTTCACAGTACACAGTTATTAGTTAGTCAGTTCACAGTACACAGTTATTAGTTGGTCAGTTCACAGTACACAGTTATTAGTTGGTCAGTTCACAGTACACAGTTATTAGTTGGTCAGTTCACAGTACACAGTTATTAGTTGGTCAGTTCACAGTACACAGTTATTAGTTGGTCAGTTCACAGTACACAGTTATTAGTTGGTCAGTTCACAGTACAGTTATTAGTTAGTCAGTTCACAGTACACAGTTATTAGTTGGTCAGTTCACAGTACACAGTTATTAGTTAGTCAGTTCACAGTACAGTTATTAGTTAGTCAGTTCACAGTACAGTTATTAGTTGGTCAGTTCACAGTACAGTTATTAGTTGGTCAGTTCACAGTACAGTTATTAGTTAGTCAGTTCACAGTACACAGTTATTAGTTGGTCAGTTCACAGTACACAGTTATTAGTTAGTCAGTTCACAGTACAGTTATTAGTTGGTCAGTTCACAGTACACAGTTATTAGTTAGTCAGTTCACAGTACACAGTTATTAGTTAGTCAGTTCACAGTACACAGTTATTAGTTAGTCAGTTCACAGTACACAGTTATTAGTTAGTCAGTTCACAGTACACAGTTATTAGTTAGTCAGTTCACAGTACACAGTTATTAGTTAGTCAGTTCACAGTACAGTTATTAGTTAGTCAGTTCACAGTACACAGTTATTAGTTAGTCAGTTCACAGTACAGTTATTAGTTAGTCAGTTCACAGTACACAGTTATTAGTTAGTCAGTTCACAGTACAGTTATTAGTTAGTCAGTTCACAGTACACAGTTATTAGTTAGTCAGTTCACAGTACAGTTATTAGTTAGTCAGTTCACAGTACACAGTTATTAGTTAGTCAGTTCACAGTACAGTTATTAGTTAGTCAGTTCACGTCAGGCTCGGGTGCCGCTAAACTACAGTATACAGTCAGGTGAAACTTGATTTTGCAGAAGTGCAGGGAATGTATAAACTAAATATGTTATGTGCATTGGCGGCGCAGCGACAGCAGGTTAAGATTAGATTTTAGCAAGCTGTTTCAGCTAGCAAGGCAGAGTAGAAACAGACACAGCTGCAACCGCGGCTGCAGTTGAAAGCGCTTGGATTGCCATTTGGACCACAGCCGAGCTTCAAAAAGCGAGCTTTTCAATTGGCTGCTACGTATTATACTTGTAAATCTGTTATAGTTTGCAAGCGCTTCTTAAGAAAGCACGAGTCTGTTTGATATTAACAACAGCTTCAGAGCTATGCCATAGAAATAAAAGGAAAATGTGCCAAGCGCAAACAATGAGACCGATATAGACTTGCGTGCGACTACTAGCTTGCATTCGTGGACTCGGCTCGTTCACACTGTTTAGATGACTCATTAACCGTTCCTTTTAGCATAAGTTGTACACAAAAACAAGTCATTTGTACGCAGTGTAATATTTGACAAAAGGCCTAGATAAACCTACTTAGAGCATCAAGAGGATTTAAAGCTAGCTACTAATTGCCTACTCACCGGGGTCGGTGTACTACCAAGCGGTTCAATAGTAGCAGCGGTGATGAATATTGATGATGAGTTCAAGAGTTTATGTTGATGCTCACAATTGCGATCTCCCAGATTAAGTAACATTTTTTACTCGTAAATTATTTTACTCGCCGCTCAGACTTACGAAGGCTTGAATCCAGACTTAAATTCGAGTCAGTCAGTCAGTATAAAACTAGACTTATACTCGGGCAATTGAAAACTGTAAAAAGAGACCGAACTGACCCCTGATTAGGGCGGGGGTGGCTGGCAGCTTGAGCCTGTAGACCTGCGACAACTTTCTAAAGCCTTAGGGCGCCGGGGTAGAAATTCAACGAGGCCGGATCGCAATCTGATTGGCCGGGCCTCCAGCCCAGGGATAGAGTTGATGGGGTGGTTGGCGTCTGCCCACCTGGCTGGCCCGGACCGGCTAGGCGTGAATTTCTCAACTTTAATTATTTCTACTGTTCTAAAAATAGCCGGAACACGCGCTCTACGCTAAACTATAAGACAGAAATAACAACAAAATATGCTTACAACACTACAGCAGTGTGAACAAGCCTTAAGTCTATATTTTAAGAGCAGATTAAAAGTAGGTTCAACACTGAACTGATACGATTCACCGATAAACAAATTATGCCAACTCGATCGGGCCTATCGGAAATTCTGATAGCTGCCACTGAAACACGGGCGTAAAACTGAAGGCCCTTATAACTTAAAACAACAACAATGTATATAAACAAAGAGTTATAGAATCACCTAGCATCGTGGAAAAAGCCACTGAGTACGCCTGAAGTAGCCTCGAGGATACTTATATATTTTATTTAATGATCATTCTAATGAAACAATACACAAATATTATGGAACCACATCAAATCAAAAACAACGCCCGCATTTTAGCCAATATGTGAATCAAGAAAGGAAACGAAAACAATCTAGAAAAATAGGTTAGTTCAGAAGGTACTATAACAACTAAAAGTAGTCTATATTCGCAGGTAACACCGGCGAAAAGCATTGTTAGACACCGATGGCTAGAGACATTGTTTTACACAAACAATCACTCAATCAGCAAGTCATAATTGTGGTTAGGTAATGAAAATAGCGGCTTCTAGAAAAACTTCAATTTAATAATGAAATAAATTACAAGTTTGTGTACCATAAGCAGGTAATAAAATAAACAATAATTTGGCAGGTCTGACTTGAGAAATGATTTAACACAAGAGCGGGAAAAGACTCGACTAACAGCAGGACTGCGCAGAAAATTTGAAAAGCCTAGCATAGCAGGAGGAATTAACAAGTTAAAATATAAATTTCCGTACAGGACAATGGCTGCAAAGCATGGCTATAAAGCAGAAATTGATTACACTTAGGAAAGCGCTTCAATTTTCTTAGCTTTCAAATTAAATTAGCAATTAAATAAAGTAAAACTGTCAAACAATATTGATATAAAGCAGTGCAACACCCCGAGGAGAGGTAAGTAAAAGCTAAATATGCCCAATATGGAACAGCAGAGGTGTGTTTGAGTAGGTGTACCTACGTGATGTGAACGCTTGTGTGATATTATATTTTTATGGAATTAAATTATTGGAGCAGACAAAGTAAGGGATTGGAGATAATCTTACTTAGCTGCTGCATATGTGGACTCAGAGTATTAGTTGAATGAGCAGAGATAAGCAATACATATCGTTACGAAAATCTTGCGAGTACCTGACGCAGATTGGCTAATTAGCTAATGATATTACTCGTAAATTTCATTCGCAAGCGAGCCAGATCTGAATGAGCGCAAAGATGGAATGAGAAATAGGCTCAATGACATCGAAGCTATGACCAAAAAGGGCGATTACTTATAATGATACGGCAATTAACACCTTTGGAAAAACTTACTTAGTCATTTAAAATAAAGAAAGAGCATATATTGAAAATGGATATTATTAGAGCTCAAATCCGAAACACGGAAGAAGCAATTGAAGTTGGCCAAGAAAACGATGAGTTAGAGCAAATAGGCTAAAACAGACTTTGGATTCAGCAAAGGAGCCAGTATTTTCTCAATGCAAGTTAAGCATATACCGATGTACTGCTAAGCCAGGCCTAGATCAGAAGAACTGGTGTGCATATTTCCTTCATTAGAGAAGATCAAGTTTAGGAGGCTCTCTGCGTACTCGCGTGTCGGATCGCGCCACGCATCGGGTTGAAACTTATCGTCCGCCCAGTCCAATACCTTAACGTAGTGCTGCCAGTTCATGCAAGCCAACATCGTCTGGAAGGCCATTATGTACTCGTTGAGGTTCTGCCTCAGCTTGGTGCGTCGAAGGCCGCCCAGGCCGCACTTGGCTTGCTTGCGCAGGTTCAGCACACACGGGGGAACTTCGAATGCCACTTCGGTGGCCACAGAATTTTGCACCCGTGTGTACAAGCTGAACCTGTAATTCCGTTGGTCACTGCGGAACATCTTCTCTTTAAAGCTAACACCCAGCTCGCCAAGCTCGTGATGCAACTTTTTCAAGTCGGGATAACGCGCACTGCGAGGCACCACGTACTTGTATGGCAACTCGAACGGCAAATTACCGGCCTTCTCACCTGTATTCAATATTGATAATGAAAATATTCTATTATTCAGCAGTCAAGTCAAGTGACATGAGAAAACACAGATATACTTACACTGGACGAGGTGGTGCACGAAGCCAAAGCATGAATTGGCAGCCATGGCATAGGCCATAGACATGAGTGGCAGGTTTTCGTCCACCTGAATGCAGCGCTCTCTTAGGTCTACAAAATAGAAGGCGAGATGAATAAGCGTTTCAATTGCCGTCGGTTTCCACTATTTTACCCAATTGTGATTTTTTATTCATCGTCAAATTTTATTTACCAAGACGACGAATAAGATCGCTAAAAGAAGAATGTCTCGTTTCTCCCTCCGTAGAGGCGTATTGAATGTCATCTAATCTGTCGGCACTAAGGTTCACAATTGAAACAACATTGTTTTCGGGAAGAATCTTAAGCGCCGGTGGTAGAACACTGTAAATGTCTTTTTGCACTTCTTGGGTGATAACGACAACAACCAGATTGTACTCTTGTCGCATGTGAATCTAAAATACAGAGAGTTAAAATGATAAAACTTTAAATCAATAATACTGTATATTAATATAATGTATGAATATATATATTCATAAAAAAGTAATATTATAAAATAAATTAAAGCGATCGACGACTAAACATACGTAGGTCACAGCAGACGTGATGTCTCTAAGCAAGTAGTTATGGCGAGAATCCTTAAAGTCGTAGCTGTTGTAGTCACGCTGGAAATTCTCTAAATCCTCAAGAGATGCAAATAGTACCATTCTTTGACACCTGACAAGCACTTGCGCGAAAGTTTTGTTTAAAAGTTGAAAATTTTCCACACTGAAGCCTTCGCGCTCAAGCCTTTCAACTACAGCATCATGGAGATCTTCAACGGATTTTGAAAACTTAACAACCAAAACGTCATTGTGGACAAGTTCATCAATTGATCTTATTGGCTCGTTGCATCGGTCATTGAAAATCTCCTCCTTGATGCGAGACAAAAACAGTTGGTGCCATTCCTCTTCGGTTCCAGTTGTTTTCCATTCGATGATGCACGCCGCCTTATCAGGATTGGCAGGGGCTTCGAGTGAAACATCAACCGAGCCAAACTTTGCCAGTAAATTATTTGCCTTCGGGTGGTTTAAAATAAACTGCAATTCTTCTTTAAAGAGTGTGTACGCATTGTGCAGCATATCTTCCGTGATATCCAACTCTTTAGGTCTGCGAAGCTCGCGAATGACAGTGACAGGAGGTGCGAAGCCGCCCAAGATAATAACATGGGTGTACCGCTCCGTTTTACCTTCCAAAGAAGAGATCACTATTTCCTGATCCAATTCGACTAAGTAAAGCGGAATCATCTTAGGATACCCAGGACTTTCAAATGTCAGTAGTAGACATTGATTAGCGCACTCGGTGGGCTGGTGTGAATCAGCTTGCACAGCGGAAACATTTTCAGTACCAGGAGACAGGCTAGCACCCTGGCTCAGGTCTGTTGCTGGGCGTACACGATCAATTTTGCGACAGTTGGGAAATAGTTCCGATGGATTCGGATTTACATGCCGGTCGCAGTCAATGTCAGTCTCTTTCAGGAGAACAAAATACTTCTTCAGTACGAAAATATTTTTAGGATTAATATCCTGGAGACCATATTGTCTGAGCTGATCGGCTTTAACGAGGCCATCAGAATCGATAATTTCTCTGCTTATTACTCTGTTGATATTAGGCAAGATGTAGGCTAGAAATCCAGTTGCATACTGCCAAGCCAGCCCATTTCCAAGACTGTCAAAGACCATGCTCTTACTGACTCTTGCAATTTTCTCTTCCGTGAGCCATGAGTTGACAGATGCCAGCATTTGCGATATGTCGGAAGATTCAACAGTGTGAACGAAATTTAGAATTCGGTGATTTTCGAGCACACTGTCTTCATCGCTGCCACTATATGAGGCGTACATCTTTACAATGCACATGATCGCTTTTCTTATAGCAATCATCCGGTCGAAAGCCATCTGGTAGAGGTGACCACGAGCGTGGCTTGAGATTTTTCCTGGTGGCCTAAAGTAAACAGTGATCACTTTGTCACACTCGGCCATATTGTCAGAAATTTCGTTCCATTCGAATTTATGAGGCTGCCTTAGGCGCAGTCGGTAGCCGGAACGCAACAGGGTGCTGATCAGCTTTTCGAAATTTGTCCTCTGGCTTTCGGTGGCCCCGGAGTCGCCAACGGGTAGAACGAACAGCAGCTCTGAAGTGGGCGAAGCAGCAGTTTTCTGTCAATAAACTTGCACTAATATAAAAAATGATCAAACTGGAAGGACAAGCCTCACCATTCTTTAGCCAACTTTGCAACTCCATGTCTATATTCACAGCCAGAGCTCGCTTGACTGAATCACATCTTCCAAGCCTCTCAAACAAACGCTCTGCAGCACGAGCTTTTTCTTCAACGATTAGGATGCCCCTGTTGCACTCGATTGCCCTCTGAAAAAAGCATCGTTTTGAATTTAGCGAAAATTCGAACAAACTTAAAGATGGTAAAATAACTCTTACCGCCACGATCGATGTGTACCGATCAGTCTGTTGATAAGGCAATCCGACTGGAACCACCATGACAGCTCGATCAGCTGCCTCAACAGCTTCAGGCGTCTGATCAGGAACTACATCGCAGTTGTTATCACTCAGGATTGATAGAACCCGCTGTTGAAATTCCTGGTTGACGCACAAAACAACAGCTGACTGCCGCCTCACTGGCTGCAGGTCCACCAATGAAGCCCTCTCAGCAGCTGGTTCGGACTGAAACAATGGACTTGTGCGTTGTGCGTGGTTACAAATAACTACACAATGCCTGTACTTTGGAGCGTAATCTTAGTCTTAGCCCAATATGCAACTAGCATGGAGATTATTCTGCTCTTATTATTAATAAAACTACAAAAAACTGTGATAAAAAATAAATCACGCATAAGCTAACAAGTTCTGGGCTAAGCCAAGTACAAAGCTAATAGGGCTTAGACAAAAGTGGTTGCAAATCTTCTTTATTCCTAACAATGCTAGCTAATTTTTAATAAAATGCGTGCCGAATATTTCACAGATTAACTGTTTCGGCTCATTCTCAGCATGCATCAAGTCATTGAGCAGTTGGATAAAATTTGCAGAATCTCTACTCCTTCAGTTTGTACTCAAAGTCGGGCTCGTCATTGTAATCATGCGGCAGCTCCGGTTTGAGCGCAACCTTCCAGTTGAGCAATGGAGTGTCAGCCCGTTTAGGCAGAGTATAGGTGGACTTGAACACCTTCTTGCGCTGCGGGCCAAGCTGCTCCAGCTGCTCAGCGTAGGGCGGCCAGATCCGCGCCTGCTCATCCGGCGTTGGGACTCGCGGCTCCTGCGGGGCGATCAAGCAAATTCTATGTACGGCATGCCTGTGTACGGTATCTGTGTGGCTGTGTACGGTATCTGTGTGGCTGTGTACGGTATCTGTGTGCCTGTGTACGGTATCTGTGTGCCTGTGTACGGTATCTGTGTGGCTGTGTACGGTATCTGTGTGCCTGCGTACGGCATCCGTGTGCCTGTTGAACGGTATGCCTGTGTACAGTATCTGTGTGCCTGTCAGGCATATCAGTGTGCCACCCACCCTCTAACGACCGATCCAAAGTGTAAGCCTCACCTGGAAGCTGTACGGATCCCACTTGGGCCGCAGCCACATTAGCGGCGGAGCCAACTCGCTGAATTGATCCGGATGCTGGCGGATCAGGTGCGCCTCGATCGCAGGCGGGAATCGGCACACCGATTCAATCAACTGCACCGGCACCGGGTCGAAGCTGCGCGATTTAAACTCGGCCTCCTGATCGCGCGGCACCAGCACCCAGTCGGGCAGGTGAGTGCCCGGGATCAGCCTATCCTCACCCTCGGTAGTTGGCATCAGGCGGCCGCGGAAGATCTCCGTGCCCCAGACGCGGCAGCGACGACGCGAGGCGTCACCGAGGGCCGGCTCGACTCTGTTTGGGACGCAGTAGCACGGCTCCTTGTACCTTGCCGCGTGATTCAGTCTATAGAAACAGCGCCCGACTCCCAGATCCTTCAGCTGCATGGCCAGCTCGGAGAAGAATTTGCCAGTTAGAATTGGCGGCGCCATTCGGCCATAGAACTTCACGCGCGGCATCTCTGATTGGCTGTAACGATTTCGGAGCAAATTTGCTGTGTGAAAATACGAGTGTGCGAAAAGGAGACTGGGAGGGAGATGGGGGAGATGGCTTAGAGGTTAGAAGTAGACAGCAGAGGATTGAGTATAGAATGGGAGTAGACAGCAGAGGATTGAGAATAGAATGGGAGTAGACAGCAGAGGATTGAGTATAGAATGGGAGTAGACAGCAGAGGATTGAGTATCGAATGGAAGTTGATAGCAGAGGATTGAGTATAGAATGGCATTAGTCAGCAGAGGATTGAGTATAGAATGGGAGTAGACAGCAGAGGATTGAGTATAGAATGTGAGTAGACAGCAGAGGATTGAGTATAGAATGGAGTAGACAGCAGAGGATTGAGTATAGAATGGGAGTAGACAGCAGAGGATTGAGTATAGAATGGCATTAGACAGCAGAGGATTGAGAATAGAATGGGAGTAGACAGCAGAGGATTGAGTATAGAATGGGAGTAGACAGCAGAGGATTGAGTATCGAATGGAAGTTGATAGCAGAGGATTGAGTATAGAATGGGAGTAGACAGCAGAGGATTGAGTATAGAATGGGAGTAGACAGCAGAGGATTGAGTATCGAATGGAAGTTGATAGCAGAGGATTGAGTATAGAATGGCATTAGACAGCAGAGGATTGAGTATAGAATGGGAGTAGACAGCAGAGGATTGAGTATAGAATGTGAGTAGACAGCAGAGGATTGAGTATCGAATGTGAGTAGACAGCAGAGGATTGAGTATAGAATGGAAGTAGACAGCAGAGGATTGAGTATCGAATGTGAGTAGACAGCAGAGGATTGAGTATAGAATGGGAGTAGACAGCAGAGGATTGAGTATAGAATGGGAGTAGACAGCAGAGGATTGAGTATAGAATGGGAGTAGACAGCAGAGGATTGAGTATCGAATGGGAGTAGACAGCAGAGGATTGAGTATAGAATGGGAGTAGACAGCAGAGGATTGAGTATAGAATGGGAGTAGACAGCAGAGGATTGAGTATAGAATGGGAGTAGACAGCAGAGGATTGAGTATAGAATGGGAGTAGACAGCAGAGGATAGTATAAAAGTAGACAGAGAGGGTAGAGAGTGGGAGTAGACAGCAGATGATAGTATAAAAGTAGACAGAGAGGGTAGAGAATGGGAGTAGACAGCAGAGGATAGTATAAAAGTAGACAGAGAGGGTAGAGAGTGGGAGTAGACAGCAGAGGATAGTATAAAAGTAGACAGAGAGGGTAGAGAATGGGAGTAGACAGCAGAGGATAGTATAAAAGTAGACAGAGAGGGTAGAGAGTGGGAGTAGACAGCAGAGGATAGTATAAAAGTAGACAGAGAGGGTAGAGAATGGGAGTAGACAGCAGAGGATAGTATAAAAGTAGACAGAGAGGGTAGAGAATGGGAGATCAACAGGACAATGAAAGATCAATATAAAATATTATAAAGATAGATAAATTTTACTACTTCATAACATAAAAGTTTTTTTAAGTAGGGAAGTAGGAAAGTGTGGAAATTTTGCCAATACAAACACGCATGCTTACCACTAGCTTGACCATAGATGGGACTTTGAAAATTAAAATGCTCAAACTAGGCCAATAACCATAAAGTGTGAGCCAGCTAACCTGAACTGCTCGCATTAGTTAAATTATAAAGCTAGCAAATTTGTGAGCGAGTTAGCGAGCGTAAAATAATCTTGGAGGCGTAGAAAAAGCTGGGTGCAGCAATAGAATAGTCGCGAGACAATGTCGCAAAGTAAAAAGCAGTCACGAGACTGTATATTCTTCAATTCCATAGTCTAATTTGAAGTATAGGGACGCATAGGCTGTATAAAACACTGCCTAAAACAGCAACCCTATATGGCGTTTGGGTGAGCCAGCTAACTATGGCTCTTGGGGCAGGCACACCACATTCACATGTACATTCATTCAAGACTAGGCGCTTCTAGCCAGTGTAAGCTGAATGTACACTCAATAGTGCTAGAGACCAATCTAGAAAATGTAACTCATTTTATTTTTTTCTGTTCATACTGTTTAACTTCCCATATACGAACTACACTACTAACTGACAAACTAAGTAGACACAATTGAAAATATTGTGATTTTTATACTAGTGATTTACGAAAATCAGGAAAAGCAGCAAGACTAATAAACAGAATTAGAACAAGCCCGAATATTCTAGTTACGGGCCGCTCAGATTGCATCAAGTGTATTTTTGGCTCAGACGAAAATGAAGTATATCTACTAAAAAACAGGAATAACATAGCAGCCTGCACCACTATAGAATCAAACAGATAATACTAGTGTTTATGGGTATTCGGCATGTTTGTAGTAACCAATCGAAAGAAGAAAGACGATTCTTAAAAGTAAGAAAACCTGCTGAAAAATTCCCAAGGCAAGGGTCGGCAAACTACGGCCAGAAACGCTCGCACGGCTTTGACTCCAACCCAACAGGCCCCTCTTAAAATCTCTCCTATGTCTCATCTCTCGCACGTCTCATCTCTCCCACGTCTTATCCACCCATTGTCTCATCTCTCCCACGTCTTATCCACCCATTGTCTCATCTCTCCCACGTCTTATCCACCCATTGTCCCATCTCTCCCACGTCTTATCCACCCATTGTCTCATCTCTCCCACGTCTTATCCACCCATTGTCTCATCTCTCCTATGTCTCATCTCTCCCACGTCTCATCTCTCCCATGTCTCATCTCTCCCACGTCTTATCCACCCATTGTCTCATCTCTCCCACGTCTCATCTCTCCCATGTCTCATCTCTCCCACGTCTTATCCACCCATTGTCCCATCTCTCCCGCGTTTCATCCACCAATTGTCCCAACTCTCCCGCGTTTCATCTTTATCCAATTAAGACGGTCCGCAGGGTACAGAAGTTTGCTGATCAATCAAATATACATGGGCGACTAAAAAAGCAAAAATATATTTTCACAGGCAGCTTTTGCAGAGTTAAGTGGAACTCAAAAACGAATTTTCGGAATAATATGGTAGTAATTATGCACAGAAATCGCAGTCACCAAGAAGTAAAAAAATAGCTGGTTTTCGCCGGTTATAAAACAGGAATTTGTTCATTATTTATATTCCATATGCTAGTAGCATATATATAAGATCTATGAAAAGGCGGAAGAATGTGATCAAATATATACAAAAACTTGGAGGTATTGTTGGTGTGTGGCCATAAACTATCGTCTATAGAGACTGCCTTTCTGAAACTGTAAAGCACAGGCGTGTCCGCGGGTGTCCAAACCAGTAGAGCTACTTAGATAAACAAGTAGCTAATACGCGCATGAGCAATATTTTCTTTAAACAATATGAAACTTTGGCAGATTGACAATAATTTACACTTACAACAAATTAATAGTTAGAATATTTGATTAGCAATATAACAATGGCGATGTGCAAAAAAAGATAATATTGACAGAGAGAAACAAGCACTGACCAGTAGGCCACACAAATTTTAACTTTTTCGATACATATCGGTTTAAAGGGTGTTAAAGCTGGGCCTCAGCGCCTGCTGGCCAAGCCCCGAATGCAGGCGGACTGGCAGAGGCCGGCGAGCCCCAGATCCCAGCCGGTGCCGCAGGGCGACTCCCGGCACATGCCGACGCGCAGGGCGAAGTCGCGTGACTCCAGCAGGACGGCGCAGACGCGACCGGAGGCGACGCTAACGCTGGAGACGCCGCGGCAAACCAGCTCCCAGTCGGTGCCGTCTGGAAACTCCTTGGGCCGAACGTTGCGTCTCCGGTAGAGGCAGCCGGATTCGTCGACAGCCCAGAGCTCGCGCCGATCGGCGGACACCTGGCCAGAGCGGGTGAAACGAGGTTGGCGCCTGGTCATGCGCAACTCACTTAAAATACCGCCTATGGGTCGGCAAACTACGGCCAGATACGCTCGCACGGACTTGACTCCGGCCCAAAAGACCCCTCTTAAATTCTCTCCGCAGTCTCATCTCTACTGTGCCTCATCTCTCCCGTATCTCATTTCTCCTGTGCCTCATCTCTCTCGTGACTCATCTGTCCCGTGTCTTAACTCTCATGTGCCTTGTTTTATCTTATCTCTCTCGTGCGTCAACTCTCCTTTCTCGTGTCTCCTGTATCTTATCTTCATGTTAGTTGCAGGAGAGTGGAGGATAGTGAGTAGTAATTACTAGATGGAATAGTTGATTACACCTGCCCTAATCGGGCCAGATGTGCAGCCGACAGCACAGCCGCAGCTGTTGCGCAGCGCATCTGAAGGCAGGGTACAGCTGTTCAGTCCATGGACTGGCGGGACGCTAACCTCCTAAATCAATTAACCCAGCACCGGTACATGTTTAACAGCTGGGTGAACTGAAGCAATGCAGAGTTAAGTGACTTGCTAAATGACAAAGTGGTCATGTGTAGTCGGGAATCGAACCCCTGTCTTTCAAGTCGCTTTTGACGCTCTAACCAGTAGGCTACAACCCCCTCTTGTAGCAGGAGTCAGGGAACATTTATAAGTTTCTACGAGTAAGAGTCACTCTGACTGGGTGTACATCTGCCCTGACTTTCCCTTAGCCATTCAGTGTACACTCTGACTGTCCGTGCCTTGAGGGTTGGCCCTCGTGGGTCAGAATCGACCCCCTTTGACGGGATTTACCAAAGCATTTAACACACTTTTAACACTACTTGTAGTAGCATTACAGTCAGTAGCATAGAAGACTGAAAAACAGCAGTCTCAATATTTTGCAACCTGAGTGAGCCTGGAGCCGTCCTCAGGCTGGCCTACGATGGACCAGCTGCAGCCTAGCGGCTGGTCGGGCGTCAGGCCCAGCCGGGAATAGCAGCGCCCGTCGGCCCCGACTGCGTAGAGCCGCCAACCAGAGCCGGCGGAGCAGCCAATCAGGGGCACCTTGAGAATTGGAGCAGTGCAAACCAGAGGATAAAGTACATAAACGTATCAAAATATCTAATTAATAACACTTGCCGTTTCTGAAATTATTGCTACTGGCCGCCTGTTCAACTGCAGGCGAAGCTAAAATATAATATTAACTACTAATTTACCAGATTAACTGCCACAAAAACTAACGACTGACCCGTGTAACTGTCAGTTATCTTGAAAAATACTGTTAAACGACAGACTTTAATGTTGAAACTGACAGTTGCACCCACCAGCCCAATGTACACTGGCAATCAACAAGCACCCACCACCCCAATGTACACTGGCCATCAGCAAGCACTCACCACCCCAATGTACACTGGCCATCAACAAGCACCCACCAGCCCAATGTACACTGGCAATTAGCAAGCACCCACCAGCCCAATGTACACTGGCCATCAACAAGCACTCACCACCCCAATGTACACTGGCAATCAGCAAGCACCCACCACCCCAATGTACACTGGCCATCAGCAAGCACCCACCACCCCAATGTACACTGGCCATCAGCAAGCACCTACCAGCCCAATGTACACTGGCAATCAGCAAGCACCCACCACCCCAATGTACACTGGCCATCAGCAAGCACCCAACGCGAGTTACTAAGTTGTCTAGTCTGGCCACTTCTACATTCAGCTTCTTCAGATACTCTGCCCACAAAACCAGGTGAAAATGAAGTCTCAGCCTCACCTCGCTGGCAATTAGGGACCAGCGATCGCCTACTGGGTTAGATCCGGGATCAAAGCCCGCTCTGTACAGCAGCTGGCCATTGTAGGCAACCGCGTAGGCGGCTGAGGAGTCTGGTGCTAGCGAGACCTGCCTCAGGGCCACTGTGCCGGGGATGGGGCGCCAGGGACCGCTGTCAAACACGACGTAGGTTCGAGTCCATTTACGGCGACGCAAGCCGCTGTTCCACCGCTTAGACTGGTAAAAAAGAGGAGAAAAACTGATTCGTTCCAAAAGAAAGGAATGCCATAAAGTCATTCAAACAAGTAGGAGAGCACACGCACCTTGCAGTAGGGGCCCTTAAAGTCCCTGGCATACTGCCAGCCCTGCTCGTCCGTGTCATCGGACGATATTCTCACTGCCCAGTCCGTCTCCCAGGACCAGTTGGCTTCGCAGCCGGCGCCCAGCAGGGCCTCCTTGGGCAGGGCGTCGCTCCAACGTGCGCTGCCGCCGCCAGTCGCCGCCGACGTCGCACCCGGCTGATCTGGCGACTGGTGCAGGAAGCCGCGATCCGTGTAGCCAGACAGCGGCCGCCAGTGCTGGTACTCGAAGGCGCAGCAGACCTGCCTGCGAGGGTAGAAAGAGGCGTCCCAATGTACACTGGCTAGCAGCAAGCACCCACCACCCCAATGTACACTGGCTATCAGCAAGCAACCACCACCCCAATGTACACTGGCTAGCAGCAAGCACCCACCACCCCAATGTACACTGGCTATCAGCAAGCAACCACCACCCCAATGTACAATGGCTTTCAACAAGCACCCACCACCCCAATTTATACTACCAAACCTACTGCGCACTAATACAAGTAAACAGTATATAAATACCTGTCGATCACCTCGCCTGCGTCACCGACCTCAGGCGCGTACAGAAACGGCCTGCCATCGCCAGTGAGGGCCCACAGCACGGATCGGCAGGCGCACAGTTGCATGAAGTGGCCGCCAATTTGACGCCAGCACCGACGACACACCGAGAAGTCGCACAGGGCGGAGGCGTCAGAGTTGCCGTCAGCATCGTCAAGTCCGGCGTCATCCTTCACCGCAGTGTCATTGGTGTCGGAGTCGTCCGGACTGTTGTCATCATCGCTGACGAGCACATTGCCGCGCACAGTCAGCACTAGGAGGCAGGCGCCAATACGAACGCTAGTCGGCTGCAGGCTGGCGAGGGCGTTAATTTGCCTCTGCTGCTGGCGCCGACGCAGCCGACGACGGCTCTGGGAGCGAAGGAGTAGTCGCAGGGCGGCCAGCCAATCGGCGCAGTCGCGGTCAGTGGCGCAGGTCACCTGCAGGGCCAGGTGAGAGGTCTCGGCGTAGATTGCCAGGCAGGCCGGCCGATTGGCCAGCTGGGCCACGCAGGTGACGGAGCGGAGCGGCAGGCGTCGCTCGATTCGCCGCTGCGCCGGCGACCTGCTGGACAGTCGCTGTGGCGGCCGGCTCAGGGTGAGGACAAGCTCCGCGTTGGAGCCGCCAGATGACGCCACTAGGTCCAGCTGGGCATCGCAGCTGCGCCCGGTCTCCGGGTGCCAGTAGGTGACCTTCTCCGACTTCCACAGGCCAGACTGCGGGCGGGGCAGAGGAGGAGGACATGGCAGTCACATCATGCTATTGAAAGGGGTATTTTAAATACCAGCATTCTTTTATATGAATTTCTCAAAATATTCAACTAATTTCCATGAAATTCCAGAACGTGGGTTAAAATTTTCCACTCTAACCACATAACATCCGCATTGTCGTGATATTCAATGCTCTCGTCGGTGTGTCCGGTGGCAAAAGCCATCAATGTAGGTAAAAAATACTGCTAACAAAATTTCATCGTGTAATTATAATCATTCATCGTGTAACCATTTAGGCGATGTTTTTTGACTAAATTTTATTGATGATATATTTAATTATCATCAGGTAGGCAGTGGGCATTTGAAAAAGCGCGTAGTATTACCCCAGGGGGATAGCGTGGTCTTTCTACTGTTAAGGCTGCGTACAGCTGTTCAGTCCATGGACTGGGGGATCGCCACAACGAGATTCATACCCAGCAAATTCCCGAAACCAATTTAATATCCGGGTGAACTGAAGGGTTATTAAGTGTCTCATTTTGGCTTAGATTCGAACTTCGGATCTCTCGGTCGAACCATCGAGTTCAGTCGCTCCACAGGCTACAAGCATTGAGTACAGTCCATGCAAACCTCACATCCGAACAACAAGTTGCTTTGAACTGCGAAACAACAAAGTACATAATTGCCATAGAGCAAGCTGAGTATTATTAAGCACCAAAAGTAGGTATTAATATAAAGAAGGATTTTTTGTTTAACTAAGCATTTAGCTTTCAACAAAGGCCGTAGACCATTATCAATATGTTATGTATGTAAATACACTCAGCAACATTGAAAAGTTTCCACCCTCGCGCAAGTTGTATATTTAGAGTTTCAAAACTGGTTGCCATGACTTGTGCCATAGACGATTGATGATTTCGTCAACACGCACTTGGGCCATAGAATTCAAAAACTTGGGTCATAGACGCCAGACAAGTCGAAGGAAACAGTCACATGGAGCAGACAGCAGCATCTTATACAGGAGTCTAAAATCCACGTTCGCAACCGAACGCAATGGTTCGCCAAATGACCGACCTGGAACGAGCGCGCGCCATTGGCATGCTGGACGCTGGGATGTCCATCCGAGCTGTTGCTCGCCAAATTGGGCGGTCACACACAGCAATCCGCAAACTGCAGATCAAGTGCAGAGAAACGGGCAGCGTGGCGCACGCCACGCGCGGCCTGCGGCTCAATATGCGCAGTACAACTAGGAGGGCGGACCGGCGATTGCTGCGAATGGTAAAGGGAAGCCCCACATTGCCAGCCACCCTGCTACGGCTGATGTGGGCTGAAAGAAGCAGGCGAGGGAATGTCCTGAGCGCCCAAACCATCCGACGACGATTGCGGGAGTCGGGGCTGCGATCCCGTAAGATGCGCAAACGGTCACGCCTGACCCCAACCCATGTGGCCAGCAGGGAACAATGGGCAATGCAAAGGGTCCACTGGAGGCAGCAGCAGTGGCGGCGAGTGATTTTCACAGATGAGAGCCGCTTTCGATTGTTCCGTGCCGACGGCCGCATTCGCGTGTGGCGCCAGCCGCGCCAGGAGATGCTGCCGCAGCACGTGCAAAACTCTGAGAGCCAGTCAGCTTCTATTCACGTGTGGGCAGGCATCACAATGCACGCGAAGACGGAGCTCGTGTTCCTGGATGCGACTGTGACTGCCGAGTCGTACGCCAACCTTCTACAGACGCGCCTGCTGCCCTTCATTGATGCTTCATGTGGTGGCGTGGGGAACTGCGTCCTCCAAGACGACAACGCCCCACCGCATCGCGCAGCCGCTGTGGCGCATCTGAAGGAGCTGCTGCACCTGCGAACCTTGCGCTGGCCGTCCCGATCACCGGACATGAATCCCATAGAGCACGTTTGGGATTACTTGAAGCGCTCGATTCGGCGCGACAATCCGCCGCAAAATGTTGCCCAACTGCGCGAATCACTGTCTACTGCATGGCAACAACTACCGCAAGATTTTCTGCGACGCCTGGTTCTGGGGATGCCCCGGAGAGTGAGCGCTCTGCTGCACTCACGTGGCTGCTATACGCGTTACTGACCCTGTTCTGGGCGAGTTGTCACCCATGCTCGCGTACTTTGTTTCTTTGCTGTTCCTTTGCTTCGGTCGATTCCGGATTATATATTTGTCTATGGCTCAAACCACGAATATCTCCACAGACCAAAACGTTGCCCCTTCGCGCGCTAGGGTGGAAACTTTTCAATGTGGCTGAGTGTATGTATCTATACATACATCTCGCTACGCTCGCCTCGAGACCATTAAACGCCAGCCTCGGACATTCTAACCACAGAATGTGAATTAAACGGCGTTTATCATATATGAAATTCGATTGCTTATTTTTCGGGGGCATCCGATCTGATTGATAGATATATAGACCATTTGATTCCGACCATAGACAAAAAAATAAATTTCTCACGAAGATACAGTCACGAAGCTGCCAGTCAGTCAGTGGTGGCAAAACGTAAAAGCCGAATTCAAAGTTCACTTCAATGTTCCATATAATGCTCCTTATTTCGAGGGGATTATATGATATAATATCCTAGTTTTGTCAAATTTTGTCAATCTCACCAAAAATTGCCATAGACAACACATTCCCGGCTCAGAATAGTACAAGTTTTTAACGATTAAATAAGCAATCGTATTTTATATGAAGCACACTCACGAATGTTGTAATAAAGGACTTCTATATAATAGCATCTGGACTGGAAACGAGAAATAAATTTCACAATTATTTTACCACATGAGGCCAAAGTTTAGCCGAGCACAGCGGCTCCAGAGAAACATATCTACTTAAGCCGTCACACATTTCAAGGCGCCTACATTCCAGGCATGCACATTGAATTTGGTGGAAATCCAATGTTGTGGAGAGAAATTGAGCCTACTTTTTTCGGAGAAGCATTTCCAATTGATTTCAATGGCGTTTCAAATTGGCATTCCATCGGTCCCCAGCTGTTCACCATAGACACTTGTTCCAGAACTGCCACGACTTATGGCCACGTAGTGGCACTAATTTGAATTGGATCAGATTTCCTAGTTGTTTCATTTCATACTCAACGCAGTTTCCTCATTTTTCTTTGCCAAGGATTTCTGCGCCAGCATATCCTTCACTATGGTGAACAAGTGTTCCGCATTCGGTTGCAAGAGCGGCTTCGCTAATAGTTCAACGCCAGGTACTGTGACATTTCATTGCTACCCACTCAACAACCCGAGTCAGATTTGTCAGTTTGATTCTGAAGTAAGTAAGACAAGTAACTTTCATTTGATGCCAATACGACCTCTGTGAACACTCTTCTGCAAGTTCTACGTTACCATTGCCTACGTGTTTTGTTTGTTACCGATTGTTTGAAGCACACCTGCATATGCGTTAATCCATTTGAATTTGCGTTGCTGCTTCAAGGTACTCGTAAAAATAAATTAATAATCTGAAGAAAGGAACTAGCCAGTTAACATTACATCTCTGGATTTCCGATCTTGCATTTCTTAATTTGACAGATTCCATAGAAAGCAGGGGAAAAACTGGCCTCATGAGGTAATGGGTATTTCTTCGCTTCCAGTCCAGATGCTATTATATAGAAGTCCTTGGTTGTAATAACTCATGACCATGAAGGAAAGCCATAGACGAATGCGTATTAAAATGCCTATGTCAGTTTAGTTAAGCTAGTTGTTTTAAAACGCGTTCGTCTATGGCATTCAATAGGAAGTAACAGGAGGTCTCAGAATAGCACTTCATTCTATTCTTCCTTCATGCTCATAACTAATAAATCATGAACACAGACTTTTAACTGACAACTAGCAACACAAAAAATGCACTTACTCGACACTGATTTGATAAAGTCAAATTCCATATTTGAGCAATATCCATTATATTAAGCAATAAGGCTAAGATGGTTCAGTCGAGTACCTAAAAATTATTAGAATATTTTATTATAATGAGTGTCGACACTGAAAGTAGAGGTAACAAAACAGCTACTGATTCCGGCAGATGAAATAATTTTCATTTTTAAGATAAAACCGATTTGCCAGTGATAATCAGAAAGAAGTAATTTCGCGGGGCGAGTAATAAAAAATAAGTATCTGCTAGTGCACGAGACCAATTAAGAATCATCTGTTTATTCAAGTAGGCCGGCTATTTAACAGTACTTTCAGCTTACAGTAACACTTGCTTCTGTAGCTTTCGTGTCAGCTACCGTGTAAAAAATTCGGCTGCTTCTTCGGCGGGTTTTTTGTGCAAAATAGGAGTGGAATCTACCAAAATCCCCCCTATCTCGCAATAGTTAAAGAAACCACCAGGAAGCAGCCGATGTAACCGTAAATTGTGCGGAAACCGCCGAAGAATCACCCGAACCAGTGGCCCATGGAACAACCAGAGAATTATTTACGGGCGATTCCTCGGCGGTTTCTGAGCATGGAATCTTCCGAACTGGAGGATTCTTTGGGTGATTCCATTTCGCCACCAAGAAGCACCGAGAAAACGCCCAGTTGGGTAGATTCTAAGCATGGAATCATCCGATTGGTATGTTTCCAGCGTTCGGCTGTTTCTTTTTCTGGAAACACAGCAGATTCCAACTGGAATCACCCAAAGAAACATCCCTATTTTAGCGGGTTAGAATTTCAGCAGAATTTCGGGGAAAATCAGACAGACAGACAGCCAGACAGACAGACAGACAGACAGACAGACAGACAGACAGACAGTCAGACAGACAGACAGACAGACAGACAGCCCAATGGGCAAAGCTTCTCACCTCCTCGCGCGCCACGCTGCTGAAGTGAGCGAACCTGGGATTCTTGTACTCTCGATTGTCTCGCTGCACCAGCTGATAGAGCAGGCCGGATTCAAGGGCCGACAAATCCAGCAGAGAGTCGCAGCGGCAGCGGCCGCCGCGCCCAACCGGGTGCCAGAGCGCCGAGATGGCGCCGCCGAGTAGCGGCAGAGCCGAAGCGGACAAATCCATCACGGCCAGCAGCATCGGGGTCTCTTCGGCGGTGCACTTTTCAGCTCCGCCGATGCCAACGCCAGATTCGGTGGTCGAAGTCGACGTCAACGGAAACGGCTCCGCGAAGTGTCGCAAGCCGATTATTTCGTTGGCCATCGCAGTCGCCTCTTCATCTTCGGCCGCCTCTTCGGCGACTTCGACAACGTCGGACGGTCTTGTCGAGGCGGAGACGGAGGCGCTCAGAGAAACGGCGCTTGATGAAGTATCTTAAGGGGCGGGAGTGCACAGGACAAGTTTAAAGCTGCTGATAGTACACCAGGATGGAAGCATATCCCATGATGATAAGAATATTTGCAGAAGAGCTGCAGGCAATGGCGCATCATTTGGTGACACTAGACCCGCAGCCAGCGTCGAGGCAATTCCGCCCATTCCGTTGACTCCTGAACACACACGCACAAATATACCGTACGCAGGCACACGCTGTCATCGTCAGGCTGTGTACTCTCACTGTGTCTTAGAGGCTGGCACTCAATAGCGTAAATTGCACGACAAGTCCCCAAAGCCTTCTCTCCGCGGCTGCGCCCGAAATGAATGTGGCCTCGCCGCGGAATCGAGCTCAGGAACCTTGGTATGAGAGGCAAACACACCCCGAAGTTATCCCATAGTACATCAGGAGTATTTACCGAGATTAGCCGCCGACAAGTTCGAGGACACGGAGGCAGCCTCAGACAACCGCCGCATGTGGTGCCGCACGCACTCGGGATAGCCAATCGGCAGGCTGAGTCGCTCCCAGGTCTTGCCAACTAGCAGCTCTTTGCGCGAATCGATACCGGTGCGATACAGCATCTGATTGCTAACCAGGTCAATGCCCCACACCTGCATAGGATTGGTTTCAGTTAATTAATCAATCATGAAATGCTAAGCTCTAGCTACGAGCATATGGGGAACTGACCTGGTCGGTAGGGCTGACGCTCACGAGCCTGAACAGTTTGGTCATCTCCACCCAGCTGTGCCCGGCCTGGGCAGCTGACAAGTTCACTCCCCTGCGGAACCAGACCCGGCCAGTGTTGGTGACCGCCCACAATGAGCGCACACCGTGGCTCACCTGCGATTTTGAAGTATGAGAGACTGATTTTAGAGTGATTTCAGAATGAATTGCACCGAACCTGCCTCATACGTAACTTGATTCGGTCCTAACCTAAGTAGATAAGTAGCTTTCAGCAAATCTGTTATGTTCAACGATACACGAGTGTGTGATGAACTTCTTCAGCTGCAAACTTCGCATCATTCAGGTCTAAATTCAGGTAAATATTCTAGTTTACATTTAGCAGTTCTTTTGTTTAACTTAAAGCTATACCTTCGGTAATTTTTTGCCTGATCATCAGGAAACATTCAACTATACATTTAAGTAAAGTACAGCTAGACATTCAGGTAACATTAAGCTAGACATTCAGGTAACATTCAGCTAGACCTTATGGTAACCTTCAGCTAGACCTTCGGGTAACATTAAGCTAGACCTTATGGTAACCTTCAGCTAGACCTTCAGGTAACATTAAGCTAGACCTTATGGTAACCTTCAGCTAGACCTTCAGGTAACCTTCAGCTAGACCTTCAGGTAACCTTCAGCTAGACCTTCAGGTAACCTTCAGCTAGACCTTTAGTTTCTTTGGTCAACATTCAGGCCGGAAGTTAGTCACAAACCTGCAGAATCCGCTCCCTGGTGGACAGGCTCTGAGGAGGCGGCACAGACAGCCAGCCTGAACCGGTCACGCACTGCCAGGTCAGGCCGGTGCGCAGGTAGACACAACCGGAGTCCGTCACAGTCAATACGGAGCCAAGGGGACCAACTGAGACGCCCGTCACCTGCTCCGTGTCGCTTGGCGGCCCTACGCGCCACCAGGAGAGGCCTTCGGGACACAGCCTGTCAACACCTGTAGCCAAATTGCGGATAAGAGCATGCAATGGAAAGATATCACGCACGCGCAGGTGTTAGCTCAGACTCACCAGTCCTGTAGAACAGCTGGCCCTTGACAGTGACAGCCCACAAGGCAAGGTAGCCGTCATTCTGGTGCGGCATCCATTGTCCGCCGACGCAGACCTCGCGAAACGGATCGTCGGTTGGAAAATGCAGCGACGGCGCAGGAATGAGAAGCCACCGGTCCGTGGCCGAGAAATACCTGGGGTTGGGATTTCGTAATGAGGAACCATTGGCGAGAGTGCAATGTTCTGAGCAGGCATTATATCTGCCAGGTTAATATCATCTAGATCATCTAGGGATTATTCGGTAGGAACAAATGGAATGAACAGCAATATCTAAGCTAAGAGAAAGGCAAAGTAAGGATTTCCAGATTTGGGATTTCCATAAAAAGGAACTGCAATAATAAAGGCTGCCCAAAATAGAATGACGTTAATTATGTGCGTTAATTATAGAAAGTTGTAAACAGTTAAATTGACAACACTAATCGAGAGTTCTAAAAAAAATCTACTAAACGAATCAACGGTTGCCTAAAATACCAAATATATTTAGGGATACCTGCGAAAATAGATGACTTGCCAATGGAAAGTACAATAACAGAGGGATTCCCCAAAAAGGAACTAAAGCAAACAGGATTCCTCGAAATTAAGTGATTGCCCAAAGATAAGTAAAATAAACTGGGATTCCCCAAAAGTCAATAAAGTAATCAAGGATTCCCCATAAGTAAATAAAGTAATCAGGGATTCCCCAAAAGTCAATAAAGTAATCAGGGATTCCCCAAAAGTAAGTAAAGTAATCAGGTATTCCCCAAAAGTAAGTAAAGTAATCAGGGATTCCCCAAAAGTAAATAAAGTAATCAGGTATTCCCCAAAAGTCAATAAAGTAATCAGGGATTCCCTAAAAGTAAATAAAGTAATCAGGGATTCCTTAAAAGTAAATAAAGTAATCAGGTATTCCCCAAAAGTCAATAAAGTAATCAGGGATTCCCTAAAAGTAAATAAAGTAATCAGGGATTCCTTAAAAGTAAGAAAAATAGTCAGGGATTTCCCTAAGGTAAGTAAAATAATCAGGAATTCCCCAAAGATAAGTACAAAAATCTGGGATTCCCCCAAAAGTACGAAAACTAGTCAGGGATTCTCAAAAAGTAGGTGCATTAAAAATTCACGGACTTTATAGCGATAGCGATAAAATAGGGATAAGAATCGAATATCTAAAAAATGGCGAATCGAGTGAATAATCATAGACCGTCAAAGCTAAATAACAGACGGAAAAAAGTGACAGTCGCACCTGTGCCGCAGCCAGCGCCTCTTGCGAACAAACGCGATGCGCTTCTCCGGTGAGAATGTTCTATTAAAGTCCAAAGCGTACTGCCAGCCCAGCTTGTCCGTGGCTGGCCCGGCCTCTTCCAGGTGCCAGTCGTCCTCCCAGGTCCAGCGAGACGAAGGCACGAGAACGGAGCGCAGAGTCACAGCCTTAAGATAGCTGCTCTGTCTTACCTGTCAATTAGAATAATTAATAAATGAGACACCTATAGGGACTGTGTGATCATGGGATTCAGGGATAAGAGATAAGGTCATCATGGGATTCAGGGATAAGAGAAAAGGTCATCATGAGATTCAGGGATAAGAGATAAGGTCATCATGGGATTCAGGGATAAGAGATAAGGTCATCATAGGATTCAGGGATAAGAGATAAGGTCATCATGAGATTCAGGGATAAGAGATAAGGTCATCATGGGATTCAGGGATAAGAGATAAGGTCATCATAGGATTCAGGGATAAGAGATAAGGTCATCATGGGATTCAGGGATATAAGATAAGGTCATCATGGGATACAGGGATAAGAGATAAGGTCATCATGAGATTCAGGGATAAGAGATAAGGTCATCATGGGATTCAGAGATAAGGTCATCATGGGATTCAGAGATAAGAGATAAGGTCATCATGAGATTCAGGGATAAGAGATAAGGTCATCATGGGATTCAGAGATAAGGTCATCATGGGATTCAGGGATAAGAGATAAGGCCATCATGAGATTCAGGGATAAGAGATAAGGTCATGATGGGATTCAGGGATAAGAGATAAGGTCATGATGGGATTCAGGGATAAGAGAGGAGGTCATCATGGGATACATGGATAAGAGATGAGTTGATGATGGATATCACCTCATCTAAGATAAGAGAGAAGAGAAGAGAGAGGCGCAGTCAAACAAACAGATAACTTCAGCCAGGAGAACGCACGTGCAAAGCGAAATGCGGCGGATCATTATTGAGCAATTTGGCTCCGGAGAAGCCCCCAATGGGAGAATAGCGCTCGTGCTCTGTGACAGATTCCTGGTAGCGAATTTTCACATCCGTGCTCAGCACCATGAGGAACAGCTGCTGATCGTTGCCGATGGCCCACAGGCACCAGCCGGCCGGGGCCAGGCGTTTGAAATGGCGCAGCTTTGACTGGCCAGAGCTCACTGGCTGCCATTCGCTGCTAGAGGAGCTCAGGCTGAACACCCGGCCAGCCAGGTCCAGAGCGTACAGGCTGCCGCTTCCGCAGGCCATGTGGCACTGCAACCGACCGACCCGATTGGTTGGGCAAGGCTTGGCACTGATGCCCCTGATGCTGGGCCGAAGCGTCTGATTGGCTGGAAATGCAATCGGGCTTACTGAATGGCTTTAAGAGGGTCAAGCGGCATTCGCTGATCAGTTTTACAGACCATTCTAGAGGCCTTCCTGCAGGGTTTGAGCGGTTATCCCGAAGGGTTACAGCAAGCTATCCTGAAGGGTCTTGGGGAACTAACCTGAAGGGTTATACAGAAGGGTTTCAGTGGGTTATACAGAAGGGTTTCAGTGGGTTATACAGAAGGGTTTCAGTGGGTTATACAGAAGGGTTTCAGTGGGTTATACAGAAGGGTTTCAGTGGGTCGTATTGGAGGGTTTCAGTAGGTCATCCTGGAGGGTTTCAGTGGGTCATCCTGGAGGGTTTCAGTAGGTCATCCTGGAGGGTTTCAGTGGGTCATCCTGGAGGGTTTCAGTGGGTCATCCTGGAGGGTTTCAGTGGGTCATCCTGGAGGGTTTCAGTGGGTCATCCTGGAGGGTTTCAGTGGGTCATCCTGGAGGGTTTCAGTGGGTCATCCTGGAGGGTTTCAGTGGGTCATCCTGGAGGGTTTTAGTCGGTTTCTTTAAGGTTTGCCGTGTAAATGGGGATTTAATTGCTAGATGCGCTTGCTAAACAAGAAATGAATTTCAAGGCAAATAAATAAGGAGGCATATATTCCGGGGACAATCTAACACGAGTAGTATAAATAAATCTGTATTTGACAAGCGTCAGTGGCAGTCGAATCTCCTCTGTAGATGCTAACGACAAACAAAGCGAAATCGGGGCTGTCTTCAATGAGCATTCCAGTTTCTATTGTCGGGGGTCACAGCAGATGAGGATGCGAGATTGTTGAATCTAAACAGCTCAGATGAAGAAAACTCCTGGGGGCAACGGGCAATGGTCTCTACGGGCAATGCAGCTAAAATTGGTGAGTGCTCAACTAATATTTATCAGGGTGTCAAAAATACAAAACGGGAGTAAACAAAGGAAGCCTAAAAGCAGATCTTTTGTTTCCAGAATAGTAGCGCAAATAACAAAGGAAGGAAACAAATATATACATATATATTTCTAATAAAGTTTCTTTCTTAAGTTACATATTTACCTAGACTGCATATGGCGACCCTGAAACTAGTATTTTGTCTCGAACAGACAAAGTTTTAGGCAAAAGCACATATTCACACTAAAAGGGTTTATAAACAAACAGCTGTCCGTTGGAAAATGATTTTAAATCACTGAATTAATATCTATTTTTTTAATTAGCTTCGAATTTTTTTCACTACAATAAGTTACTTGCGGCTTCGTGATTCGGTTTAAAGCAAGGACCCAAGCAAGACTGTTTGTGGCGTTTTCCAACGGGCAAAACAAATTTTGATAGCTGAAGATTCGAGTGAGATAATCTACGGCTACTACTATGATTAATGAGATAATATCAGACCTAATTGTTATAAAAAACTGTAGAATAGCAAACAAAAGCTACTTTGTTTGAAGCCAACTGAAGAAAAAACAACAGCGACAACAACGACAAATACACTAAAAAATCTAAGATATTGAATCCCGACAATCTAAAAATGTCTTCTTCTGCATTCCTCTAGGCGGCAAGGCCGGAAATGAGCGGATGATCGAGTGGGGCGTTCGTGAACACGGCGCCAACGAACACCCTGGCGCCCCAGCTGGAGTGCATGATCACTTTGCAGCAGCCGAGGTCCTCGATGTCGAAGCCGAGGCTGCGATAGCGTTCGTCTGTTTCGAACAGGGTGTCAGTGCCGCCTGAGGCGTCCATGGGCCGGCCGGATGTGGGATCGATGAAGTCGCACCTGAGGACATGGAAGAATGCGGAGCGGTGCAATTTACGCATATAGGCGCCAGCAGTTATACCAACCCATTGTATGGCTGTTTGGTCTCGGGTGTCTTTTCTCAAGGACGCAAATCATATCCCTTATTAGCCCCTTAAATAAGAGTTCAAAGCTCTAACCACTAGGTTTGCGCCAATGTCCCTGAGCTCGATTCCTGCGGCGACGCCACATTTATCGGGGGCGCAGCGGTGGAGAGAAGGCTTGGGGGATTGTCGTGCAATTTACGCCCTTGAGGGTCAACATCCAAGGCACAGTGAAATGTACACTGCCTGGCTATGATAAAGTCAGGCCAGATGTACACACCTGTGTACCGTATCCGCATAGGTGTGTACAGAATTGCCTCCTCGTTGGCTGTGGGCGCAGAGCCACCAAATGATGTGCCATTGCCCGCAGCGCTCTTGCAATTATTATTAAATTTTCCCTCGTGACTAAAACAATACAAAAAAATGTTAAATACAGAAAGTATTTTACTACTAACCAGTAGCCCCCTGCGCGCAGGCTGCGGCACAGCTGGCCGGCGGCTGACACAAACTGCTCAGTGAGCTGCTCGCGCTCCTCTTGAACCTCCGGCGACCAGGCGCTCATGTCGTTGCGGGTGCGGTGGGCAAGGGTGACCACCGTCATGCTGGCGGCCTGAGGCGCCTCGGCACCCAGCAGCGAAGCCAAATCGCGGCGCAGCTGGTTGGGACAGGGCCTGTGGGGCACAGACAATGGAGGTACGTTTTGGCGACACACCACACTGATTGACAACACACACCATACTGATTGACAACACACACCACACTGATTGACCCAGCAATATACCTCCTTTCCTTCCTGCAATCTACCTCCTTTCCTCCCTGTAATCTACCTCCTTTCCTTCCTGCAATCTACCTCCTTTCGTCTCTGCAATCTACCTCCTTTCCTTCCTGCAATCTACCTCCTTTCCTTCCTGCAATCTACCTCCTTTCCTTCCTGCAATCTACCTCCTTTCCTTCCTGCAATCTACCTCCTTTCCTTCCTGCAATCTACCTCCTTTCGTCTCTGCAATCTACCTCCTTTCCTTCCTGCAATCTACCTCCTTTCCTTCCTGCAATCTACCTCCTTTCCTTCCTGCAATCTACCTCCTTTCCTTCCTGCAATCTACCTCCTTTCCTTCCTGCAATCTACCTCCTTTCCTTCCTGCAATCTACCTCCTTTCCTTCCTGCAATCTACCTCCTTTCCTCTTAACAATCTCCTTCCTCATAAATATAAAAACGCACCTAGCAGTCAGCTCAAGCAGGGCTGCATCGCCGGCACTACTATTAGTACTAGCGGTCAACGGCTTGGTTGCAGACTCCCTCGCACCGATGACAGACACAGCCGGGGCGACATTGCCAGGCAGAGGGCAGCGAAGCGAAGTCATTTGCGGCTCAGCAAGCGGGCCAAGCCGAGTTGAGGCCGGTGCCGCCAGCTGCTGCTGCTGCTGCTGCTGGCCAACGCGGCGAAGGAGGGCAGCGTAGCCTGGCAGGCGGGCGGTGAGCTGACGACTTGGCTGCATTTCTGAACTGGTTGGGGTTGGACTTTGTCTCTGAAACAATGGGAATAAGCCTGGTAGGTGACCTAGAACAATTTACTGGCTGATTGGGGGCTTCAGAATGGTGAGGGATGGCTGATGGGCACTGGTGTGGGATGGCTGATGGGCACTGGTGAGGGATGGCTGATGGGCACTGGTGTGGGATGCCTGATGGGCACTGGTGTGGGATGGCTGATGGGCACTGGTGAGGGATGGCTGATGGGCACTGGTGTGGGATGGCTGATGGGCACTGGTGTGGGATGGCTGATGGGCACTGGTGTGGGATGGCTGATGGGCACTGGTGTGGGATGGCTGATGGGCACTGGTGTGGGATGGCTGATGGGCACTGGTGTGGGATGGCTGATGGGCACTGGTGTGGGATGGCTGATGGGCACTAGTGTGGGATGGCTGATGGGTACTGGTGTGGGATGGCTGATTGGCACTGGTGTGGAATGTCGACTTTAGCTATAGCTATAGCTATAGAATGAAAGCGAAGGTGGCATTCATAGTGACAAGGTCCAATGGCGGGATAGACGAATGTAATTCAGTATGAAATTGTATGTATTTTTGTACACAAGAAAAGTCAAGGTCACAAGAGATGCAAGCAATGGCATGAAGCTAGCGAATGGATAACAGGTATTTCTAAGAAACGTTGCATTGAAATTCACCTATTTTGTGAATCAACACTTTCAAATATACACGTTACATAAATTTTAAAGTGCAATGTGACAACAAACTAAGGAGCACGTTTAGATAACCTTTGATTTGATAAATGCTTTTTATAAAAGTTTGCTACTAGTAAAAGCTTAATTTAATTTATTCAATTACATACAAAAGCGTTTAATTATGCTTTTAAAATACCAATTACACCATTTTACCCTCAATTTTGAACAACGAAAACTTCAATAGTGACAAACTCCGATTCAAATTCGACAGTTAACGGCAAGGCACGTCAAAGCTACATTCAATTTTGACACAGTCAACTTCAATTTTGAAAAGGTCAGATTCAGCCCATGCGTGAGCCAAATCCTCACTCCTCAAGTTGTCTAAAACTCTGATTCAATTTTGACACTGCGAACGACAAAAGTTACACTCTATGGTAAATTCTCCTGAATATCCGCTTCATTGTTAACAAATTCATTTGCAGAATATTTGAATAATGCAATTAGAAAATCCAAGACTAGATAACTCATTCCATTTCACTAGCAGCAACGTTGGTATTGTCGGAAACCACTGACACAACAGCATCAGTAACAGCAGCATTCGAATCCGGTTCTACTTTTGTCTCCAACTTAGTGATCACTTCTGTACCAGTGCCTGGCTGCGTGATGCCCTCGCCTTTAATACTGGCCTCGGCGGCAGCTTGAGTTTCGCCCTTGGCATCATCAGATTCGCCTTTCTTCTCTTCCGCGTCGCCCTCTTCACCGTCACTTTCATCGCTGTCGTCTTCCTCCTCGTCAACGTTATCAACTTCGTCGTGCAGTCGACGTTGCCTACGTTTGGCGCGTTGACGACGCTGGAATTGGCGCCAGAACGGCTCGCAGCGCTTGTGATCGCCCTCCGTGACCAGGTTGAAGTACTTGTTCACTAGGCGACGCTGGGCAGCACTGCAGCCTGCGATGTAAGTCTGCACACTCAGCACATACTCCAGGGCTAAACGATCGCCGTAGACTTCGCCAAACAACTCGGCGGTGGCGGACGATTGGTCGGCTAGGAGAGAGTCGACACGGTCAGTGTTGGACTGGGCAGCCAATAGGGGGCCGCCGGCAGCGGGAACCAGGCCGGTGGATAGCTGGTCGAGCGCGGCCTGCTCAGACTCCTGTTGAGGGAGGCGGTTGGCAAAGATGCGACTGAAAAAGTCAGCAAATCGTCACAAAACCAGCCAAAAGCAATTCGCCCTACCTGCAAGCCCAGCAGTTTTGAGACATCCGTTGGATACACCACCTGACGTCGGCAAATTCGTTTGACATCGGCCCCGGTTGAACTATCGTAGTCTTCGTAGTCGTCAACTGGAACAAAGACTAAGCCGGGCTCTTCCAGGCGACCAATCAGGGGCGGCCCAGCAGACAGCAGGCGAGATCGGGCCTCGGCGGCGGCAGCCTCAGCCAGGGCCGTCAGCTCGCCAATGGGCGTTGGATCCGTGTAGGAAGCCGGCGCGCCGGGTCGATCATCGGCCGAATCTTCGCCCTCATCTGCCAAGAGCTCTTCAATCTCCATCTGGCCCGCCTCGGAGCCTTCTTCCTCCACCAGCACCACCATGTTGCTGGAGGAGTTGCCGGAGCCTTCGCCGTCAGGATCGCCGCCGATGCCGCCAGATTCTGCCAGGCTGCCAACGGCGCCGCCGCTGCAATGCGAAGCGTCGCTGTTGCTAGCTTCGCCGCCGACAACGCTGTCGAAGATGTCATCCGGCACGGATGCCGAAGCTGGACGCGAGGCGCCACCAGCCGAGGAGGCGGCATCCAAAGCAGCCGCCGATGATGCTACCGACGTAGAGGCGGCAGCAGCGCCAGAAGTTAACGACAACGGCGGAGTGACCGCCGAGGCGGGTCGACGATGATTGCGATTAGGACCTGAACCGGCTGAGCGGGGAGACGATTTCGGCGAAGCCTTGGACAGCAGCTGCTGATGCTGCGGGTGCCTTCGCGCCCGACCGCCAGTTGCCTAGCGAATGATGAGGGATGAGGGTTGCCTAGCGAAACAATGAACAAGATAACATGTAAAACAAACGTTTAGAAGATAACCAGTTCGTGTCCTACATCTGTCTGTGGAGGTGTCCTACATGTCTCTGGAGGTGTCCTACATCTCTCTGTGGAGGTGTCCTACATCCGTCTGTGGAGGTGTCCCACATCTGTCTGTGGAGGTGTCCCACATCTGTCTGTGGAGGTGTCCAACATGTCTCTGGAGGTGTCCTACATCTGTCTGTGGAGGTGTCCTTCATCTGTCTGTGGAGGTGTCCAACATGTCTCTGGAGGTGTCCTACATCCGTCTGTGGAGGTGTCCCACATCTGTCTGTGGAGGTGTCCCACATCTGTCTGTGGAGGTGTCCCACATCTGTCTGTGGAGGTGTCCTACATCTGTCTGTGGAGGTGTCCTACATCTGTCCGTGGAGGTGTCCTACATCTGTCCGTGGAGGTATCCCATATCTGTCCGTGGAGGTGTCCTACATCTGTCCGTGGAGGTATCAAAGCAGCGTGTTTAATGTTTTAAACGGCACTTCACAGAAACAAGTATAGCTAGTTAAAAGATGAAGATAGTAATCACCTGCAGATCTTCATCCACAAGCCGGTGTGACAGTCCGCACTGCTTCCTTAGCTGACTGAGCTTGTCGAAAGCCATCAGCCTATCGCCTTCAGTCATAAGCTTGTCAGCTTCGGCATAGAAGATTGTATCCGGGGTGTTGTAAGTCATGGCATTTTGGCACATCAGACGAAAATCGCCGCGAAAGTCGGCCACATTGCCGTACTGATTGGCGTCGATTTTGGCACGCATAGTGCTCAAATCCATCGGATTGGTGATGATCTCGGAGTAGCGCGGCGCAATGTCGTCTGTCACCGGCTTGGCAAAGATGTCGTTCACATCGCGTCGCACCAGCTGTTTGTGCAGCCGGCTCAGAAGTATTCGCATCGCCTCCTGGTGCTGCGACAACTCGTCGGAAGCGGCACCAGTGGCGGCGGCAGAGTCCGAGGAGCCGGAAGGTTCGGACATGTGTCTGCAAAGGGAGCGAGTCGCGATGTGTAAAGGTAGAACTGGGAATGTGGCTGCTCAGCCTGAGGATCTGGGAGAGTGGCTGCTTGATCTGAGGATCTGGGAGAGTGGCTGCTTGATCTGAGGATCTGGGAGACTGGCTGATTGATCTGAGGATCTGGGAGACTGGCTGCTTGATCTGAGGATCTGGGAGACTGGCTGCTTGATCTGAGGATCTGGGAGACTGGCTGATTGATCTGAGGATCTGGGAGACTGGCTGCTTGATCTGAGGATCTGGGAGACTGGCTGCTTGATCTGAGGATCTGGGAGACTGGCTGCTTGATCTGAGGATCTGGGAGACTGGCTGCTTGATCTGAGGGTCTGGGAGACTGGCTGCTTGATCTGAGGATCTGGGAGACTGGCTGCTTGATCTGAGGATCTGGGTGAGTGAAAGTCTAGTCTATAATGAAGGCTGTCTAAAAAGACTGAAAAAAACAATGGCAAATGCGTGACAGGAGTAGCAAAGACAATCATTAGAAAATGGCGCAAATTAATTAATTCAGATTTTTAGTCCAACCAGAAAACAAGCTGGAATCAACTAATGCAATAACATTTACGGAATGCAGATAAGCACAAAGACTAGATAGTTAATTTTCCAATCTAAAAACAAAATAAAGATTTATATATATAAGTTGCACGTTATTGTTTTTCAAGTTTTGAAATCTACTTCTCCACAGACAAGTCCTATAACCAAAAGAGAGCAAAATACACAAATGGATAGTTAATAAATTATGTTACAATACTCCAAAACCAAATCGTAAGATCTCAAAAGGAACATCAATAAACAAGTTAAATTGTCCGTTGGCACGCGACTATGTCTACTGCTGAATATGTAGTACAAGTAACTACTGCAAGTCTTCTTACACCAGAATTATGAAAACAGTTAGTTTTAAAAGCGGAAACTGTATGTGTTAAGCGTTAAATAATAGACTTCATTTAAGTCGGATTGAAGATATAAATAAGATTTTAACTTTGACAAAAACGTTTTGTCAATACCGCAATCTCACCCTAAACGAAATCTGATTGCAATTGACGAGGCTACAGAACCCTAGCTACAGTGAGTAAATTGCACAATAATACTAATTAGATTTCGAAGCATTTAGCTTTAAATACAGCTACTTAGTTGCTCCCGCTGTTTACCCTGCTGGGAAAGAATTAGCATTTTCTTCGAAAATCATTGGCCTTCTTTAGCATTGGCCATCAGCATGCACAGCTGGAAGATCCGCCTCCACTGCCGCCGCTGCCGCCCGAGCTATTCAGTGCTACTCCGGAGCTGCCACTGGCACTGGCCGCCTCCCAGAGTCCTGGAGTCTGTAGAATCTTTTCAACCAGCTCCTCGAAGGCCGTCTTGACGCCCTCATTAGTTTTGGCACTGGCCTCAATAAATAGCATGTGATGCTTGCGGGCGAATCGGAGGCCCTCGTCGCGGCTGACCTCGCGTTTTGCCTGCACAAACAAAAGAGACTCAGTTTGCTGCGATTCAACTCAAGATAAGCTGATCATAAAGTAGTAACTGGACAACCCTGAATTACCTTAACATTTAGGGTTCAGAGTCCCTAATGCCTAAGGGTGCAGCGTATCTCCGGAATTGTTTTAAGCGACCATGAGTATTGGGTTCAGAGAACCTGAGGAATTGAGTTCAGAGAACCTGAGGAATTGAGTTTAGAGAACCTGAGGAATTGGGTTTAGAGAACCTGAGGAATTGGCTTCAAAGAACCTGAGGAACTGAGTTTAGAGAACCTGAGGAACTGAGTTCAGAGAACCTGAGGAATTGAGTTTAGAGAACCTGAGGAATTGGGTTTAGAGAACCTGAGGAATTGGCTTCAAAGAACCTGAGGAACTGAGTTTAGAGAACCTGAGGAACTGAGTTCAGAGAACCTGAGGAATTGAGTTCAGAGAACCTGAGAAATTGAGTTTAGAGAACCTGAGGAATTGGCTTCAGAGAACCTGAGGAATTGGCTTCAGAGAACCTGAGGAATTGGCTTCAGAGAACCTGAGGAATTGGCTTCAGAGAACCTGAGGAATTGGCTTCAGAGAACCTGAGGAATTGAGTTCAGAGAACCTGAGGAATTGGGTTCAGAGAACCTGAGGAATTGGGTTCAGAGAACCTGAGGAATTGGGTTCAGAGAACCTGAGGAATTGGGTTCAGAGAACCTGAGGAATTGGGTTCAGAGAACCTGAGGAATTGGCTTCAGAGAACCTGAGGAATTGGCTTCAGAGAACCTGAGGAATTGGGTTCAGAGAACCTGAGGAATTGGGTTCAGAGAACCTGAGGAATTGAGTTCAGAGAACCTGAGGAATTGGGTTCAGAGAACCTGAGGAATTGAGTTCAGAGAACCTGAGGAATTGAGTTCAGAGAACCTGAGGAATTGGGTTCAGAGAACCTGAGGAATTGCTGAATGAATATCACTGTTGCAAAGTGCGAGAAACATACATTATATGAAAAACTCACGCTGTCAATTTTGTTGCCAACCAACATTTTGACGAGGTTGCCACGATTAGCGAATGTAGCGAGCTCGCTTAGCCAGTTCTCCAACCGGCTGAATGTGTCCTTCTTCGTGACGTCATAGACTAGAATGACACCCTGGGCATTGCGATAGTAGCCTGGCGTCAAGGTGCGAAACCGCTCCTGGCCAGCTGTGTCCTGAATTCAATTTGGCAACTGCACTTAAATGCCTGCAATTATTTTCGAACTGTAGGTGAAATGATATTACCCAAATAGCCAGCTTGGCTCGATTGCCATCAACTGTCAGACTCTTCACTTTGAAGTCGACACCTACAAATAAAAAAACAAAGCTTGAGACATACAAAATTACTTTGCCACTAAGCTCGATAAGCACATTTAAAAACCATCACTAACCAATGGTGGCTGGTTGCTCAACATCGAAGGTGTCATCAACAAATCTCAGAAGTAGACTAAAATTATATTAGATGCACATCATTAAGAGTCAATAATGGCAATATATTCTCAAATTATAGCTATGGATAAGATGCAAAAATATTTTAAAATTTTAAGCTTAAAAGACTTAAAATTCATTTTCAGACAAAAAAATTATTTTCTAATATAGATATTTCTCAAATACTTACTCAAATAAATTTCTCATGACTAAATGCATCATCATGTTGTGTATACTAATAATTTTTGTTAAGTATTAAAGGTCTTCTGGTTCAGTGAACTGGCATTAGCATTGGAACATAGCATGCATCAGAATTTGCCCAGTCTATAACATAATGAAAAAAAATTGTTTAACTAATCTCACACAATTTTCCACAAACATTATTGAATTGTTTTTCACATGATTTCCATAGTAGGAAATCATTGTTATAACTAATTACCCAAGTACAATGCAAGCAAAAGAAAACAGTGCTGCTAATTTCTTATTATATTTTTTTCTAAAACTGGTAACTGGAAATCCACTCTGTTGGTAACAACTCATTACCATCATTTCTGTTACCAGCCCAGAGTAATGGGAAAAAGTAACAATTGTTACCCAATTGGTAACTAGTAACAAGTAACACACCCAACACTAAGTTGCTTATATAAGCCTAGTTGTATATGCCCAACCTCCAAATTTCACCTGTCCAGTTTAGATGGGTTGGAAGGGGGTGTTGGGCATGCATGTGCCTAGTATAACCTATTAGCTTAGTATAAGGCAAAATAAGGCCCCATTTGTACAATTACTAGAAACCATTTCCTGCAAACATTTAGATTTTTGTTTAACTTTATGTAAAATTTGTTTGAATGCACCACTTTGTTTAATCGCACTGAAAATAAAAGGTTTTAATGAAGTCGCGGGGTGAGGAGAAGAAGTTTTAGTATAAATACACACAAGCGAAAGAGAGAAGAAATTAACCCTCATTTGAGACGGAGTTCAGAATAAAGAAAGCTTGAATCTTGAAGTGTTTGTGTTGAAGTTATTTGAAAGAGACATTGCGAAAGAAAAGTAAACAGAGTAAAGGAGAGCTGTAAATCTAGATCCACTGGTAAAAGCCCAAGATGGACTGAAGATTGAATTGAAGATCAATTGAAGAGTAATTGAAGAGTGATAAAAATGGATAAAGACTGATAAAGACTAATAAAATATAGATAAAGACCAATAAAGAGTACTTGCAGAAATAATACAGCAAGGTTATAAGTAAAAGTAAATAGAGAGGATAAATATTGGCCATATAATGCTACCAGATTAAATACATAAATGCTACCAACTTGAATTGAAAAAGAAGTGCATAATTAAATACATTTGTAAGATTGATATAAAGACAGTGTTTGAATAAAGTGTATAAGCACTATGACAACTTTGGTGATATTCAGTATTCAGTAAGATATTAACTATTGTAAAATAACCCTGCAACAACTTTGGCAACATTATTAGAATTAAGAGTTTAGTAAGAAAGATGGCCCTACAATATATGCAAAGAATGATAATGTAGTTCTATAGCAAACAAATTTTCATTAGCTTGTGAGCTGGGAGATTGTGTTGAAAAATTATGACAAAAAGAAAGGCAGAAGGTTAATGAAGAGTACAAATGTTCTGTGGCATTGCTAAAGCTAGTCCCCTAAGCAAAATATGCCAGAGTAACTAGAAACAAAAGTAAGTCAGTAACAAATTGTCTAGTAGTAAGTTACTCATGTTACTCAAGTTACTCAAGTTACTCATTGTAGCAGTAGCACATCAAGTTCTGGCTCTGAAGAAAATCAGTCTGAGACAGAGACACCACTAGCTGCAGCTTCGCAAGCTAGTATCCAGGACCAGGCTGACCAGGCAGAGCCAGAGGCAGTAGTAGAGAAGGCGAAGGCTGCTGAGTGTGCTTGGGCCCATATGCCAATCATGCAACAGGCACAGCGGCAACGCCAACAGCAACAGGCTAATGTGCAAGTACAAGCAAAATCAAAGCGTCCACTGAGTTCGTCTCATGCAGCGTCTTCATCTGCACAAACTGAAGAGCCACCAACTAAGAAGCCTCGCGGAACTGTGTGTGACCCACATTACTGTGTGGATTGCCTTCAGCGAGGGCTTCCACTGTCCAACTGCCGCATTTATCGAAACAATGGTAGTAGCAGAAAAACTCATCGGAGTCGCTGGCACAAAGAAGACCCAGCCAATAAGATTTTAACATATTGCAGACCTGACCATGCTGATGTTCGCGACCTAATTGCTGCCAGGCCTGCCAATGAGAATGAGAAGCAGGTAAAAAAACGCATCACAAAGGCCATGGTCAGCCATGAGGTGCTGGAGGTTGAAAGTGCCAGTGATGAAGAGTCACCTGAACGTCCTGAAGTTCCAATGACCACTGAGCCTGAGGCAGAGCAGCAGCAGTCTGAGAGACCAAAGACAAATCTGGTAGTAAACATTGAAGTACTGGAATCATCCGCCGTTGACCAAAGATCCAGCTCATTTGTTAGGCAGCTTGCTGATGCTTCACCTATCCTTCCCAGTCCTGCTGAGGCTGCATCTACAGCATCATCAAGCACGTCAGGTCGGGATCTTTTGGCAATTGTCACTGGGCTGGAAATTAAAATGGCGGAGGCAGCCCGACAACTTGCCCTACTTCCGATTATACTAAATGTTGTTCGGGACTTGGCGCTGTCACAGGCTACCTCCAGCTCAAACTCTCGGGGACAAAACTTACCAAAAGTGCCGCCGATTGTGGCTAGCAACATGGCCGAGCTCCTGGAGAACGAGATGCTCGCCACAGCACCTTGTGGTGAGGACACAATTTTATACTGTGTCCCGTGCTACAACGTTTTAATGGAAGGCACGGCCTTCTCGCCAAAGTTGACTGTTGCGGAGAGGCACAGCACTTTGTAAGTCCATTGTATGTACTTTTATCTAACAGGCAATAAGACAATCCAGTTGGCCTTTTCCATTTATTTATTATAAACTTTCATTTCTTTAACTTCTTATAGAAACCCCAAGTCAATGGGCACGCTTGCACGAGGGCAGCTCATTACAAAGCTGGAAATGACTGAGATCCTTGCGTGTGGCGAGGCATTCTCCCGGCTTTGTTATAAGATAGTGAAACATCTCTCTGGTATCGAGGCTGTCGGCCATGTGAAAGCTATGAAGAAGTATGCGGACCGCAAGATTGAAGAGAAGCGCGTCTCAGGAACTGTTCGGCGCCTTTTGCGTTGCTCTGTTGCCAATATCGAATCAGCGTCAGCTAGTAAGCACTATGAGACGTTCGTGAGCATGCTTTATCGGTCGGACGCTGAAGTTGGCCAGCGGGGCCACGGCTGGTATGTACCATATTATGTGGTTTGTATCTGTATGCCATTAGCTAAGCTATGGTTATTTTGTACGCTATTTGTAATTTACCACCCACTATGCATCCAACTAGGGAGTTTAACAAGGAGTTGTGGTCGTTGTTTGAGGTCACCGCTGACAAGTATACGGCTGAGTTCCTGCAGACCCCACTGCCGTCCACCGGATGTCCTCCCTGCTACGCCATTGCTTGCGACAAAAGCACACCAGGTCGCATCCCTAACCAAGCTGTTATGGTGTTGGCCAGGTAAGTAGGGAGGAAGAAGGAAAAGTAATGTACATTAGGAGTATCCGCCACTCAAATATTACTTTTACTACCTCCTTAAAACGGATAACCCCTAACAGGTGCGAGACTGGTGACGCCGTTGCTATCCCAGGTGGTGCCCCGGCCGTTTATTCCAAAGAGATGGACGGCAGCGGCCCCGTTCTGGTGCAGCGGCTTTTTCAAGGTCTGGCGAACTTTGATTTGCCCATTGATCGTCTTGTGGGCGTCATTGCCGACGGGCAATATCAAACTGCGCCTTTTAAAACGGCAATATTTGAGAAGCTGAAGGAGGCCGGAGCCGACTATGAGATCCCAATTAACTGGGACCCGGCCCACTTTATAAACCTGGCCGTGACTGACGTGCGCGATAGTGACGACGGAGAGGCGTTGCAGGATTTTATTGACAGGGCAAACCTGTTTCCGCATCTTTTCGGCCACGGGCGTGGCTGTTCGGCTTTGGAAGTAAGTATGCAACCTGAATGTCTAACTGAATAGTTTACCGAGGGTTTTAGATATACGTTTGCTATAAAACTACTCCAAATTCTTTGTTTGTAAAAAAAACAGATTGCTTCCGAGGACCATGCCGGAGCAATTTCATCATTTGCCTCGCAGCGCTTTACCAGTTCAGCCATGAACCAATGGCAGACCATCTTTCGCTGCTACGGCGATCTGCATGCCGCATTTCGAGCCGAGAAACCACGAGTCAGAGATAAGGACCCACAGCCGTACATAATGTTCGGATTTGATTTTGTGTGCGACTTGTTGGGCTACCTGGATCTCTTTGCGCCAATCAAGTAAGTTGACTTATATGCCTTGTGGGTAGTAAAATTACTATGGGATCAACTTTTTGATTACCTACGAGGGGTGTTTCAAAAGTAACGAGAATTTAGTCATAACTTTTTAATGGATAAACTTTTTAACTTGAAATTTTTACCCTGTAATTTTGCAAATATGGACAGCACACAGCTTCAGTTGCAACTCTATCGGTCTACATGCACTAGTGAAATCTCACATTGAAGTCCAGACCTCGAGATTAAAAATTACGATTTTTGTCTGTGGTCTATATACCTGAGAACTTGCTTAGAACTTGAAAACTGCTAATGATGCTGCTGATGCACTCAGCTGCTTCTGATACTGTCTCCGGTGTCTGCTGTTTATGGGCAAAGTTGCCTAGGAATTTTTGTTTTTTAAGCTGCATAGGGCTGCTCAAAATTGCAAATGCTTGACTGAGAGACTTGACTGAAAAGTGCTTTCAAGTGAGACTATGGAACGACCGAAAGATCATTCAGAAATTGGATCGAAGGAAGGACAACGGCATTTTATCGCTGGTCTGGTTCAACTTAGAAAGAAGCCATGCGATATCGCTCGGGACCTGAACCAGGCATTTGGAGATCAGGCACTATCGCAAGCGCGGGTTTATGTTCACTGCAAGGCGTTCCGCGAGGGTGCTACAGGATGTGGTGACGCGCCGAGGTCAGGTCGCCCCCGCACGTCAACGGATGACAACAGCAAACAGATTGTCCGTGATTACCTCTGCGCCAATCCTTCTGCCACATTGCGTGAAGTTGAGGAGGTCTGTAGCATCTCCATTGCTTCTGTGAGCCGCATCCTCAAGGAAATAAACTGGTCGAGAGTCTGTGCCAAGTGGGTGCCGCGTGAGTTGACCCTGGACCACAAAAGAAAGCGAATTCAATGTGCAACGGAGAACTTGCAGTTGTGGCAGCAACTTGGTGATCAGGAGTTTAAACGACTTCTCATCAGCATGGATGAGACACCACTGCCAATGTTTAATCCACTGACTAAGCAGCAGTCCATGCAGTGGGGGCCCAGGGGCCGTCAGCCGCACACAAAGCCAATGAAGTCGGCATGGACACGCAACATCATGTGCACCGTGTGGTTTGACGCCTGTGGGGTTCTGATGGTCGACTACCTGCCAGACAAGGCCACCATCAATGCTGCATACGTGCAAGATCAAGTTGCTCGTCTGCGTGAAGTCATCCTCCAGAAGCGACGCATCATGCGCGCCAGGCCCTTCATCTTGTGGGACAACGCTCGCCCTCACGTCGCCGCGGCCACCACAAGGAAAGTGGAAGAGCTCGGTTTTCGGCTGCTTAATCATCCACCTTATTCACCAGACCTCGCCATTGCTGACTTTCACTTGTTTGGAGTAATGAAGAAGCCCATGCGAGGTCGCGTCTTCACCAGTCGACAGGAAGTCATTGCGGCGGCCAACGAATCTCTCCATGCGCTGCCTGCGAGTTTTTGGGGGGAGGGAATCGACAAACTGCTGCATCGCTATGAGAAATGTATCCAGCTCGATGGCAGCTTTGTGGAGCGTGCTGAAATCGCTGAAGAAATGGACGAAGGCGCTGATTTTTGACACAACAAACACGTTCACCTGTTCACTCTTTTCCACTGACAAAAATCGTAATTTTTAATCTCGAGGTCTGGACTTCAATGTGCGATTTCACTGGTGCATGTAGACCGACAGGGTTGCAACTGAAGCTGTGTGCTGTCCATATTTGCAAAATTATCGGGTAAAAATTTCAAGTTAAAAAGTTTATCCATTAAAAAGTTATGACTAAATTCTCGTTACTTTTGAAACACCCCTCGTACTTACTCCAAACACATAACACTTGCACAGAGCTCTTATGGAGATTGCGCAGAATCTTCAGCTGCCCCACTGGAAAGTGTCTACCTTATGGCCATTGGTAGCTGAGTTCCTCCATGTCCGTGCAGAGCAGTTTCGTAGTGAGGACTACCCCACGCTGCATGAGCACATCGACAATCTGCACGTTGGTGGCACATTTGATGGCGTGACTCTGCTGGACGGCTGGCTCAAAGTAAAAAAGCCAGTTGCTGGCTCTGCCTCTGACCAGGATCAGTGGCGCGCTCGAGACATGGAGGTAAGCTTGTGCAATCATTATATTATGTACTCTGCCAAAGTTACCATATTCTCCTTTGTGCTTCATTATTCAGCTCCATCCTTCTTCCTCCTTCCTCAGGACATTGCACGTGATACACAGAAGCTTGCCGGGGCACTTCACTGCAGCTTTGTTGCTCGCATTCAACGCTGCTGCGACACGAGCACCTCTGATTGTGCCTCCTTCGATGCAGCTGCCGTCTTCCGTGCCATTGCATGCAGGGACCCTGAAGTTGCAGCAGAAGAGTTTGCAGACCAGTGCGCTCCCGCCTTTAAGCGGCTTGTGACCGAGGCAGTCAAGCATAAGCACCTGGCTCATCTGAAAGTTCCCATGGCCCGAAGGTGAGCTCCTTCACAATCAAAACTATAAATGCACTGGTACTGTTACTAGTGTGAGGCTGGAAATCACATATTTCAAGACCACTTTGCTACAGAAAAATGTAACGAAATCGAATTGTATTTAATTTTATTTTTTGTCCACTAAACTTAGGTATGCTGCGAACTTTGTGGACACTATACGCCACGTCATTTTCACGGGTGAAGGCCGCAGTAGCTGGCTGGTGCCTTCCATCAACGGGCCACTGACGGATTTAAAAGTAGCAGCACCCACTTTGGCACGTCAGTTATTGCTGCATCTATTGGGTTCGACAGCAGGTGGTGAATTTTCATCTGTTGTGGTGGACGAAGCAGCAGTTTATGCGTCTTTCTATGCCGACCCAGACGTTTTCCAGCGAGCCGGCCCTGCAACATGTGCACTACTTGATTTTGCACTACACCGAGGTGGCACTGGTGAGTTGCAAATTCCAGTTGCTATCTACAAATTAACTAATGTCACCTTGGGCAAGTCAGTCAGATTTGATCAGAATTTCATCTACATTTTTTCCGCCTTTTTCTTCCAGAAGCGATTGTCGAGAGCTTCTACTCGACTATGCAGTCGCAACAGCAACAGGGAGGCCAAACCAACGACACCCTTCAGCTTCGTGCTAAGTTAGCTTGGTTGCTACCACCCATGGGCGGTGATGCATGCGAAGAATTTCTCGATGACTCTGCAAAACTTTTTTTTAAAGGCGACAAAAGCCGTGGGATTCGTCCACATTGGAGTCCGTTTTTTGCTGCCAAAACTAAGGACGCCATCGGCAAGGTGCTGCAGAGGCGCGCAGCAGCTGTTTCCCGTGTGCCATTCATCGGCCGTCGGAAGCAGAAGCCCAAAGACGGCAACAATAATGCCAATTGATAAATTCATTTAATTGAATCATTCATAATTAATATTACTTCAATTACTTGTAAACTTGTTATTACCACTTACAACTTATTATTACTCTTTGTCTGGGTCGGGAGTATGTGGGTTTCTGCATTGTAGTTTGTCGTACAAAAAAAATTACTTAGTTCACTTGTGTCATACTGTCGTACAGCAGGCCAAAACTGAAATTTGCCTTCCGTCGTACACAGAAATCCTTCTGCACCATGGGTAGTAACACCCTTCTAACTTCTACCTTACTTTATTTTTTCAACTGAAGAATGATATCAAGCTGAAGCGGGAACAATGACAAGTCAAAATCTTAAAAATTTTAAGGATAAAAAATGAATAGTAGTCTACAAAAATTATCTATGTATGCATAGTAGCATTATTAACATAATTCAAATTCATATTGAAATTTTTCCAGCTACAAAGTATCTTAATGGTTAGTAAATGTTTCCAACCTTCAATCTAAAAAAATCTTGAGAAAACTGATATCTACAGTCAAAATGGAAATTGTTCAGATCTTGCCAAGATCTGTTATAAAAATCTTGTCTGACCTCTAGCTTAGGATAATGCGATAATAGTATACATAGGCCTAACATCACACTATTAACATGACATACACAACTAAAATATACTTTAGCAGCAAAATTTACATACCTAGACTTTCCAACTCCACTTTCTCCAATAATCAATATTTTAAGTGTTGTCAGTGTGTCTCCTGACTCCATATTTTATTTGTGCATAAAACTTTTTTGTTAATAGCGAATAATGGCTACAACAATTACAATAGTCTATGACTATAACAATTAACAATTGGTTCTTAAGTTATATTCTAACTTTACTACTCTGCAACTGTTATAATGTAAACCGATGGATCAGAGCTACTAATTTTTTAAATAGATGTCTTTACAGCTGAATACCTACAACTTCGCTGTCTTAATGAGGTGGGAAATTTAGAATTAAATTAGACAAATAAGGCCAATATTGGCAATAACAACAGGCCTTGGCAAACAGCTAAACTATTTAAGCTACCCGGTGACTTTTCTAGGCCAAAAATGCTTTCATAGGTCAAATTAAGAGAAGTGAGTACATGATAGAATTCTAGCTTTTAATCTTAGCTTGATCGAATTAGCATAATATATACAAAACGCTCGTGTTATTATTCTGTGAAAGTCCTCAAGCCAAAACTCAAATCATTTATGAATTTTAGGGCGTTTTTAATGTATTTTTTATTTTAACAAAAAAATCAGTTAAGTTTTTTAGCTATGTGTTCTTTAAAATATTTAAACTGTAAGCAGATTTTGTTTTAACTTGATAATGTTTGTCAATTAAACCCGGGTGATGATCTCAAATTTATATAATTTTACGTCCCATTTCCTGCGTTTGTAGCCCATGGCCTATTTATGTTGCTGTATTAATTCCTAGCTATGCCTATAATATACGTTAAAAAAAGACAGAGAAAGATCTTGTTAACGCATTAGGCATTTGGCCTACGCCCTTGAATGAGACACCAGAAAATTAAGGTTTTTCCCACTTCCTTTCTATGGAAGTCGACCTAGCTATGGCTATTGCTAGGCCCTATATATAAATAAAGCTTAAAGCTTAAAGCGGGAAAAATAGCCAAGCTAGCTAGCGCTAGAAGTTAGCTAGAATTAGGCTAAGTAGGCCTAATTTTATTATAGCAGACATAGTCCTACTCTACTCCTAGAAGGACTAGACCCCAAAGACCCCAAGAGTGGTCTTAAAACTCTTAGAATCAAGTAAAGGCCAAAATTTAAAATTCAGCTAGCTAGATTACTTTATTTTAAAGCATTGTAGCTATGTTTTGTATTTTGTAGCTATGCATCATGACTTGCAACAGGTCCCTGCTATGCTATGCCCAGCCATGGGCATGCACTGCACTATCCCAACAGGTTGCTTCCCAGAGACATAGCCTAATGGCAAATGCCAGCATTCCAGACCTGAGTGTCACCTTCCACAACTAAATGCTGCTGGGCTACTGTCTGCAGTGTGCAAGTCCCTTTGGCCCTTGTCCTCCTACACCAGCCAATGGAGCAGAAGCACTGAGGCCAATGGTGGAATACAGGACAGTCGGTAGGCCTAACAGACAGTTCGGTAACAGACAGTTCGGTAACACTCAAGGACAGTTCGGTAACAGACAGTTTGGTAACACTCAAGGACAGTTCGGTAACATACAGGAGACAGTTCGGTAACACACCGGGGACAGTTCGGTAACAATTGAAAGTCAATAAAATCAATCTAGGTTTGTTCTAACAATGTATCTACTATCGTTGCTAGGACACGACTGACTGATGTTACTGATGTATCTGAAACTGACACGTCATTTAGAGTGTGCAAGTAGGGTAAAGGCTCGTTCAAAGGGATGTACAAAGGGATGAAAAATTAGTGCAAATTGTGTGATCACACGAAATTTGGCCTCACTTGATGACTGTATGAATGACTTGATGACGGTACATTGTCGCTATTTGACGCCCAAATGTGAAATATGTAACATGCAAAATGCAACCTCATACTCATATTTCGAAAAGCTAAATATGGTTCGAAGTGCTATTGACTTTACTTTGTAACTTTACCAAACTAAACATAAAATAATTTGGCAAAAAACCCTTCCGATCCAGTTTAATCAATTGTTACCGAACTGTCCCTTGATATGTTACCGAACTGTCCTGTGGTGTTACCGAACTGTCCTGTGGTGTTACCGAACTGTCTGTTACCGAATTGTCTGTTACCGAATTGTCCTGTTACCCAATGGTGGACTCTGATGCTAACTGAATGTTTTCTGGCTGACTTGCAGCCTGCAGGCGCTGAGTAGGCCTATTAGCCCCCATGCCACAGCTGCCTGCCCCTTGTAGGCTCTATCTAATTTGCAAGCATGTGCACAATAGATCATTAGCTCCTACATGGCTTAGGCCTTGGCTAGAGGAATTTTTTTTGCTAGATCAAGAACAGGATAGGCCTAATAGAATTTGATGCTATATTATTAATATTAGAAACAATTTTTTGTGTAATTTTTAATGTGTAATGTATATGTTTAGAGTAATTTGAGTATATATTACTAGGCCTAGCCTAGGCCTATCTATTGTTGTTTTAAGGTCTATATATAAGTCTTATAAGTCTTAAGGATTATATATGCTACAGCTAGCTTTATTCTAGCTAACTGAAAGGCATGCTTAAGAGAAAAAGGTGTTGTAGGGCTAATTTAATCCCACCGCTGCCGTCAAAGTTGTCCTAGGGTTATTTTATAATATTTTAATCCAACTATACTAAATCTCTAAAGTCTGTCTGTCTGTCTGTCTGTGGAATTTCGATACACAGGCTAAATGCCTCAACCAAATTTGATCGCGTTTTTTGCTAAACATGTCAAATTTTACTGGCATGAGACCTTGAAAATTTCGTTAGTCTGCTTCAATGCTAACAATATTAAATATTCGAAAAACGAGTTTTCCTATTGCTTTCAATAGGAGGCCAAACAAGGTTAAATTAGAATAGGGCCGGACACTGTCAGTTTTATTAGATTGCATCGGTGCTTTTTCTCGCCCGCGCGTGCATTGGTATAGCACAGAACAGGGCCCGATACTCTCAATTGAATAGGATTGCGTCACTGCTTTTCGACCCGTACGTACGTTTATAAATTTGTCTCTTGGCTGATTGAGTGATTTGATTTAAATACGCAAACCGTACATAGCAGATTTCATGATTGGGCTTTTATGATGCTCAATGCTAGCGAGACCTCTCCTCCTCCTTTCTATCCATAAAACTGCAGCCTTTCTATTGTCAAACCTTGTCTCGACTTCGATCATTGTGCCGCTTTCTTTTCATCTAGCTCCGAAGTAAAGCACTTTAATGCTTTTGTAGAATGCAGGTAGAATTTCAGCATCGGTTTTGTTACTGCTTCTTTTTCTTTTAATTTTCTAATCATCAGCAGTAAAAAACGTAAGCTCCTGTTTATTAGTATTTTTTGGGCATTTTTGGGTTCGATTATAAATACGAGTAAGTAAGTAAGCGATTTTGGTTAGCTACTGTCGAAGCAGATATTTGTTAGCTTTATTATTCCTGTACTCGCTTTCAGAAAATAGTATTCGTTTTAGAGTAAAGCAGCAAGTTTTATTCGATAATAAAACTTAGGAAATATTTTTTGTGCATAGCTGCAGGCGTTATCACAATTGAGAACTGCAAGAAAAAATATTGAGCGCAGCTAAGAGCGTAAATTATTTCAAATTTTTCTTTTTTTGAGCATTGTTTTAAGCGTTATTCGATCAAAAAAATAGCTTATTTAATAATAATAATTATAAAACTTTATTCGACGAACACTGATCGAAACCGTTTTCTAAAGTGCTCAACGATTTTCTAAATGTGTTTAACAGTTTTCTAAATGTATCTACAGTGCCACATGTAACAGGAGATGTAACAGGAGATATTTGTTGCCTTCTGGGCTGAGTAAAACGATGGACACATCGTTTCTATGCTATTTGGGGGCAATGGTTTCCTGTCAAAGAAAAAGGGCAAAAATTTCTTGCTGCGAGTTTGGTAGCCTGCAAGTAGCCTCCATTCTGGTATTATGGAGGTTCTCTTCTGTTTGGAGAACATTAGTTCTCTGCTGCTGGGGGAATTAGTTCTCTGCTGCTGGGGAAATTAGTTCTCTGCTGCTGGGGAAATTAGTTCTCATGGCAAAACCAGCGTTTGAATCATGGCTAAACTAGAGTTTGAATCATGGCTAAACCAGAGACTGAATCATGGCTAAACCAGAGTCTGAATCATGGCTAAATTTACGTTTGAATCATGGCAAAACCAGAGTTTGAATAATGGCTAAACAAGAGTTTGAATCATGGCTAAACCACAGTTTGAATCATGGCTAAACCAGAGTTTGAATCATGGCTAAACCAGAGTTTATATCATGGCTAAACCAGAGTTTGAATCAAAGCTAAACAAGAACTGGGGGATAATCGTCAACTGTGGGATAATTGTAAACTGGGGAATCATCATCAAATGGGGGATCATGGTCAACTGGGAGATCATTGTCAACTGGGTGATCATCATCAACTGGGGGATCATTGTCAACTAGGGGGTAATAGCCAACTGGGGTAACATTGTCAACTGGGGATCATCATCAATGGGGGATCATAGTCAACTGGGAGATAATTGTCAACTGGGTGATCATCATCAACTGGGGGATCATTGTAACCTGGGGGATCAATGTCAACTGGGGGATCATTGTCAACTGGGTGACCATCTTCAACTGGTGGATCATCATCAACTGGGGGATCATTGTCAACTGTGGAATCATTGTCAACTTGGGGAACATTGTCAACTGGGGGATCATCATCAACTGGGGGATCATTGTCAACTGGGGAATCATTGTCGACTGGGGGACCATTGTCAACTGGGGGATCATTGTCCCAGATCATTGTCAACTGGGGGATCATTGTCAACTGGGGGATCATTGTCAACTGGGGGATCATTGTCCCAGATCATTGTCAACTGGGAATCATTATCGACTGAGGGACCATTGTCAACCGGGGGATCATTATTAACTGGGGGATCATTGTCAACTGATCATTGTAGCGTAAAAAAGGCTAAAAACACAGCTGCTAAAAAGTGTATACTGGACGAATTAAAAATATTTCTGCTCCCCGAAGGGGGGCAAAACTTGCTAGTATTCTACTAAATGCCACCAAAGTTGTTCTAGCGCTAATTATTATTCTAACTTTTACTCTCACAATGTTGTTGTATTCTTTACTGATAATTTTTCTTAGAATTAATTTCTGAGAATGTATTCTATATGTTCAAAACAATTTCTTGGTAGTGTATTTAATTAACCCTCAATATCGTCTTTAGTTAGTCTAAGGTAGCGATTTAAGTATTCTGGCTGATTAACTTATCGCATGTATGTATTTCTGAGTATAGGCTTTCCTAAGAGTGTTACCAATGATCTCAAGTATACAGCAATACTTTCTATTTCTCTCTCTGGAATCCTTCTTAGTATTCGTCTCCGTATGTTTTATAAAGAATGAAAAGAACACAATTCTGAGTATTGTATACGAACTTTGATTCAAACTGCATTGAACAAAGTTAATTTTCTCTCGCTTTCGCTCCTGTATTTATACTAATTTTCGTATTGTTTTAAACAAATATTTTCGCCTTAAAACAAATATTATACATAATTTAAACAAAAATAAGAAAAGTCGCACATTTTCAAATGTACTAGCTTTCAGTCTACATCAAAGGCAATCCTCTAGTTTAGTTTTGCATGTTTTATTCAAATATATTTTATCATGAAAGTTTTAATGACTTCTTTATAGTAGAGAACTAGCAACTAACTAACCTTTTTGGGTCAAGTAAGTATTTCATTGTAGCCTTGCAGGCTAGGCCCTATTGCATTTCAACTCATACTTTGCTGTACCTTTAAGTAATTTTCTGTTAATTTTTTATGATCAAAGGATCTAATTTTATCATTTTTTCGAATGAATTGGCCAATTTGTAAAGATAAAAAAATAATGTCAGGGAAAATGACAAGTGATCCAATATCTTTTACATGTTTGGTTTGCTAGCTTTAAAATTACTAGTAAATACTAATTACTGATTGTATTAATTACTAATTAATTACTAATACTAATTAGCCTAACTAGGATAGCTAGGCTAATCTAATAATGATTATAATAATTTTAAGGGGCCATGGGCAATCTCACATCTTTTATGACACTAAACCTGCAGTCAACAAGGAGGCAATTCTGCCTATTTCACCAACTCGTAAGCACATAGGCACTTAGACTAAATGCAAGCACATGCTCACAAAGGGTGTGTACAACTGCATTGACTTTCTCATCATCAGGCAGTGTACATTTGACTATGCCTTGGAAGTTAGTCCTGAGGGGCATATATTGCACAAAAAGTCCCAAGCTTTCTTTCTGTAGCTGCACCCCAAATTAATGTGTCCTTGTCATAGAAACAAGCTTAGAGTCATTGGTGCAAGAGGCAAATTTGTTAACCACTCTGCCACTCAACCCCCAGGCTGATCAATCTAATGTTTCACTTTTATGTTATGTTAATTTACTTACTAATATTGCTAAGCCATAAGCAATGTATCTGACATTCAAAGACATTTTGGCTTTTGTATTTGATTTAGTACATGGCTATATACCAGTGTAGTTTTTTATCTAGATTGCCAGGCTCAGCTTGAACACAAGACACAAGAACTCAGTTGAATCTGTAGCTCTAACAACTCAGCTGCAAAAGACAATATCAGACTTTTATTCAAATCATTTTAAATATTATCTATAATGCTTCAGCTATCTGAATACTGCAGTAAAGCTTGCACAAAAAATTAGTTACCATTCGACTAATATTTAACTAAAGAAGTAATGGCCTACAATGGTACTGCCAGCAGTGGCAACATCGGCGATCCCGTCCGAGTGAAGGTGGTGTTTGGCGATCGCATATTCGTGTCGCAGCTGCCACAGACCATGTCCTATACTGAGCTCAGCCGCTTTGTGTCCAACATGCTGGACTTGTACGAGTCGCAGCCGTTCACCATCAAATGGCTTGACGAAGAGAAGGACCCGTGCACCCTGACATCGGATCGGGAGACTGAGGAAGCCTTCAGGCTGTACCATGCCAACAAGGAGAACGAGCTGCTGCTGCATGTGTTTGCCAGTGTGCCAGCCAGGCCAGGAATGCCTTGTCAGGTGGGGCGATCATTTAATTTGTGCAAACAAAAGAGCACAACGAATTAGGTATGCAGAATGCATGATTTGTGGCAGGCTGTGCTATTGATTTTTTCAGTTGTGGGTTACTTCTTCTAAATCATACGCACAATGTTTTCTACCGGGTTTTTTGTCTATTGCCCAATCGTATTCACGCAATGTACAAGTTGGGCAGAGCCAGAGATTTGAAGACCCTAACCCCATTTCCGCATTATTCTAGGGCGAGACCAGCGACCTGTACCGCAAGGGCGCCATGCGCCGCAAGAAGAACTACGTGTTCAACGGACACAAATTCCAGCCAAAGCGCTTCAAAACCCAGATGGTTTGCGCCCTGTGCAATTCCACAATCTGGGGCCTGGGCGCCGGCGGTGTCAAATGCACCCAGTGCCGCATGCTGGTGCACAAGCGCTGCTATCGCTACGCCAATTATCAGTGCGGCCAGTTGCCACCGCAGCCGCAGCCGCAGCCGCAGCGCTCTGGAGGCAGCGGCCGCGGGGTAGCCGCCCTCTCTGAGCTGCCAACAATGCCGAGTGCTAAGCCGCAGGTAAGGGAGGGTTGAGTTGTGGAACGGGAGCATCATTAATGTGCTGCTCATCTAGTGCCGGTGAAATCATCACGTCGTGCCCGCAGCCCTCGAAAGCATTCAATAAAAATCCCCTCCCAGTTAGTTTAAATGCCCAGGCTCGAGCTTGGCCTGCGGGTTGGGAGTTAGAGCTAAGCTGTCAGGACTACATTCAAGCAGACCACTAGATGCAGCCTCACAAAAAGTACATCTAGAGGGGACTCCGCTCTTTGCAGTCGATGCTGTCCGAATTGTCATCAGCGGACAGTTCAATGGAGTCTGGCGTTGAAGAGAAGTCGATCAGCTATGCAGCTGAGCCGCTTGCGGTACGATTATAGAGCTGCAGTTTGAAGTGCAATTCAATTTCACTTCCTTGCGGGCCGCGGCGCATACGCTGTCATTGCTATTTATTCTGTTAGAGCAGTCTCTATTAGTTGTGTGCAGCACGCCACATCAGCGCACCATTTCCTCATTCTTATCACGCAGAATTACTCTGTGCTATGATATTTGTGCGCTTATCCTCAGCATTTATTTTTCAGATAATAAGAAAACTAATATATTCTCTCACCGCGCTGTCGTTTAATCTGAAAACTATATATAGTATTCTTTGCTTCTAGACCTTTGTTTGTTGCACTTATATTAGGCTATCTTTTTCCGAACGACAAATTCTCGATTCCTAGTCAATGCCGTCACTCTCCTCCCAGCCAATCCTGTCACTCTCCTCCCCGCCAATCCTTTCACTCTCCTCCCCGCCAATCCTGTCACTCTCCTCCCCGCCAATCTTGTCACTCTCCTCCCAGCCAATCCTTTCACTCTCCTCCCCGCCAATCCTGTCACTCTCCTCCCCGCCAATCTTGTCACTCTCCTCCCAGCCAATCCTGTCACTCTCCTCCCAGCCAATCCTGTCACTCTCCTCCCCGCCAATCTTGTCACTCTCCTCCCAGCCAATCCTGTCACTCTCCTCCCAGCCAATCCTGTCACTCTCCTCCCCGCCAATCCTGTCACTCCTCCCAGCCAATCCTGTCGTCACTCTCCTCTTAGCCAATCTTGTCGCTCTCCTCCCAGCCAATCCTGTCACTCTCCTCTTAGCCAATCCTGTCGCTCTCAGTAAACTTAAAAAATCCGCTTATCGTATCCGATAGTTGTGTGTTTTTGGTTATATGTTGAGGGCAGTCTGAGTCCTGTTAGTTTGATTTGGTTATTTATTGGTGCAAGTTCATGTTTATCACCTCGCTTGTAGTATGCATAGAGAATTTTTCACTACTACATTAAAATACTTTTTCCGTTTAGTTCCATTCTTAGTTGGTGACTTAGACGTGCCTAAATTGTTTTCTGCTTTATTTCTGTTTGTGGTGGCTTTATGTTCTGCTTTGTATTGTTATTATTATAATTCTTACTTTTTGCATAGGCTTTCAGTTTAGTTGAGTGCTATTCGCAGCTAATAACTAATTTTCACTGCTACTTGCTTGCAGCCGACTGCCGTGGTTGATGTGCCGACTAATGAATTTAGGGTAAGTAATTTTTACTCTGACATTTATCAGTAACAGTTTTACCTTTCCTTATTGAAATTCTTTCACTCTTCCATTTTTTCTGTATTCCCAGATCAGGTTGAACTTCCCATTCTCCCTATTTTCAGAGAGTTCCAGTTTTCCCAGATTGAGTTAAAATCCCTGTTTTCTGAGAGTTCAGTTTTCCCAGATTGAGTTAAAATCCCTGTTTTCTGAGAGTTCCAGTTTTCCCAGATTGAGTTAAAATCCCTGTTTTCTGAGAGTCCCAGTTCTCCCGGACCGATTTAAAATCCCTATTTCTGCGTGTTCCAGAATTCCTAGATTGGTTTAAAATCCCTATTTTCAGCGAGTTCCGGAATTCCCAGATTGATTTAAAATCCCTATTTTCAGCGAGTTCCAGAATTCCCAGATTGATTTAAAATCCCTATTTTCAGCGAGTTCCGGAATTCCCAGATTGATTTAAAATCCCTATTTTCAGCGAGTTCCAGAATTCCCAGATTGATTTAAAATCCCTATTTTCAGAGAGTTCCAGTTTTCCCATATCTAATACTAAACCGACTAAACCGACTTCTGCTGATTTAAAATCCCTATTTTCAGAGAGTTCCAGTTTTCCCGGATTGAGTTAAAATCCCTGTTTTCTGAGAGTCCCAGTTCTCCCGGACCGATTTAAAATCCCTATTTCTGCGAGTTCCAGAATTCCCAGATTGATTTAAAATCCCTATTTTCAGCGAGTTCCAGAATTCCCAGATTGATTTAAAATCCCTATTTTCAGAGAGTTCCAGTTTTCCCATATCTAATACTAAACCGACTTCTGCTGATTTAAAATCCCTATTTTCAGAGAGTTCCAGAATTCCCAGATTAGGCTAAAATCCCTATTCCCCCAAAGTCCCTGTATTCCCAGATTGACTTGTTTTCATCCTTCCAGGATCATCTGCAATCCAATTTCCCATTCTTCCGCCTCTTCCTCCAGGTGGAAGCTGCTCCGATGCCGCATTCCCGACAACCGTCGCAGCAGCAGCAGCAGCATTCGCGCAATCCACTAAGCGATTTCGAACTGCTGCGCGTCATCGGTCGCGGCAGCTACGCCAAGGTGCTGCAAGTTGAACACAAACAAACTAGGCGCATCTACGCAATGAAGGTTATCAAAAAGGAACTCGTCACGGATGAGGAGGTGAGGCGGGCACTGTCTGTGCTATAAGCATTATGCGTTACTTGCTACTATCAGTAGGCTGAAATCTAAACGTATCCTTAAACTATCCTTAAACGTATGCGCGCAGGACATCGAGTGGGTGCAAACGGAGAAGCACGTGTTTGAGCAGGCCACAAATCATCCGTTCCTAGTAGGTCTGCACTCCTGCTTCCAGACTGACAGTCGGTAAGTGTTTATTTGCGTTTCTCTAATTGTTGCCGATATGTATAGAAAACTATCAAATGTATTTAGATTCCATTACGATTTTTAAACTGCAGGTTATTCTTTGTTATCGAATTTGTGAACGGCGGCGACCTGATGTTCCACATGCAGCGCTATCGCAAGCTGAGCGAGGACAGCGCCAGGTTCTATGCCGCCGAGATCAGCTGCGCCCTGCACTACCTGCATCAGAAGGGTGCGTCCCATGTGACAAGATGGTTGGGAGGAGTGACAAGATTGATCGGGAGGAGTGACAAGATTGCCTGGGAGGAGTGACAAGATTGCCTGGGAGGAGTGACAAGATTGATCGGGAGGAGTGACAAGATTGCCTGGGAGGAGTGACAAGATTGATCGGGAGGAGTGACAAGGTTTTCTGGGAGGAGTGACAAGATAGGATGGGCGTTGTGAAAAGATTAGCAGGGAGGAGAGTGACAAGATGGCTGGGAGGAATGACAAGGTTATCTGAGAGGAGAGTGACAAGGTTATCTGAGAGGAGAGTGACAAGGTTGTCTGAGAGGAGAGTGACAAGGTTATCTGAGAGGAGAGTGAGTGACAAAGTTATCTGAGAGGAGAGTGACAAGGTTGTCTCGGAGTAGAGTGACAAGATGGCTGGGGGGAGTGACAAGGTTTTCTGGGAGGAGAGTGACAAGGTTGGTTTTCTGTAGCTTTGTATCTTATTCGCTGTAATAATCTCTCAAGCAGTTTTTTGCTTAAATCGAAAAAACGTCTCGTTGAATGCGTAAATGGCCGAGTGCTTTTAGTCAGCTGCGAACTCCTTAATGTGGCTCTTTTTGAGCAGCCTAGGTCAGTGGGACATTTTTAAAGGCTGTGCTTTCAGAATAATGCATTTTCTTCTGTCCTCAATTCTCTTTTGTTTGCTTTGAGCCCTGTGTAGTTTGGCTGGTTTTTTGTTGGCCTTAATCGATAGTTCATGTCTTGAATATGTTGTGCGTCGACTTCTGCTGAACTCCACTGTCTCAGCGTGTGAGTCTGCTGCCGCTGCTTGTGGCGTGGAACATGCGCTAAGTGTGGGCGGTGAGACATTGTGAGTCTGCTGCCTCCCTGCTACAGCCTCATCTTGTTGACAGCCTGGGGTTGTCAACAAAGGCTTGCTGAATTTCTGTCTCGGCCTTCTCTGTTCCATTGTCATTTGCACTCTAAAAGTCCTGTCTTAAGCTTGCTTTTAATTTCCTAATTGTTGTTCCTTCTCACAGCCGTTCTTGTCTGTGTCTGCATCATCATAGTCAGTGTGTCCTGCCTCACAGCCGTTCTTGTCTGTGTCTGCATCATCATAGTCAGTGTGTCCTGCCTTATTGTCGTCTTTCTAATCTCTCTTCCACATCATCCTGGTGCATTTCCTTAATTATCTGTAAACTTTCTAATATATAGCTGTCAATTTTCTAGACTAAACAAAATTATTCTAAAATTGCTCATCCCCTAAAGTGCAAATTCCTCAAACTGCACATTCCCTAAACTGCACATTGCCTAAAGAACAGATTTCTTAAACTACACATTCCCTAAAACATTCTTAAACTACACATTCCCTAAAACATTATTAAACTGTGCATTCCCTAAAACAATCCTTAAACTGCACATTCCCTAAAGAACACAATCCTTAAACTACACACTCCCTAAAAAACATAATCCTTAAATTGCACGTTCCCTAAAAAACAATCCTTAAACTGCACATTCCCTAAAAAAATCCCTAAACTGCACATTCCCTAAAAAACAATCCTTAAAATGCACATTCCCTAAAGAACACAATCTTTAAAACTATACATTCCCTAAATCATCCCTTAGACTGCGCATTCCCTAAATCATTCCTTAAAATGCGCATTCCCTAAATCATTCCTTAAACTGCGCATTCCCTAAATCATTCCTTAAACTGCGCATTCCCTAAATCATTCCTTAAACTGCGCATTCCCTAAATCATTCCTTATACTGCGCATTCCCTAAATCATTCCTTATACTGCGCATTCCCTAAATCATTCCTTAAACTGCGCATTCCCTAAATCATTCCTTATACTGCGCATTCCCTAAATCATTCCTTATACTGCGCATTCCCTAAATCATTCCTTAAACTGCGCATTCCCTAAATCATTCCTTAAACTGCGCATTCCCTAAATCATTCCTTATACTGCGCATTCCCTAAATCATTCCTTAAAATGCGCATTCCCTAAATCATTCCTTAAACTGCGCATTCCCTAAATCATTCCTTATACTGCGCATTCCCTAAATCATTCCTTAAAATGCGCATTCCCTAAATCATTCCTTAAACTGCGCATTCCCTAAATCATTCCTTATACTGCGCATTCCCTAAATCATTCCTTAAACTGCGCATTTTCTAAATCATTCCTTATACTGCGCATTCCCTAAATCATTCCTTATACTGCGCATTCCCTAAATCATTCATTAAACTGCGCATTTTCTATAGTGCACTCACATTCCTAGTGCAATTTCGGTAGACTTCAATGCCTCTAATTTCAATCTTCAGGTAGAAAAAAATGGAATTTATAATTGACAGAAAGCCAATACAGGCTGCAATTGTTGTTAATTTCCTAATTAATATACAGTTAAAATAGCTGCAGAATTGTTGGCAGCATTAATATCTGATTCCTAACCTCAAGCTTTGTCTTGGACTTCAATATTTTCATCTTGCAGTCTCCCCTAGAAGCCGCATTCTGTGTCAAGTATTGCTTGAAATCATTGATCTGTAAAAAATTAATTCTCCAAATTGCAGCAGAAAATAGCATTGTCTTTTAATGCTTGCGAGGAAATATACCTGCCTGCGTTTAATGACAAATTCTCATGTGGTTGTCAAATTGGACTATAGAATAACAAAAATCCTTTATTTTTTCGCATTCAATCCGCAATATAATGAGCATTGTTAACAATTATTTGTAATCAGGCATTATCTATCGCGACCTGAAGCTGGACAATGTGCTGCTGGACTCGGAGGGCCACATCAAGCTCACTGACTATGGCATGTGCAAGGTTGGTCAATCCATGTATTAGCTGGAGGCCTTATAATACTGTAATATTGACATCGAATGTTGCAAGTCTTCGAATATACCCGTAGTTACAAATCTAATTCGGTGGCTGACATCTAATCTACTGCGATTCGAGTGATTCGATTGGATTAATTTATGTGACTGATGAGATTTATAATCTCATAATCCTTGTCTGCACGCATCTCTGCAGACCTCAACGAAATAAACTAACACCTGTCCGAATTTCCTGTCCGCTGATTATCTGACCGATTTTATGCAATTTTATATTTTTTTACATCATCCTTAGTGATGTGAGTTTCTGAGATTTTCGTGCTTCATTAATTCGTTGTCGACCTAATCAAGCCCTGATTCTAATTCTGACCAGGTAGAAAATTACCAACAAACCAATGTAGGAAATATGGTTGCTAATAAGACTACTACAAGTCTTTTAGGGGTGCTGTGTCAGGAAATGTGTTATTCAGACTATTCCTAGTTTAGAATTCCTAGTTTAGAAGATGCCTAGTTTAGAAGATTCCTAGTTTAGAAGATTCCTAGTTTAGAAGATTCCTAGTTTAGAAGATTCCTAGTTTAGAAGATTCCTAGTTTAGAAGATTCCTAGTGTTGTGCACGTGCGCTTGCACTGCTCAAGTGCACTCGCCCCCCTGCGCAACAAGTGCACTCGCAGTTGTTTTTGGCATTGTTGTTTTGGCGTTAAAGGCTCAGCGGTGTAAGCCGCTTAGCCGCCATTGTGTTGGCTGCGCGCTGGTTGGCTGGGCCGCCCTTTTTTTGGTCCTCGCCCCAGGCTGCCCCTCCCCCAGCTGCGCCGTGATTGGCCGGTGGGTAGCTGGGCCGGGGTGGTGGGTGGGGGTGGGGCGGGGGAGGGGGCCCCGGCCCTTCGTGAGCCGTGTCCTATAAAGGCGCGGCCGGGGGCGGGTGGCTGCCCCGTGCGCGTGTTCACGCTCTACAACGCCTGACTCTGTTTCCATAACCCGTCCCCCACGCACAAATAATAACTAATAAATATCGACCACCCGGTCTGCCAGCCGCAATCAGAAGTCCGCTGAACGAAGTTGACTACCCGCACGAGTGCGAGTGAACCAGAAGTAAGTCGCTGCCTTGTCTCCTTCATTTCGGGGGCTGTAGTGGGGACCGTCCGTGTGTCCTGACGCCGACTAAGGAGGGGGACTAGACCAGGTAGCCAGCCAGGGGTCACCCTGTACTGTACGCCCGCTGTACTCAGACGCCAGCTCGTGCGCCCTGCCGCCCCGCTGAAGGGTGATCGACATCACAGCGTCCCGACGCGTGTGCCGGCCACTTGGGTGCGTCCTGACGCCCCAGACTTAGGGTCCCGTGCGGACACTCGCGCCCTGACGCAGGCCAGCACGGGCCCGCGTACTCTGACCCTCCTAGGGGCACCCCTCCGGGAAGTCGCGAGTACAACACTAGTTTAGAAGATTCCTAGTTTAGAAGATTCCTAGTTTAGAAGATTCCTAGTTTAGAAGATTCCTAGTTTAGAAGATTCCTAGTTTAGAATTCCTAGTTTGGAAGATTCCTAGTTTAGACTATTCCTAGTTTAGAATTCCTAGTTAAGAAGATGCCTAGTTTAGAAGATTCCTAGTTTAGAAGATTACTAGTTTAGTAGATTCCTAGTTTAGACTATTCCTAGTTTAGAATTCCTAGTTTAGAAGATGCCTAGTTTAGACTATTCCTAGTTTAGAATTCCTAGTTTAGAAGATGCCTAGTTTAGAAGATTCCTAGTTTAGAAGATTCCTAGTTTAGAATTCCTAGTTTAGTAGATGCCTAGTTTAGAAGATTCCTAGTTTAGACTATTCCTAGTTTAGAATTCCTAGTTTAGAAGATGCCTAGTTTAGAAGATTCCTAGTTTAGAAGATTCCTAGTTTAGAAGATTCCTAGTTTAGAAGATTCCTAGTTTAGAAGATTCCTAGTTTAGAAGATTCCTAGTTTAGAATTCCTAGTTTAGAAGATTCCTAGTTTAGAAGATTCCTAGTTTAGTAGATTCCTAGTTTAGACTATTCCTAGTTTAGTAGATTCCTAGTTTAGAATTCCTAGTTAAGAAGATGCCTAGTTTAGAAGATTCCTAGTTTAGAAGATTCCTAGTTTAGAAGATTCCTAGTTTAGAAGATTCCTAGTTTAGTAGATTCCTAGTTTAGAAGATTCCTAGTTTAGACTATTCCTAGTTTAGAATTCCTAGTTTAGAAGATGCCTAGTTTAGACTATTCCTAGTTTAGAATTCCTAGTTTAGAAGATGCCTAGTTTAGAAGATTCCTAGTTTAGAAGATTCCTAGTTTAGAATTCCTAGTTTAGAAGATTCCTAGTTTAGACTATTCCTAGTTTAGAATTCCTAGTTTAGAAGATGCCTAGTTTAGAAGATTCCTAGTTTAGAAGATGCCTAGTTTAGAAGATTCCTAGTTTAGAAGATGCCTAGTTTAGAAGATGCCTAGTTTAGAAGATGCCTGTTTTAGAATATTCCTAGTTTAGAAGATGCCTAGTTTAGGAGATTCCTGTTTTAGAATATTCCTAGTTAAGAAGATGCCTAGTTTAGAATATTCCTAGTTTAGAAGATTCCTAGTTTAGAAGATTCCTAGTTTAGAATATTCCTAGTTTAGAAGATTCCTAGTTTAGAAGATTCCTAGTTTAGAATATTCCTAGTTAAGAACATGCCTAGTTTAGAAGATTCCTGTTTTAGAATATTCCTAGTTAAGAACATGCCTAGTTTAGAAGATTCCTGTTTTAGAATATTCCTAGTTAAGAAGATGCTAGTTTAGAAGATTCCTAGTTTAGAATATTCCTAGTTAAGAAGATGCCTAGTTTAGAAGATTCCTAGTTAAGAAGATGCCTAGTTTAGAAGATTCCTAGTTTAGAAGATTCCTAGTTAAGAAGATGCCTAGTTTAGAAGATTCCTAGTTAAGAAGATGCCTAGTTTAGAAGATTCCTAGTTTAGAAGATTCCTAGTTTAGAATTCCTAGTTTAGTAGATGCCTAGTTTAGAAGATTCCTAGTTTAGAATATTCCTGCTTTTAACAAATATTTTTCTGCGTAGGCCAAGTCCTATTTATTGTCTATAATATTCCTATACTTTTGCGGATATTAGACCATTAGACCATAGATCATTACAAGTTGGGTCTATCAACTTTTCAGTGGGTGGTCCTGTTAGCCCAATAAATTTAAAACAACCAATTGCTTGTGTATAGTTGATAGGAGGGATAAACTAGTAGCGGGAATGGGCACAGCTGCAGCAGGTTGTGAGTGCTGTCAGCAATGCTCTATTCTGCCAATAGCCATTCCCTACCTACTTCTCTGTCTCTCTGTGTCACACTTCACGTAGGCGCGAATGTCGAAAATAATATTGACACTGACAGTTTTGGCACAAGTGCTTGCTTCATGGCTTTACCTGAAATTCTCTTTCAGCAAATAAATTGCAGCCCGCAGAGGCCCAAGCCTTTTGTCATTACCCAGCTTGTCAGTTTAGCTACCAACATGATTCCCTGTGTGTTTTCACAGTCGAATTACTGACACCTTGTCAACGCTTGACTAGATAACTTGTCTTGTTTTTGCTTGTGTTTGTTCACTAACCATTGCTTACACAGTGTACGAGTTGGGCCATTTTTAGGGATGCCAATTTGGCCAACCTGTCCTTGGGCTGTCATTTCTTTTTCTTTTTGTCATGTAGCCTAACCACTGATCGCTAAGATTAAGTTTTTTTTTATCCAGAAAACTTTTACCCTAGATCCTCAGATCAAGCAGCCACTCTTCAAGATCCTCAGCTTAAGCAGCCACTCTCCAAGATCCTCAGATCAAGCAGCCGGTCTCACAGATCCCCATATCAAGCAGCCAGTCTCCCAGATCCTCATAGGAATCAGCCATTCCCAGATCCTCAGATCAAGCAGCCAGTCTCCCAGACCCTCAGATCAAGCAGCCATTCCCAGATCCTCAGATCAAGCAGCCAGTCTCCCAGATCCTCAGATCAAGCAGCCAGTCACCCAGATCCCCAAACTCCCACGCTGCCGCATCCCCAGGAGGGCATCTCTGCCACCAACCTGGCCTCAACATTCTGCGGCACGCCGAACTACATCGCCCCGGAGATTCTGACTGGCGCTCCGTACGGCTTCTCCGTTGACTACTGGGCTCTGGGCGTGCTCATGTTCGAAATGATGGTGGGCAAAAGTCCATGGGATCTCAGCCAGCAGGGCAACAACACAGAGGACGCGCTGTTCGAGCTGATTCTCACCAAGACTCTGCGGATGCCGCGCACTCTCACACGCAGGGCCAGCTCCGTGCTGGAAGGCTTCCTGGAGAAAAATCCGTGCAAGCGGCTCGGCTGCCAGTCCGTTGAAGACTTTGCCGCCATCAAGGGCCACGCCTTCTTCCGCTGCCTGCCCTCCTGGGAGGCGCTGGAGCGTCGACAGCTTCCGCCGCCGTACAAGCCGGAGATTCGCGACGAGAAGGACCTGTCACACTTTGACACCTTGTTCACTAATGAGCCGGTTCAGTTCACGCCGGACAATCCGTGAGTTGCCTTGCTTAAATTGTTTAAAGAAAGTTTAATGATATCCTTTTTAAGAAGGGTGAGAGGCAGAGCTGTGTAACCGCTTTTGTCTGTCGCATTAAGGTCCCTGAGCTCGATTCCGCGACAAGGTACATTCATTTGGGGGGACAGCCGCGGAGAGAAGGCTTGGGGCTTGTCGTGCATTTTAGGCCTTTGAGGGTCAACCTCCAATTCACAGTGAGAAAGTCAGAGCAGATGTACACACCGGTGTGCTCAGGAGTCAGCAAAAATAGACAGAATTGCCTCCTCGCTGGCTGCGGGTCTAGTGTCACCAAATAATGTGCCATTGCCCGCAGCCCTCCTACAATAACTATTTTTTATCATTCTATTCTTTTTCTAATCCTATTTCTTGAGGGCCATGTTCTTTGGGTTGCTAAGATCAAATCATAGGTTGGTTGCTAATGTAAATAAAAATATATATTAGAATTGTCGTTTAAGTAAATACAATGAGTTCTTGGTACTAAGATGTATGCAGTGTGTTGGTTGTTGTCGTAGATTGGTTGGTTGCTAGGGTAAATTTATTGCATCAATTGCTTAAGTATTGGGTTAGTTACAGAGGACAATTGAAAGTAGAATATCATTTTCGTTTATTTTTCAGGTAAATATCATTATTGCAGTCGCTAAGTAATCACCAGTTTCTATGGCAACCATCTAAAATGCTAATCCTCGCCCGCAGGACGGTGATTGCCCGCATCGATCAATCCGAATTTGACGGCTTCGAGTACGTGAACCCGCTCATCATGTCCAAGGAGGATTCTGTTTGAGCTTCCATTCCAACTGAGTTTTTGTTACTGTGCAGACTGCTTTCACTCGTGTATTCCTGATTACTCAAACTGGCACACGTCACACATTCTATAGAATTATAATAGAATATGATTTTGCACTGTTTAATCTATAGTATTCTATTCTACATACCTGCCATATGCTTATATTCCTATCTAAAATTGTTGCTGATTTATCCTGTAGCAATTGTCTGAAAATTCCTTATCTTATGCAGCACTTTTTTAAATAGCCTATTTTTCTATGCAGATCTTCTGGTGAAATTGCTTTGTTCAAGCAAACACATTTACCATGTGACTGTACCCTCATGCTTATTTTATGTAACAGTGGAAATTAATAAATCGTGATTGATTCCAGCTTGTCTTCCATATTTGACGTGCTCGCCATATTAATCTTGACATGCCATCTCAAGCCAGAATGCCTGATGTTAACATTTTCTGTCCTATTTTCATTTGGCGTGCTCGCATTCGGCAATCTCTTGCTTGAGTCCGCTTTTAATGCCGCTGCTTACTAGTATATGATGTCCTAAATTAGATTCTGAATTGCTTCTGTGCTGCTTTAATCCGATGAAAATGGTGCCGAGTCAAGTTGTGTTACGTAGTGGATTCAAGCAATATAGAAGTAATGCAGTATATTCGCAGTATTAATATTGTTGTAATAGTAAATTGATTACACCAAGCCCGATCGTGCCAGATGTGCAGCCGACAGCACAGCCGTGCGATAGCTGCAGCTATCTGAAGGCTGCGTACGGCTGTTCAGTCCATGGACTGGTGGGACGTCACACCCACCCCTCAATTACCCCAGCTAGTGCTGGTAGTTATTTAACAGCTGGGTGAACTGAAGCAATGCTGTATTAAGTGTACACATTGTTCCAGTGGAGTCAGGAATCGAACCTCTGACCTTCCAGTCGTGAGTACGATGCTCTGACTAGTTGGGAATGTATTTATGTACAATATGATAACTTATTATATAGTATAATATACAAAATATAAAATTGCAACCTCAAGTTAAACAGTTGTTTTGCTTTTGAATTCTAGCCAATTTTGCACTCCAAAACGCTTTAGTCTGTTCTCCTCGGCTGTGCCATTAGTGAGTAGTTTTTTAAATTGGCCAATCAGAAAACAATAGCTTGTATTTTTACACTTTGTTAATTCACGCTGCGTTTAAAATAAACCAATTCTTAGCCTCGTCGCAGCCGATTCTCACGATTGCATGGTCATTCCTGTGCTATGAGTAAAGACAAGTACAGCTTTCTTTGCTTTACTTCATTCAGGTGTCACTGCAGCAGTGTGCTGTGTGTGTCACTGCAGCAGTGTGCTGTGTGTGTCACTGCAGCAGTGTGCTGTGTGTCACTGCAGCAGTGTGCTGTGTGTGTCGCTGCAGCAGTGTGCTGTGTGTGTCACTGCAGCAGTGTGCTGTGTGTGTCACTGCAGCAGTGTGCTGTGTGTGTCACTGCAGCAGTGTGCTGTGTGTGTCACTGCAGCAGTGTGCTGTGTGTGTCACTGCAGCAGTGTGCTGTGTGTCACTGCAGCAGTGTGCTGTGTGTGTCACTGCAGCAGTGTGCTGTGTGTGTCACTGTTGCAGTGTGCTGTGTGCTGTGTGTGTCACTGCAGCAGTGCGCTGTGTGTGTCACTGCAGCAGTGTGCTGTGTGTGTCACTGCAGCAGTGCGCTGTGTGTGTCACTGCAGCAGTGTGCTGTGTGTCACTGCAGCAGTGTGCTGTGTGTGTCGCTGCAGCAGTGTGCTGTGTGTGTCACTGCAGCAGTGTGCTGTGTGTGTCACTGCAGCAGTGTGCTGTGTGTGTCACTGCAGCAGTGTGCTGTGTGTGTCACTGCAGCAGTGTGCTGTGTGTGTCACTGTGTGTGTGTTGAGTTTCATTGAACTAGCATTTAACTCTATTTATATTTCAATGCTAGCTTCTTGCTCTGCTACTCATTCGACCCTATTTTGAGCTCTTTGCTGCATTGAATGCTCCATAGACACGAATTAGACTTGAGGTTTTCCCTCACCAGTTGTGTGAGGCGTGGGCGCCACTTTTTACTTTTTACTTTTGCGAGTTAACTTGAATTAAGCAGTTTGTCACGCTCCGTAATTATGCAGTCAACTCACGCTCCCTAGTTGAGCAGTCGATACTCACGTTCCCTAGTTGAGCAGTCGATACTCACATTCCCTAGTTGAGCAGTCGATACTCACGTTCCCTAGTTGAGCAGTCGATACTCACGCCTCCCAGTTGAGCAGTCTATACTCACGCTCCCTAGTTGAGCAGTCTATGCTCACGCTCCCTAGTTGAGCAGTCGATACTCACGTTCCCTAGTTGAGCAGTCGATACTCACGTTCCCTAGTTGAGCAGTCGATACTCACGTTCCCTAGTTGAGCAGTCGATACTCACGTTCCCTAGTTGAGCAGTCGATACTCATGCCTCCCAGTTAAGCAGTCTATACTCACGCTCCCTAGTTGAGCAGTCTATACTCACGCTCCTCAGTTAAGCAGTCTATACTCACGCTCCTCAGTTAAGCAGTCTATTCACGCCTCCCAGTTGAGCAGTCTACTCACGCTCCCTAGTTGAGCAGTCTACTCACACTTCCCAGTTGAGGATCTACCCTCGCTTCCCATTTGAGCGCTTTGCTCATAGATTTCTTCTCCAAGCGTTTAATTACACTTTTTTATAATAAGAACTCGTAATAATTTACGATCATAATAATTTATTAGCGCTAAGGCTTAGAGTTTATTTGACATGGTAACAAGTTTTCGAACACTTTTAATTTGCAAGCGCTATAAAATATGAAGAATTCAAACTGTATGATTACAACATTACAACAAGGAATCACTAAATTCAAAGCCAGTTTACAAAGCATTTAAATCGAACTCGAAAACATTTAGAATAATGTTAGAAATAGAATATATAGCATAAATAGTTATTACTGCAGCTAGCCATCAGCAACTGGGTATTCGGTTGGGTATTGAATCCATCTTGATGACGCAGATGAAACACAGCTGAAACCCTCACCAAATGGGTGAAAACTTGGTGAGTTCCAGGTAAATCTCAGGGGAATCTATGGTGAAATCCAGGTGAATCTTCTGTGAATCTATGGTGAAATCCAGGTGAATCTATGGTGAAATCCAAGTGAGTCTCAGGTGAATCTATGGTGGAATCCAGGTGAATCTTCTGTGAATCTATGGTGAAATCCAGGTGAGTCTCAGGTGAATCTATGGTGAAGTTCAGATAAATCTCAGGTGAATCTATGGTGAAATCCAGGTGAGTCCCAGGTGAATCTATGGTGAAGTTCATATAAATCTCAGGTGAATCTATGGTGAAGTTCAGATAAATCTCAGGTGAATCTATGGTGAAGTTCAGATAAATCTCAGGTGAATCTATGGTGAAGTTCATATAAATCTCAGGTGAATCTATGGTGAAGTTCAGATAAATCTCAGGTGAATCTATGGTGAAGTTCAGATAAATCTCAGGTGAATCTATGGTGAAGTTCAGATAAATCTCAGGTGAATCTATGGTGAAGTTCAGATAAATCTCAGGTGAATCTATGGTGAAGTTCAGATAAATCTCAGGTGAATCTATGGTGAAGTTCAGATAAATCTCAGGTGAATCTATGGTGAAATCCAGGTGAGTCCCAGGTGAATCTATGGTGAAGTTCATATAAATCTCAGGTGAATCTATGGTGAAGTTCAGATAAATCTCAGGTGAATCTATGGTGAAGTTCAGATAAATCTCAGGTGAATCTATGGTGAAGTTCAGATAAATCTCAGGTGAATCTATGGTGAAGTTCAGATAAATCTCAGGTGAATCTATGGTGAAGTTCAGATAAATCTCAGGTGAATCTATGGTGAAGTTCAGATAAATCTCAGGTGAATCTATGGTGAAGGTGCTTGCTACAACAAGCAGTTGGCAAGATAAACAAATTGGTTAGATTAGAATCAAATTGAGACAAACAACAAAAAGACTGTTTTGTGTAAATAAAAGTTCTCAGAGGTAAGTGCCGGAGCAACGATAGCAATGATTCTTCAAACACACGATGGGTTGAGTTGAGAATAACAATGTAACAAGTTTGTATACGGGTGCTTGTGAGCATTGAACTCAGTTTGAGAACTAAACAAAAAATTCGTTGCATTTCTGAGAAAAAGCTTTTTCTTACTGTAGAGAAGTAAAACAGTTAAAAAAATTATAATTTATGAGACCAAAACACAAAAAGGCAGCAAGGACCTGAGTAGGGGGCAGTGGCGCGGGTGGCTGACTCATATCTCTGGGTGTCTATAGTTCCAAATATTCATTTAATTAACCTGATCGACTTGCAGCCGAATTGCGTGAGCAGCAATCAATATGATGTCATTGACAAGCAGAAATACCGCGCCAATCAAATATGGCTTGATGATTTACAACGATGGAGTTAACGGCAAAAGGTAAAAATTGGCGTTTGGCTAGCAATACTTTCCACTCATTCTAGTCTAGCAATCTTTTCCACTCATTCTAGTTCAGCATAGTCTAGCAATCCTTTCCACTCATTCTAGTTCAGAATAGTCTAGCAATCCTTTCCACTCATTCTAGTTCAGCATAGTCTAGCAATCCTTTCCACTCATTCTAGTTCAGCATAGTCTAGCAATCCTTTCCACTCATTCTAGTTCAGCATAGTCTAGCAATCCTTTTTACTCATTCTAGTCCAGCATAGTCTAGCAATCCTTTCCACTCATTCTAGTCCAGCATAGTCTAGCAATCCTTTCCACTCATTCTAGTCCAGCATAGTCTAGCAATCCTTTCCACTCATTCTAGTTCAGCATAGTCTAGCAATCCTTTCCACTCATTCTAGTTCAGCATAGTCTAGCAATCCTTTCCACTCATTCTAGTCCAGCATAGTCTAGCAATCCTTTCCACTCATTCTAGTTCAGCATAGTCTAGCAATCCTTTCCACTCATTATAGTACAGCTTAGTCTAGCAATCCATTTAGATCATTGAAGCACAAGCTAGTAATTCACGAAAGCAACTGGCTTAACGTTTTTATAGCGGCTGAAGAAATTGTTACTTTTAATTACTGACGCAAGGCTGTAGAAATCTAAACAAATTCAGTGTTAAAATTTCGAGGCCTTCGACTAATTATAGCCCCTTCAACCTTTCCTTGTCGCCACAGGCGTCGTCTCTGCTGCTGCTGTTGCTTTTGTTGTTGTTGTTGTTGTTGTTGTTGTTTTTACTGTCCTCTTCTTGAAGAGCGAAATTTCCCCGCTGAGAGTTCTCTAAACTGCTGCTGTCGTCAATGACAACAAAGTGGCCGTCGAGCAGCTGCTCCTGCTGAGATTCGTCGTCTTCTTCAACGGGCTCCTCAGCCGGTCGCTCTGCCAGATCTGCCAGAAATAGAATATTTGGTCAGATGTTCAGCCGCGGCTATTGTGCAGCCCATCCAAAGACTGCGTACAGCTTCTCAGTCCATGGACCACAATCACCTAAATTTCAATACTATCCCAGCTATATAACTTTTTCCCCGGGCTGAGAGTGAGCTCCAGATCTCTTGGGGTGAACCTGCTCAGTAATCAAGGTGATTAGATAACCTAGGTGAACGAGAGTCTTAAAGTGAATAATTCTGAGTGATAGAAAGGGTGCCAAAGCGAGAGAGTGACAGGATAGTGTTGAGTGACAGGTTTGTGCCAAATTGATAGGATATTCAGTGACAGAAATTTTTCTAAGTGACAGGACAAGCATCACAAGTGTCTCAGTGGCTCTTCGCCTTCAAAGAGTCCCTTCAGCATCCGAATTCGCACCTGACTGAGGCTGGCGATCCTGAAGATGTTCGCTCAGCTGCCGCAGCTGCTGCAGCACCGTCAGCTGCTGCCTGACGGCGCCGACAAATCTACAGAGGCCACCGATGCGGGCAGCGTAGCCGGACTTGACCCGCTCCACCATGGACAGGAACGTGGGCGTGGCCTTCTCTGGCAGGTGACCCTCGGCCCAGTCCGCCAGCGCCTCCCAGTCTGAGTGGAGCGCCGCCTCCGCTTCGGCTTCAGCCGCGGCGTCGGCACCAGCGCCCTCGCGCAGAAGAAGGTCGTCAAGTGCGGCTGCGGCCGCTGCCACAGCGGCGGCGTCCTCTCGAGAGAAACGCTGATTCGGGGTCACGTGATCCGGGATGTCTCGCGGCTGCTGATGATGCTGCTGCTGCTGACGATGCTGCTGCTGCTGATGATGCTGCTGCTCAAGGCCAGTTCTGTGTTGATGTTCTGGAAAATGCGACTGGGGCCTACGGTGAAATCTTCGAACATCTGCCGAGATCTGCTTGCGGCACATTCGGTTGCGCCTCGGCTGCTGCTGCTGCTGACAACGTTGTTGCTGATGCTGATAGTTATTGTACTGATTGTGATGCTGATACTGGCCGGGGCTAAATAGGCGACGTCGGCTGAGAGGGTGGGAGAGGTGGTCACTGGATTTGCGTTCAGTAAAACATTTGAAAAATTATGTGAGAACTCACCTGTAAGGCTTTTCGTATCTGTAGCTTTGCCCCATCGCGTGTGGAAGCCTCTCTTGGCGATGCTGCTGCTGCTGCTGCTGCTGCTGCCAGTCCATTTTCTCTTCCTCAAAGTCAGCAAGCAGTTCAGGCTTGTAAAAATGTGCGGTCACTGAGCTGTCTGAGCACTCCAACGGGCGATTCTGTGAAGGCAGGTTTTCGTTCATATCTTTCAGGGGTTCGAATCTAACAGGGGTTCGTATCTTACAGGGGTTCGAATCTAACAGGGGTTCGTATCTTACAGCGGTTCGTATCTAACAGGGGTTCGTATCTTACAGGGGTTCGTATCTAACAGGGGTTCGTATCTTACAGGGGTTTGTATCTAACAGGGGTTCGTATCTTACAGGGGTTCGTATCTAACAGGGGTTCGTATCTTACAGGGGTTCGTATCTAACAGGGGTTCGTATCTTACAGGGGTTCGAATCTAACAGGGGTTCGTATCTAACAGGGGTTCGTATCTTACAGGGGTTCGAATCTTACAGGGTTCGTATCTAACAGGGGTTCGTATCTTACAGGGGTTCGAATCTAACAGGGGTTCGTATCTTACAGGGGTTCGTATCTAACAGTGTTTTGTATCCCATAACGTTTTGTACATGTATCTAATAACACATATAGCACTTGTCTGTATCTGACACTGGTTGATATCTGACACTGACTGTCACGTGACCCGGAGCCCGTCCCACTCACTCCGTCGGCATCTAAAAAGCGCGCTTTCACGGCCTCCAGGGCGGCCTGGACTCGCTGTCGCTGAACGCTGCCCTCGGGCAAGCGCGAGTCCAGCAGCAGGTAGCGCCTCCATTTAGCCGACTCGAAGCCCCAGTGACAGGTGGCCACCTCGCCTGGCCGATGTGCGTGGCCCACAAACTGGGCCGGCGTGTGCAGCCGGCAGCAGTCGGCACAGGCGATGCAAGGCTCCCTGGGCCCGGTGTACAGCTGCAGCAGCAGGAAGCCGCGCTGCTTACCGAAGCAGCGGTGCCGCACGCCGATTCGCTCATCCTCCGGCATCAGCGGCCGAGTCAGGGGCGGCGCCCCGCGGCCGCAGAGCAGCGTCTTGCAGAGCCTCTCGGCGTCCGACTGAGTGATGAGGCCGCAGCTCTCCAGGCCGGGGTCGAACACGCGGTGGTGTCGCAGGATGGCCATCTGGTGCGGGTCGCAGCGCTGGCAGAGAACGCCAAGCTGATCGCAGGCCTGCCCGATGGTCTCCAAGTCCAGCCCAGCCGCCAGGAGGACCTCGTGCAGAACCTGCGGCAAGCAGAGGCGTTTCTCGCCGCCGCCGCTGAAGGCCAGCACTGTGCGGCCCTCTAGGCAGGCTTCGAGCAGTCGATTGTTGTCAAATCGCTGCTTTTCAACTTCGGCAGTGTCCTGATTTCGATGCTGATGTGGCATCCACCGATGATGATAGTTCTGCAACGGCGGCGGCGGTGGTGGCGGCGGCGGCGGCGGCGGCAGGGTCGGCGGGTAGCTGTGCTGCCAGTGCAGCATTGCCCTATGCAATGCAGCCAATGACGAAGGCGGTGGCACCGGCAGAGGCGGCCACGATTCCTGCCCAGTCCCAGCTGTTTCCGGTTGGTAGCAGGCGAAGCTGGTGAATTGTGACGCTGGTCGCATGGGAAACAGAGCTGCAATATCAATATGGCCTACAATCTTCAAGCAGTAGGGTTGGAATTTCTGTCTTCAAAGCAGTTTGATTATATCTGAAAGCAAATTCTCTGTTCTTGTTGTGTCTCTCTTTCCCTTTTCTGTCCAGGCGCTCTGGCGGCCCCTGATAGGGCGACAGAAGGACTGGGGACAGGGCGGGCTGCCCCCGTACCTAGACACCAACTGCCTTCCTATCTCTGTGTTGGCTTAGAAATGAGTGCACAATTGGCTGTAGATTACAATGCCAGGTGGAACAGATACTCGTAATAGCCAGGGACTACTAAATACGCAACTGGTTTCTGCCATAGACATTGGCTTTTAGCTGCTTTCTGAACGGAATCTGAAGTTACTGTAAAAACGTGTTTCAGATCGGTTCATAAAGTGTTTCGGTTAAAACTGCTTGCTGCAGGTTATAAAGGTATAATTTTTGCCCACGTGTCAAAAAAGCTAAACTCCCACGAGTAAAATTCTGGTCAGCAGAAAACTTTGAAAATCGGAATCATAAACATTTCTGCATGAATTGGCCGTTTGCCGTCCCGAGTAGTCCCTGATAATAGCCTTAAATGCCCCTTCCAAATCCAAATGCCTCTTTTTTAGTTATCGATATTTTATGCTGGTCCACACTGGGCTTACAATCAATCTTTTTGAGACTAGTCTCAATCGACCAGGTCTGTACCCTAGGGCATGCGGGTTTGCACTGTTTTAAACTGCAAATATACCTACCAACGATGTGCTCATTTTAGCATGGAAAATTGAATCATATTCTCAATTCATCAGATGGGAACATATTCTGGGAATGCTGATGGGTAAAATTGTGTTAGAAAGGGGCTGAGAATTTAACTAATAAATTACTGTGAAGGGTGAGAAATGACTGTGAAGGGTGAGAAATGACTGTGAAGGGTGAGAAATGACTGTGAAGGGTGAGAAATGACTGTGAAGGGTGAGAAATGACTGTGAAGGGTGAGAAATGACTGTCAAGGGTGAGAAATGACTGTCAAGGGTGAGAAATGACTGTGAAGGGTGAGAAATGACTGTGAAGGGTGAGAAATGACTGTGAAGGGTGAGAAATGACTGTGAAGGGTGAGAAATGACTGTGAAGGGTGAGAAATGACTGTGAAGGGTGAGAAATGACTGTGAAGGGTGAGAAATGACTGTGAAGGGTGAGAAATGACTGTGAAGGGTGAGAAATTACTGTGAAGGGCGAGAAATTACCGTAAAGGGTGAAGGAAATTGAGTGAACTGTACCAAACCAAATTACTATATTTAGCTTCATAGAGCCGTTTTTTCAGGTAATGGTAAAAATTACACCCGGTTTCGGCATTTCTATTCCGTCTTCTGAAGGGCGGAAAGCAAGTCTTTGCTGGAGTTCTGCCAGGCCATCAGATCCTGTCCATTATCCACTTCCTTTTCTCAGACCCTGTTTCTGCGTCGACTGCCCACACACTCTGCTCCTTTCCTGGAATTGCAGTTCAAGGTTCCCCCGCTGCAGACTGCAACAGTGGCTTCTGTGATTATTGGGGATTGTGGGTTAAACTGTGCTCAAGTGTGCGGTGTACAATTTGACTGGAGTATAATTCGCCTGTCTTTCTAATAAACCTCAAATGGAGGGCCTCTGCGGCGATTCAGGGACAGAGACAGCGGGAGCAAACTCGCGCAGAGAGGCGCAGTTGCTTGGTATTTCAGATCCCAATCTTTTCATTCCTCACTCAAGCCGGTCAGCAGTTTGAGCAGTGAGTGGCTTGTTGATTCAGTCATTATTTTGCCTTGTATAAAACAGCTGCTGTTGTGTTTTACGTCCTGAAAATACAATTTGTGCCCAGAAAAGTTGATTTTCTGTTCGTTTAGTGTAAATTGTGAAGGTGGAAAGTCGTACCGAATCATTTCTTGTCCTGACTATGTAGGTGTTTCAAATCTAATTGATAAGCAATGTCCAAGCCAACGTTAATGACGCATCGAAAGTTTTGGGGTAAGTTTAATGCTATTGTAGATTCTGTTTCAGCATGATTAAGTGTTGTGATAAAATTATCTGGTTAAAATTCAAGCCACGTGATGTTAATAGTTCTTCCTTCTCTCTGTTTGTTTACACTCACGCGCCTTCTTAAAGTACTTTCTCCTCTCTCCCTCCATCTGTTTACCTTCTTAGCTAACCTTCACTTCTCTTTCCTTTCCCTCGTCTCTGATTGGCTAGCTGTTTGTATCTCTTTCCTCTCTTTCCTTACCCTTTGGCCCGTCCTAACTCGTGTCACCCTCCTTATCTCTTGGTTTATATATCTGATTCTCGGCCTAACGGGCTTTTGCCCGCCGCTTTTCGATTCGTTCAGTGGCGTAAATGCAGGCTCTTACTGCTTGTGCGAATACTATTTTTTAGTAAGTCACTACTTGTAAGGCTCAGCTTTGATCTAATTGGGTTGTTTGCCTGACTTCACACAGTCATTTAAGGGTCAGATTGGGGTGGTTGGGTGGTTGGGCCGTCTCCCCAAAGTCATTTGAGGGTTAGCGGTGATAAAATTGGGTGGTTGGGCTGTCTCTCCACAGTCATTTGAGGGTTAGCGGTGATAAAATGGGGTGGTTGGGCCATCTCCCCACAGTCGTTTGAGGGTTAGCGGTGATAAAATTGGGTGGTTGGGCCATCTCCCCACAGTCGTTTGAGGGTTAGCGGTGATAAAATGGGGTGGTTGGGCCATCTCCCCACAGTCGTTTGAGGGTTAGCGGTGATAAAATGGGGTGGTTGGGCCATCTCCCCACAGTCGTTTGAGGGTTAGCGGTGATAAAATGGGGTGGTTGGGCCATCTCCCCACAGTCGTTTGAGGGTTAGCGGTGATAAAATGGGGTGGTTGGGCTGTCTCTCCACAGTCGTTTGAGGGTTAGCGGTGATAAAATGGGGTGGTTGGGCTGTCTCTCCACAGTCGTTTGAGGGTTAGCGGTAATAAAATGGGGTCGTTGGGCCATCTCCCCAGAGTCGTTTGAGGGTCAGCTGTGATAAAATTTAGCTTCTCGGTCGTGCCGAAATCTCAAAACTTCAGTAGGATCTAGGATCGCATTGTTTTCATGCAAGATTCGCATTCATCACCTCTTCAAAAGCTTTGAAAATTCCTCAGACTTCAGAGCTGCTAGCGGTGGTCAAAACTACCAGCCAAAATCACCAGTCAAGTCACCAGCTGACGAAGATAACGACAGCCATAGCGAAGATGGCGAGACAGAGGAGTGCTCCGAGAGCTACGTGGAAGCGCTGGAACACCGGTTGAAGCGCGAGGAAGCTCGGTGTCGCGAGCTGACCCGAGAGCGTTGCCAGCTCAGCGCCCAGCTGCAGGACAGCGCCGAGTACATCAGCGACCTTGAGCGTGAGCTTCAGAGACAGCTTCGACACCAGCGTCGTAGCGTCGAACTTGTCGAAGCCGCTGCTGTTGAAGATTGCCCCGCGGACGATCACGAGAGACTCAAGGAGCTGCCGGAGGAGGGACGCGATGAGCTGTTGTGCTCGGAGCTTGCTGAAGAAAATGATCAGCTCAGAGAGCAGATGGCGCGGCTGATGCTGGAGCTAGCCCAGCTAAGGGACTCAGCGGCTGTTGCGGCTGCTTCTACCGAGTCAGCTACTCAGGTAGATGGCGGCAGGAACATTAAAATTCAGTATCAGTAAAATTGCATCAACTGTTAAAACTGACATCTCTGTGAAGCTCGAATACGCGGCGACGTCACATTAATTTGGGACGCAGCAGCGGTGAGAAGGCTTGAAGGTTTGTCATGCAAATTACGATAGTTCACACAGCAGGCCCTCCAAATGCCCACAGACTAGCTGTAACTTCAGCCACGCCTCATCTCAAGCAGCGGACCATTCGGTAGATCTGGCGGTCGCTGCGGCCGAGGCTAAAATCAAAGATTTGGAGCTCAAGCTCGACGAGTTGGGTCGCGAACGCCATGGATTGCTGGAAGAAATTGAAGCTCTTAGAAAGAGAGCTCTAGGTGAGCGACACGACGACATCATCTATTAGGGACGATGCCACTCCAATTCGACACCCTAAAACGATTCCGATCCCTAAGGCGATTCCAATCCCTAAGACGATTCCAATCCCTAAGACGATTCCGATCCCTAAGACGATTCCGATCCCTAAGGCGATTCCAATCCCTAAGACGATTCCAATCCCTAAGACGATTCCAATCCCTAAAATGATTTCACTCCCCAAGACGATTTCATTTCCTGAAACGATTCTTGAATTATTCTAGAATTCTAGAATTCCCTTAGAATCTACAATAATTTTTTATTCCACTTACAGTCAAAATAATTTTTTTCCATTTTTACCATATTTTCAACAGAATATTCCGAGCGTTGCAGCCAGCTAGAGTCAATTGAGCAGAGCAGTCTAAGGACTCACGATGAACTGTACGGCCTCCGACATCAACTGGAGGAGCTTCGAGCGAGTGGCGAGACAGAAAGACTGCGGGCTGTTGAAGAGGTGACTGGATTGGGCCTTGGGATTTTGTGACCTTGGGATTTTGTGACCTTGGGATTTTGTGACCTTGGGATTTTGTGACCTTGGGATTTTGTGACCTTGGGATTTTGTGACCTTGGGATTTTGTGACCTTGGGATTTTGTGACCTTTTATAAAAACTCGTTTTATAAACTCGTTTATAAAAAAGTTCTCGAAAAAAACAATTCTGAAGGCCGTGATTGCCGAGCGGAAGCATGCCGAGCTGGAGCTACGAGCCGAAGCTACTCAGCTGAGCAGCCGATGCTCCGGACTGGAGGCCCAGCTGTCGGCCTGTCGGGAGCTGCTCAGCTGGTCCAGTCGCAATTCCGATAGGGAGTGGCTGCGAGTCAAGGCTGAGGTGAGGGGACTCTGTGAATACAGAGTTTTTTATACTTTCTATAAAAATTAACAGACTTTTTGTAGGACAGACTCGCACTGAGACGATGACAGATTTCATCCGAGACCACGGGTATTGTGTCTGTAGATACTTCCGGGACCAGTTCGCAGATCCCATTGTTTCAATTCAGCCGGCACAATAGGGAAGGAAATCCCATGTGGCGGCATGGCATAAAACAATAGAAAAAGTCAATTTTCTGACATTGCCACCGAACGGACAATTCTATAGTCTATAATAAGTACACAGTTCTATGAAACATACGACCACCCGGGGTACTAAACCAACAGGAAAAAAATCTATCAGATAATCAATGCTCTCACCTCTTTTATCTATCTTCAACAGGAGAACTCCATCTTTAACAGGTGACCTCTATCTTCAACAGGTGAACTCCATCTTTAACAGGTGACCTCCATCTTCAACAGGAAACCCTTTATCTTCAACAGGTTACCTCCATCTTCAACAGGAGACCTCCATATTCAACAGGAGAACTCCATCTTTAACAAGTGACCCTCATCTTCAACAGGTGACCTCCATCTTCAACAGGTGAACTCCATCTTTAACAGGTGACCTCCATCTTCAACAGGTGAACACCCTCTTCAACAGGTGACCTCCATCTTCAACAGGTGACCTCCATCTTCAACAGGTGAACTCAATCTTCAACAGGTCTTCGTCAATAATGCATGATTTTTTCTATCAATCTTTTATTTCTCAGAGGCTGAATTAATTATTCAAGATGAAATAGAACCCCTGAGCATAAACAAATTACTTTTCAAATGGCAGCTCAACCAGGTTCGCCAGGCCTCCGACGCCGTCGCGAGCACCGACGAGCTGCTGCGACAGCTGGCAGATCGTGAGCTGCAACTGCTCAAAGTGGAGTCGCAATTATCCCAGTTGCTTTTGACGTATCAGACGCCGCTACAGCAGCATCTGCCGCCCGAGACGCGCCATCATCGCCGATCTCTGCTACTTCTTGGTGGACTGCGACGCAAGACGACTAAAGAACCTCAGGCGAAGGTGGACAACCACAACGAAGTCAACAACGATTCTGAAAAGGCGATTCTGAACGAACGAATGAATATGCTGGGAGAAAGAGTGACAGAAACTCTAGCACTGATGGAGGCCAGGATTAGCGCAGCTCAGGCAACCGCGAGACTGGTGCGAGACTGGTGCCGTTTTTAATAATACTTATTGCTGGAGGGCTGTGGGCAATGGACCCGCAGCATGCTAGGAGGCAATTCTGCCCATTTCGCTGACTCCTGAGCAGACACGCACACAGATACTGTACGCAGACATTCGATCACACAGGTGTGCACATCTGGCCTGACTTTCTCATTGTCAGGCAGTGTACACTTCACTGTGCCTTGGAGGTTGGCCCTCAAGGGCGAAAATTGCACGACAAGCCCCCAAGCCTTCTCTCCGCGACTGCGCCCCAAATGAATGTGGCCTCGCCGCGGAATCGAGGTCAGGGACCTCTGCGCTCTGCCACTCAGCCCCGGTGTGTGCCGTTTGTTCCCAACGAGATCCCACAGAGCTCAGAGACTGCCAGAGTGGTGTGTTCTGGCGCTGAGTGCTTTAGGGCTGTGAAAATAAAATTTTTGAGCATAGGGAATAGGGAAGGGGATCCCATGACTTAGGAAGCCGTTTAAAGCTCAAATGTTATTTCTGTTATAAAGTTTCAACTTGCTGAAGCCGCGTCACTCACTCCCTCCAGACAGGAGCCCTCAAGGTCGACTGCGACAGCTGGAAGCGTCGGTGCAGGGCACTCGAAGCTGCGATTTCGTCGTCTGCAGTGGCTCAGGCTGCGGAAGCTGCATTTGTGAGTAAGAGATGAAAATAATCTAAGCAGGTAGTCATTCCATTTACAATTCATGGACAATTTCAGAAGAACTCATAATTCTTCACATCGGGAAGATCTCACGTCATAAAGACCTCACATCAAAAAGATCTCGCTTCCTTAAAATTTTCATGTCCTTAAAATTTCTGGAGAAGAAGAATTTTTGCAATCTAAAATACTAAGCGCGTGTTCGAAAATAACCAGCAGCAGTTTCAATAACTTCCAAGCTGCGCGAATTCAAATGTACTTTTGGCGCATCACGTGCCCCGGTTTTCGCACAGTCTCTTATCCGCGAATCAGTTGCAGTTTCCAACTCAAGTTTCCAACTCGTTTTTTCATTTGCCGAACAAATTTTCTAAGAAAATTCCGCCAAATTCCAGTCCCACGTGCCACCGACGCCGCCGCCGCCAGCGCAGCCTGGCGAAGAGGTATGGGCAGAGGATAAGCGCGAACTCTCCCTGGCAACTGTCTGCCATTCAGCACAGTGAGTTGGCTTAGGTTTCCGCTTGTTTCTGTGCCTCCGTCTCTCCTGCCGCCAGATTTTTCAGATTTTTTTATGGTTCAATCTCTTTTTTTACATCGGCTCCCACGCTTCGTTTCCAACCGCAATAGTTTTCATATTCTCATGAAAGTGAGCGGCACACTTCGCTGGAAAAATGCTTCTATGAAACTGGACGCAACTGCGAGCGAAAAAAAATTTGCAGTTTAGTAGAGCGAATTCATCGCCAGCACGGTGCAGGTCACGTGATGAAAATCAAAACTAGCGTTTCACTGTAAAAGGGCAACCATGGAATGTGGGCTTTGTTATAGGAAACAACAAGTCTCTATCAACACCTGTCTCCCTATCAACACATGTCTCCCTATCAACACCTGTCTCCCTATCAACACCTGTCTCCCTATCAACACCTGTCTCCCTATCAACACCTGTCTCCCTATCAACACCTGTCTCCCTATCAACCTGTCTCACTATCAACACCTGTCTCACCATCAACCTGTCTCCCTATCAACCTGTCTCACTATCAACACCTGTCTCACTATCAACCTGTCTCACTATCAGCACCTGTCTCCCTCTCAACACCTGTCTCACTATCAACACCTGTCTCCCTATCAACCTGTCTCACTATCAGCACATGTCTCACTATCAACACCTGTCTCACTATCAACACCTGTCTCCCTATCAGCACATGTCTCACTATCAACACCTGTCTCACTATTAACACCTGTCTCACTATCAACACCTGTCTCACTATCAACACCTGTCTCCCTATCAACCTGTCTCACTATCAGCACATGTCTCACTATCAGCACCTGTCTCACTATCAGCACCTGTCTCACTATCAGCACATGTCTCACTATCAACACCTGTCTCACTATCAACACCTGTCTCCCTATCAGCACATGTCTCACTACCAACACCTGTCTCACTATTAACACCTGTCTCACTATCAACACCTGTCTCCCTATCAACCTGCCTCACTATCAACACCTGTCTCCCTATCAACCTGCCTCACTATCAACACCTGTCTCCACATCAACACCTGTCTCCACATCAACACCTGTCTCCATATCAGCACCTGTCTCTCTATTAACACCTGTGTCCCTATCAACACCTGTCTCCCTATCAACACCTGTCTCCCTATCAACACCTGTCTCCCTATGAACACAAGTCCCTCTATCGACACATTTTTCATGAAACCACATTTCAACATTTCCTAGGTGCTATAATCTAAAGTTAATGACGTCACCAGCTGCATCGTCGTCCACTAAGCATGCGCTTTCGTTGTTCAGCCGCAGCCTTGCGGCTACTGGCCGCTGCTATTCGGTCTACTCAACGCCAGCCGCGTCAACAGATGATCAGCCACCTGCTATCACCTGCCATCAGCAACAGTCTGAACAGCAGCAGCAGCAGCAGCAGCACTTGGAGCACCAGAAGTATGCGCGCACCAGCAGGCGGTCTGTGAGCAGCTTGGGCCTTTCTAACTTACGACGCAGTGTCGGCTTCAGCTAGAATTGCGACCAGCGATCGAGACATTCGTTCTAAAATATCCCTTTTACTCGACAACCAATGCTCAGTTGACTAGTTTATTAGCATCGAATCTTCATGAATAGTCTTTATTGTACAATTTCTGCTTTGGGCAGCACTACGCTATTCAATTAACAGTGCTCGCTTTTCAATGGCAAAATTTAAGTCTACATTGGTTTGCAGTTAATTACAAAATTTCAACCACATCGTGAATGAGTTACCTGCATCGCTTGTTGTCTGTGTACTTTGCACTTTGTGGTACTTTGTCTAGTGCCACTTGTGTGCCTTCCTTTAATTAAAAAATAATTTAGTAATAATAATTGAAACACCTGCTCCAAATAGGGCCAGATGTGCAGCACACAGCACAGTCGTAGCTATTGTGAAGTAATTTTAGAAGTGGTCCTCATAAACTGAGCATTTTCAAGGAAATCACCAAAAGTCAAGAATATCGACTGAGCAAAATCACTTATTTATTTGCCATCAACATTTATTTCCTAATGATTTCGACAATGATGTAGGCATGATTTAGTTGCAACAGTTGTAATTTTCGAGTATAACTGGAGCTAAGAACCCGAGGGCAAGGAGCCCTCGTTAATAGTAAAGTGAAAAATTACACGAAACGATTATAGTGTAAATATATTGATTAAACGTTTTTCCGCATATTAATTAAAATGAAAATGAACTATTTATAAAAAAGCTTTTAAAAAAGCTAATTATAAATTATAATTATCATAATGATAATAATTATTATTACATTATAATTTATAATTTTAATTTTAATTATGAAGTTCTAATTATAAAAAAAACAAGAAAATACTTGTTTCACAGTGTTTATAAGTAATATTTTGTCTAAGCGTCTTTTTTCCGCACAGCGGTGGCTTTGTTTTAATATGTTCGGCAATTACTCTAAAGGAAAAAGCGCAAAAATGTTATAGTTTTGTACTGTACTCCATAGAAATATAATGCTCAGAATGGCTAAATGTGTTTGGTCATTCAAAAATAAAGGAAAAAATAAATATTTGTATTTTGTCTGTGTCCCAGACACAATTAAATCCCAGCAGTGGTAATGTATTATATCACCAAATAATTTAATATTAGCGATCAACAATTTTATCAATATTTTGTTCTTGGATTGCATTTTAGCCAGATTATTATTGTTACTAATCGAAGCATAGTTATAGAAAAGCTATTTAGCTAATTAAACAAATTAGTTCATACACATTTCATTAGAGGTGACACAGTAAGTAGCAAGTTTAACTGAATTTTTCGTTGTTCGTTTTCGTTTTAAGTATCGTTTAATTTTTCGTCTAATATTATATCGAGTTGTAAATGAGACCCAATTCACCAAGTTATTAGTCCACGAAACTGATCAATCAGTCGGGTTTTTGCATTCTTCTTAGCCGAAAAAACTAAAAGCAGAAACAGTGCAAAACTCAGAAAAAAATAAATAAAAACACAAGCAGTGCTGGGAATGCTAAGTGTGATACAATGTGAATTTTAAAAAACTACCAATGACGTGGCTACAGGTGGGTGCTTGACTATTTCTATTTGAAATTGTTGAGCTTGTTTTATCTGGCGCAGATTTCCACTAAATTGATTCCACTACGACTGTTTGAATTATTTGTTTTAAATAGCTTGGACACAGGCCTGCGACACGGTTCCACTCTGATTCTTCAAAGTGCTCTAAAAACTTTTCTCCGCTTCAATTTGTTTAAAAATAAGCGAATTTTTAGACTACTTCTGACTGGCCGCCTGTCGCTTGGCCTGGGCTCGCCTTAGCAGAGCCTCCATCTCGTCTGCCAGATCTGTGGATCGCTTCACTTCGCTTCCGCCGCCGACAGCAGCGCCGCTGACGCCGCCGAAGCCGTCACTGCTGACGGTGGTGCTGACAAACTCCTCTCGATGCTGCCACTGATCTTGCCGGACCTGACGCCCGCCTTGAATATCGATTTCGACAATGTCTTCCTTCTGCTGCTGCTGCTGCTGCTGCTGCTGTTTCTTCTGCTGCGGGGACGACTGTAGATACACGGCCGACACTTTGCCGCTGCCGGCATCGACGCTGTCTCTTCCCGACCTGTCGATCGTGTAGTCAACAATGTGAGACTCAACTCGATAAGCTGTTGTCGAAGATGACGACGAATGCTGATGCTGGGGTCGATACTCGGTGCTTCGAGTCTCCAGCAGGTCAAACTGCGGCGTCACATCAACTGAGTGCAATGAGAAATTGTCCGTCTGCCTGCCGACCATCTGGCTCATGTGCGAGTGACTCGGCAGGCTGAACTGCTGCACCAACACGGACGGCGTCATCGAGCGCGAGTTGGTCGCCTGAGAGGCCAGCCGTGCCGCGTTCTCGTACGATCTACAGGGTGGGGCAGTTCAGTGAGGAAGGAGGTGTTTTCAGGTGAGTCCACTGAGTGGGCTGTGCTTTTCGTGAAAATGCGTGAAATTCTAGTGACTCCTGCTCTGGCAATAATGATGAAAAAAATCGGCAAAATGCAAAAATGCTTGACTGACCAATGGTCCGAGACATTGTCTAACGGACAGCACAGATCCCACACCTGTCACACCTCTCTAACACAGTCCAACAGCTCCCACACCTGTCACACCTCTCTAACACAGTCCAACAGCTCCCACACCTGTCACACCTCTCTAACACAGTCCAACAGATCCCACACCTGTCACACCTCTCTAACACAGTCCAACAGATCCCACACCTGTCACACCTCTCTAACACAGTCCAACAGCTCCCACACCTGTCACACCTCTCTAACACAGTCCAACAGATCCCACACCTGTCACACCTCTCTAACACAGTCCAACAGATCCAACACCTGTCACATATCTTTAACACACCTGTCTAACACATCCCACACCTGTCTAACACATCCTACACCTGTCTAACACATCCTACACCTGTCTAACACATCCCACACCTGTCTAACACATCCCACACCTGTCTAACACATCCCACACCTGTCTAACACATCCTACACTTGTCTAACACATCCCACACCTGTCTAACACATCCTACACCTGTTTAGTAAATACATTACTTGATGCCTAAAATGACTGGTGGTTAATGTCAGTTATCTGTTACAACTCCATGCTTGAATACAGGCTGTGTTTGAAAAATGTAAAAATGTAACAAAACGTTGGAGTAACGCCAAGAAAACCATGTACGGAAATTTCATTAAAAATGCCTCAGTACATATAGGACATAAAATTTAATCTACGAGAATGCATAGAGTTAGAGTGTCATTCTATCGATAGACATGATATTTAGTTATGCTTATTTATTCAAAGTCTTGTATAAGAGTTAGAATTAACATGTTATCATAGAATTTCTGAGGCCTTTTAAACTGGGCCGAGTTAATGTAACTATGGCAACTAGACTTACAGCAGTTTAATTGTGAAAACCTCAAATAAAGCAATCTGTTGTGTTGCAAGCTGTTGTCTTTAACGGTTTTTCTATAGAGAGGTCGAGGGTTCGAATCTGACGAAAGAAAACTGTTCTTGGGTGAGTGTGAGTGGTCCATCATCCAGTCCATGTACTGAACAGCTGTACACAGCCTTTTGAAGTGGCTGTGCCATTGGCTGCACACCTGGCTCCCACAGGATTTCTATTTATAATTTTAGCACGAACTTTTAAATCAGCGCTAAAAAGGAACCTCTACTTAGAAATTAACAGTTTTGTTAACTTTAACTTTGCTTCAGAGTTTGGTTTAGAAAAAATGCTTCCTAGAAATCCTATTTATCTACTATCGTACGATCGAGTATCTGCACTAATCAGGGGGTCGGTGGCAGAGCGGTCTAACGCGTTTGCCTCTCTCACCAAGGTCCCTGAGCTCGATTCCGCGGCGAGGCCACATTCATTTGGGGCGCGGCCGCGGAGAGAAGGCTTGGGGGCTTGTCGTGAAATTTACTCCCTCGAGAGCCAACCTCCAAGGCACGAGAAAGTCAGGGCAGATGTACACACTTGTGTGAGTCTGTGCTCAGGAGTCAGCGAAATGGGCAGAATTGCCTCCTCGCTGGTTGCGGGGATAGTGTCACCAAATGGTGTGCCACTGCCCGCAGCCCTCCTGCAATTATTAATAGTATTAATATTATATCTGCACCAGTCTACAGCGTTAGATATTTTGTCTTCCCTGATAGCCTCTGGAACATAAAGTATAAAAATGCAAAACATAATTTTAATTAATATTCCTATTAATATTTCCAGGAAATTAAAGGAATTTTACTGAAAAGTACAAAACCCGACACCACCAGTGGAACAACCAACTTGCCTTTTTCTAGGGTAAAACTAAATTTCGAGGAATTTTTGGTAAATAAGCATTTAAGGAAACTATGCCGAAGCTCAGCTATTTACCTTCAAGTTTAGAGGGTCAAACTAAATAACGCTTTTGTTTAAGTTTAGTGAGTTTCAGCAGTGCATTGAACACAGTACCGGGCGTGCGAGGATACACTGATTTGAAACTGGTCGAATAAAATTAACTATAGTTAAATAATCTCGGGGCTGATCGGCAACCGCAACTAAATATTTACTCTGTCCCATTAAATCTGTCCAGAGCTGGTCCCGAGCTTTGAGCAGCTAGCGCCGTTTCTATGGCCAGAAGACGAGACCTGAAAGGTACGAGCCGTGCCCGGACTGCAGATTGACAAAAAGTACATGGGAAGCCCCGGGATCACTGTGCAATGGTGAGTATCGATCGGGGTAGAGGATGGAGGTCACTGTGCAATGGTGAGTATCGATCGGGGTAGAGGATGGAGGTCACTGTGCAATGGTGAGTATCGATCGGGGTAGAGCATGGAGGCCACTGTGCAATGGTGTGTATCGATCGGGGTAGAGCATGGAGGCCACTGTGCAATGGTGAGTATCGATCGGGGTAGAGGATGGAGGCCACTGTGCAATGGTGAGTATCGATCGGGGTAGAGGATGGAGGCCACTGTGCAATGGTGTGTATCGATCGGGGTAGAGGATGGAGGCCACTGTGCAATGGTGTGTATCGATCGGGGTAGAGGATGGAGGCCACTGTGCAATGGTGTGTATCGATCGGGGTAGAGCATGGAGGCCACTGTGCAATGGTGAGTATCGATCGGGGTAGAGGATGGAGGCCACTGTGCAATGTTGAGTATCGATCGGGGTAGAGGATGGTGATTATAATTAAAGTCTCACCTAAGGTGAATATCGATTCTTAAAATCAGAAAACTATCGGAAGTTAACTCCATAAATAGAAACCCGACTAGTTGACATTTTGAATAGAGCAGCAGAAAAAATTAATGCGAAATACGAGTACTTTTTTGAGACAAACACGCTGGCAAAAATGTATGAGAAATGTATGAGTTTTATCTAGGTGGGCAAAGCAATCCGCTTCCTGACTAATCTGGGCCAGGTGGTGAGCCTCGGCCTATCATGCAGCGACTGTCCGGCTGTGAAAAGGTCAATCAGCGATCGACCAGACAGCTGCAGATTCTGCTCAGTCTCGCGCTGCTCAAAATCGCCCTGCTCAAACTCGCCCTGCTCAACCAACTCGCCGGCCATGGGTGGCAGCACCTGAGACGGCAGCTCCGTTGACAGCTGCCGCTGCGGCTGCCCCAGCCCAGTTTCAAACTGTACAGTGGCCTTCATAACATACCCGGTCCTGCCCGTCTCCTCCACAATGAGCAGCGCGGAGCAGGTGGCCACGCCTGAGCTGTTCTCAGCCGTGATGCTGTAGCGCCCAGTCTCCTGTGTGGAGACACGCTTGATGTAGAGGCTGTGGACTCGATCGTTGGACGACGTGTCAAAGCGATGATCGCGTTCGGAAATGGGCTGGCCATTGAAGCTCCACCACACCTAGCGGAAGGTTGCAGATGTTGGTTAAAAAACTATCGCTTTTGCCAGAAATAAGGCAACGCCGTTTCATACTCACCGTCGGGTTGGGAATGCCGTCGATTTCGCACTCCAAGATGACGTCATCGCCGACTTTGCAGAATTCGTCACGGAACAGCCGGATAAACTCTGGCGGCGCTTTCACCACGGTGTTGTGGAACACCAGCGTTGTGCGCTTGTCAACAAACTCGTCCTCGATGACGCGCAGAGTGCAGCGACAATCGGCGCTGCCCATCTCGTTGCTGGCAACGATCTGGTAGACGCCCGCGTCCTCGGGACGCACATAAGGGATCACGAGGCTGTGCTGCTCATCGAAACCGGAGACCTGGAGATGAAGGTGAGGGCTGGGAGCTTGAGACAGCTGACAGCATAGAAAAGTACTTGCTGGATGCTGTGGGCAACGGCACATCATTTGATGACACTGGACCCGCAGCCAGCGAGAGGCAATGTCAGACACAGTGTACACTCTCACTGTGCCTTGACGTTTGGCCTCTTTTGAGCGTTGAGCCTTCTCTTTCCGCGGCGGGGCCCCAAATGAATGTGGCCTCGCCGCGGAATCGAGCCCAGGGCCACTTTGGAGCGTATCCACACGAGTTTTCCGGTACTCACGATCACATGATCGTCAGTGTACAGTCGCAGGCCGTCCTTGTGCCACGTGATTGTGGGCAGCGGCTGGCCGTGCACTGTGCACTGCAGCGTGACCTTGTCGCTGACGTGAGCTACGAGCTCTTCGCTGATGTCGCCTGAGAATCTGGGAGCGAACGGCGCTGGCTGGTCGTCCTCCTCGGGTGGAGCTGCAAAATTTTCAAGGGCCGTGAATCGTGAAGCGGAAGTTCATGGACTCGGAACCATCGGCATCCTCACATGTTTCTTTATCTGCTAAAGTATTCAACCCATCGCCATGAAAACCAAAATCGGACTAAAAGTTTCCGCTGTATTAAATGAAGCAAATTCCATTATCAGAAAACATCGGCATCGTCCAGATATTCAGCGATTCTCGGGGGGGTGTCTGGTGGCAAAAACCGCCAACATTGATCATGTCTCCTTGTCGGCTATTAATTGTTGATTATTATTAATTGATTACATAGGCAATATTTATATTATTGAACTAATACTCGCCATAGTGTTTTATACAGAACAATGTCACCAAAGTCTTCGACAGGAATCGCTGAATATCTCGACTACGTTAGTCCATCGTGATGGACGGAAGTTTTTTGTCCATATCGTGGATTTTGACAAGAATCTGGCATTTGGTTTGGGAGCTATAAAGAAGTTCCCCCCCAAGGGGGAAATAGCGGGTTCTTTTAACTGTTAAAAATTAGCCAGTAGTATGCTACTTATAGTAGGGCGTATAACTAATTGCACAAATAACACTAAAACTGTGAGTTCAAACTGTGATTGCCGTCCCTTTTTAGCGATTTCATACAGTGAGGTATTGATAGCAAATAAAAGCGTAACATGCTATAAGTTCGTAGTTGCTATTAAATAAAAAAGCATAACAGAATCACCTAATGTGAAACGAATACTATGAAAATCTACGATTACGCAAAATGAATCTTCGAGTCAACAGCCGATAAATAGAAGGAAGAGACAATGCACCTATATGGCGTTTGATTGCCAGAAGGAAGGCCAAATTTACCATACGGCATTCGATCGTCAACCAAGTACACTTCTCTGTGTATCACCAGCTCCTCCTCACTGATGGCTGCGCAGGAAGAGTACATTGCCATTGTTAGTAGATGAGAACACTGTGGTTCGAACTTGTTGCTATCGATCTAAGAATAGTTCAAACACGAATCCTTCCCTTGCTCTGGTAATCAGGTTATATAGTCCCTGCTGCTTAGAATAAGTTGACAATGAAGAGCTGACGCTGAGTCACTGTTACTTACTACTTCTTCAGTCACTGCTTCAGGTTTAGTAGTCCCTCTACTGGGTTTAGCTACCAGGCTTAGTGGTCCCAAGGTTTAGTGCTACTAAAGTTTGGTCGTCCGTGCCATCTATAATTAATTATTGATTTGACAGAAGCACTTACGCTCAACCACAATGCGGCACTTTGTCTCAACGCGACCGTCGCGGTTCTCCGCCACCACTCGGTACTCGCCCTCGTCGTCAAGCGTCGCCGAGTCGATCTCAAGCGAGTGCAGGCCGGTCTCCGGGTCGCTGCTCAGCCGCATGCCTCGTCGGGTGTAGCGGCTCAGCGGTCGGTTGTTGAAGTACCAGGCAACTTCAGGCGTCGGGCGGCCGGAGATGCGGCAGGTGAGGCGCAGCTGCGAGCCTTCTGGAACTGTTTCGTCCATTAGCGGACTGACGAATGTCGGAGCCTCGCCCAGCGGTCTGTTTTGTGAGGCCAATGTGTCAGTTGAGTTTTTGTCAGACTCTGAATACATTCTGTTTTGTGCAGTGTAATACCCATCTATGAAGGCCAACCTTAAGGAAACCATGGTGACAGATGTACACCAGAAAGTTAGTATGTTTGCTCAGGCTTCAGCGGAGTGAGGCAGAATTGCCATCGCGAGTTCGAATTTCAATGGAAACAATGGCCAGTGGACTTCAAATATTTTCCTACGCATCAAGGGTCCCTTTTGCCTCCTAATGCTGAATTATGACGATGAGGAAGTATTATCTTTGTCAATCGGTACTTCAATATTAACTCATAATGAATGCAAAGCACAATATCGAGGTAAGAAATTGAATAAAACTATTTAAGATCACGATATACCATTGTGCATGCAGGGCGCACCATTTGTTATAACTGATTAGTTAGCGCATGCGAATCGTCCGAGAACAAGAGACAAGCTTCACTCCAATAAACACTGACAGTTCACGAATTCGTAAACGAATACATGAGTCCACAAATTATTTAATCAAGCTTTTAGCATGCAAGAGTCCAACAAATCCGATAAAAAAAATAAAATCGAATCAAATCGAGTTCAACGACCATTTCTTTAACGACGTTTCTCGCGAGGTAAAAAACAGCTAGGTAAAACAAATTAAGTATAATAAGGGCAACCTGGGACTGGGCATGGAGTTGTACTCGGCATGGAGGTACACGTGTTCCGTGCTGCCCTCTTCATAGCCTGGCTCCTCCTCCGACCACTGTTCAACTTCAACAACGGCTTCCGTCTGAGTGGCGGCCTCGGACAGCGGGTTGAGCTGCTGGCCTGATGTCTGCACACCGGCAGAGGCTGTCGAGGCAGTCGAATGTGCCACCTGCACTGCAGCGCTGAGTAAAACTGTCTCAGGTGTTTGAGTGTCGCGAGCCAATGTCGCAGTTTTATCGGTGCTGGTGGCGCGATCAACCATCGTCTTGACCAGCGTTGCCGGAGGCGGAGTTGGCGGAGGCGAGGAGCTTGGCTCCGCCCTGTCTAACAAACTGTAGCTAACAGTCTCCTGTTCTACCACCTGCCGCTGCAGGTACAGATCACCTGGTTTTACCTCTGGTGCCAAATTCTGCTTCTGCTGCAGGACGCTGCGTAGAGTGCAGTGGACAAAGACAGTGAATAAAATGCTAGCTTAATTAAGCGTTCTTTGCTCTCATGATCATTGACTTGATTAGCATTTAATATTGGCTGCATGGCATTTCACAATCAATCTGATTATCAGAAGCGAACAAAAACACTCCGAGAATGAGCATGTTTCTCGGGCAATCAAGTGATTCAGTTTCCTAGAAATAGCTGCCTCTTCCTACAGGAGAAGCATAACAGATAAACAAATGTTAAACTTCAACAATCGTTTCAAAAACTGCAATGAGAATCAACAAAGCTATGCAAATTGAATACACACCCCATTGGTTGGCATGGCATATATTCTCAGTTTAGAGCCACCGTCTGAAAACTATAAAAGCCGAGCGCGACGAAAAGAATCCACAAAATTATTGCCTGCCGGATTGACTGGAGAATGAGGAGATACGATGAAGATTCGACTCCAGAGCGATGTGATACAGGACAGGTGAGACAGTTGAGACAGAAGAGATGAGACACGGGTGAGATGAGACACGGGAGAGATGAGACACGGGAGAGATGAGACACAGGAGAGATGAGACACAGGAGAGATGAGACACAGGAGAGATGAGACACAGGAGAGATGAGACACGGGAGAGATTAGACACGAGAGACATGAGACACGGAAGAGATGAGACAGGGAAGAATCAAGACACGGGAGACTTAAGACACGCGAGAGTTAAGACACGGGAGAGATGAGACACGGGAGAGATGAGACACGGGAGAGATGAGACACGGGAGAGATGAGACACGGGAGAGATGAGACACGGAAGAGATGAGACACGGAAGAATCAAGACACGGGATAATTAAGACACAGGAGAGATGAGACACGGTAGAGATGAGACACGGGAGAGATGAGACACGGGAGAGATGAGACACAGGAGAGATGAGACACAGGAGAGATGAGACACAGGATAGATGAGACACAGGAGAGATGAGACACAGGAGAGATGAGACACAGGAGAGATGAGACACAGGAGAGATGAGACACAGGAGAGATGAGACACAGGAGAGATGAGACACAGGAGAGATGAGACACAGGAGAGATGAGACACATGAGAGATGAGACACGGGAGAGATGAGACACAGGAGAGATGAGACACAGGAGAGATGAGACACAGGAGAGATGAGACACAGGAGAGATGAGACACAGGAGAGATGAGACACAGGAGAGATGAGACACAGGAGAGATGAGACAGGGAAGAATCAAGACACGGGAGACTTAAGACACGGGAGAGATGAGACACGGGAGACATAAGACACGGAAGAGATGAGACACGGGAGAGATGAGACACGGGTGACATAAGACACGGAAGAGATGAGACACGGGAGAATCAAGACACGGGATAATTAAGACACAGGAGAGATGAGACACGGTAGAGATGAGACACGGGAGACATAAGACACGGAAGAGATGAGACACGGGAGAGATGAGACACAGGAGAGATGAGACACAAGAGAGATGAGACACAGGAGAGATGAGACACAGGAGAGATGAGACACAGGAGAGATGAGACAGGGAAGAATCAAGACACGGGAGACTTAAGACACGGGAGAGATGAGACACGGGAGACATAAGACACGGAAGAGATGAGACACAGGAGAGATGAGACACGGGAGAATCAAGACACGGGATAATTAAGACACAGGAGAGATGAGACACGGTAGAGATGAGACACGGGAGACATAAGACACGGAAGAGATGAGACACGGGAGAGATGAGACACAGGAGAGATGAGACACAGGAGAGATGAGACACAGGATAGATGAGACACAGGAGAGATGAGACACAGGAGAGATGAGACACAGGAGAGATGAGACACAGGAGAGATGAGACACAGGAGAGATGAGACACAGGAGAGATGAGACACAGGAGAGATGAGACAGGGAAGAATCAAGACACGGGAGACTTAAGACACGGGAGAGATGAGACACGGGAGACATAAGACACGGAAGAGATGAGACACGGGAGAGATGAGACACGGGTGACATAAGACACGGAAGAGATGAGACACGGGAGAATCAAGACACGGGATAATTAAGACACAGGAGAGATGAGACACGGTAGAGATGAGACACGGGAGACATAAGACACGGAAGAGATGAGACACGGGAGAGATGAGACACAGGAGAGATGAGACACAGGAGAGATGAGACACAGGAGAGATGAGACACAGGAGAGATGAGACACAGGAGAGATGAGACACAGGAGAGATGAGACACAGGAGAGATGAGACATTGGCCTGATTCAATAGCTCTAGTCGACCTTTTCAGAATTAGCCGCCGACCGACATTGTTTCAGGACAATGGCTTAGCGAGTGTCATTCTTCCCACTAATTAAGAGCGGAAGCCCGCCGGGCGCTCACCTGACACCAACGTTGCAGACAGATTTCTGCACACCGACCGGGTTGCGAATCTGCACCGAGTACAGGCCCTCGTCCTCCGGCTCCAGCGGTTCGATGGTGCAGGCTGAATAATCGCCGCCTGTACGAATGGCCACCCGTGGCGAGCTGCCGGCCAGGCGAAGGTTGTCGCGGAACCACGTGACCTCAGGCGTCGGGTCGCCTTCGAACTCCACGCGCAGGTGCAGCCTCCCGCCCTCCTGGTGGGCCTCGTCAGGCGGCAGAGGTCGGGTGAAGCGGCATCGAGTGAACTCTGCGAGTCAAGGGCGATGGGGAGTGAGGGAAGACTTGTGCGGAGCGGCTATGGCAGCCTGAGTGACTGCCCAGGCCGTAATAAATGTTTTATTCCAGCCCCAGTCGGCTCTCAGAAGCATCCTGAATTATTGATTTGTGAGGCTGACACACAGAATCGTGGGTAATGCTGGTACGCTACTGACTCTGGCTCAGATAATTGTGAACAGTGTATTGTTAGCCTTGTTGAGGGCGTTGATTGTTGAGTCAGCCTCGTTAACTCTTTTCCGGCAGAGAGTTGCGAGAATCCATGAGGGTTCATTGTGAATCCATGAGGGTTCATCAAGAATCCATGAGGGTCTATTAAGAATCCATGAAGGTTCATTAAGAATCCATGAGGGTTCATTGAGAATCCATGAGGGTTCATTGAGAATCCATGAGGGTTCATTGAGAATCCATGAGGGTTCATTGAGAATCCATGAGGGTTCATTGAGAATCCATGAGGGTTCATTGAGAATCCATGAGGGTTCATTAAGAATCCATGAAGGTTCATTGAGAATCCATGAGGGTTCATCAAGAATCCATGAGTGTTTATTAAGAATCCATGAGGGTTCATCAAGAATCCATGAGGGCTCATCAAGAATCCATGAGGGTTTATTAAGAATCCATGAGGGTTCATTGTGAATCCATGAGTGTTTATTAAGAATCCATGAGGGTTTATTAAGAATCCATGAGGGTTCATTGTGAATCCATGAGGGTTTATTAAGAATCCATGAGGGTTCATCAAGAATCCATGAGTGTTTATTAAGAATCCATGAGGGTTCGTCAAGAATCCATGAGGGTTCATTGTGAATCCATGAGTGTTTATTAAGAATCCATGAGGGTTCATCAAGAATCCATGAGGGTTCATCAAGAATCCATGAGGGTTCATCAAGAATCCATGAGGGTTTATTAAGAATCCATGAGGGTTCATTGTGAATCCATGAGTGTTTATTAAGAATCCATGAGGGTTCATCAAGAATCCATGAGTGTTCATCAAGAATCCATGAGGGTTCATTGAGAATCCATGAGGGTTTATTAAGAATCCATGAGTGTTTATTAAGAATCCATGAGGGTTCATCAAGAATCCATGAGGGTTTATTAAGAATCCATGAGGGTTTATTAAGAATCCATGAGGGTTTATTAAGAATCTATGAGTGTTTATTAAGAATCCATGAGGGCTCATCAAGACTCCATGAGGGTTAATCGAGAATCCATGAGGGTTCATTGTGAATCCATGGGTGTTTATTAAGAATCCATGAGGGTTAATCGAGAATCCATGAGGGTTCATTGTGAATCCATGGGTGTTTATTAAGAATCCATGAGGGTTAATCGAGAATCCATGAGGGTTCATTGTGAATCCATGGGTGTTTATTAAGAATCCATGAGGGTTAATCGAGAATCCATGAGGGTTCATTGGAATTCACCAATTGAATTCCACCAAAACACTTGGACGATGGGGAATAAATCGATAGCGAGTGCATCTCGAGCTCACCCTTGACCTCAACGCTGGCGCTAGTGCTGGCCTCGCCGGCTTGGTTAACTGCGCGGCAACAATAAGCGCCGGCGTGCGAACCATCCACTCGCGTGACCTTCAGGGCGCACACTCCGTCAAGGTTTTCAATCTCGTAGTCGAAGCCGTGCTTCAACGGCTGGCTGTCCTTGAACCACTTGATGTCCGGATTCGGCGAGCCCTTCACCTTGCACTGCAGCAGCAGCGGCTCGTCCTGGTTGACGCGCGCCGGGCGCAGCTCCATGGTGAAGGTCGGCGGGCAGAGCACCCGCACCCGGCAGTTGGTCTCCATGACGCCTGTGGAGTCCCGAATCACACACGCGAAGGTGCCAGCGTCGTCCACGGTGACATTGTCGCAGGCCACGGCCGTGTAGCTGTCCTGGTCGTCAAGCGTCCACTTGCCGCCGATTTTGTTAGTCGGCAGCGGCCGTCCGTTGCGCTGCCACTCAACCTCGCCGCTGCCGTCCGGTGTTGAGTACTCGACCTCCAGGGAGCAGGGTGAGCCCTCCGTCAGTGTGATGTCAGCCAGCTCGCGGAAGAATTTTCGCTCCTTTCGCACCGCATGGACCACGGTGACGGTTCCGATGGTGACCATCTCCGTGATGTTCATCTCGAACACCTTGAGCTTGGCTGTGATCAGTCGCAGCTTCTCAATCACTGGTCGCGGCTTTTCGTCGCTTCCTGTACGGGAACATTGCAGAACATTATATATAGTCCCTCTACGAGTGTTAAGTGCGGTAGTTAAAACAGAACCAAAAATCCGACTTGGAATGATTCTAGCCTTCGTTTTCATTAACAGTTGAAAAATCTCGCCATTTTCCTCCCATGGGGAAATACCACAGGGGGTTATTTCAAATATCCACTGTCTACTTCACGATAGCTCCCACCGTATGGATAAAATTTTTTCCGCTCTCTACAATAAACGAGCCTTCAAAGCCAGTCGCTTCCGATGCTCCAGACGGCGATGAAGGGACCCTGGTTACTGGGATGCTGAGGAAACAAGGTCCTGTTTGACTTAGCTTGTGGAGCCGACATGGTCCTATTATGAAATTTTGTGAGCAGAAAAAATGATCCCTATCAGGTGGTTTTTTGCCACCTGACACTCCGGCGTTGAATATCTGGACGACGCCGATGTTTTGTGATTTTGGATGTTTTTTCCATCGGACAGAGCGGTGTAGCCCGTGGATTTTCATGGAGATAGTTTGAAAATTTAACAGAAACTAAAAAATTTGGGTATTTGAAATGCCACCGTGGTCCTTCTCCCGTTAACTGTTTCTACTATAAGTAGTGCTGTGAAACTAATTTACGCTTACCAAACAGCCGCGTGGCCACATTGACCAGCCAGTCGCAGTCGAAGCTGGCTGTGGTCTTGTTGTAGCCCAGGATCTTCTGAAACCAAGGCTCGGCCTCTTCCCGACCGCGGCAAAGAGGCAGCTGGACGTTCAGCTCCTCGATGAAAGCGTAGAGCTTTTCTATGTACTGCAGCATCTGCACAGGTGTGAATCCGGTTAAGATGGGAAACGGAAGTGTCAATGATTGCGAGGCACAAATTCAGATATGAATATTAGAATTTTCCTGAAACACGCACCCTCAGAATCGTGTCGATGAACATCTGGAAGAGCTCCAGCTCCTTGACAAACTTCTGCCATTTAGCTTCGATCGGTTCGGTGTGTCGCTCGAAGTCCTGACGCACTTTTTCGCGCGTCTCCTTGAACAGCGCCTGCATCCGCGGGCGGACCTCCTGCGAAATGCGGGTCAGCGTGGTCTCATAAATCAGATTTCCTAGCTTCTCTAATGGCCTAACAACAGCATTAGACAACACTATCCCTCTCCTAGAACCCTCTCCTAGAACCCTCTCCTAGAACCCTCTCCTAGAACCCTCTCCTAGAACCCTCTCCTAGAACCCTCTCCTAGAACCCACTCCTAGAACCCTCTCCTAGAACCCTTTTCTAGAACCACCTAGAACCCTCTCCTAGAACCCTCTCCTAGAACCCTCTCCTAGAACCCTCTCCTAGAACCCTCTCCTAGAACCCACTCCTAGAACCCACTCCTAGAACCCTCTCCTAGAACCCTTTCCTAGAACCACCTAGAACCCTCTCCTAGAACCCTCTCCTAGAACGCTTTCCTAGAACCCACTCCTATAACCCACTCCTATAACCCTCTCCTAGAACCCTCTCCTAGAACCCTCTCCTAGAACCCACTCCAAGAACCCTCTCCTAGAACCATCTAGTGTTCTATAAAGTGTTTTGCTCAATCACACAAATAGGTTGGGTTCCTATGCGCTAAGATTCGAACTCCTGACCTTTCAGAAAGAAAAAAGAATGCGGATTCAGGCCCCCTTTTGTGAAGTTATATGCTTATCTAGATGCAATCAACTGAATGTGTAATTTATGCATGCTTTTAATAATTGGCTTATTCGGAGTGAAATTTCTGTCGCACACGACAGTCCCAATTCCAGTTTCTAAGGCCTAGATACCTATGGGTGTGCTCAGCTCTGTGATCCCCTTCTCACCGCCACCGCAGCAGACAGTTTGCCAGCCTCCCTGGCAGTCTGGGCCACAATGCCGGCCTCATCAACCGGCTGCTCCTCCAGCTGGGCCAGTCGAGCCAGCAGGCCGTCAATCTCCAGGTCCAGATCCCGCAGCCGCAGCAGCAGGCGGTAGCGCATGTCCAGAATCTCCATGTGCCGCTCCCAGCGCTTCATCCACTCCTCTTTCTTGGTCTTGGCGTCCTGGCCGGCCTTCTCGGCCATTCGGGCCACCTCTACGGAGTCGCTTTCGCGAATAATTTTCTGCAGATCCATGTCGACATTCTGCCACAGGTTGCGAATCTCCTCCTTGGCCTTCTGGTGCTCGCTGATGAGGTACTCAGCCTCCGGGATGGTGAATGGCAGCTTGCCCTCTTTCCACCTGGCCTCCCAGAATAGCATGCGCTCGAAGAACTAAAAGTTAATCGCGGCATTCAACAAGACATCTGATTCATACTGCTAGCACTTCACAATTAGTATTATTCTCACCTTATCAATCGATATCCTGATAACCTGCCAGCGCTCTGTGATCTCCGTGACCTCAATCACCTGGCCCAGGTAATAGTAGAGCTCGCGGATTTTCAGCCACAGCGTGAACAATTTCACCTTGATTATGTCGGTCACTTCGTTTATCATTGACTGGTTGACTGTGTCTGGCCTGTGTGACGTAGGTAATAGACAAATAGATGACTTCTAATTATGGGTGGTCCATGAGGATGAGGGGTTGAGTAGGTTGTAACCTAGTGGTCGGGGCGTCGGAATCACGACTTTAATGTCGGGGGTTCGATTCCCGACTCCACTGGAACAATTTGCGTCCTTTAGTAAGACACTGAACTCTGCAGTGCTTTAGTTCACCCAGTTGTTAAATGGGTGCTAGTATCAGCTGTGGCAATTGAGGGCGGGTGTGGCGTCCCCCCAGTCCATGGACTGAACAGCCGTACGCAATCTTAAGATGCTGCACGTCTGGCCATTTGGGGCAGGTGTAATCAATTATTTTTTTTATAGCCATGAGGACCCACTAGAATGATCTCAATCCCCTAATCCCATTCCCCATCCATGTCAATCCTAATCTCTCACAGATTGGCAACTGCGTGCCGTATTCGCTCCATGAGGCCTACGCCAATATTTTTGGTGCTCTCGTAGGCGCGCACAATTTCGTTGCGCTCGGTGGCGTACGTTTTGCGCACATCGTCCAGCGTTATGCCCGTGTCCAGATCGCGACAGATAAGCAGGATCAGTCGCTCGATTCGTTCCAGATTCTGAAGTTTGCGTGTCGATGGGCACGACATCGTGTTTCGGCTACTCATAAAACGTTACTTTTTACCGTATTGTTCATTTACTCTTGCTGTAAAAATTCTATATCTTACAGCGTTTGGTAGTTTTATATTTTATGACATTGGAAGTTCCATATTCTATGGCGTTCGGATTTCCATAGACTATTGCATTGGAATTTCCATAGGCTATTGCGTTGGAATTTTCATAAGCCATTGCATTTGAATTTCCATAGTCTAGGGCATTTGAATTTTCATAGTCTATGGCTTTGAATTTCCATATTCTATGTTGTTAAGAAAGGAAATTTTACAGACAGGAAATTTCCTCAGATTTCGGAAAATTCCTTAACGACTCAGTGAGCTCACCAGGTCAACATTCTCATAGAAGGCGTCCGCAGCTTTGTACCGGTCGCCAATCTCGCCGAGGATGTCGCCTAGGCGACTCCAGTTGACATCGAGGGCGCCGCGCAAATCCGTGCAGGCCTTCGTCGGCTTGCCCTGGTCGGCAAGCATCTTGGAGAGGGATTTAGTGAGCTCCAAGCCGTAGTCGTATGTCTCCTGTCAGTGATGGAGTTCGCGGAAGGTGTCTGATATATTTTGTTCCATACTTGTTCAAGAAACTGCTTATGTATCCGGTCGACTTGAATGGAACACGGGATGCATAAATATGGGACTTACACGAGATCGTACATGTAATAAAGCGCCAATGCAAATCAAGCTCGTCAGCTTTAAAGAGACTGAAACTAACTGTACGCTCATAGGTACTCATAATTTACCTTAGATTTAGTCTCCAGAGTCTGATGCTGCTGCAGCAGCTGCTGGGTTTCCATCGGTGTCTTGCCGATGTTGTATTTGAGATAGGTCTCAATCACGATACGAATGATGTCGTCAAGCCAGGTGACAGTCTGCTTCGAGTCCCTGTCGTAAACTAGCAGTTGGAGGTATTTTCGAGTCTCGAGAATGCGCAGCTTCAGTAGCTCGAACTGTTTGCCAAGTCGCTGCTTAATGTCAGCGAGGTAGTCGGCGACAATGACGAGGATCTCCTGCACGGAGACAATCAGCTTGATGCGCTCTCCCTCCAGGAAGATCTGCTGGTAGAGATTCTCGGCGTAGCGCAGCACCCGCTCCACCTCCTTCAGGTAGTGCTCAGTGTCTTCGATGCGAAGATGCGACTCGCGGCGCAGAATGTTGCCGATGTCGCTGAAGTAGGTTTCTAATTCTCGCTGCAGTCTGAAGAAGGTATACAATGAGACAACAACCTGACGACGATTCTGCAGTCGGCGAAGAAAGTCCTGGATGGTGATCTCCAGCTTTTCAATGTACTCGGCAACTTCGTTGTCGTCTGAGCGAATGTCGCGCAGTTTAGCATAGGTTGCCAGGGCTTTCTGCAATTTTATTACGCGGTTACCTGGCTACGAATGTCATTTGTCATGTCAAGAGGGCTGACTACCTATTTCATGTACTGGGCTTCGGAGCAAATCGGCTTCCGCAGCCCGTTGGAAAGACTCATGTGACGACGCGAAGAAATAAATTAATAGCCACAGATCCGTTGCAAAATTTTTAAAGGTTCGTCAACAAAAACACACGAAATAGAAAGTGCGAGCGGCCTCACCATGCATTTGAACTCGAACTGTTCATGATTCTTGCGAATTCTCTCCGCCTCTTCGAAGTTGGTCGGCAGCTCGCGCTGAGACTCTAGGAGCTTGGTGCCGGGGCCGTGGACCCAGTCCAGGATGCGGCCCACCCAATCCTGCACCTCCTCGCGGGTGAAGTTCGGCTGCTTCAGAGCGATGCCATCCTCCTTGATGAAGACTTCAGTCTTGGTTGTCAGCACATTCTCCTCCAGGGTGTCAGTTCTGGAATGACTGCCAGGATAGGCCATTGTGCTGTAGCTGCGGTTTTCATAGCCGCCACCGCCACCGGCACCGCCACCGCCACCGCCACCGCTACCGCCGACGCCACTTCCGCCTGTTGCAGCTGCTGACATATTCTCTATCAGAGAGTTGCCACGCCTAAATCTCTAGCGAGTTAACTGATGGCCTATTTTCTCCAAGACAATTTGGATCTGTATCCTCCTGAGCTGGTGATTGTGAGGCTTGCGTGCTTTCAGAGCTGGGCGATGATCTCAAATGCGAAAGAATTTGGCCCCATAATGTACATTTGCAAAGCGGCGAGAGGTGCAGAGGTGGGCGGGCCGCGACCTGAGATCTCTCTTTCCACCCGGCCTCTCTATACCCTCCCTTCTCTCTCCGTGCTTCTCCACAGTACGCTGACTGCTCAAATGCTCCTGGCTTTCCATGAAGGGTGAGGCCCGTAGGGCAGAAGTTGAAGACGGGCAAATAGTTTTATCGGAGACGAGAACGACAGACAGAGAGAATCGAGTGCTTGCTATTGTGCTACTAAAAGCAGTTCTTAAAGCTAAACATTGCAACAGACAATGCGACTAAATTTGACATGCAGAACAATGCGAGAGTCGCGAGTTGTTTCTGGGTGCCCGAGTGACCACTGGTCCGCCGCATCAAAGCGAGAGGTGGCAATTTTTGGAGATTTCTATGCAATTGGCTGCAAAACTTTTGACATTTGAGCTATTTGACAGACAGACGACCTGCCCCTGGATTCGCATACTGTGTAATACAAGGCACTGTGGTCTCTGAGCCACTACTCAGAGCGCAGTTGGAGTGGTGGGCGCAGCTACGCGTACATGTACTAGGCAAGAAATTAACTGTATACAATGGGCTGGGTAGTGCGTACCGGCCATTTGCTCTCTTACCCTCTGCTCAACCCCCGCTTGTGCTCAAGCGGCGCGTGAGTCAGCCAGGTTGGAGCTCCACCCACAGCATTCTATTCCCGGGATTTTTAATTCACTTCCTTCTTCCGTAAATGATCAATAAGCGTATTCACTACTCGTGATATTAGGATAAGTAGTGTCCAAGATTCTATAGTACGCCAACCAAGATTTTTTGGTTTTTGCGCAAATTAACAAAAATAAGCAAATAATTTTATGGAAATCTCAAATCATAAGCCAAAAAGCATTCCAGCTGCACAATGATTCTGACAGAAAATGGACGGGTAGTTATGCAGAAGAAATCCCATGGACTTCTTGCTTAGATGCTAGCTATAGAAGTCCATACATAAGACCAACCAAATTTCTTTAATCCGAAAATTGTTCGAAATGTCACTTTTTGGTAAATTTCTAGATTTCTAGAAATTTCTAAATTTCTTAATTTGACCTAGGATCAATTAAGTGGTCATCCCAATAACCCAGTGTTTCGACCATAAACAATTTAATCAATGCAGATACCAGATGCAACTAATTGGGAAATACCTGCTGTGATTCTAGTCTAGGTGTTATTATTCCTGCTGTGATTCTAGTCTAGGCGTGGTGACACCTGCTGTGATTCTTGTCTAGGCGTGGCGATACCTGCTGTGATTCTAGTTTTGGTGTGGTGACACCTGCTGTGATTCTTGTCTAGGCGTGGTGACACCTGCTGTGATTCTAGTCTAGGTGTTGTTATACCTGCTGTGATTCTAGTCTAGGTGCGGTGACACCTGCTGTGATTCTTGTCTAGGCGTGGTGACACCTGCTGTGATTCTAGTCTAGGTGTTGTTATACCTGCTGTGATTCTAGTCTAGGTGCGGTGACACCTGCTGTGATTATAGTCTAGGCGTGGTGACACCTGCTGAGATTCTAGTCTAGGTGCGGTGACACCTGCTGTGAGTCTAGTCTAGGCACGGTGATACCTGCTGTGAGTCTAGTCTAGGCACGGTGATACCTGCTGAGATTCTAGTCTAGGCGTGGTGACACCTTCTGTGAGTCTAGTCTAGGTGTGGTGACACCTTCTGTGATTCTAGCTTTGTGTAACATTTCTGCTTCGGATCTATCCACTATTGATAAAAATGGATTAAACTGGCGCACAGCTCACATAGAAGTCTTAATAAACTCACCTGCTATTCATAGTTCCGGTAGCCATCCTTTGATTTAATTCCATTTAATGTATATTTTGAAATTTGTGTATGATCACCTAGTGGTCTCTCAAAGTTTGCCGTTAGTTCGTGACTAATGCTTTTTTTAACTGACTGTATCAGGCCATTAGAATGTGCTCTATTCAATGCTATTCAAAGCCAAGACATAAAATAGTGTAGAGTTTGTCAATGCGTCTAGCCGTACGTGTACATCAACCCCAGTAACAGAAAATGCGTTGCTTGACTGAGTGTCAGGAGAAAATGGTCATGCTCATTGGACACCGCTTATTTCTTTTTAGTTTTTTCTGAATTTGGCCTCGAAAAAATTGCCTCACATTGTCTATCCCTGCTGCCCTCACTATAAAGCCGCCACTCGATTCGAAAGGGTCGGTAAACAACAGAAAACAGCGATGAATTTTTGTCGTCCTGAAGAGAGGCATTCTATTCTGTGCTAGTCTACTATCGGTCTGGTTTCCTGTGAGACTAACAATTGGAGTGAGCAAAATTGTGCGGCAAACTGCTTTTGGCGCGTAATTGAAATGCAATTTCATCGAGTCTAGCTGTGCGAATGCGTGTGAAAAAGAAATAGCTTTTCAGCAGGAAATTAATCATAATTAAGGGCGAAGCTAGGACATGTTACTGCATGGGGAGGGATGTTTTTGAGGACCTAGGGGCACCAACTTTCTTTAAACTGGACCAAAGGGGGGGCGCCAACTTTCTATAAACTGGACCAAAAGGGGGCGCCAACTTGTTTAAACTGGACCAAAAGGGGGCGCCAACTTGTTTAAACTGGACCAAAAGGGGGCGCCAACTTGTTTAAACTGGACCAAAAGGGGGCGCCAACTTGTTTAAACTGGACCAAAGGGGGGGCGCCAAATTGTTTAAACTGGACCAAAGGGGGGGCGCCAACTTGTTTAAACTGGACCAAAGGGGGGGGCGCCAACTTGTTTAAACTGGACCAAAGGGGGGGGCGCCAACTTGTTTAAACTGGACCAAAAGGGGGCGCCAACTTGTTTAAACTGGACCAAAGGGGGGGGCGCCAACTTGTTTAAACTGGACCAAAGGGGGGGGCGCCAACTTGTTTAAACTGGACCAAAAGGGGGCGCCAACTTGTTTAAACTGGACCAAAGGGGGGCGCCAACTTGTTTAAACTGGACCAAAAGGGGGCGCCAACTTGTTTAACTTGATTATCAGCACCAAAATATTCAGCACGTTAAAGTTCATTGATATTTCGAAAAAAGTACAAAATTTTCAAGCAGTGCACCCCCTGTGTGAGCAAAAGCTAAGCCCCTGATCAAAATATAGGTTTGCTGGTTGCTAAAATAGTACAGTCATGAAGCTCAATATTTAACCTAGTTGGCCGTATCAGCTATGAATTATTGAGACATATTTTAGTCAAGGTCTGAATAAAAGTAAGGTGTTACAAAATATTGCATCCATCGCCAGTTGGTCTAACTAAGCGTGAGAGAGAAGCTCAACGAATTGGTTAGACAACGGCCTTCAAATTTTCATTGGCTGAGTTGCAGCCCCGTTATCGTTGATTTTATAGAAATCTTCTCGAGAAGCTCATCTAAAAATGGCCGTCAAGATCAAGCCTTCATTAGTCAATTAACATCTATAGACACGTTGTAAACTCGTAGACCACAGCTAAAAATCAGACCTAAAAATTATTTAAGGGTTCTATGAATTTGCGAAGGGCATAAACGTGAGCGCTCATAAAACAAATTTATCAGAAGAAAACAGTTCAAGTAGCTCTAGCCGCGGTGGTCATTTAGCTCGAAGGCTTCCAGTGCTGGGCGCTGCTGATCTCCGTCTATCAGCAAGTCAGCCACGAGACGAAAATCTACCAGCTTCGGGCAGCATTAGCACAGGAAAATGGGCTGCTCCGGCGGTCAAAGCGAGCGACTTTACCATTTGGATGATTTTGACAAGATTCCTAGCCTCTAATTGGTCCGAGAACTCCGATGTCCAGCGAAGCGCCAGAAACGGCAGGTTCACAATCAGAATCACAACGGACAGGACCAGAACGGTGGCGCCGCAGCTGAAGATATGGCTGCCGTTAACATGCGGCATCAGAAACTTGCCGCATGTCGAACAATTCGAACAAAGTACAAACAGAAGCAGGCTCAAATAAGAATAGCGTTTGTCTACTCATGAATCGTCAGTCAAAACTTTACTGTTTGCTCTGTGATAATCTTTAAAGCAATATGAAAAACTGAATCCCAACGTTGATTTTTATCAAAAGAATACATAAAAAACTCTTGTAGAACTTTAAGAGTAGACAGCATGGCTATTAACCATTAAATATTCGATTCGCCTAAACGCATAGCGTTTTAATTGACATTTTTATCGATTCTCCTAACTTAAACTATTGAGTGCGAAACCATGTCAATTGAGTACATTATGGTTTAAATAAATTTAATTGCACGTTTTAAAATAATTCGAAACTAAAGCAGCATTCGTCTTCCCAGCGGCTCGTGCATCAATTTCAAAGTGCTACCACGAACCCGTATAAAAACCAAAAAATTATAAGTTTCACAATCTTGAAATCTAAAACGAAACAAACACGTTCTGCGTCTATCTTAACACGTTGTGTTTTACTGAACATCGACAAAAAGTCCCACTTTGAGGCTGACTAAAAAAAGTTTTAATGTAGAATAAATCCGTTGATATGTTTCCAGCAAGTTTTGGCACAAGTTCAAATGCACGCTTTTCTTTGACATTGCACCTTCAGGTCACTTATATTTATTTGTATATATCCTAGGTCAAGCCGACTGACGCGACACAATTCACCGCTAATTGCTGCACTGTTGTGATCTGGTATGCAGTAGGCCTATAGACCAATTGCATCGTGAAGCTGAACTGAACTGCATAAATTGGAAAATTCCTATAAAAATACCAAAGCAGATGCACCAAGACTCATCAATAATGAACTTCAAACTTGAAACTTTTAACTCTTTGAAATTTATGATAGTTTAGGTCTGAATTCTAGAAAGTCAGAAGAACGAGTTATTTTGATAAAGCAAATACGAGATAGCGAGTATTTAAAATAAAATAAAATTATAAGCAAGGTATAAAAAAGTTAAGCAAGGCAAGAAATATGTTCATCTTTTTTATTAGCATCAAGTAATGTTTGTGACTTGTCACATGTTAAACCACGTGTTATTCCACATGTTAAACTGCTTGTCATTCCAGATGTTAAACCATGTATTATTGGCTTATTCTTTATTTTAAACCCCATTAAAATGCACTCATCTCAAACTGCCAACTAAAGTCAGATTTTACTACTTAAACCAATAGCTATACACAGCAATGCACACATTTCTAATGGCAAGTAACATGAAGTTTAACCTGCAGTTTAATTTTGTGGTCTGACCAACACACTAAATATAATATTGGCTTACTTTCTACTCACTCTTAACTTGTGAAATAAGTAACATGCTATTTAATGTGAGGTCAGTCCCACACACTTAATATATACAAACTTTGTGCATTACTAATTAATTACCAGTAGTATATGAGCCAGTAGTATATTTACGTGTGGGACAGACCACACTTTAAACAGCATGTTTCTTACCAAAGTTGTGGATTGCAGTGTAGATTGATTGGTTTAAATAGACAACTATTTCAAATCGAGTTAATCAGAGTTTAGCTTGGGGTTTGAGATACAGGCACATTTCAATGCGGTTTAGTACGGGACAGAATTCATTTATATATCAAAGTACCAGATCCCTTGTAATTAATAATATTTCCATTTTGTGGAAAAGAAATAACCAAGCAAGGGCAAGGGCCAATGTATATAGTCAAAACTAAATGGCAAAATATTCTTTAATCTCTTTTAAGTCCAAGCAGTGAGTGGGCCTAGTTGACAGGGGTGATATAAGCCAAGGTAGAGATGGAGATGGATAAATGAAATGGTAAGAGGCAAAGATAAGGAAGATAGTCTTGAAACAGTTTAGGGAAGTGATTATAATAAAAGCTAGTGCTAGAATTTGGCCAATGGCTAGGAGCATAAATTCAGTTCAGAATTTCTAGGCCTAATCTATGGCTGTAGTTAGCCTTTAATAAATGGCTAATATAAAGTAATTTTCTTTTGATGTCTTTATATGAATATGTCTTATTACAGCTTTTGCATTAAACCTAACTAAATAGCTATTTGCTTAATTATGACAAGATATACTGTACAAAATTTTTCTGAAAAGTAATTGTTGATAAAAGTAAAAGTAATTAGTCTTATATTTTGTACTCCAGAAAACAGTAAGATTCAATATTTTCAATAATGAATCTTCAATAAAACACTTTCAATAAAGTTAGAGCCTAGATGGCCTGACAAAATTTTTATTTGTCTTACATTTTCAGTTACCTTACTGTCTTTTCAGAGATAACTTATGCAACAAAGAGTCAGCTCACATATTGCACATCACTTGCGCTACTGATATTCACTAAAAATAGACATGGTACATATATTGCCTATGGCTGGCACGGTTTCATTGCTGCTAATTTGCCTGCCTACCTGTCTGTTGCTTCCTGCATCCCTGCCTACAGCAGCAGCATTAATAAAGCCTGCCAATTGTACAGCCGGAGTTGAGTTGAGCTGTACTCAGCCAGGTGCGATTTGCATCAATGGCACCTGCCATCCGGGTCGACAATGCAGCTTAACTGCCAACTGTGGCACTGGCGAAGTGTGCCATCGTCCAATAATAACCAATAGTACTGACAGTAGTAAGGTTGGCAACGTGTCCTCTTCTTATGGCCTCTGTGTTTGCCTACCAAATGCACTGAGGATATCGCTGATTGAATGCGGTGAGCAAGCTTTAACTAGTTTAGTCCTAGTAGAACTTCAAGCACTTTAACTTGTTCTCATGTGACCATTGTCAGTTGGGGGACTTGCACCTATGGAATCCCCTAAAAAATCACATTTTAACACCACATTGGAGGATCCCCGATTGGAAATTCCATTGAGAATGAAAACTGTTTTCCCCTTTTGAGGCTTAGCTTTTTGGAAATCCTTTTTAGACGATTGCTTTTTTGGAGTCCCTTTGGAGGATCCTCTTTGTGAAATCCCCTTGAAGGAATACTCTTAAAAATTCCTTAAGGTTACACTAGACTTGCAGCCAGCGAGCAGGCAGTTCTGCCCATTTCGCTGTGTACATCTGCCCTGACTTTCTCATCGTCAGGCAGTGTACACTGTCACGACAAGCCCCCAAGCCTTCTCTCCGCGGCTGCGCCCCCAGATGAATGTGGCCTCGCCATAGAAGACTGCCCTTTTTAAAATCTCCATGCTGAATAGCCTCATATTTTGAATGTTGCTATAGAATATTTCCAATGAAACATTTATGCGAATCAATATTATTGTGTCTATAAGCTCTCTTTCTCTTAGATTTTTTTGGCGTAGTAAAAAGTACATGGATTGTAGTTCTAACGAGATTAGCATATTAGCACATTAGCACATTGGGCTCCATATTGAACATTCCTTCATTAATTCCCCCATTCAGTTGTCTCTCTCTGCCCTTCTCTCTGAGTCCATGGCGCCTAGACACACCAATGGACCGCTCTAATCCCAAGCTGTTGCTAGTCCCACGCGCCCTGTCCGAGTTCCCAATTCACATTTTATCCCACCAAAGGATCTTCATATTTAGATAGTTTATATTTTTTGCTTGACCAAGCTTGTATTTCTGGATCATAAAATGTTTGCAATAAAATCATTTATCATCTGCTCTGTAATTACAGTCATATCTAGTTCTACCAAACTATATAATGGCTTGACAACTAGTTCAACTGGCTCTCTTGAAAACTTATCGTCAACTACTGCAGTGCTGGCAACAGACAGTACGAATACCACTGGTAAGCTATTTTTGCAGTGTTATCCCATTCAGCTTGAATATTATCTTATTCTCATCCCCTCAGTTTGAACCTTATCCCATTCTCCATTTTCATCCGCTCAGTTTGAACTTTATCCCACTCTCCATTCTCATCCCCTCAGTTTGAACTGTATCCCATTCTCCATTCTCATTCCCTCAGTTTGAAGGATATCCCATTCTTATGCCATCAGTTTAACTGTTATCCCATTCCCATCCCATCAATTAAATAATTATCCCATTGTCATCCCCTCAGTTTGAAGGTTATCCCATTCTCATGCCATCAGTTTAACTGTTATCCCATTCCCATCCCATCAATTAAATAATTATCCCATTGTCATCCCCTCAGTTTGAAGGTTATCCCATTCTCATGCCATCAGTTTAACTGTTATCCCATTCCTATCCCATCAGTTTAACTGTTATCCCATTCCCATCCCATCAGTTTAACTGTTATCCCATTCTCATCCCATCAGTTTAAACGTTATCCCATTCCCATCCCCTCAGTTGGAATGCTTTGAATCGCACATTAGTGACAATAATTCACCTGAATTCCTCGCCTTGTCGGAAATGCATTCGGAAACAAATTTTTATATTTGTCCCATTTCACCATGGAAAGTTGAGCTTTTTAGCAAGTCCCACTAAGCCTTGAAGCGTTTTATCTACTTTTCTTCCAGACCGCCCGGATAAAGCAGTTAAAAAGCTGTTAAGTTTTTATCACGCAATTGCCCATTAGAATCGAATGAAAGTAAAATGGATGAGGGTAATATCTTGCAATAATTGATGTCTGCAAATGTCTATATAAATAAGTCGTAATTAAACCTGAGTAGATTATACCTGAGTTTGCCTAAGTCCTGCAATGATGAAGCAACTCAAACTAATACTACTACTGGCGTTACTGTGCAGTACAGGCCATACGCAAGTAGTTAAGAAGTACTCAATAAGCGCAATTAAGCATTGCTAGCCGGAGTCACAGTCGGTTTGGCGTCATAGCTCCGATTCCCTGCTCGACTGTTTGGTGTCAACTCGTGTCATCAGTCTGGGCAGCGTTGGTGTTTGTAGTGCAATGGCATCGCAAGTCAGTATTCAAACCCCACCCGCACTGGACTTGCGCACGGACCCAAGCACAGCCCAAACAAAATGGAAGAAATGGCTCGCCCAGTTCCAGCTGTTCACGGTCGCCGCAGGCATCGATGATAAGAAGCGGCTGCGCCAGCTGCTACTGTACACCGCCGGCGAGGACCTGCAGGCGATCGCGGCCGGCCTCACCAACGAGGCGGTGGGCAAGGACGTCGACACACTCGTGGCCGCGCTCAATCAGCACTTCGACGGCAAGCGGAATCTGCCGTTCACCCGCTACCAGTTCAGGCTCTGCACCCAGCGGCCCGGTGAGCCCATAGATGACTGGCTCCAGCGCCTCAAGGACGCCGCCGACTGCTGCGCCTTCGGAGACCTGCGAGAGTCCCTGATCCGTGATCAGGTGATTGCCTGCTGCAGCTCCGACCAGCTCCGTCGAAAGCTGCTAGCCATCGACAACGTGGACCTGGAGCAGGCGGTGCGGGCGGCCCGGGCCATGGAAGCGGCGGAGGCCCAAGCGAGCGTTATGGAGGCCAACGATGCGTCTGTGCAGCGGCTCCGACGTCAGGAGGCCGGTGCAGCAGCCCCTGCAGCGCGGCGGCCGACAGGACAGCCGCGAGACAAGCAGCCGAACGGCGGGCAGACCAGGTGCATCAGGTGCGGAGCCCCCGGCCACCGCACGTGCAGCGCAGCCGAAGGCAAGACGTGCAACCGCTGCGGCAAGCGAAATCACCTGGCGAGGGCCTGCCTGTCCCGGCCGAAGGGAGACGTCCACGCCCTGCAGGCCGACAGCGACAGCTCAGCGGCGGAGGACGGCGTGTTCTGCCTGACCGTGGCAGCCACAGGAACCGCGGCAGCCGGAGCCCAGACGTCGGTGTTCGTCGGTTCAACGCAGCTGCCCGTGCTGGTGGACAGCGGCGCCGACTGCAACATCATCACCGAGCAGGCCTGGCAGACACTGCCGGGACCCCCGCAGCTGCAGGCAACTCGCACGAAGATCTTCGCCTTCCGCTCGCCGAAGCCGCTCAGCACTCTGGGAGCCTGCAGCCTGCGGGTGTCAACGGGGCAGAACAGTAGGACGGTTCGCTTCATCGTCGTCCCCGGCGGCGGCACCAACATCCTGGGACGTGAGGCCTCGACTTCGCTCGGGCTCCTGAGCCTAGGGCCTCAGGTCCATGCGATCGAGGCAACCGAGATGGAGGACCCCGCGATCCAGGCGGTCGTCAGGCAATTTCCCGAGCTCTTCAGAGGCCTCGGAAAGGTCAAGGACGTCTCTGTGCAGATCAACATCAAATCCGACGCCAGGCCAATCTGCCACCCGCCCTCCCGCGTTCCGGTGCACCTCCGGGAGGCGCTGGACCGCGAGCTAGACGAGCAAGAGCAGCTGGGCATCATCCAGCCAGTCGAGGGCCCCACGCCGTGGGTCAGCCGCATCGTCGTGGTGCCGAAGGAGGACGGCAAGAGCGTGCGGATCACGCAGGATCTGCGCGACGTGAACAAGGCGGCGCTGAGGGAGCGACACCAGATCCCGACATTCGAGGAGGCGACAAGCGACATGGCTGGCTCATCGATCTTCAGCAAGCTCGACATTTTCAAAGCATTCCACCAGATTGAAATCAGCGAGGACAGCCGGAAGTACTTCGTGTTCTCAACGCCCCGAGGAATGCGGCAGTTGACTCGCCTGAGCATGGGATTCGCCTCCGCGTCGGAGATCCTACAGCGTGTGATGCAGCGAGTGCTGGAGGGCCTGACGGGTGTTAAGTAGATCCACGACGACATCATCGTCCACAGCCGAGACCTGAAGGCTCACAAGACTCACGTGGCAGCCTGCCTGGCCAGACTGCGAGAGCACGGCATCACACTCAACGGCAGCAAGTGCCGCTGGGGGATCGGCAAGGCCAAGTTCATGGCGATGACGCTGTCCAAGTTTGGGATCCAGCCATCTCAAGAAAAGATCGCCGAGCTGCAAGCCTTCAAAGAACCACAGTCCGTCAAGGAGGTCCGGTCGTTCCTCGGCCTGGCCAACCACCTGGAGAAGTTCATGCCGCAGCTAGCGGACAAGGCGGAGCCGCTCAGGCGGCTGACACGGAAGGGCCAGGAGTTCGTCTGGGACAGCGAGCAGCAGCAGGCCTTCCAGAACGTCAAGGACTGCATCTCGGAGAGCGGCACCCTGGCCTTCTTCGACAAGCAGCTGCCAACAGAGCTGGTGGTCGATGCATCGCCCGTTGGCGTCGGCGCCATCCTGCACCTCGGTGGGCAGACCCGGCCGGTGGCCTACGCGAGCCGCACCCTCAGCGAGGTCGAGCGGCGCTACAGCCAGATCGAGCGCTGTAGCAAATATCAGCACTATCGAGCGCTGTAGCATCCTGGGCGTCAAGTTCGGCTGCCTAAAGTTCGCGTTCTACCTGGAGGGCTGTCCTCATTTCGACGTCTACACCGACCACAAGCCGCTGCTGGGCATCTACAGGCCAGACTCCCGGCCGCCGCCGCGACTCGAGCGCATCATGCTACAGACGCAGCACTTCTCGTTCACGCTGCACTACCGCAAGGGCGAGGACAATCCGGCCGATCCCCTGAGCCGCAACCCGCTGCCGGAGACGTCGCCGGGCAGGGACGTGGCCGCGGAGACCAGGCTGCTCAACGCCGTGGTCCGGGCCGCGACACCGAAGGGCCTGACGATGGACAGGATTCGCGCTGCAACCAAGAGGGACCCCGCTCTGACGGTCGTCATGCAAGCCCTAGCGACTGGCCACTGGCGCTGCGGCGCCGCGGCCCCGGCGCACAGCTTCCGGTCCCTGAAGGATGAGCTCAGCGTCCACGACGATGTCTTGCTCCGGGGCAGCAAGATCGTGATCCCGGCGGAGCTGCAGCAGCTGACCATCGCACTGGCGCACCAAGGCCACCTCGGCCAGAAGAAAACGTGCGACCGGCTGCAGCGGAAGGTCTGGTGGCCCGGCATGACACAGCAGGTCGAGGCCGTTGTCTCCCACTGCCGCCCGTGCCAGGCGGCTCGACCGGACGGAGCCGTCAAGCAGCCGCCGATGCAGCCGACACCGCTGCCCTCCGGGCCGTGGCAATCGCTGAGCGTGGACGTCTGCGGACCGTTCCCGACCGGCGAGAACGTGGTGGTCCTGGTGGACTACTTCAGCCGGTACCCGGACACCTACGTGGTGCGCAGCCTCACGAGCACCAGCATCATCACCTGCGCCATGGCCTCGTTCAGCCGCTTCGGCGTGCCACAGCAGATCACCACGGACAACGCGACCTACTTCACGAGCGAGGAGTTCAAGGAGTTCCTCGACGGCCTCGGAGTCCAGCACCGCAGGGTCACCCCACTCTACCCGGCAGCGAACGGCGAGGTCGAGCGATTCAACCGCAGCCTCAACAAGTGTGTCAACGCCGCGGCAGCGGAGGGCAAGGACTGGCGCCGGGTCATCCATGAGTGGCTGCTCGACTACCGCAACTCGGTGCACCGCGGCACGGGCCGTTCGCCCAACGACCTCATGTTCAACAGGGCCGTCGGCGACCTTCTGCCTGCCGGCCCCGCGGAGCAGCTGGGCGACGCCGGACGGCAGCTGCAGCGACATGACCGCTGCTACAAGCAGGCGATGCGCCGCGCGGCCGACACGCGACGAGCGGCAGCGCCACACGGCATTTCGGCGGGCGCCCGCGTGCTGCTCAGGAACCGCGGCAAGGCCAAACTGCGGTGCCCGTTCGACCCGCGCCCCTGGCTCGTCAAAGCGGTCCACGGCGATGCTTGGACGCTGGAGAGAGGCGAGGCCGTACTGCGGCGGCACGTGACTGAGACCAAGCCGCTGCGCGAGTGCCCCTGGGAGCCGGACGAACCGCTGGACGGCCGGCCCGCTGATCCGCAGCCCGCCACAGACGGCGGCGCCACGGACGTGGCCATAGCGCAGAGGCCCCACCCCAGGCAGGCTAAGAGGCACATCTGCTATAAGGAGTGACTGTAGTGACAGGGTCTGACAGGCATCTTTCCTGTTCCGGTTTATTTTGCGTTCCGATTTTTAAGACCCACTAAATGCGCCACGCTTTTGACCTTTTTTTACTCTGAGGGGGAGAGATGTAGTGCACTGCGTTGCCCTCTCCCTCCCACGCTGGCATAGCGTCACGGTCAACGTGCACTGCTCTTGGCATGTAGGTGTTACGTAATGCGCTCATGACTGGGCTGCACGTCGGCAGCCACTATGTGGCTGCGACTATATAACAACTCAAATATACGGCCCAAGAGGCCACGTTCCTTACTAACTCAACGGCACTACAGTGTTGTACAGTGGAGCCGATTCAAAGCCTCTTGTGCCTTCTATCGCTTCAGCCAGGTCTGTCATCTATTTGGCGGCTTCAGTGTCGGCGAAGCTGACGCTGAGCATATTGTGCAGAGCTGCAAGGTCATTGTTGACTCGGAGTACAGCGCCATCGCCGCAAATCGGCACTTTCAAGCCGTGTGGGTTGGGGATAGGGGAGCGGCCATGGAGAATCTGGTGTGCGGCCCAGCCGGCCAGGGAAATCCCATGCGATCCAGCAGCGTCTCGTGGACTAGCGAAGGCGTCGTCATGGACGGCGTCTCCTCCCGGCTTTGGGTGAACAATGTCTCCGGCCTTGATTTTTCGGGCTCCTATACCTGGCTGTTGCACCTGAGTAGATCTCCGAAAGACAACTGCTTTGTGGAGCTGGAAAGTTGCATCAATCTTGGCAATAGTTATGCTGATCACTTTTGGGAGCACAGAACGAAACCTGGTATAGACCGCGCTCTCTACCTGAATCCTGGCCAGCCAATTAGATTCCGCACCCGCACCTTGCTGCCAACCGACTCCAAGCAGTTTGTCATCGTTGGCGCAGCCTTAGACAGACCAGCCAGACAGTGCAGGTTCTATCTTGGATCCGCGTTTCTGCCCCAGCCCTCCTACACTGACTCGGTTAGTACTAACTACATTCCGACTGGCGCCTGCATCAAGATTGGTTGGCGATTCAGTTCTTCTTCCGGTTATGGCGCTCTGAACGGCATTATCCGGGCTGTTGCGCTGGCCAACTCGACATTGACTGAGGAGAAAATCCAAGCACTATTCCTGCAGGTCTAGGAATCAGAGCTGATTCTGTATCACCAAATACTGGACTTTCGTTGAGTATTTAATCCTTGCTGCGAAGATTCCGAAATTTTCCTGATATGATAAAATATTTACATTCACTTTGTCCAGTTAAATAAATGAGTAAAAATATAGTTCCCAGTTTTCAAGATATTCGCTTTCTATAGATCAATACGTCTGTCGTATAGCTCGCTAGAATAAGGCGTACGTGCGCCAGGCTATAAAGTCCAAGAAGATCATCCATCTATTTTTTCCCAATATATTAAATCTCTGATCTATGTGTGTACGTACGTATTTAGAAAGCGATCTACAAGCCAAACAGCTCAACGGAATTTACGCTCAACGCGTAATCTTATTAAATGCTAAAGATATTAAATATTTCGAAAAACGATTTTTCCAAATGATTCCAGTGCGAGGTCAAACAGGGTTAAAATTATTGGCTGTGGGTTGAACCAGTATGTATTCGCCACAGAGGAGGGGGCGAGTGGGTCAGCGGCTAACGTCGCTGCCTCGCACTCCAATGGACGCTAGTTCGATTCACCCTTCAAGTCACGATTAATTTCGGGACTTGTTGGGGGGTTTGGACAGTAGCGACCGGCGGAGGTGCACCATTTCGTGCAATCAAAGCTTGAAATAATAGCTTCGCTCCTACCTTCTGTGTGCCTGTTCTGTGTTGTGTGAGTTGTGTGCGTTGGCGCTGGGGCGTGAGACCTTGCGGGGGGGTGGCTGGAGGGCGGGTGTACACCGCCGCGCGCTTTCTGGACTTCCGTCAGCGCGATTGGATAAGTGTACACTCATCACCCGGCCCCGGGCCCCCCTGCAAATAGATAGATAGTAGATAGATTCGCCACAGAGTGTTATCCAGAGCAATGTTAGTTGTCCCTGTCACCAGGGTCTTCGACTATAATCGCTGAACATCTCGACGACACTGAGTCGGACGAGTCGGACCATCTACTGTGGTCTTTCAGGAAATAGCCGGGTCATTCTGCTGCTAACAGTGTCTCTTCCCTCCCTGCGTGTCCCCGAAATAGCAGCTGCTCCAATCGGCCCAACAGCCGTGGTCCGTCCGACTTCGCTAACCGTCGAGCTGCCGAATGTGGCCCTGCTGGACGGTAGCTCCAGTCGAGAAGGCTCCAGTCGCATTGATGCTTACACCTGGGAGACTGTCGACGGCCCGCTGCCGCAGCTGTCCGCCGGCGGCGGCTCCTCGTCATCGTCGACTGGTCCGGCCTGGCGACAGCCGGTGTTGCGGGTCGCCCTGCCTGCGGGAGTGTACAGGCTCCGGCTGACTGTGCGCGATATCAACGGCCTGACAGACTCCATGGAGGCCAATGTCACCGTGCTGGCGCCCAGGGATAGTCCGCCGAGGGCTAGCGCCGGCAGCGGAGTTGTTCTGTACCTGCCCAACAATGGCGTCAACCTGACTGGCATTGCCAGCACTGATGATAGGGGCATCGTAAGCTACTCTTGGACTCAGGTTGGAGATCCATTGCTTAGCGCCGATATGCAGGTGAGGTCGCGGCTTTATTTGGGTCAATTAGGATAATTAGGTCATGAATATTGTAGGATAATTAGATCATGAATATTGTAGGTTAATTAGGTCATGGGTCCAGTAGGATAATTAGGTCATGGGTCCAGTAGGATAATTAGGTCATGGGTCCAGTAGGATAATTAGGTCATGGGTCCAGTAGGATAATTAGGTCATGGATCTTGTAGGATAATTAGGTCATGGATCTTGTAGGATAATTAGGTCATGGATCTAGTAGGTTTATTAGGTCATGGATCTAGTAGGTTTATTAGGTCATGGATCTAGTAGGTTTATTAGGTCATGGATCCAATGGGTTTATTAGGTCATGGATCTAATGGGTTTATTAGGTCATGGATCTAATGGGTTTATTAGGTCATGGATCTAGTAGGTTTATTAGGTCATGGATCTTGTAGGATAATTAGGTCATGGATCTAGTAGGTTTATTAGGTCATGGATCCAATGGGTTTATTAGGTCATGGATCTAATGGGTTTATTAGGTCATGGATCTAATGGGTTTATTAGGTCATGGATCTAGTAGGTTTATTAGGTCATGGATCTAGTAGGTTTATTAGGTCATGGATCCAATGGGTTTATTAGGTCATGGATCTAATGGGTTTATTAGGTCATGCGTCCATATTTAACTATTAACCTCGATATTCATGTCGTCTTCGGTAGTATTTCGTAAATCAAATCGGTCATTGTCTATGACGTGAGCTGTTTCGTCACCCATTTCGTGAAATCCCTTTGCAACCCCATCCGCAGGGCGCCCACACACGGGATCTTCGTCTGTCCGGCCTAGTAGAAGGCGAGTACCGATTTCGCCTGACTGTGACGGATGCCGCCGGGCAGGCAGACAGCGCCAACGTCACGGTTCTGGTGAAGCGACGCGGCCAGAATCGGCCTCCGGTGGTCCGCGCAGTGCCCGATAATCTCAGCGTTCGCCTGCCGCAGGCCTCAGTGAGTATCGGAGCCGACGCGTCGGATGACACCGGAGTGATTGCGGCCTGGCTGTGGCAGCAGGTCGAGGGCAAACCGCTGCAACTCATCAACGCTACTTCACCGACTGTTACGGTCACTGGTCTGTATCTAGCACACTGTTCTAATATCCATTCAGTATCTAACACCTGTTCTAATATCCATTAAGCATCTTACGCCTGTTCTAATATCCATTCAGTATCTAACACCTGTTCTAATATCCATTAAGCATCTTACGCCTGTTCTAATATCCATTCAGTATCTAACATCGTTCTAATATCCATTCAGTATCTAACACCTGTTCTAATATCCATTAAGCATCTTACGCCTGTTCTAAAATGCATTCAGTATCTAATACATGTTCTAATTTTATTTTTATTTTTAGTGTCTAAGACCAAACTCTGTTTTCGAATACACGAAATTTAATGACTACAAGATAGCAATCTAACACTCAATCTCGAACACCTGTTCAGGTCTCTTCGCCGGTGACGATTTTAAACTTCGCATCACAGCTGTGGATCAGGACGGTGCCAACTCCAGCGCCATCGCCAGCCTGACGGTCCTGCCTGGCCCGAATCAGCCGCCGCAGGCCGTCATCGCAGCTCTGCCGGCTCGCTTGCAGCTGGACGGCACCGGGGGACAGGTTTTGGCCATAGACGGTTCGGCCAGTTGGGATGATAAGGTTCGCTTCTTACTTGTTAGCTTGGAAAGAGAAAACAGAAAACAAGACGGGTACTAAGGAAATAGAGTGGGCAAGGTGTTAAATGAGCGAATATGGAAAGGTACTGAGGATAGGACAGGTAGTGAGGAAGAGAGGATAGGACAGGTAGTGAGGAAGAGAGGATAGGACAGGTAGTGAGGAAGAGAGGATAAGACAGGTAGTGAGGAAGAGAGGATAGGACAGGTAGTGAGGAAGAGAGGATAGGACAGGTAGTGAGGAAGAGAGGATAGGACAGGTAGTGGGAGAGAGGATAGGACAGGTAGTGAGTAAGAGAGGATAGGACAGGTAGTGGGAGAGAGGATGGGACAGGTATTGGGAGAGAGGATGGGACAGGTATTGGGAGAGAGGATGGGACAGGTAGTGGGGGTGAGATTGGGACAGGTAGATGGGGAGAGGTAGATGAGGTAGATGAGGTACACAGGTACACGGTTCGCTTTAACCGTGGCACCAAAATCCCTCAGTCGGTAACTCGGTACCGCTGGTCCCGCCTGCCCAACTCCTCCGTCGCCGGCCTGGCGTTGAACGACTCCGCCAGCCAGCCGGTGCTGCTGCTTGCCGGCCTGCAGCCCGGCCGCTACGCCTTCCGGCTGGTTGTTCGCGACGCCGAAGGCGCCAGAGGCAGCGCCAACGTCGCATTCGAGGCCGTCGCCTGGCCGGGCGCCGATTCTGTTGTTGTGCTGGAATTGCGAGCCGAACCGTCTGGCTTCAATCAGGGCGAAGCCTCCAGCGTGTTGAACCTGCTGCGGCTGGCGGCGCCGCGTCTGCGGCCGCTTGACGACTGGTCTGCGCCTGCGGCCGGCGGCGCCGGCATCGTCCGCCTACGGCTGGTGGCCGACAATGGAACCGACGGCGCCTTCCTGCCAGCCAGCCAGGTGGGCGATGTGTTTCTGTCTGTCTGTCTGTCTGTCTGTGTCTGTCTGTCTGTCTGTCTGTCTGTCTGTGTCTGTCTGTCTGTCAGTCTGCCTGTCTGTCTGTCTGTCTGTCTGTCTGTCTGTCTGTCTGTCTGTCTGTCTGTCTGTCTGTCTGTCTGTCTGTCTGTATGTATGTCTGTCTGTCTGTCTGCCTGTATCTTTCGAAATCCAAACTTTCGTTACCCTCCAGCTGGTCGCCACCCTCCGCCGTCGTCTGCCACCGGACTCCCTCGGTTACCCCATCGCCAACCTGCGCACCGAGACCTGCCAGCTGGCCTGCTCCGGCCGCGGAGTCTGCGATCCGGCCAGCCGCGCCTGCCGCTGCCAGTGGCTGTGGACCAGCAACCCGCTGGCCGGCGGACCCAACTGCGACTGGTCGGTGATCTACGTCGGCTTGGCGGCGGTCATCGCCGCCCTGGCCTGCCTGCCGCCCGCGCGCTGCCTCCTAGGCGCCTGTCGGCGATGCTGTCGTCGGCGCCGATTTCAAAGCTTCAGTGACGCCGACGGTGAGGCCGGCCAACGCCGGCGTCGACGCAGGCGCCGGCAGCAGCAGCAGCAGCGCGATCGTCAAAAGAAGCGTCGACGGCGAAGGCGAGGCGACATCGAGGCTGGATCCGAGGCGGACGACTTGATCAACAGCGGAGTGGACTCCGACTACGGCGACGATGACGACGACGGCTACGCTTTGCCGCCAAGGCCCAATGATGAGCTCAGAGCCGTCGTCACGAGACGCGCTGCGGCTCCGTCGCCCTCGCCTTCGTCGAAAAAGACGTCCTCGTCCGCCGTGTCGGCGACAGCACCACCGGCGCCAGCTCCGCCGCCACCGCCGCTTCTCGCACCGGAGTCAAAGGAAAAATGACAGCCGTTTTATTTTCTGCCTTTCTCCAGGTTTTGGTCTTCTTGTGTCCAGGCGACAGTAGAATTCTAATTGCTACTCACAGTAGTTAGACTGGAGTGCGAAAGCGAATTCTCTATTGGAAAGTGTAAAAATGGTCGCACTATCAAAGTAAATAGCTCGATTGCAGAACATGGCTTTCTCTTAGAAATGCCGTTTATTTAGACTGCCTTTAATCCTGTCTGTTTGCAGTTTACTGTTTACAGAGGCGAAGCACAACGCCAGTATGCCTCTCATCAATCTAACAGGATTGATGTCGGAAAAAAACTTAATTTGCATTAAGTTTGCATTTTTTCTCTTACCTTTCGATTGTGCTCTGAGAGGTTGCTAGTTTGTTGCTGCGTCTGCTTACTTCTCTTTGATTGCTTTGACGCACTCTCGTGTAACATTCACGTGATTCATCTGACATTGCTTCTAATTTCTTGATCGTATTATCGATCGACTGTTACTAGCTGTGATTTGTGCTTAATTTATTCACTTTTATTGCTTTTTCATCTAGTCAGTCACATACGGTTTAAACTACAATCTGCTTCTCAACTTATTCCAACTAACTTCCATTACCTGTTAAATATGACCTTGTCACCATTGTTCCCATCTCAAATCTAACCATTGTTCCCATCTCAAATGTTACCATTGTTCCCATCTCAAATGTAACCATTGTTCCCATCTCAAATGTAACCATTGTTCCCATCTCAAATGTAACCATTGTTCCCATCTCAAATGTAACCATTGTTCCCATCTCAAATGTAACCATTGTTCCCATCTCAAATGTAACCATTGTTCCCATCTCAAATGTAACCATTGTTCCCATCTCAAATGTAACCATTGTTCCCACCTCAAAATGTAACCATTGTTCCCATCTGAAATCTAACCATTGTTCCCATCTCATATCTAACCATTGTTCCCATCTAAAATGTAACCATTGTTCCCATCTCAAATATCCCACATTTGGTATTTCTGATCCGACAGGATCTGACTACTTCCATTTTACAAAATTAGGTTTGCCACTGATAAATGCCTTTGTTTTACTTTTCTGGACTGCATGGTATTGTGCTGTGGTCCTCCTGCCTTGTTCATATTTTTGCAGTCTGGCTGCCCTTTCTGAAGTGGGTGTTATCTGTGTTATAACAATTTTGCTTGAAAGTAGATAGAAACATATATCCTGCGAGTCTAATCGATGGAACATTATTTCATCGATTAAGGTGTTTTGTAAGGCTTACAAATAGTCTTTTTCTGCTCGACAATAGAAATGGATCTTTTATTACTTCCATATGATTTGGTTATTGCATTTTACCCGTTTGCCGTTCTCTACATGATAATAAAAGTCTTCTTGTTTGTTCTTAGTTAAACAAAGCCAAAGTACCTGAATTTTGAACACCAATACATTTCATTTAAGCAAATATATTTGTTTGGATTAGTGAATTCCAGTTTTGTTTATGAGGTGAATGAGATTATTTGTATAAGCTTAATTTTGGCACTTGGTTCGGATGAAAAATTTTAGCAACTGAATTTCTTCAATCTTGAAGTCGACTTTCTCATTTTCACGTATTTTTGCATAATAATTCCACAGCTTTTCATTAATGGTTACTATAATTGTGGTGTTTTATGCCCAGTCAGTGTTAATTGACGTAGAATGGAGTGCAATCGGAAGGGATAATATTACTTATCTTCTTAGTAATTGGACCTCTAAAACAATTTCTAGACATCTAACCATTGTTCCCATCCCAAATCTAACCATTGTTCCCATCTCATATCTAACCATTGTTCCCATCTCATATCTAACCATTGTTCCCATCTCATATCTAACCATTGTTCCCATCCCAAATCTAACCATTGTTCCCATCTCATATCTAACCATGGTTCCCATCCCATATCTAACCATTGTTCCCATCTCATATCTAACCATTGTTCCCCTCCCAAATCTAACCATTGTTCCCATCCCAAATCTAACCATTGTTCCCATCTCATATCTAACCATTGTTCCCCTCCCAAATCTAACCATTGTTCCCATCCCAAATCTAACCAATGTTCCCATCTCATATCTAACCATTGTTCCCATCCCAAATCTAACCATTGTTCCCATCTCATATCTAACCATTGTTCCCCTCCCAAATCTAACCATTGTTCCCATCCCAAATCTAACCAATGTTCCCATCTCATATCTAACCATTGTTCGCATCCCAAATCTAACCATTGTTCGCATCCCAAATCTAACCATTGTTCCCATCTCATATCTAATATGAGATGAGATGAATAAAGGTAGCACCTGTATACCTTTGGGTCAGCACTGTGGTATATTTGTATTGAAGCATACTCAGTAGCAAAATAAAAATTTAGAAAACACACAACCCTTCTCCTTTTCACTCTTCTCATTGTTGGTAATCATTTAAAAGTGACGACGAGCAATCCACTTTTTAATTTCCTTTAAATTTTTGCAGAATAGAGTCCCTCTGACGGAAATTTTTGTTTTGCTTTGGTCTTAGCAAACGGGAGCCTATCGGATTATGTTTTATTTTTGGAGTCTAGGACCTCAAGGGGTGGTAGCACTGGTAGTAGGGCTACTCTTTTAAGTAGTATAGTCTCTATTAGAGACCTCACTGGCCAAACCTACTACATATACATAAAATATTACACAACGAAACCTTAGCAACTGGACCTCAACTAACTACCAATGAGTCGCTCACCTGGCTGCCTCTGGTAGGAATGATTACATTCTACCTTTGGGTCAGCACTGTGGTATATTTGTATTGAACCATACTCAGTAGCAAATTATAAGTAGTAGTAGTAGAGGTTGTAGCCTAGTGGTTAGGGCGTCGGACTCACGACTTGAAGGTCGGGGGTTCGATTCCCGACCCCGACTGGAACAATTTGCGTCCTTTAGCAAGACACTTAACTCTGCATTGCTTCAGTTCACCCAGCTGTTAAATGGGTACCAGCATCAGCTGGGATAATTGAAGGTGGGTGTGGCGTCCCCCCAGTCCGTGGACTGAACAGCTGTACGCAGCCTTCAGATGCGCCGCGCATTAGCTGCGGCTGTGCTGTCGGCTGCACATCTGAACCGATTGGGGCAGGTGTAATCAATTATTATTAATTATAATTATTAATTGAATTATTTATTATTAATTAGTTATTATTGTATTAAACCATACTCAGTAGCAAAATAAAAATTTAAAAGGTATTAAATAGCAAGTTGTACTGTATGAAGTCTTACATACAAAAAATCCATCATATAAATTCGATTAGTTTATAGTAGAGTAAGGGCAGCTAAGTATACCTACCAGTCTTTTCGCAAGCGTCGAAACACAGTTCGCTATTATCCCGGAATTCTAAACACGACTTCTCATTCAGCGTGCTTTGTGACGTAGCGTAGTTTTAACTAATGGAAAATAAGTTATTTTTGAATAGTACCACGGATAGTATAGTACCAATATTGTTGATTGAAAGCATAGCTACTTGTTTAAACTGGCTAAGAGTTTATCAGAAAATATAGTAAATAGGTCTGGAGTAATTTTGAGTTATTTTCTTAAGTGAAAACATTTATACTTTCTTTTATAAACATACCCATTGTTATAATATAATTTTCTAAACTTGCAGTTTTCTATTAGGGAGTAGGACTAGCGTTACACTTGTATTTTACTTGTATTCTTAAGAAACAAATAAATGTCAAAAACTGTTCAGCCATGAAAATAGTTGTATAAAATAGCTATATTATTTTGATGAATATTTCTTAATCTTTATACTTTCATAATGCAGCTTATAGAACTATATCATAGTATTATGTCTGAGTGGAAAAAAGTTATATGTGATTTTGTGTATTTTATGAAACATTAATTATTAGTTCTAGAGAAAACTATACTTATAAGAAGACTAGCCATGTCATATCCAAAAGAAGACAGCAACAGCAAGCCATAGCAAGGCATTCCCATAGCAAACATATTGATAGTTTTTCCTACCAGTATAAAGAAACTGTTTTTCGAAAAGTACCTTGCAACTCATCATTTCTGTTGATTGATAAGTTGCCACAGCTTTTATCATGGTTTATGTTCAATATTTATTCCAATATTTAGATGAATTAACTATCTGAATGCATCTAATCAGGTCTTAGGTCTAGGTACCATAATATTTGGTAAAAATGAACTTACTAGCTATTTTGCAGCTCATATCTTCACTTGTCTTTTAAAAGAAGTCTACTTTTGATGCTTTTTCAGGCCAAATATAAATCTGGTCTTGTCACTGTACAGTCAATTTTTCTGCTATTAGGCCTATGCTTTGCTAATGCATACATTCAAGCACCATTCAGTAAGTACTTGGTGTTTCTGCTTTTTTGTAAATTGTTTTAGCAATTTTATATTTTCTTTACTTTTTTTGCAAACCTGAAATGGCAATCTGTTAATTGTTATTTGAACTTAAAAGTGTTCTGTAGAAACATATGTTTGTAGACTAAATAATATTTTCGACCACCCTCAAGCAATCGCGCTTCTACCCAGCAACTTTCTGCGGTCTGGAGCCAACCTGACGGTTCTCTGCACTGTCTTACCGGATGCCGGTCTAGTAGAAATCACCTCCCATGCTCTGCAAAGTCATCTGCGGGTTCGTTGGTCAGCTCCGGGCACTAAAGGAGCGACTGAAACGGTCAGCGCATGGAAAGTTAATTCAACGACTTTTGCCTGGACTCTGACTAATGTTAGAAGGGCCAACTCAGGCACCTATCAGTGCGTCAATATGAGCGATGACGGCCATACTAGCTATGCTCACGCTGAGCTCTTTGTAGGAGGTGAGATATTGCTCATCTCTTATCTGCACAGGCTAACCAACTACAGTCTGTCTCCACCCGCTATCCAACTACAATCTGTCTCCACCCGCTATCCAACTACAGTCTGTCTCCACCCGCTATCCAACTACAGTCTGTCTCCACCCGCTATCCAACTACAATCTGTCTCCACCCGCTATTCAACTACAATATGTCTCCACCCGCTATTCAACTACAATCTGTCTCCACCCGCTATCCAACTACAATCTGTCTCCACCCGCTATCCAACTACAGTCTGTCTCCACCCGCTATCCAACTACAGTCTGTCTCCACCCGCTATTCAACTACAATCTGTCTCCACCCGCTATTCAACTACAATCTGTCTCCACCCGCTATCCAACTACAGTCTGTCTCCACCCGCTATCCAACTACAGTCTGTCTCCACCCGCTATCCAACTACAATCTGTCTCCCCCCGCTATCCAACTACAATCTGTCTCCACCCGCTATCCAACTACAGTCTGTCTCCACCCGCTATTCAACTACAATATGTCTCCACCCGCTATCCAACTACAGTCTGTCTCCATCTGCTATCCAACTACAATCTGTCTCCACCCGCTATTCAACTACAATCTGTCTCCCCCTGCTATCCAACTACAGTCTGTCTCCACCCGCTATCCAACTACAGTCTGTCTCCCCCCGCTATCCAACTACAATCTGTCTCCACCCGCTATTCGGTATTATTTTGGACCACACAATTTTGCATCGGTTGCAGACCCACCCGAGCTGTTTGGACTCGCCTGCGAATGGCCGAACCGCGACTCGGCCGAGTTCAGCTGCTTACCCAAACCAGGCCTTGAGCAGGTCTGGAGAGAGTCCAACATTCTGATTTCACAGGGCAGGGTTCACCTGGTGCTGCAGTTTGCCGATAGGTGAGATAATATTGTAAGACTTTTGTTAAAAATCATCAGTCAAAGAAAACAACGACCTATGATGTTCTTGCACGCAGCTCAACTGGTTTCGCATATCGCCAGTGCAGCAGCACTAGCGAGCCAGTGACGACAGCTTGCAGCTGCGATGCGAAAGGTCTCTGTCGGTGGACAATGGTGGATGACAAATTAGGCAGTGTCAGAGGCGATAACAGTAGTAAAGTGCTACTCAGGGCCCGGGCCTGCAACCTGCTGGGCTGGTGCGGCCGCTGGATACTACTGGACAGCGACAGGCGAGAGTTTGGTGAGCTGGTCTGTTGTGGAGAGGGACGGGCAGAAGTGGTGAGGGAGGGACAGGGCGGAAGATGTGAGGGAGGGACAGGGCGGAAGATGTGAGGGAGGGACAGGGCGGAAGATGTGAGGGAGGGACAGGGCGGAAGATGTGAGGGAGGGACAGGGCGGAAGATGTGAGGGAGGGACAGGGCGGAAGATGTGAGGGAGGGACAGGGCGGAAGATGTGAGGGAGGGACAGGGCGGAAGATGTGAGGGAGGGACAGGGCGGAAGATGTGAGGGAGGGACAGGGCGGAAGATGTGAGGGAGGGACAGGGCGGAAGATGTGATGGAGGGACAGGGCGGAAGATGTGAGGGAGGGACAGGGCGGAAGATGTGAGGGAGGGACAGGGCGGAAGATGTGAGGGAGGGACAGGGCGGAAGATGTGAGGGAGGGACAGGGCGGAGATGAGGAAGGGAGAGGGCGTTCGAGATGTGGGATTTAGATGGCAGAAATGGTGAGTGAGGGACAGGGCGGAAGAGATGAGGGATGTAGAGGGCGGAAGTGGTGAGGGAGGGACAGGGAAAGTTGAAGTTTATTTAACTTTCGGCTTTTTAAGAAGCAATCAAATTTCTGTCTCACTCATTCACAGAACAAGCTGGTCCAGTGATCGATCTGCGTGTCACGACAGCTATCAACGTGTTGGTCTCGCCTTCGCCCAAGACTGGCGTCGCTGTTGTCGCCGAATTTTCGCCGCCGACCCGGCCGGACCCGGCGCGCCTGCGGGACTACGAGTGTCGCCTTCGGCTGCGGCTTCAAAGCGGCATTGGCGAAACCGACGGCCACGTCGAGGCGACGTCGATTGCGAACGCGACGCGCCTATTGGTGCCTGCTCGGGGCAACGAAAAATACGCGGCCATTGTGGACTGCCGCCCGCGCTATTTTAACCGGGCGGCTTGGTCGACGCCGGTTACGGCGAGGCTTACGACGCCCGTCTGGCGACCCTGCGCCCCGGAGCTGGCGCTGCGGCTGCTCCGCACAGCCTGGGTGGCTCCGCCTCCTGACGCTTGTAGGAACGGACCGATACTCTCTTATGCGCTGCTGAGTCTTTCGAAGGCCGCGAACGGCACTGATGGCCAGCTGGTGCTTATTGCCGAACTGTCGCCGTCGCCTTCAGCCGGGGAAAACGGTGGAGTCTGGGCGCCAGTGAATGAAATGATGCAGGGTAGGCTCAAATCCTTGCCGTTTCTTGGCTGTATGCGATTAATAATCACGTATTTCTACTGTCAGTAGGCCATCTCGGACATCAGTTTTGCTATTCTCTGCTTTGCTCAGGCAATGCGCTGGCGGTGTCGGCTGCTACCTCGGCCGGCCAGGGTCCGTCAACGCCGATTATACCAGCTGTCCAGCTGGCTGAATGTCTCGACGGTGACGACGAAGCGTCGACGGCGAGCCACGCCGAGCTGCAGGTGCTGCTGTTTCTTCAACGCGAAGATGAAGTTGACGACCACGGCTTTGCCGCTTCCGCCCGATGGCGGCTGAGGCTGGCTGAGTCGGACTTCAGTCCACCATCGAAGATTGCCGCCTGCCATGCCGTGTCTGAGTGAGTTTCCATAGGAGGTCACGGGTTCGAGTCGACGACCCGAAAAGGGCTTTAAAAGAACTTTGCCAATTAATTTTCAGCGCATCGCCACTGGAACCACTTTGGTCATCGTGTCGGCCGATTTCTCCGCCGAAGTCCGTCATGGCGGATGACAATGCGACCCGGGTCAGCACATCTGGCCACGCCGAATTCAACGGCTCGTGGGTGAAGATAAGTCGACGTCAGTCGAACGGCAGTTTTTTAGTTCCCTCAGAGAATGGGCTCGCGTCGGCTCCTGGCGGTCATTGTGTTTGTCGCCAGCGAGCTTTCGCCATGGAAGGCGAGTCGTTGCTAAATTCGGCGCCAACCTGGCTGCGCCGCAAGGGCTACGTCGAATTCGAGGCTGCGCCGCGACGCTGTGGACTGCGCGGACTCTTCGTCATCAGTTTTGACGTTGCCTACGCCAGCAGTGCGACGACTACTCGAGTCGCTAATTGCAGCCGGATCGCCAAGTCTACGACTCGATTCCGTTGCCCGCTTTCAACAGCCCTCCTGTCTGAGTCGACCTCGCCTTCGCTTCGATTGCGTGCCAATCTGTTGCTAGGCAACGGCGATACAAAGCTGCTGCAGCTGGAGCCGCTCATCATCGAGAAGTCAGACGAGGCAGTAAATCGGATCGTTCCAGTTAGTAACGTCATTGGCCTCGCCGTAGCCGTAGCCGTAGCCGTTTTAATCGCAGCTGTTGCCTTCGCCATTTGGTGGTACCGCAATCGGCTTTGCTGCCACCGGGTGCCGCCGGCAGTGGCGAATCGGTATCCGAGCCTGCTGCATGTGGAGTTGAATGCTAACCAGAATATCGACGATAGCAATGCCGAGATGGCTACAGCGACCACTCCGTTAAGCAACGGTATCGCGATTCACAATGGCGGCAGTGGCGAGGATACGAATCAGTTTGGTAGGTTTCGCATCTGTTTTCAGTGAGCAGGTGTACACAGGGAACACACGGCAAGTGTACTTAGGGCATGTGAAGGGAGTCAGTGGCAGGCTTGAGCGGTCAACGGGTTTGCCTCTCGCACCAAGGTCAGCTGAGCTCGATTCCACGGCGAGGCCACATTTTGGGCGCAGCCGCGGAGAGAAGGCTTGGGAATGTACACTGCCTGACGATGAGAAAGTCAGGGAAAATGTACACACCTGTGTGAGTGTGTGCCTGCGTACGATATCCGTGTGAATGTGCGCTCAGGAGTCAGCGAAATGGTCAGAATTGCCTCCTCGCTGGCTTCTGGTCTAGTCACCAAATGATGCGCCAGTGCCTAAAATTTCACTTCGTGGCAATGGCTTTCAGGCAATGGCCAACCATTGCATAGAGTTTAATTACCATGGGGTACTTAGTGTATGTACAACTTTAGGGCATGTGAGTATAGCACAGGTGTTTCTGTAGGTGTACACCGGTGTGATTGTGTGTGAGCTATTGATGGCTTTGTGGTCACCGTCACTAAAGCAGCAACTAATATGCAGTGCTCAACCATTGAAATTTGCAGATATTCCACTGAACTATATACCGAACTCGAACTCAAGCTCTAGCTCGAGCCAAACACCGCTAGAGCGCCCGGCTGAGCAGCGAAACACCATCGAAAACGAGAGCAGCCCCTATGCGCCTCGAGATAATCTTGAGGCTTAATTTATATGCTTAAGATAAGCCTCATACGTAAGAATCTTAGAATCTCCACTAGTACATCGTATTAGCTCTTAAAGTAAACTTTATATTCCAGTCAAATGTTTTTTAAGGCAGTCAGAAGTGCAGGTATGAGCGTTGGTTGCCAGGGAAGTTGATGCCAAACAGGCCAGGAATCTCAATGCAAGGGAATTAGCGACTGGCTCTTCTGTAAATATTATTTCTCGTGTTTTCAATGATTTTTTATCTCAGCAGATTTTTTTTCATTTTTGTAGAGCACTACTAACACAGATTTTCTGTTAGTAGCAACTATCTAAAGTTTCTGATTCACACGAAAAGCGCCATTTTTCCAAGAAATTTTGCCTTTATTTTTTCTTGTTTTTGTCTTCCGCACTTTTCAGCTTTGCTTTTGCCAAATATACTTCTTTTGTGACAAATTTCAATATAGTTTTTTAAAATCTTTTTTACTCATTAAAACTTTATGAAACTAATGCCTAGAACTTTTTTAATGGAACTTTTTCATTCTTTAGCAAATGCGTTTTTGAAGCGATGTTTAAGATTAAAATCTGAGATTTTGACAGAATCAATGTGCTCAACGACTATTTACCTGTTATCCGTCCATTTTGCCACACATTTTAGTAAGAATGTATTTTTATTAAACCAAATAAATGCGATTCAGAGTTTGCCAGTACATATCACCAGTACTGATATGTAATTCAATAAATGACCAATTTTATGCCTCAAAGCAGCAATTAATAAGCACTCGTGTGCTTCGCTTAATTGTCTTATTTTTACGAGCTATTTTTCATCCTTGATCGAGTTCAGCCACATAAACACCCCATCCGCCCTCCCTGAAACCCCTTCCCATTGCTCAAACCCCCATCCCCTTCCTCAAACCCCCATCCCCAAAGCTCATCATCCCTTCCTCAAACTCCCATCCCCAAAGCTCATCATCCCTTCCTCAAACTCCCATCGCCTTCCTCAAACCACGTCATCCCTTCCTCAAACCCCCATCTCCTTCCTCAAACCCCCATCTCCAAAGCTCATCATCCCTTCCTCAAACCCCCATCTCCTTCCTCAAACCCCCATCTCCAAAGCTCATCATCCCTTCCTCAAACTCCCATCCCCTTCCTCAAACCCCCATCTCCTTCCTCAAACCCCCATCCCCAAAGCTCATCATCCCTTCCTCAAACTCCCATCCCCAAAGCTCATCATCCCTTCCTCAAACTCCCATCCCCTTCCTCAAACCCCCATCTCCTTCCTCAAACCCCCATCCCCAAAGCTCATCATCCCTTCCTCAAACTCCCATCCCCAAAGCTCATCATCCCTTCCTCAAACTCCTATCGCCTTCCTCAAACCACGTCATCCCTTCATCAAACCACACCATCCCTTCCTCAAACCACACCATCCCTTCATCAAACCACATCATCCCTTCATCAAACCACATCATCCCTTCATCAAACCACATCATCCCTTCCTCAAAGCTCTTAATATATTAATGTGCCATCGCGGTGCCAGTTTTGCATTGCTGGACCAATTGGTTGCAGATGTGAATTCCTCGATTTCCTGTGTATTATCGGCTGTAATGAAATATTCACTAGAATTTCCAGAATTCGAATTCGCCAATTTCCAACTGGGAGAAATTTCAGTTACGAACCTTTGGACGCTTTTAGACAAAGCGGCTGCGGCTTCTCTTGGGATTTTGGTTTGGCTAGCGAATTGGGGCACAGTCCGGGATCTGGGCTAATGATCCCATATATATTCAAATAGTCTGGATGCTGGCTAGATGGATGTCTAGCTGTGCGCTGGGAAACATTGCAGCCAATGGCTGGCCAACACTGCAACCTCCCAGCTTCCCACTTCCCATAACCGGAAGTAAGAAGGGAAAAGTGAGTATTCCCATCGGCAGGCAGTCATTTGAGCACTGAGCAATGATCTGTGCTCATTGTGTTTAACAGTTGCCGAACACTGCGTTGTGAAAATCGGATTCAGTTAAGCCAGCAGAAAGTAAGTCACATTTCCGTTGGATTTAGAAAACATTTTGAGCCTTAATTTTCTTCTGTCGGCAAGAAACACACAGCTACCAGACTGCAGTTCTTGAATAATCTAGCATACAGTCTACTGAAACCTACCAGACTAATCTACCGATACCTACTAGACTAATCTACCGATACCTACCAGACTAATCTACCGATACCTACGAGACTAAATAACCGAAACCTACCAGACTAATCTACTAAACCTACCAGACTAATTAACCGAAAACTACCAGACTAATTAACCGAAACCTACCAGACTAATCTACCAAAACCTATCAGAAAAATCTACTAAAACCTAGCAGACTAATATCTGGTTCGTCTATCAAAGCTTCAGTCATGCCAGCTGCGGAGCGACTACGGGCAGTTTGGTCGGCAATGCTTCGACGCAAAACAATGGACCGCGACTTCATGGACACCCCGCTGCAACGCTGCCTGACCACCTTGGACCTCGTGCTGCTGGGCATTGGTAATTCCTTCGATCACTCCTTTGACCACAATGCCTCACCAACACAATATCCTATGACAGCACAATGCCTCACCAACACAATATCCTATGACAGCACAATGCCTCACCAACACCATGTCCTGTGACAGCACAATGCACAATGCTTCACCAATACCATGTCCTGTGACAGCACAATGCACAATGCCTCACCAATACCATGTCCTGTGACAGCACAATGCCTCACCAACACCATGTCCTGTGACAGCACAATGCCTCACCAACACCATGTCCTGTGACAGCACAATGCACAATGCCTCACCAATACCATGTCCTGTGACAGCACAATGCCTCACCAACACCATGTCCTGTGACAGCACAATGCCTCACCAACACCATGTCCTGTGACAGCACAATGCCTCACCAACACCATGTCCTGTGACAGCACAATGCCTCACCAACACAATATCCTGTGACAGCACAATGCCTCACCAACACCATGTCCTGTGACAGCACAATGCCTCACCAACACAATATCCTGTGACAGCACAATGCCTCACCAACACCATGTCCTGTGACAGCACAATGCCTCACCAACACCATGTCCTGTGACAGCCCAATGCCTCACCAACACCATGTCCTGTGACAGCACAATGCACAATGCCTCACCTATACCATGTCCTGTGACAGCACAATGCCTCACCAACACCATGTCCTGTGACAGCACAATGCCTCACCAACACCATGTCCTGTGACAGCACAATGCACAATGCCTCACCAATACCATGTCCTGTGACAGCACAATGCACAATGCCTCACCAATACCATGTCCTGTGACAGCACAATGCCTCACCAACACCATGTCCTGTGACAGCACAATGCCTCACCAACACCATGTCCTGTGACAGCACAATGCCTCACCAACACCATGTCCTGTGACAGCACAATGCCTCACCAATACCATGTCCTGTGACAGCACAATGCACAATGCCTCACCTATACCATGTCCTGTGACAGCACAATGCCTCACCAACACCATGTCCTGTGACAGCACAATGCCTCACCAACACCATGTCCTGTGACAGCACAATGCACAATGCCTCACCTATACCATGTCCTGTGACAGCACAATGCCTCACCAATACCATGTCCTGTGACAGCACAATGCCTCACCAACACAATATCCTGTGACAGCACAATGCCTCACCAACACAATATCCTGTGACAGCACAATGCCTCACCAACACAATATCCTGTGACAGCACAATGCCTCACCAATACCATGTCCTGTGACAGCACAATGCACAATGCCTCACCAATACCATGTCCTGTGACAGCACAATGCCTCACCAACACCATGTCCTGTGACAGCACAATGCCTCACCAACACCATGTCCTGTGACAGCACAATGCCTCACCAACACCATGTCCTGTGACAGCACAATGCCTCACCAATACCATGTCCTGTGACAGCACAATGCAGAATGCCTCACCTATACCATGTCCTGTGACAGCACAATGCCTCACCAATACCATGTCCTGTGACAGCACAATGCCTCACCAATACCATGTCCTGTGACAGCACAATGCCACTAAACCTGCAGGCAACATGTGCGGCGCTGGCATATACGTCTTGACCGGCACAGTAGTGCGCCGCAAAGCCGGTCCGGCCACCTTTCTGTCTTACCTGATCGCCGGTGTCACCGCCTTCCTTAACGGCCTGTGCTACGCCGAATTAGGCGCTCGCGTGCCGAAGGCGGGCAGCGCTTACAGCTACACTTACATTGCGGCCGGAGAGTTTCTGGGTGAATCAGATGAAATTTTTTTTTAGTCGTGCTCTACTAACGACTTACGCTCTCTCCCATTGTTCACAATATCCACTCTTTCCAATTGTTCACAATATCCACTCTTTCCAATTGTTCACAATATCCGCTCTCTCCCATTGTTCACAATATCCGCTCTTTCCCATTGTTCACAATATCCACTCTTTCCAATTGTTCACAATATCCGCTCTCTCCCATTGTTCACAATATCCGCTCTTTCCCATTGTTCACAATATCCGCTCTTTCCCATTGTTCACAATATCCGCTCTCTACTAATCTCCACACACTTTCCGCTCTCTCCCTTCACACTTCACACTCCACACATTTCCCTGTCTTCAGGCTTCGTGATTGGCTGGAGCATCATCCTGGAGTACGTCCTGTCCGCATCCAGCATCGCCCGAGGCCTCAGCGGCACAGTCAACGCGCTCTCCGGCAATCGGCTGGCGAATTGGAGCGTCCAAAACGTCGGCACATTCTACACACTGCAGCCCAACACCACATCAAGCGACTACATGATCTCCTACTACCCGGACCTGCTGTCATTCGGCGCAGTTCTATTTGTCGGCATCCTGCTCTGTCTCGGCGCCAGAATCTCGAAGCATTTCAACACGGTGACGACGTCGATAAATTTGATCGTTCTGGCGTTCACCACCTGCGTGATGCTGCACTTTGCCCGACTGGCCAACTGGACCGAGCACACCTTCATGCCGTTCGAGTTCACGGGAGTTCTGTCCGGCGCCGCCACCTGCTTCTACGCCTTCATCGGCTTCGACGCCATCAGCGTCTCCACCGAGGAGGCCCTGACGCCGCAGAAGTCTCTGCCAATAGCCACCGGAGTCTCCGTGACAGTCGTGACGCTGCTGCTAGTGCTGGCCAGTGCGGCCCTGACCCTGTTTGAGCCCTGGCAACAAATTGACATGCAAGCCGCATTTACTGCTGCCCTGGCTGGCCGACACCTGCACTGGGCGCAGATTATCACAGGTGGGATGTGGTTTGGGATTCGAGGATTATCGCAGGTGGGATGCGGTGTGGGGTTTGAGGATTATCGCAAGTGGGATGTGGTATGAGATTTGAGGATTATCACAGGTGGGATGCGGTGTGGGATTTGAGGATTATCGCAGGTAGGATGTGATGTGGGATTTGAGGATTATCACAGGTAGGATGTGGTGTGGGATTTGAGGATTATCGCAGGTAGGATGTGATGTGGGATTGAGGATTATCACAGGTGGGATGCGGTGTGGGATTTGAGGATTATCGCAGGTAGGATGTGGTGTGGGATTTGAGGATTATCGCAGGTAGGATGTGGTATGGGATTGAGGATTATCACAGGTGGGATGCGGTGTGGCATTTGAGGATTATCACAGGTGGGATGCGGTGTGGGATTTGAGGATTATCGCAGGTGGGATGTGGTATGAGATTTGAGGATTATCACAGGTAGGATGTGGTATGGGATTGAGGATTATCACAGGTGGGATGTGGTATGGGATTTGAGGATTATCACAGGTAGGATGTGGTATGGGATTGAGGATTATCGCAGGTAGGATGCGGTATGGGATTTGAGGATTATCGCAAGTGGGATGTGGTATGGGATTTGAGGATTATCACAGGTAGGATGTGGTATGGGGTTGAGGATTATCACAGGTGGGATGCGGTGTGGGATTTGAGGATTATCGCAGGTGGGATGTGGTATGAGATTTGAGGATTATCACAGGTAGGATGTGGTATGGGATTGAGGATTATCGCAGGTGGGATGTGGTGTGGGATTTGAGGATTATCGCAGGTGGGATGTGGTATGAGATTTGAGGATTATCACAGGTAGGATGTGGTATGGGATTGAGAATTATCGCAAGTGGGATGTGGTATGAGATTTGAGGATTATCACAGGTAGGATGTGGTATGAGATTGAGGATTATCACAGGTAGGATGTGGTATGGGATTTGAGGATTGTCGCAGGTGGGATGCGGTGTGGGATGTGGTGTGGGATTTGAGGATTATCGCAGGTGGGATGCGGTGTGGGATTTGAGGATTATCACAGGTGGGATGCGGTATGGGATTTGAGGATTATCACAGGTGGGATGCGGTGTGGGATTTGAAGATTATCGCAGGTGGGATGCGGTGTGGGATTTGAGGATTATCACAGGTGGGATGCGGTGCGGGATTTGAGGATTATCGCAGGTGGGATGTGGTATGAGATTTGAGGATTATCACAGGTAGGATGTGGTATGGGATTCGAGGATTATCACAGGTGGGATGAAGTGTGGGATTTGAGGATTATCGCAAGTGGGATGCGGTGTGGGATTTACCAAATGATGTGCCATTGCCCGCAGCCCTCCTGCAATTGTTATTATTATTTGAGGTGCTGAATTACTGCTCCCCTATTCTGAAATCCCATTTCCTGGAAAGGCATCGGCTCCATCGCGGGCATCACGGCGGCGCTCTACTGCAACAACTACGCCATGCCGCGGGTGGTGTACGCCATGGCCACAGACGGTCTGATCTTTCGTCAGCTGGCCTACGTCTGGCCGCGAACCCGGGCGCCCGTGCTGGCCATCATCTCCGCTAGCGCGCTGGCAGCTCTTCTGGCGCTGATCCTTGACATTGAAGCCCTGGCCGACTTCCTGTCCATCGGTACTCTGGTGGCCTACACCATTGTTGCCTGCAACGTTGTCGTCCTGCGCTACCGACGCCCCGCGATGTCAGGAGATTCGAGCAACGAGGCCGACGAAGAAGCTGACGCTGTGGGTGCCGTGAAGCCACGATTCGCCCACCTGCCCGGCCTGAGGTCGCTGGCGCCCGGGCAGGGACCGCTGATGGGACTCGCGGTAGGCTGCAGTCGGGCCGTTCAGTGAGCAGTAGAAAGATGAGAAAGTCAGTAGAGTAGATTTACACACCTGTGTGAGTGTGTGCCTGCGTACAGTACCTGAGAGTGTGCGCCCAGCAGTCAGCGAAATGGGCAGAATTGTCTCGGGTCTATTGTCACCAATTGCTGTGCCTACAGCCATCCAGAAAAACAGGTCGGGTCAGGACTGGGTCAGGTCAGGATTGGGTCAGGATTGGGTCAGGTCAGGATTGGGTCAGGTCAGGATTAGGTCAGGATTGGGTCAGGTCAGGATTGGGTCAGGTCAGGATTAGGTCAGGTCAGGACCGGGTCAGGTCAGGATTAGGTCAGGATTGGGTCAGGTCAGGATTGGGTCAGGTCAGGATTAGGTCAGGTCAGGATTGGGTCAGGTCAGGTCAGGTAATCAAGCCGACCTCACTCGCCAGGTGCTGGTGTCCGGTGTCATCTCAGCCTGTCTGGTGGCAAACCTGGCCACCGCCCACCTGCTCGACGCCAGCTGGTGGGCGATTCTGCTGCTGCTGCTGTTCATCCTGCAGGCGGCGGCAGGCTGTCTGCTGATCCTGGCCCACCAGCAGGACCCGCAGATCAGCACCTTCAGAGCTCCGGGAGTGCCCCTGCTGCCCTGTGTGGTGGTGGCGCTGAACGTCACACTGATCATGAAGCTGCAGGTGCGCTGCTAAACATGCGCAGTTTAGGCAGCTGGTTAGAAATTTAGTGCAGTTTGTACTTTGTTTTGAATAGCAGCTGCAGAACATTTCAATCATTTAGCTTTATTAAAAAATTATATTAATAAAATTATTGATTATTAGGCTCTAAAAATTCACTATTTATTAAACCCAACTCTCGCCTTTTCAAAATCCTCATTCTCACCAACTCAAATCCCAATTCTCATATAATCAAAAGCCCCATTCTCAACTAATGAACATCAGCGTTCTCACCAATTAAGATTACACATTCTCACCTACTTAAAATCCCAAATCCACATTTTAAATCTCACCTACTCAAAATCCTTATTCGCACCTATTCAAATCCTTATTCGCACCTACTCAAATCCTTACCGCACCTACTCAAATCCTTATTCGCACCTACTTAACACCTTACCGCACCTACTTAACTCCTTACTGCACCTACTCAACTCCTTACCGCACCTACTCAAATCCTTACCGCACCTACTCAACTCCTTACCGCACCTACTCAACTCCTTACCGCACCTACTCAACTCCTTACCGCACCTACTCAACTCCTTACCGCACCTACTCAACTCCTTACCGCACCTACTCAACTCCTTACCGCACCTACTCAAATCCTTACCGCACCTACTCAACTCCTTACCGCACCTACTCAAATCCTTACCGCACCTACTAAAAATCCTTATTCTCACTTACTCGAAATCCTCATTCTCACCTACTCAAAATCCTCATTCTCACCTACTCAAAATCATAATTTTCACCTACTCAGAATCCTCATTATCAACTATTTCAAATCCCCATTCTGACCTACTAAAAATCTCTATTCTCACCTATTTAAAATCCTCATTCTCACCCACTCGAAATCCCAATTCTCACCTATTTTAAATCCCAATTCTCACCTACTCAAATATCACGAAATTCTCCCCAATCAAGGTGGTCACCTGGATTCGCTTCTTTGTCTGGCTGGCCGTAGGCTTGCTAGTGTACTTTGGCTACGGCATCCGGCACAGCAGCCAGAGCCCGGCTGCACTGGTGGCAGCCAGCGAGAGCACGCCGCTATCCGCCGACGTCAACTACAAGAAGCTGGCCAAGAGCTCGTCGACAATGGCCAGCTTTACGATTGAATCGACAATCAGCCCGCAACTAGACGGCAAGAACTGACGAATCGAGTCGGCAGTCAGAGGAAGGAGGAACAGTGAAGTCGACAGCGACAGAACATGTTCACGAGTAGATGAATTCTCAGCCTCCAGTACTTCTCTATTGACCCACTAGAATTATCTTCTTAACCATTGATCTTATCATATTTTCATCCTCAATCTAAAGGGGTTTTTCTAGGGAATATTTTATTATTCTAGAACACATTTAAGAATATGAACCTGAGTTGATGCGCACATTTACAAACTAGAAATACATTGCTTCTAGTTATTATATAGTTTTATACACCATTTTACCTCCTATTTTGAACAAAGTCTTGTTCAAAATAAACAAACAGAAATATCAGCGCTTGCGGAAATTGAGTACAAACAAAGTGCCTTTCTATTGAAGAAATTCAATTCAGACTGTCTATGGCCAAAATTGTCCCCGAGTAAATGAAAAACAGGAACAAGACAGTGTCAGTTGGTCAACCTCAATGCGACAGTCTGAATTGAATTTCTTCAGTTTCAATAGAAAGGCACTTTGTTTGTACTCAATTTCCGCAAGCGCTGATATTTCTTTAAGTGTTTGAATTTAAGTTCTGTAAAACTTTGAACAAGACTTTGTTCAAAATAGGAGGTAAAATTGTGTAATATACCTTTCCAATTTCGAATTCGTCAAAAGTGAGTTCAAATTTCAAATCATCAGCTAATCAAGGACCACTAGAAAAAGGACGGGACATTTTGTTTCTTGGAAAATTTATTCTTTAAGGCAACATGCTTTCCAAGAAACGAAGTGTCCCGTCCTTCTTCTTACAGTGGTCCTTGGAGCTAATATAGGCAATAAACGAACAAAATGACTGCAAGACGAGCGCACAGACAAAGTTTAGAATGAGTGAAAAAATAAAGTGAAGATTATAAGGAGAGGCAAATAAGCTTTTGTATTTATTTTTTACTTTTTCGATAATATCAAAACTTTAGCCCCAAACTGACCAGAAACAAACATCAACCTTAAAAGCGTAGTCAAGGCTTGCATAGAGTAAGGCTATGAGTGAGCTCAGATAGGCAGCAGGTAAGAGCTCAGGTGAATGCACCTGTTCATGCACCAAGAACAATTACAAAGAGTGGGGCCAACGCAAGCGGCTAGGCTAGAGGCCAGGTCGATGGACGGTTCAACTGATGCGGGCAGCTCAGCGATAGGTGGAAAAGCCAACAGAAACAGCCTGGTCTGCTGATGCCGCCCGGACGCTGAGCACATCAACAAGCGCGACCTGGCGCTGCCGGCGCTGCTAATTAGTGGCAGGTGCGCATTTAAACGCTGGCAGAATGTAACACCAAAACAACCGAAACTGCGAGTGCCTGCACTTATTCCAGGACAGTGGGGCGCTGGCAGTTGCTGCACCTCGTCGCCAGTGGGCGCCATCAGGAGGCGCAGATCGGGCACCGACGTTGCTATGAGCAACGAGCTCTGACTCTGAGCCTGTGGAATCCAGCAGACGGCGGCCAGCCCGCAGTTGACATGAGTCACAACTGTATCCGCGGTCGAAGTGACACCCGGCGTCACCGGAGCTGCTGACTCGCCCGGTCGTCCAGGACGCGGACGCAGTGGCGTGACAGCAAGCGACAACGGGTTGAGCAGGAACAGGGTTTCCGAGCCGCCAGCCAGAAGCAGACGGCTACCGAGGACAGCCAGCGAGGCGGCCGACGCCGGGGCGGGCAGGGCCCGGACTGGCGGCCCTACAGACTCGGCCGACTCGCGGCAGATCCGCACCAGCTGGCCGTCAGCAGCCAGGACGTAAATCTTCTCGGCGTCGGCGTCGATAGCGAAGCCGCTGACAGGCGTCGGGGCGCGCAGGCTGGGGAACTGGCGCAGCAGCTGGCCGGCCAGGTCGGTCTCCAGCAGGCAGCCGGAGGCCGTCAGGAGGAAGTGGCACTGGCTCCTGTTGCAGCAGTGCAGCCCGACCAGGGAGTCAGCCGCGTCCCACCCATCGCCGGGCAGAGCAGCCAAGCTGGGCGCAACGAATCCGGCGCAGAGTTCAACGGACGAGCAGTCGGTGCTGACTCCGTAGTAGATCACGCAAAGCAACTGCTTGTGACTGCCGCCGATAGCGAGACAGAAGGCTGGCAGGGGCTTGGCGCCCTCGCTGCGAGCAGAGGAAACTGTGAACTGGTCCACATAATAGCCCTCAGTCTGGCTGCACACGGTTGCGGCGGTGGCACTAAATCCCACCGGAAGATTAAAGCTGCAGAAGCGCGGATTGATCTGCTGCTCGGCGAACAACCGCCTGATGGCGCCACCGTCCCCGGCCTCGACGTCTTTCATCAACGGCTCCGCCTGATCCGCCAGCAACTGCGCCAGCTCCACGGTGGCGTCCACCGGGTCCTGGAAGAACTGGCTGCTGGCGGTGAAGTCACCGGCGTCTCCGAGGCAGAGCTGCAGCTGCCGCAGCTGACGGCAGGCGCGAACCGCATCTCCGGCTGCCTCGGCGGCGTTCGCCTCGGAGTTCAGCTCCTCGGCGAAGTTCAACGCCGCCAGCTCAGCTTTGATGCCGGCAGCTGCAGCGGACAGCCGCGTCGAGACCCGCTGGCGGCACTGGGCCAGCCGCTCGGCCAGGGCGTCCAGTAGTTCCATGGCGCGGTCGTGAGCCGCCAGCAGCTCCTGCATGGCGGTGGCTCGAGATAGCGACTGCTCGCGGACCTGCAGAGCGCGGGGGCACCAATCATGTACTTCACCCGGCAGCCCATTCGCTCATTCCAAATGTTAAATTATCCATTACTAGCCTATAATTAGATAAAAATATATTTTTAAAAATGTGTACGGCATAACAAAGTCGGCATCGTCGAGATGTTCCAAGATTCTTGTTATGCCAATAGTCGTATAGGCATCATTTTCAGCATACAAAATTTCCTCATGTAGCCAAGTCGGCTATCAATCTTAACAATTTGGGGTTGATTTAATTGTTAATTGTTTTCATTTTTAACCAATAAAGATTCGCCACAGAAGTTTATACAGTTCAATGTTTCCTTGGCAACAGGGTCTTCGACAAGAATCACTGAATATCTCGACGATGCAGACTCGGACGGCTTTGAAAGTTAGTTCATCGTCAAGAGCGGAACTTTTTGATCCATATGCTGGACTTTCACGAAAATCGGTCATTCGGTTTGGGAGCTGTCGTGAAGTAGGCAGCGGGTATTCGAAATAGCCCTGTGGTCTCTCTACTGTTTAAGCGGAACCCACCCTGTTCAGACTGGTGATTAGAGAGTCCCTGATGCTGCGGAACTGCTGCAGGTCCTGCTCCAGGTGTGCAGCGCAGAGGGGCCGCTCACAGAAGCAGCCGAGGCCTTCAGCGGGCAGGCCGCAGTGCGCCAGGCTGCAGGCCGCAGTGGCAGCCGCAGTCGTCGCTGACGAGTCTTCGTTAAGCTGCCGACGTTGAATTTGCCGCTGCCTCTGCCGCAGGATCCACTCAGTCTTGGCATCGCGGCGCAGCTCGCTGCCGTCGGCGCAGCAGTCTCGATGGCAGCGCGGGCAGCGCCGAAGCTGGCGCGGACTCGGCTGGACCGTGGCCCTGGCTGGCAGGTCGAAAAAGCAGCTGCGGCACAGCGAGTCGCCGCACGGCAGCAGATGCGGCTCCGAGAAGTCGCCGCCGCAGGCTGGACAGCGGACGAGCTCCGAAATGTCGTCTAGGCTGTCGGCGCCTTCAAGATCATCGTCATCGCAGTGCGGCTGGTGGCGCTTTGAAGCGTTTGACATTACTTCGAGGTAGGCGCTGGATGAGATATTGAAAATTGGGATTCTATACGGATTGGTCGGATTGGTGTGCATTCTGTAGATGTTGAGAGGGGGGTTCTGTTGGGATTAGAGGGTATTCAGGGAGATTCTGTAGATATTGGTTGGGATTCTCTCCGGATTAGAGGGGATTCTGTAGATATTGGTTGGGATTCTCTCCGGATTAGAGGGGATTCTGTAGATATTGGTTGGGATTCTCTCCGGATTAGAGGGGATTCTGTAGATATTGGTTGGGATTCTCTCCGGATTAGAGGGGATTCTGTAGATATTGGTTGGGATTCTCTCCGGATTAGTGGGGATTCTGTAGATATTGGTTGGGATTCTCTCCGGATTAGTGGGGATTCTGTAGATATTGGTTGGGATTCTCTCCGGATTAGTGGGGATTCTGTAGATATTGGTTGGGATTCTCTCCGGATTAGAGGGGATTCTGTAGATATTGGTTGGGATTCTCTCCGGATTAGTGGGGATTCTGTAGATATTGGTTGGGATTCTCTCCGGATTAGAGGGGATTCTGTAGATATTGGTTGGGATTCTCTCCGGATTAGAGGGGATTCTGTAGATATTGGTTGGGATTCTCTCCGGATTAGAGGGGATTCAGGGAGATATTGGTTGGGATTCTCTCCGGATTAGAGGGGATTCTGTAGATATTGGTTGCAATTCTCTCCGGATTAGAGGGGATTCAGGGAGATTCTGTAGATATTGGTTGGGATTCTCTCCGGATTAGTGGGGATTCTGTAGATATTGGTTGGGATTCTCTCCGGATTAGAGGGGATTCTGTAGATATTGGTTGGGATTCTCTCCGGATTAGTGGGGATTCAGGGAGATTCTGTAGATATTGGTTGGGATTCTCTCCGGATTAGAGGGGATTCTGTAGATATTGGTTGAGATTCTCTCCGGATTAGAGGGGATTCTGTAGATATTGGTTGAGATTCTCTCCGGATTAGAGGGGATTCTGTAGATATTGGTTGAGATTCTCTCAGGATTAGAGGGGATTCTGTAGATATTGGTTGGGATTCTCTCCGGATTAGAGGGGATTCTGTAGATATTGGTTGGGATTCTCTCCGGATTAGAGGGGATTCTGTAGATATTGGTTGGGATTCTCTCCGGATTAGAGGGGATTCTGTAGATATTGGTTGGGATTCTCTCCGGATTAGAGGGGATTCTGTAGATATTGGTTGGGATTCTCTCCGGATTAGAGGGGATTCTGTAGATATTGGTTGGGATATTCTCTCCGGATTAGAGGAGATTCTGTAGATATTGGTTGAGATTCTCTCCGGATTAGAGGGGATTCTGTAGATATTGGTTGGGATTCTCTCCGGATTAGTGGGGATTCTGTAGATATTGGTTGGGATTCTCTCCGGATTAGAGGGGATTCTGTAGATATTGGTTGGGATTCTCTCCGGATTAGAGGGGATTCTGTAGATATTGGTTGGGATTCTCTCAGGATTAGTGGGGATTCTGTAGATATTGGTTGCAATTCTCTCCGGATTAGAGGGGATTCTGTAGATATTGGTTGGGATTCTCTCAGGATTAGTGGGGATTCTGTAGATATTGGTTGGGATTCTCTCAGGATTAGAGGGGATTCTGTAGATATTGGTTGGGATTCTCTCAGGATTAGAGGGGATTCTGTAGATATTGGTTGCAATTCTCTCCGGATTAGAGGGGATTCTGTAGATATTGGTTGCAATTCTCTCCGGATTAGAGGGGATTCTGTAGATATTGGTTGGGATTCTCTCCGGATTAGAGGGGATTCTGTAGATATTGGTTGCAATTCTCTCCGGATTAGAGGGGATTCTGTAGATATTGGTTGGGATTCTCTCCGGATTAGAGGGGATTCTGTAGATATTGGTTGGGATTCTCTCCGGATTAGAGGGGATTCTGTAGATATTGGTTGGGATTCTCTCCGGATTAGTGGGGATTCTGTAGATATTGGTTGCGATTCTCTCCGGATTAGAGGGGATTCTGTAGATATTGGTTGGGATTCTCTAGGTATTGGTGGATATCTGTGTTTTCCTAGTTGTTGTTTGTGAATTAGTTGAAATATATCACAAATCGCATTGTCAGATGCCGCAAGATAACAAAAAAGTTAAGTGGCATAATCAGAAGACTGCCATTCTGCTGCTTTTTGTTAAATAGTGCTTCATTATCGACTGTAAAACCTAGATTTGCTATTAAATTGAACTTTATTTCCCAGACACGGAGCCATGCTCAGTTCTCAGTGAGCCGGCATTGGAGGCAGTCAGAAAACGATTCAAAAGGATTTTCAATAAAAATGAAGATAAACAAGCAGATAATCAAAGTCAGAGCAGAACATTCTCACATATCTTCGCAGCCTCCTAACAGCCGACAGATATCAGGACAAATAAATAAACAAACCAACTACGAAAGCACAAGTTAGATTACTTTTTACAGAAAATATTAGGAGGATAATAACTTACAAATTATAGAATAGAACATTGTCCAGCTTAGTGCCTGTGGAAAATGAGCAGCTATCTATATTATCGATTGGAAATGTCAAATAGACAATAATTTACTATGGCTAAAGTAAATTCTAACTAAATTATCCCGGCCTTATTAAAATCAAGCTGTGCTATGCATATGCTAGTTAATTGATTTTAATAGAAAATCAGCGAATTTTAAGATTTACCTTTAACTATCGGAAATGAAACAATAGCATGGCAACAATAAACTGATGATGACAGACGAGCAAGCACAGGAAAGCGCTTATCGGATACCAGAAGAAGACAAAAATCAATTTTCTTTCTTCCACAGCCCAGCTAGCTAGCAGTGCCAAGAGGATTAGCGATCAATCACTACTTTCTCCGTTAATCTTTTTTTTTATTCAAACAGTAGAGGCTACCATGCTTAACACTGCCAGCAATGTGAAGCAGAGAAGCTGAGAGGCGAAAATCATCAAGCTAGTACAAGCTAGTGCGGCATTGGAACAGATGGAAAAAGCGAACTCACATGAAAGACTCAAATTCTTCACCGCAATCTCAAATAAAAGTACAGGTCTTACTTTCGTATTTGTACACTGAAAGTGCAATACATAAATATGTAGACATTCAATAAGTTTATCTATGTTTAATAATAATCAACAATCAAGGTACGCTGTCTCGCCTCGGAGACGCTTGACAAAAAATGACTCAGGAAAAAAGAACAGCAACAAATGGACATCAATGATCGATGCCGCATCAATAAATAAATGACAAAAACTGATTGTGCAAAGTGGCACAAACTTCATGAATAAAGCGATCGGAGACTTAAGAAGGCCTACAGTTTTAGGCATATTAAATAAACTGTGATTGAGGTGACCGCGTGTGTCCAGTTTCAGCAATTCACTAAATAAAAAAATTTGCAGGTAAATTGAATAGAAAACAAAACTGGTGAACAACTTTAACCAACTGAAATGTAGCGATATTTTAAACAGCATTTTCAAATCATATTAGTGTCAAATTTATCTTGTAGGGGATCTGTTTAACAAACAAGAATAAGCAATTAGGTTAACTTTTTATAAGCAGAAGCCGAACTGTTTCAGCAGTGTTTATTAAAAACAACAGGAGGGTACAAAAACACATTGACTCAAAGAAAGACACGGAAACTAACTAGTAGTGATCATCATTATAACTGAATATTAGTGAGCAACTAAACAATTACTGTATAGCATTCAGTAGGGGGAGATGAGGTTAAATAATACATTTGGGTGTTACAGTGGCAAGCCTTACCAGAAGCCTTTTTAGAGAAGCAGCAGAAGCGGGGTGAGAAATGGATATTGAAGCGGGGTGAGAAATGGATATTGAAGCGGGGTGAGAAATGGATATTGAAGCGGGGTGAGAAATGGATACTGAAGAGAGATGAGAAATGGATATTGAAGCGGGGTGAGAAATGGATATTGAAGCGGGGTGAGAAATGGATATTGAAGCGGGGTGAGAAATGGGTATTGAAACGGGGTGAGAAATGGATATTGAAGCGGGGTGAGAAATGGATATTGAAGCGGGGTGAGAAATGGGTATTGAAACGGGGTGAGAAATGGAAATTGAAGCGGGGTGAGAAATGGGTATTGAAACGGGGTGAGAAATGGATATTGAAGCGGGGTGAGAAATGGATATTGAAGCGGGGTGAGAAATGGATATTGAAGCGGGGTGAGAAATGGATACTGAAGAGAGATGAGAAATGGATATTGAAGCGGGGTGAGAAATGGATATTGAAGCGGGGTGAGAAATGGATATTGAAGCGGGGTGAGAAATGGGTATTGAAACGGGGTGAGAAATGGATATTGAAGCGGGGTGAGAAATGGGTATTGAAACGGGGTGAGAAATGGATATTGAAACGGGGTGAGAAATGGATATTGAAGCGGGGTGAGAAATGGGTATTGAAACGGGGTGAGAAATGGATATTGAAGCGGGGTGAGAAATGGGTATTGAAACGGGGTGAGAAATGGATATTGAAGCGGGGTGAGAAATGGATATTGAAGCGGGGTGAGAAATGGGTATTGAAACGGGGTGAGAAATGGATATTGAAGCGGGGTGAGAAATGGATATTGAAGCGGGGTGAGAAATGGATATTGAAGCGGGGTGAGAAATGGATATTGAAGCGGGGTGAGAAATGGATATTGAAGCGGGGTGAGAAATGGATATTGAAGCGGGGTGAGAAATGGGTATTGAAACGGGGTGAGAAATGGATATTGAAGCGGGGTGAGAAATGGGTATTGAAACGGGGTGAGAAATGGATATTGAAGCGGGGTGAGAAATGGATATTAAAGATAGGTGAGAAATAGATATTGAAGCGGGGTGGGAGATGGATATTGAAGCGGGGTGAGAAATGGATATTGAAGCGGGGTGAGAAATGGATATTGAAGCGGGGTGAGAAATGGATACTGAAGAGAGATGAGAAATGGATATTGAAGCGGGGTGAGAAATGGATATTGAAGCGGGGTGAGAAATGGATATTGAAGCGGGGTGAGAAATGGGTATTGAAACGGGGTGAGAAATGGATATTGAAGCGGGGTGGGAGATGGATATTGAAGCAGGGTGAGAAATGAGTTTTGAAGAGAGGTGAGAAATGGACTTGGTTAAAGAAGACATTTGGATGTTTCAGTGGCAAGCCTTACCAGAAGCTTTTCTAGAGAAGCAGCAGGAGAAATTTTATACTTATCTTTTAACCAATCAGGTTTTGAAGACAGACAGAGGCAGAAGACAGACATGCTTGAGTAATAGGAAAAAATGCGAGCAATGAGAAAGAGAACAGACTTGAAATCAATAGAATACATTGGTTAAAGCGGCCTCATTGGACATTGCGAGCCAGTCTAACAAAGCGATAGAACTGAAGAGATTGGGGGTTAGGACAGAACAAAACAGCAGCCAAGGGCCAGCAAATTCAAGCATGATCAGTGAAGATAACAAAAAATAGAGAGAACAATAGTACAATACATAGTACTTTAAGTAAGGTGTCAAAGCAGGTATTCAGTGTCATAACAAAATCAATTATAGGTTTAGAATCAAGAAGACACACTCTAATAATGGCGAAACAGCTAATTAGAACAACTAAAAGGCAAACTTATTTTCAGACACAGAAGACGGGCGGCTGGGCGTCCCAAGTCGGTCAAAACAAATTCAAACTGGTACAAAATTTGTTAGAAATGATGGCGGAAATAATACCGGCGGAGCTGAGGAAAAATTTCAGTTAGACAGAAAATCACAACGGGCACACGCGCACACACACACCATTGAAAGGGCAAAAGTTCAAATTCTAATTTTAAATCAAAATAGTTGCTAGCCATACTACTAACAGGCTAGCTAGTAGGGGTGGAAGCGGAGCATATGATTTCTCAGATTACCAGCCCTAATGTAGCCGCGGCCGCATTGGGGACAGACGTGGGGACTGCGCTGCTGCAGGCTTTGCTGCTGCTGCTGCTGCTGCTGCTGTGGGTACTGCTGATGATGCGAAGCAGGCAAGGTCATTTTACCTCCAGCAGCGGCGTACTGCTGCTGCTGCTGCTGCTGCTGATAAGAAGCTAACTGCTGCAGCATCGGATCCTGCTGTTCAGGGTAGTGCTGCAGGTAGCGCTGCTGCTGCTGCTGCTGCTGTGGTGGTGGCTGTAAGAACAGGCCCCGATCAGCGTGCAGAGCAATGTGCAGCTCCAGTGAAGACGGGTAAGCGAACCTGCAGGTGCACAGCTGGCAGCGGTAGAGCTCGTCCATGGCGTGCACCCGCTCGTGAAAGTGCTTCTGCTCCTCCGTGGCAGCTGGCGCGTCGCAATGCGGGCACAGGCCGGCTGAGATTCGGCGAGACCATTCGCGCTCTAACGAAGTCTGCTGCTGCTGCAGCTGCTGCTGATGATGCTGCTGCTGCTGCTGTTGCTGCTTGCACACGGCAGCTGGCGGCAGGGTGAGAGAAACTCCGCTAGAGGAATTCGACACAGCCTCCGGCGTGCTGACGCCGTGATCGTGCGCGACAGCTGCGGAGTGCCCGGCGATTGCGGACGCCAGCCAGCGATTCTGCTGTTGATGAGCACTGTGAAGCGGCGGCGGCGGCGGAGGCGGCGGCGGCGGCGGGGCACAGAGCATGCGATCCAGCAGCTCCGCTGTGCCGGCAGTTGCGGCATTTGAAACCTTGACAGCGCTTATCATTGTCTGCGCCAGCTGATGCTGCTGATAGTGCGAGCGTCTTGCCCCGGCTGCGGCTGCTGTTGCTGTTGTGACTGCCTCCGTGTTGCTGTGGCCCTCGATTGATAGCATCCAGAGACTGAAGATTCAAAGCTTGTTCAGTTGGGTCCAGGCTGGAAAGTGTGAGTAGAACATTTCTCAAACTTCTCAAACTGAGGATCTGGTAGTGACTGTTCAAACTGGGGATCTGGTAGGGACTGCTCAAACTGATGATCTGGTTGGCTGACTGCTCTAACTGAGGATCTGGTAGGGTGACTGCTCAAACTGAGGATCTGGTAGTGACTGCTCAAACTGAGTATTTGGTAGGGTGACTGCTCAAACTGAGGATCTGGTAGGGTGACTGCTTAAACTAAGGATCTGGTAGTGACTGCTTAAACTGAGGATTTGGTAGGGTGACTGCTACCATATGCATAGTGTTATTAGCAAAAACAGCAATTTAAAAAAACTAGAAAACAAAACACCTGGCTGCTATGCCAAGTGAAGAGCTTCAAACGCTTTTGGCACGTTAATGCAGCAAAATTTATCAAGTATGAGTATTAAATCGAAATACGAATACTTATTCACACAAAGAAAATCACTGAACAGTGTATAACAAATGCTTTCACCCAGTTTAAGAATATTCACAACTACTACTGTAGAACTCGACGAGCGTATATAGGTAATTAGTGCTTAAAGAATATCCTACAACTCAATGGCAAAGTGAGACGCTATCCCACCTATTTCTTAGTCACAGTCAAATCGATAACGCCATCATCGGTGACATTGCCAGTCGACTCTGGCAGTGCCGGCCGAGGCTTCGCCGGCTGCGGCGGCGGGCCGATTTCGTTAGTCCAGTGCGGCGGCTGCAGCATGGCCACAGCGTGCCTCAGGTGCTCCGCCTGGCGCTCGTTAGCCGCCACCGCGGAGTCGCACTCCCGCTGCAGGAGGTCGCGAATGGCTGTAAGCAGCTCCACGAAGCCGATGGTCAGCGCGTGACGCCGCAATCGGTTCAGCTCTTGGTAGAATTGGCTGGCCTTGTCTGGCAACTTTCTGGCCCAGCGGCTCACCTTCTGAACGTCGGCCACCACCTGGATTGTCGGGTAGGGTACCTGGACCTGTTACCTGGATTCCCTAGCAATACAGGCTTGTACACAGAGGGAATGCCCTATCTATTCAGGCTTTTACAGAGAAATGGGAATTCCCAAGCAATACAGGGCTTGTATCCAGAAAGGGGAATTCCCTAGCAATACAGAGCTTGTACACAGGGGCGAAATTCCCTAGCAACACATATTTGTACAAAGGAAGGGGAATTCCCTAGCAATACGAACTTTCAGTCTGCACACAGAAAGTGGAATACCTTAGCAATACAGGCTTGTACCTAGGAAGGGGAATTCCTTAGCAATACAGGCTTGTACCTAGGAAGGGGAATACCTTAGCAATACAGGCTTGTACCTAGGAAGGGGAATTCCTTAGCAATACAGGCTTGTACCTAGGAAGGGGAATTCCCTAGCAATACAGGCTTGTACCTAGGAAGTTGAATTCCCTAGCAATACAGGCTTGTACCTAGGAAGGGGAATTCCCTAGCAATACAGGCTTGTACCTAGGAAGTTGAATTCCCTAGCAATACAGGCTTGTACCTAGGAAGTGGAATTCCCTAGCAATACAGGCTTGTACCTAGGAAGTGGAATTCCCTAGCAATACAGGCTTGTACCTAGGAAGTTGAATTCCCTAGCAATACAGGCTTGTACCTAGGAAGTGGAATTCCCTAGCAATACAGGCTTGTACCTAGGAAGTTGAATTCCCTAGCAATACAGGCTTGTACCTAGGAAGTGGAATTCCCTAGCAATACAGGCTTGTACCTAGGAAGTGGAATTCCCTAGCAATGCGAGCTACAGTCTGCACACAGGCTGGCATACCGAAGCCTGCTTAGTCCACACAATGCAGGAGGCCGCATAGCTGGGCTTATTGCCCTTGGGTTTGACCGGGAACGGATTGACGTTGGCCAGCGCGGCTTCGTCAAAATCGCTAGCCGGGGCCAGGTAGGGAATCTTGCCCAGCCAGACGGCGGGCTCGGGGCCGGGCTCCAGCACGGAGAGCAGCAGGGCGCAGCGCCGGCCGCCAGGATGCGCGTGCAGAAAGCAGTACCAGTCGGCGTTGTCGGCGCTGCCTAGCGTTGCCAAGGCAACGTAGGAATCCGCGCGCAGAGCGGCCTGCAGCAGAGTGGTGAGGTGCTCGCTACCAGTTGAAGATGATTCAGAGGAGGCGGCCGCTGGCAGCACGAGGTGGCGTGACAGCACGGCTGGGCTGTATATCTCGGAGATCTGCGGTGATTCACAGAAGAGGGCTAGGGGGGCATTAGAATTTTTTCGATTCCCATTCTTTACCCCACAATCCTTATTGAAATATCCCATTCCTTTCTGAATCTCCCACAATCTCAGATCCCGATTAGAATCTCCCGATCCCATTCCAAAACTCCCATTACGATACTTGATCTTTCAATCCCACACAAATTTTCATTATCTCATTCTAAATCCCACAATCTAATTCCCGATATTAGACCCCAATTAGAATCTCACGATCCCATTCTAAATCTCCTATTGCGATCCCAAATCTCTTAATCCTAAAAAACTTCCCTTCTAAATCCCAACCCCATCCCCGATCTCAGATCCCAACTAGAATCCCGTTCCGATCCCAAATTTTCCACCCACACACCAAATTTCATGTTCTTATTCTAAGTACTAAAGTGCAAGGCCATTTGAGATTTTGAATTTCCCAAACCAAATATCCCATTCAAAAGCATCCCGAGTTCAGCCGACAACCTGCAGAAAGCCGATGAGGCGAATGTCACGGTCCAGTATAAAACGCTGCGGAATGCGGCAGCCAGCGATGGCCAACCTTTCGCACTCGGTGGGGCCCGGGTGCAGCTCCACAGACTGGACCGAGTGGCCGCAGTGCAGCCGCACCAGGGCGGGCGATAGGCGACTCTGGCACAGAGACTGGACAGCTTCGGACACCGCCTTCAGCGAACAGTCGGCTGGGCTGGATATGGCCAAGTTGAAGCGTTGCTGCTGCTGCTGCTGTTGATCCTGCTGCTGCTGTTGTTGCTGGCTATTAATCTGCTGCAGCTCGGTCAGGCATGTACCAATGGAAGCTCGAAGGCACAGCACAGTTAGATCTATGCGGCCCATAGCCAAGGCCCTAGCAGCAGCAGCCGCTCCTGTTGACGCCGCTCTGCCGCCGTCATCGGTTAGCAGGAGGATGCGACAGGCGGGACCGCCGCCATCAACGCCAGGGCCCCATTCGCGAATGGCCAGATGGCTGGCCGCCTCCAGTGCCGGGGCTAGGCGGGCTGCGTCACGTGGACCAACGCTAGGCAGGTACTGCTGCATTGCCGAGACGTCCTGCGGGTTGGTGCCGAAGCGAGTGATGCTACTGCGAGTACCATAGTGATTGGCTGTCGCATTGAGTTGCCACGGGGCGATGCCAATGATATATATTTCTGGAATTATACTAGTTCAGAAGAAACATTGTTATGCACTTTAGTCTATGGTTTTTTAGTCAACGCTTCCTCTCAAGTAAGACAAACTGGGCCACAGAGCTTTAGATTGGCTGCGAAGGCGTGGGGATTATCTTATACTGAAGCTACTGTCAGTAGGACTGTAAGTATTTTTCGTACTTCTGTGTGCATTTTGTCTGTGAAGAATTTAAGCAAATAACACATGTGCCTCTGAATCCTATCGCTTATTATCTATCGAGGGAGAAATGAAATACACCTGTAGCAGCATACCTGAGTGAAGGGAAACGCCAGCTCAAGCTCCGAGCCAACTAATCCCAGGGCTACAAATTCAGCTGGAGCTGAGCGGGACAGATGGGCTAGCACCTGATGAGCACTGCTCACCGCCAGCTCCAGATAGGTGAGCTTGCTGTCTGCGCTGGGCCTTCTGGCCATAGACAGTGAACGGTCAAGCAGAAGCAAGGTAGGCATCGCTGAAATTTGGTACAGAAGATCATTTAGTTAGCAAATCTTGTAGAGATAGGTGCGAATGACACGAAATCTAGCACAGGATGGACGAGACTTCTAGCACAGGATGGACAAGACTTCTAGCACAGGATAGATAAGAATTCTAGGAATGGGTGGACAAGAATTCTAGGAAACGATGGACTAGAATTCTAGGAAAGGAAGAACAAGAATTCTAGGAAAGGATGGACACGAATTCTAGCACACGGTGGACAAGAATTCTAGAACAGGATAGATAAGAATTCTAGGAATGGGTGGACATGAATTCTAGGAAACGATGGACTAGAATTCTAGGAAAGGAAGAACAAGAATTCTAGGAAAGGATGGACACGAATTCTAGCACAGGATAGATAAGAATTCTAGGAATGGGTGCACAAGAATTCTAGGAAACGATGGACTAGAATTCTAGGAAAGGATGGACAAGAATTCTGCGAAAGGATGGACAAGAATTCTAGGAAAGGATGGACAAGAATTCTACGAAAGGATGGACAAGAATTCTAGGAAACGATGGACTAGAATTCTAGGAAAGGAAGAACAAGAATTCTAGGAAAGGATGGACAAGAATTCTGCGAAAGGATGGACAAGAATTCTAGGAAAGGATGGACAAGAATTCTACGAAAGGATGGACAAGAATTCTAGGAAAGGATGGACAAGAATTCTACGAAAGGATGGACAAGAATTCTAGGAAAGGATGGACAAGAATTCTACGAAAGGATGGACAAGAATTCTAGGAAAGGATGGACAAGAATTCGAGGAAAGGATGGACAAGAATTCTAGCACAGGATGGACAAGAATTCTAGTAAAGGATGGGTAAGAGTTCTAGGAAAGGGTGGACCAGAATTCTAGCACAGGGTGGACAAAAGTAATAAAAGTAAAGGTATTGATAAACAAACATCTCAAAATAAGAGCATTGTAATAATATTAGCAGGAGAATCGTTAGCCAAAACTTTTTATAACACAGGGGAGCGGAGAATCGAAATTGTCTAACATTTGAGATCGCTAAAAGAAAAACAAGTTGTGATTGCATATTCCATTTTTATGTACAACCATGTTCTTTTATTAAGAAAACAGCAGTCACATTTTCTGAAGAAAAAAATTGCACAAGAAGACGAGAACAATGAGAAAAGCGCTTACTATGGTCCAAGATCTACGACCAGAGCCATAGAAAATACAAAAGTTTTAGATTTTCGTCATAAATAAACGAAGCAGCGGCATCGTTCAGCAGCTGGATAAAGATACCCCGCGCAGATGTTGAACTGAGTCCAGTTAGACTAGTTAAGAGGCGGCCAAGCCAATAAGAAAGCCGCCAGCAAATGTGGCAGCGAAGTAGCGTTGCGTAGCGAACACCTGCTTAGCTTGATCGATGAACTGCGGCAGGCCGCCGCCGCCACGGCCGCGGACTCCGGGACGATTTTCATCGGCGGCGATCTCCGCGACTTCGTCAACCGCTTGCCTGGCCTGTCGCTCAACCCGATTCCAATTGATGCTAATAAGGCCGCGCTGTTGGGCCAGTTGCAAACAGATTAGGCCGCCGCCGAGTGCCAAGGCAGCCGTGCGACCGAGGCGACCAACCACGTAGCCGGCCAGGCAGCCGCTGCCGCCGCCTGCGATGGCCTGCAACCGAAGTGTTGCAGAGGAGTTAAGAACTAGTCCTGCCTACATTCTATGGCTAAATCCCCAATGTACAGGTGTACTTCCAACCTGACCTGTTGCGTAGGCGAAGCCCGAGACAACTCATCGGACAGGCGCGCCAGAGTGCCGGACACTCGATTAGACAAGTCGGCACCGCCGCTTGAACCGGAGCTCGGCTTGGAGGACTTCGCGTCAGCCGCGTTATTCTTGTCCGACATGCTTTGAAATGAGGCTGAAAGGCAGCGGCGAGCTCAATTAGTTCAATGATTGTCACTGTGTCAGGTCCAGTCTGTTTATCTGTTTGTCACTGTGTCAGGTCCAGTCTTTTCATCTGTTTGTCACTGTGTCAGGTCCAGTCTTTTCATCTGTTTGTCACTGTGTCAGGTCCAGTCTGTTTATCTGTTTGTCACTGTGTCAGGTCCAGTCTGTTTATCTGTTTGTCACTGTGTCAGGTCCAGTCTTTTTATCTGTTTGTCACTGTGTCAGGTCCAGTCTTTTCATCTGTTTGTCACTGTGTCAGGTCCAGTCTGTTTACCTAGTAAATTTATGGCTATAAAGAAAAGTACAAAATAGTATAAAAAATTATAAGCAAAGCAAAAATTAACGAGCAAAATTTGTATTGTAATTGTTTAAATAACTTTCAACATAATAACAACAAAAATGCGGACTTAACAAATAAAAGCAAGAACTTTTATACACAGTGACTAATGAGAAATATTGCAGAAAAGTACAATGAACGAAACTAAATGCTTGAGAGGCATTTTAACAAAAAATTGAGTAACTGAGTAAATTCTGCAGTTACCGCAAGAGCGAAAACTGTGAAACAATCGGCAAACCGAATTACGAGATAACTACTGATGCCGACCAGTACATTAAGGAAATTATTGGAATCATTCTGAGGATCTGGGAGGATGGTGGAATCATTCTGAGAATCTGGGAGGATGGTGGAATCATTCTGAGGATCTGGGAGGATGGTGGAATCATTCTGAGGATCTGGGAGGATGGTGGAATCATTCTGAGGATCTGGGAGGATGGTGGAATCATTCTGAGGATCTGAGAGGATGGTGGAATCATTCTGAGGATCTGGGAGGATGGTGGAATCATTCTGAGGATCTGAGAGGATGGTGGAATCATTCTGAGGATCTGGGAGGATGGTGGAATCATTCTGAGGATCTGGGAGGATGGTGGAATCATTCTGAGGATCTGGGAGGATGGTGGAATCATTCTGAGGATCTGGGAGGATGGTGGAATCATTCTGAGGATCTGGGAGGATGGTGGAATCATTCTGAGGATCTGGGAGGATGGTGGAATCATTCTGAGGATCTGGGAGGATGGTGGAATCATTCTGAGGATCTGGGAGGATGGTGGAATCATTCTGAGGATCTGGGAGGATGGTGGAATCATTCTGAGGATCTGGGAGGATGGTGGAATCATTCTGAGGATCTGGGAGGATGGTGGAATCATTCTGAGGATCTGAGAGGATGGTGGAATCATTCTGAGGATCTGGGAGGATGGTGGAATCATTCTGAGGATCTGGGAGGATGGTGGAATCATTTTGAGGAGCAGCACCTTGGTCGTTACGTATTAAAATAAATAAATGAATTAACTTATTCATCGTCCAGTGCCGGGATAAAGTATTGCAATTGAACCTCATCGTAGAAGATGAAGAACTGCGCCACCCGGCGCTGAACTAGGTTACACACAATTCTGGTTGGGCAAGCCAACGGGCTGCTCAGTAGAGAGGCAATTTTGCGGATGTCAACGGACACGCGAACAGGCTGGGCCGATTGGGAAGCGTCCGTATCCATTGCGTCGCCGGCTTCCTCATCCTCGTCTCCCCTGTCGGGATTGTCGTTAGCCTTATTGGCTGGTTCGTCACGCCAACGGGGCAGTGGCAAATCCTTGAATGTTGTGGCCACCGAGGCCATGCTGTTGCGCACAGACATCCGCATGGCGCACTTGCCCTGGTCTCTGGGGAGAGGAGCAGCCAGATGGGTGAGATTCCAGGTTATAGCTCGCTTGGCATTTGATTTTTGGAGTGAAAAAAATCTAAATCTGGTTTAAATCTAAATTTTTTTGGAATAAAGAATGAATGGGATGTCTAATTTCATGGTGGGATTTGGAGAAGGGAAAGGAAAGACTGTAGAAAGGGATTATAGATCGGATTAGGATTCAATGATACAATGTGATTATGGATCAGATAGGATTCAATGATGCAATGGGATTATAGATCAGATAGGATTAAATGATGCAATGGGATTATAGATCAGATTGGGATTCAATGATGCAATGGGATTATAGATCAGATTGGGATTCAGTTATGCAATGGGATTATAGATCAGATAGGATTAAATGATGTAATGGGATTATGGATCATATTGGGATTTTAGCTCATTAGGACCTACTCACCTGGGCGATCGCTGAGCCCAGATAACCAGCCGGTTGCTAACGTTGCGCATTCGTTCTAGCACGCAGCGGACAGTCTTCAGCGGCGGGAAATAGAAACTGATGTCGAATTCCGGCTCTAGAGGTGTTTGAAACTCGCCCCAATAGCGCAGCGGCACCACGCGAACGGGGACGTTGTGCGTCACGTGACGCGACTCGTCGGTGAGGCCAGTGGGCAGCTCCAGCTCCATCTGAAGCAGCGGTGCGGAGTCCCGCCTCGTCAGCTTTAGACGAAGCCCGCGCGCCTGGCCGAAAGATTTGGTCAGGGCGCTGACCATGGTCTCCAGCACCACCTCCAGCTGCACCTGCGGTCGGTTGAAACAAAGACTGAACGATTACAACTGCTGGCTGCTAAATATAATAGGGTGGAACTAGATCCACCTTTGTGCTTTCAGGACTCTATTTAATTAACAATAATATTGTTGGTGACACATGCCCCAATTAGGCCCGGTATGCAACGGACAGCACAGCCGCAGCTATTGCGCGGCGCATCTAAAGGCTGCGTACGGCTTGTTCAGATGATAGACTTGAAATATGCCACAACTACCATCAATTATCGCAGCTGATGCTGACACACTTAACAGCTTGGTGAACTGAAGCAATTCAGGGTTATGTGTCTTGCCAAAGGACAAAACTTTTGTAGTAGGTAATCGAACCCCCGACCTTGAAGTCCTGAGTCCGACTCTCTAACTACTAGGCTACAACCCCCCGCTATTATCGATAGCACTTATAAATTAATCATAGTTTATCTGGTTGCAGATCCCAAAAAACTCCCTTGACTACAGATGCATTTTTGTGACTTTAAAAACCCCCAAAGCTATTTGTTTGATTATCCTAAAATCGACTCCGCCGCTGACCTCTTCGTGCTGGTCGTCCAGGCCCGCCATGACGTACTCGGAGAACAGGCTGTCCCGCTTGATTTCAAACCAGACCCGAACGCCGCCATCCACAGAGTGGCCGCACAGTACAAAGAATATGCAATCCGGAGTGCAGCGCATTACACAGTTGTTAGCCAGCTTGGAGACAAATACAATGGCCTTGCAGAGGTACTGGACGCAGCCCGCGTCTTGGGTGGCAGCGCGGAATTTCATGCCTCTAATTCAACTATGGCTGCAAATTGCGGGCAGTCAGAGTTGTAGGCAACCTTTTATTGGATAATTAGTGTACTTCTGACTCGAATTTTGTGTACTTGACTAGCCCTGTATGCCTTTCAGTGTAGGATGGTTACTGTAATTGCTATAAAAACATGTACCAGAAATTTCAGGTAAGTATATATGTGAATTTTACCTAGAACTGTCTTCTAAGCAGCATCTTCTTAAGAATATATCAATTACTGTCCCAATAACATGCCTACAGATATAGCTGTTGATTATTAATTGCATTTGCAGTCTGTGAGCACTGGCACATTATCTGATGACAGTAAATACAGAGCTAACAATGACCAATTCTGCTGATTTGTAGAATTATGCAGAAATTAGCATGCATATCCACATAGCTGATATAGATAGACACACACACAGGGACCACCTGCCTTGACTGTCAGGCACTGTACACATAGACACTAGCCTTGGTGGTTGTCCACTATATGGCTTAAAATATTGCAACATATTTGAAGACATTTAAAGATAAAAATAATTAGATTCAAGTCAAGCCAGAATTGTATTGCTATGTCTAGCTTTTCATTTTTCTTAAATACTTTTTTACTATAATACTACTCCATAGATATCTAGATAACATATAGACCAAAGTTGAATTATATCAGGTCATAATGACTTGGCAACAAAACTAGGCCTATAACAGAAAAATCAGCAGCTAGCTAGTATGGCCATGGGTAATTGGTTCAATTGTTAATTTGCTAATTTTTGTATTAAAGAATGTAGAACTATGTAATATTAAAACAATCTAAGCAGAAAATATCCTTTAAGAAACAATTCTATGATAGCCAAGAAGGCAGAGCTTATTCCCATGGTCCTGTGCCGATAATTTCAATTTTATCCACACGGAGCCGTGCCGATAATTTTCTGCTTATCCACATGGCAGCTTATATAAATAGGTCTAAAACTCTTTATATAAATATGCTGTGCCATTAATTTCAATTTTATCAACACTGTTCTGTTCTTTGAAACGAGGCCCTTTCAGGTTTGAACGCTTTGTTGAACCCTCGAGCCAATAGATTGACAAAGTTGCCAGTGTGTTACGACAGTGTTCTACATTTCGACCTACACATTCATTAACTGACATTAATGTCATCCTTTTTAATTATTTTAATAACAACTCACTAAATCTTTTGTCATCGTTACATGTTTTCATTCGAATTATATTGACTTAAAAAGTAAAAAGTCTATCAAAGAAAATCATACGAGTCAACCAGCAGAATTCTAGTCTGCACCAAACTTGTCACACATATTATACATCATTGTTATTCTTTTATACTATGCATTGATAGTGTACACTATACACTATACTCTGAAGCAAAGGCCTTATGCTCAGAGAAGAATAGGTATAGGGACTTGAAAGTAGACCTATTCATAGGCCCTACAAGCTGCCATGTAGATAAGCAGAAAATTATTGGCACGGATCCATCTGGATAAAATTGAAATTATCGGCACGGGACCGTGGGAATAAGCACTTCCAGCCAAGAAAGCCTTTTTGCAAAAAATACACTGAAGTTCTGAACCATGCTAGCTATAGGCAATAACTAGCTAAGTGAACTTAGGCAAACCCAAAAATATTTTAAGGTCTAAGTAAATATATAATATGAATTAATTTGATTAAAAACAAGCTAGCTTTTAGAAAGTTATCAAAACAGGCAAACCAGCAAAATTATCAGGAGGATGTTAAATAAATGCCTAGGGCTAGGGGTTTACTAAAATGAAAAATGGAAAAATCATTAAGGCCTGAAGTTAGACTTTGCCTATGCCCTATGCTTTTAACTCTGCTATGCTATGCAAAATGCCACTAAAGTAAACCAAAGCACTTATATAGGGGCCTAACCATAACTAAACAATAATAGCAAAATTACTGGGTTTCAGTCTCAGTCTCTCGGTTCACTTAAGAAAGCCAGCAAAAATAATGACCTTGCTACTGCAAGATGAACAAGGCTGTTTTAATGCATTACTTAGACCTACCAATTTTACATAAATATATATAAATATAAAACCAATTAGAATCTGTGCTTTTAAGCATATCATCTCATTTGTTTTGTTAATGTTAAGACCAGGCTGTTTTAATGCATTACTTAGACCTACCAAGTTTACATTAATGTATATATAATATAAAACCAATTTGAATCTGTGCTTTTAAAAATCTCATCTCATTTCTTTTGTTAATATTAAGGCCACATAGAAGACTACAGGTATCTAATAAGAGCGAGAGTGAGATACTCGTTATAATTATAATAAAGTCGACGTGGAACGGAAGGTTAGGCCTAATATCTTGGATCCATCTATTGCATGGTAAGAAAAAGGCTAGCATATTTAGGGAATATGATTTCTAAAAACGGCTGTTATATTTTTACACATTTATTTGTGCTTATAGTGGAAGTAGAGTTTACTGCGGTACAATAAGTATAGTTTTTCGATGATGATAAAAAATGTTTCGAATTCGTTCACGAAATTCCCGACGGACAAATCTTAACAAACTGTAAGAATCGAAGCTCAAAGCGATAAAAAATATGGCTTATTAGTATAAATTATAATTGATTGTTGCTCATTACACCCATTCAGTTCACAAAAGTGGCATGATATGTGTAACTTTGAAAGGAATAATGCCTATTACCTAGCAATTAGACCATTAAGTAACATTTCTTTACTGTATGAAACTTAAAGATTTTTCTATGGAATTGGCGTCTATCTCCTGAATGAGTCCTGGTGAATTTGTCCCACTTAAGACTATCATACTGCAAGCTAGGTCTTACATCTTTCTGGTCGGGTGGGGCTCAGATAAAATTAATTAGCATAAAGTTCTGAACGCTATTACATGAGTCAGCGCTGCCCCAATAAAACTCCCGCACCCAAAGGTGTTGCGATGATGCAAAAAGTTTTTTTGAGGCCAAACCCATCGGATTCTTCAGCCTCAGCTGTAAATGACATAAAAGCAACAAATCGAAAATGTCCATACTGATAAGCGTACATTAACATGACACTTCGAATGTCAGCCTTAATTAGACCTGGCTGATGCTCTTGCTTTTTACCTGAATCACGTTTCCCGCAATTTTCTTGGGCCCCGATTCAAACAAGCCAGGTTACAATACATAACATTCGAAACAGCATCGGATCTAATACAGCATCCATGATATATACAACATAGTAAGAATCATTTTGATTATGCCACATGTACTAGCTGCTTTTTATATAGAGCAGAGACGCGGTTTTAAGGCAACTGCCCAAGTCATTATTTGATGGATAGCTCGGAGTCTATGGCTCAAAATGTTAGAATTAGTAGGCAAGTAACAGCGTCAACAAAAGTCTTATTGCTAAATTTATATTCATTTTACAATATTTTCTCTATAGTCAATTAAGCAACTACTGACAGTGGATCATATCTAAAAATCTATTAAAAAGCCAAGCCTCTAAAATGGACGCGATTCCAACTGAAAGAAAAATAGACAACTTCAAGGAGCTAAACTGCAAGGAACTGCAAGGAACTGAAACCAATTCTGATGAAAGGCACGTCGGCAAGCGGCTGCCGCGAATGATGCTCACCCATGCGGAGAGCGACGCCATACTGTTGGAAATGCAGAACTCCTGGACCATTGAGTTTGCGGACAGCCCTTTCCTATTTGAGTCCAGCAGCCCATTCATTTTGCAGCGCATTAAGCCTGTGAGTTCTTCAGCAGCCGTTCAGATGACTAAGTGGGTTAATAATAATGATAATCATTCATTTTCAAGTGGGCAATGGGCATTGGTGAATTACCTCGTGACAGTATAGACCAGGGGTAGGCAAACTTATTTGCTGGCGGGCCAAAGAGAGAACCTAAAAGACGATAGCGGGCCGCACTGACTGTATAAATATGAGATAGGGGAGAGATGAGACACGGGAGAGATTAGACACGGGAGAGATTAGACACGGGAGAGATAAGACAGGGGAGAGATTAGACACGGGAGAGATGAGACACGGGAGAGATGAGACACAGGAGAGATTAGACACGGGAGAGATTAGACACGGGAGAGATAAGACAGGGGAGAGATTAGACACAGGAGAGATGAGACACAGGAGAGATTAGACACGGGAGAGATTAGACACGGGAGAGATAAGACACGGGAGAGATAAGACACGAGAGCGATGAGACACGGGAGAGATTAGACACAAGAGCGATGAGACACAGGAGAGATTAGACACGGGAGAGATTAGACACGAGAGAGATGAAACAGGACACTGTAGATGTCAGAAAGGGCAACGGGCCGGATTTGGGAGCTTCGAGGGCCGCATCTGGCCCGCGGGCCGGAGTTTGCCGACCCCTGGTATAGACCCACAGTCAGCGGCGAAGCAATTCTCCCCATTCCACTAACTTCTGAAGACACGCACACAAATCCTGTACGCAAGTACGCACTCGCACAGGTGTGTATACCTGTCTCGTTCTAATTTTCAAGCATAAGTGTACAATCTCACTGAGCCTTTTGGGTTGCCCATCAAAGACCTACAGTGCATAACAAACCCGCCAAGGCCATCCCTCCGCGGCTGCCAAGTAAATGTGGCTTCGCTGCGGAATCGAGCAAATCGACTCTGGTGCGACAGGCCAACACGCTAAATGGTACCCATTTAACAGCTGGGTGAACTAAGTGCAATTGCTAAAGGACACAAATTGTTCCAGTGGAGTCGGGAATCGAACCCCCGACCTTCAAGTCGTGAGTCCGACGCTCAAACTATTAGGCTACAACTTCTAGGCTGTGTACAGCTAGATGAACACCGACCCAAATTTGTACTGATTCGGGTGAACTCCAGCAAGGATGAATAATAAGTGACCGTGCTCCCGACGTCCTGCTGTGATTAATCCAGAACTGTCGAAATCTTGTCTCAAAAATCGCAGATGCTGCACGAAAATGAAGAGTCCGGCTCTCAAAAGCTCAGCGTCAACGTGGTCTTCGTATCGACGAATCACAACCTGAGGCGCGATATGTGCTTCATCTGTCCCGGGCATGAAGGCGCCTCCTGTCGACTGTCCATGGCGGCCAACTGCCTGCTGGAGTTTCCGTCACTGCTCTCCCGAATTTTGCCCAAAGATTCGTGCATCACGCAGACAGACATCAACCGATTTCGCTTGTGGTCCTTGGACCGTTGGGAAGATGTTTACGTTGAGGGCACGCTGCCAATGTTAGCTTCGGCTTGCAGTTCTTGCGTCTATCTGGAGATCGACTCAACTGGCCAGCCTCGGCGAGTGCTCGGACCGCAGCTGCGCTTTATGAGCCTGGCCGCCCCGCAGAGGGGCGAACTCGAGCTCTGGCCCTATTATCTGGAGAAGGCGGTGGCAAAGATGCTGGGCTCCTATCTAGAGCTGCGCGCCTTGACTTTCGAGAATGCCATCTCCATGCTGATGGGTTGGCAATTATATATTTTTGTTTTGCTACACCTTTTGTGTCACAATTTAGATTTAAGTCTTAACTCGTCCTATTCTCAATTCTCCATTTAAGATCCCATTCTCAAATTTTCAAATCCCAACCCAAAGTTACATATTAAATCTCAATTTTTGATCCCCATTAAAAAATAAACCTTGGATCCTCTTCTAAAAGCCCATAGCAACTGCTGCTGTCTAGAATTCCCGCTCGCCCCCGCCCACTCATCCCAGGCTGCGAGGTATTCAGCAGCCGCATCTCAGACGACGTGACCCAGCAGGGGATCATACTGCTGCAAATTCTCACCGTCATGCAGCGAAACAGCATCGTGTTCCTGCGCCAGGAGTCCCAATGCCAAATGTGCACCTGCAGCCCGGCCTGCATGCTGCATCAAACTGAAGATGTCTACATTGTGCTGGCCTTCAAGCAGGTTAAAATCAGTCTCGGGCGCCACCGTACTGAATTCCATTCCACTCCACTCCACTCCACTCCACTCCACTCCACTCCACTCCACTCCACTCCACTCCACTCCACTCCACTCCACTCCACTCCACTCCACTCCACTCCACTCCACTCCACTCCACTCCACTCCACTCCACTCCACTCCACTCCACTCCACCTGATATATTTGCATTTTGTTGATAAATTTAAACAGAGCACCGACTCGCTGGAAGATTTCCTAACAATGAAAAAGCAAACGGTAAGTTAATTTTCTATTTATCTCAGTTTTGCTTGTGCAGGACTTTTGTACATTTATTTACAATCAATGACAGCGAATCCCTTTCCACTTGAGTAATATTAATTCTCTAAAAGCAACAGCAGGAACAACAGAAGAAGCCAAATAAGGAGCAAGAGCAGCAGCAACAGCAGGAGAGAAGCAGAAGCGAATATTACACACTGATGCTGCACACAGTTCAGCTGATGGTCCGTCGGATCTCCTGCAGCCCGCTGTCGAAGACAAAGCGTTGCCAAAATCCGCTTCGTCTCGAGGAGCTGGCCAAAGCCCCTAAACAGGGCCTTGGCTTCGCTGCTCGAGCCAACAGCGGAGAGGCTCCAGAGTCCCTGCTGGACATGTCCAGGGATCAGATGTTCAGCGATCGCGGCGTCTTCTGGGAGACTGCAGCCTATCTTCTGGGCCACTTCAGCCACATGGACGTCGGCTTCTTTGGTCAGGACGTGCCGCCAACCGCACAAGAGGATTTGATCAACCTGAACCTGCTGCCCTGGGTGGCCAGCCGGGCGAGCAGCAGCTGGGTGCGCGGCAAGAACTCTCTCACTATGGGCAGCCGTCGCCAGCAGAGCTTCTACAGTCCGCAATTCGTGCTGGAGCTGTGGACGTCCAGGCCCGACCAGCTGGTCTTGGTGGCGCTGACGCTGCGTCAGGCTGCCACCGAGTGGCGGAGGACCAATAAGATCCCGGCGAGGATGCAGGTTGGCGAAGTTTTTCGTCATAAACAAGTCACTCATCAAATTCTTCCCATTCCAGCTCTCACCCCTGATCCCCTCTTTATTAAGATATGTACTCGAATCTTACTCCCATTCTCCATCACAGATCCGGTTGCAGATCCCATTCCAGACATCCACATCCCTGATCCGGTTGCAGATACCATTCTAGAGATCCCCCATCCCTGATCCGGTTGCAGATCCCATTCCAGACATCCCCATCCCTGATCCGGTTGCAGATCCCATTCCAGACATCCCGCATACCTGATCCGGTTGCAGATCCCATTCCAGACATCCCCATCAAAGAGGACTATCGAAAGTCCTATTGGGCAGATCTATCCAGAATTCAACGTGATTTTGTATCGCTTCAATCTAAATATAAACTTATTAAATTGTCATTGAAAACTAGATTTACCTGATATGCGACTCGGAGATCAGCCGGGTGGCTCGGCGCGAGCTGGTCGAGTTGAAAAGCCGCGAAAAGTTGGAGCGTCGACTCGCGGTAGCCAATCAGCTGACCCGCAGGTCCGTTTTCACCACCGGCCCAATCTCGGAGCTGCTGATCCTGCGCAACGGCTCCTACCTCATCATTTTGGAGGTGCGTCAGCTGCGATCCCACGAGACCCAATCAGGCAGACTCACCAATTCCGTCCCAAATCCCCAGTCAAGACTTTTTTAAATCTAGGACTATTACATCATTCCTTATTCAGTCCTCATTTAGAATCTCTCATCTATGATTCTTATCCCAATCCCCATTTAATATCCTCTGTCTATGATTCTTATCCCAATCCCCATTTAATATCCTCTGTCTATGATTCTTATCCCAATCCCCATTTAATATCCTCTGTCTATGATTATCATCCTCAATTTCCTATCAGTAATCCCTAACCGCCGTCACGATCCTCGATCTAGGATTACCACTCAAAATTTCTATTCCATAAGTACTAAATTAATCCCCAAATTTTCCCATCCGAATCCGAGTCAGGTGGGAATTCCCGGCGAGGAGGGCGACTTCTGTTTGACTGCTTACGCCAGCAGTAACAGCCGCCTGATGCCGTTCCAGAACATCATCGACACCAGCTTCGAGTACAGCGGCGGACACCCTGACGCGAATATTCGTTGCCGGGAATTCCTGACTTTCATTGATGACTAGCTGGCCGAATTACTTGATGGAATTTGAGGATGAAAAATCCTGGATAAGATCTGGGATGGGAATTGGGATGGGATCAGAAATAGAATCTGGGATGGGATCTTAGATGGGATCTAAGATGGGATCTGGGTTGGGATCTGAGATGGTATCTGGGATGGGATCTAATATGGGATCTGGGGTGGGATCTAAGATGGGATCTGGAATGGGATCTGGGGTGGGATCTGGGATGGGATCTGAGATGGGATCTGGGATGGGATCTAATATGGGATCTGGGGTGGGATCTGAGATGGGATCTGGAATGGGATCTGGGGGGATCTGGGATGGGATCTGGGGTGGGATCTGAGATGGGATCTGGGATGGGATCTAATATGGGATCTGGGGTGGGATCTGAGATGGGATCAAGGACAGTATCTGGGATGGGAATTGGGATGGGATCAGAAATAGGATCCGGGATGGGATCTGAGATGGGATCTGCGATGGGATCTGGGATGGGATCCGGGATGGGATCTGGGATGGGATCTGGGATGGGATCTGGGATGGGATCTAGGACGGTATCTGGGATGGGATCTGAGATGGGATCTGGGATGGGATCTGGGGTGGGATCTGAGATGGGATCTGGGATGGGATCAAGGACAGTATCTGGGATGGGAATTGGGATGGGATCAGAAATAGGATCTGGGATGGGATCTGGGATGGGATCTGCGATGGGATCTGGGATGGGATCTGGGTCGAAAAGTTTGTGTTGCCTTCCGGTGAAAAGTTGGCAGTTTTTTTACTGCTGATTACTTTTTTAAGTCAAGAAAATTAACAACAATGTGCATGAATAACTAGCGGATTTGATTGACCAGGTTGAACACTTCTATTTCAAGGAGGTTTTAAATAAAAATAATTGCGGACGATGCATATGTATTTTGTTATTCTTTTGCAACACTATAAAAAATGCTTAAGCAACGTTTATTCAAAGAAAGAGGAAAATGCGACTTAAACGTCGGCTTTCTAAGAATCATTTGCAGTGTGCAACAGGCGCTTTCTTAAATAATCAGGGGAGTCATGTACGAGTAAGTGAATTTATTGTATGCATAGCAATTGTAACAGTGTGCAAAATTTGTGCTAAATATACAGCTCCTGCTGCCAGTCTAAATATACAGCTCCTGCTACCATTCTAAATATACAGCTCCTGCTGCCATGCTAAATATACAGCTCCTGCTGCCATTCTAAATATACAGCTCCTGCTTCCATTCTAAATATACAGCTCCTGCTACCATTCTAAATATACAGCTCCTGCTACCATTCTAAATATACAGCTCCTGCTGCCATTCTAAATATACAGCTCCTGCTGCCATTCTAAATATACAGCTCCTGCTGCCATTCTAAATATACAGCTCCTGCTACCATTCTAAATATACAGCTCCTGCTGCCATGCTAAATATACAGCTCCTGCTGCCATGCTAAATATACAGCTCCTGCTGCCATTCTAAATATACAGCTCCTGCTGCCATTCTAAATATACAGCTCCTGCTACCATTCTAAATATACAGCTCCTGCTGCCATGCTAAATATACAGCTCCTGCTGCCATGCTAAATATACAGCTCCTGCTACCATTCTAAATATACAGCTCCTGCTACCATTCTAAATATACAGCTCCTGCTGCCATGCTAAATATACAGCTCCTGCTGCCATTCTAAATATACAGCTCCTGTTACCATTCTAAATATACAGCTCCTGCTACCATTCTAAATATACAGCTCCTGCTGCCATGCTAAATATACAGCTCCTGGTGCCATTCTAAATTACAGCTCCTGCTACCATTCTAAATATACAACTCCTGTTACCATTCTAAATATACAGCTCCTGCTACCATTCTAAATATACAGCTCCTGCTGCCATGCTAAATATACAGCTCCTGCTGCCATTCTAAATATACAGCTCCTGCTACCATTCTAAATATACAGCTCCTGCTACCATTCTAAATATACAGCTCCTGCTGCCATTCTAAATATACAGCTCCTGCTACCATTCTAAATATACAGCTCCTGTTACCATTCTAAATATACAGCTCCTGCTGCCATTCTAAATATACAGCTCCTGCTGCCATTCTAAATATACAGCTCCTGCTACCATTCTAAATATACAGCTCCTGCTGCCATTCTAAATATACAGCTCCTGCTGCCATTCTAAATATACAGCTCCTGCTACCATTCTAAATATACAGCTCCTGCTGCCATTCTAAATATACAGCTCCTGCTGCCATTCTAAATATACAGCTCCTGCTACCATTCTAAATATACAGCTCCTGCTGCCATGCTAAATATACAGCTCCTGCTGCCATTCTAAATATACAGCTCCTGCTACCATTCTAAATATACAGCTCCTGCTACCATTCTAAATATACAGCTCCTGCTGCCATGCTAAATATACAGCTCCTGCTGCCATGCTAAATATACAGCTCCTGCTGCCATTCTAAATATACAGCTCCTGCTACCATTCTAAAAATACAGCTCCTGTTACCATTCTAAATATACAGCTCCTGCTGCCATTCTAAATATACAGCTCCTGCTGCCATTCTAAATATACAGCTCCTGCTACCATTCTAAATATACAGCTCCTGCTGCCATTCTAAATATACAGCTCCTGCTGCCATTCTAAATATACAGCTCCTGCTGCCATTCTAAATATACAGCTCCTGCTACCATTCTAAATATACAGCTCCTGCTACCATTCTAAATATACAGCTCCTGCTGCCATTCTAAATATACAGCTCCTGCTACCATTCTAAATATACAGCTCCTGCTGCCATTCTAAATATACAGCTCCTGCTACCATTCTAAATATACAGCTCCTGCTGCCATTCTAAATATACAGCTCCTGCTACCATTCTAAATATACAGCTCCTGCTACCATTCTAAATATACAGCTCCTGCTGCCATTCTAAATATACAGCTCCTGCTACCATTCTAAATATACAGCTCCTGCTGCCATTCTAAATATACAGCTCCTGCTGCCATTCTAAATATACAGCTCCTGCTGCCATTCTAAATATACAGCTCCTGCTACCATTCTAAATATACAGCTCCTGCTACCATTCTAAATATACAGCTCCTGCTGCCATTCTAAATATACAGCTCCTGCTACCATTCTAAATATACAGCTCCTGCTGCCATTCTAAATATACAGCTCCTGCTACCATTCTAAATATACAGCTCCTGCTGCCATTCTAAATATACAGCTCCTGCTGCCATTCTAAATATACAGCTCCTGCTACCATTCTAAATATACAGCTCCTGCTACCATTCTAAATATACAGCTCCTGCTACCATTCTAAATATACAGCTCCTACTACCATTCTAAATATACAGCTCCTGCTACCATTCTAAATATACAGCTCCTGCTGCCATTCTAAATATACAGCTCCTGCTACCATTCTAAATATACAGCTCCTGCTGCCATTCTAAATATACAGCTCCTGCTGCCATTCTAAATATACAGCTCCTGCTGCCATTCTAAATATACAGCTCCTGCTGCCATTCTAAATATACAGCTCCTGCTACCATTCTAAATATACAGCTCCTGCTGCCATTCTAAATATACAGCTCCTGCTGCCATTCTAAATATACAGCTCCTGCTGCCATTCTAAATATACAGCTCCTGCTGCCATTCTAAATATACAGCTCCTGCTGCCATTCTAAATATACAGCTCCTGCTGCCATGCTAAATATACAGCTCCTGCTACCATGCTAAATATACAGCTCCTGCTGCCATGCTAAATATACAGCTCCTGCTGCCATGCTAAATATACAGCTCCTGCTACCATTCTAAATATACAGCTCCTGCTGCCATGCTAAATATACAGCTCCTGCTACCATTCTATATATACAGCTCCTGCTGCCATTCTAAATATACAGCTCCTGCTGCCATTCTAAATATACAGCTCCTGCTGCCATTCTAAATATACAGCTCCTGCTGCCATTCTAAATATACAGCTCCTGCTGCCATTCTAAATATACAGCTCCTGCTGCCATGCTAAATATACAGCTCCTGCTACCATTCTAAATATACAGCTCCTGCTACCATTCTAAATATACAGCTCCTGCTGCCATTCTAAATATACAGCTCCTGCTGCCATTCTAAATATACAGCTCCTGCTGCCATTCTAAATATACAGCTCCTGCTGCCATTCTAAATATACAGCTCCTGCTGCCATTCTAAATATACAGCTCCTGCTGCCATTCTAAATATACAGCTCCTGCTGCCATTCTAAATATACAGCTCCTGCTGCCATTCTAAATATACAGCTCCTGCTGCCATTCTAAATATACAGCTCCTGCTGCCATTCTAAATATACAGCTCCTGCTGCCATGCTAAATATACAGCTCCTGCTACCATGCTAAATATACAGCTCCTGCTGCCATGCTAAATATACAGCTCCTGCTGCCATGCTAAATATACAGCTCCTGCTGCCATTCTAAATATACAGCTCCTGCTGCCATGCTAAATATACAGCTCCTGCTGCCATTCTAAATATACAGCTCCTGCTGCCATTCTAAATATACAGCTCCTGCTACCATTCTATATATACAGCTCCTGCTGCCATTCTAAATATACAGCTCCTGCTGCCATTCTAAATATACAGCTCCTGCTGCCATTCTAAATATACAGCTCCTGCTACCATTCTAAATATACAGCTCCTGCTGCCATGCTAAATATACAGCTCCTGCTGCCATTCTAAATATACAGCTCCTGCTGCCATTCTAAATATACAGCTCCTGCTACCATTCTATATATACAGCTCCTGCTGCCATTCTAAATATACAGCTCCTGCTGCCATTCTAAATATACAGCTCCTGCTGCCATTCTAAATATACAGCTCCTGCTGCCATTCTAAATATACAGCTCCTGCTAACATTCTAAATATACAGCTCCTGCTGCCATTCTAAATATACAGCTCCTGCTGCCATTCTAAATATACAGCTCCTGCTACCATTCTAAATATACAGCTCCTGTTACCATTCTAAATATACAGCTCCTGCTGCCATTCTAAATATACAGCTCCTGCTACCATTCTAAATATACAGCTCCTGCTGCCATGCTAAATATACAGCTCCTGCTGCCATTCTAAATATACAGCTCCTGCTTCCATTCTAAATATACAGCTCCTGCTACCATTCTAAATATACAGCTCCTGCTACCATTCTAAATATACAGCTCCTGCTGCCATTCTAAATATACAGCTCCTGCTGCCATTCTAAATATACAGCTCCTGCTACCATTCTAAATATACAGCTCCTGCTGCCATGCTAAATATACAGCTCCTGCTGCCATGCTAAATATACAGCTCCTGCTACCATTCTAAATATACAGCTCCTGCTACCATTCTAAATATACAGCTCCTGCTGCCATGCTAAATATACAGCTCCTGCTGCCATTCTAAATATACAGCTCCTGTTACCATTCTAAATATACAGCTCCTGCTACCATTCTAAATATACAGCTCCTGCTGCCATGCTAAATATACAGCTCCTGGTGCCATTCTAAATATACAGCTCCTGCTACCATTCTAAATATACAACTCCTGTTACCATTCTAAATATACAGCTCCTGCTACCATTCTAAATATACAGCTCCTGCTGCCATGCTAAATATACAGCTCCTGCTGCCATTCTAAATATACAGCTCCTGCTACCATTCTAAATATACAGCTCCTGCTACCATTCTAAATATACAGCTCCTGCTGCCATTCTAAATATACAGCTCCTGCTACCATTCTAAATATACAGCTCCTGTTACCATTCTAAATATACAGCTCCTGCTGCCATTCTAAATATACAGCTCCTGCTGCCATTCTAAATATACAGCTCCTGCTACCATTCTAAATATACAGCTCCTGCTGCCATTCTAAATATACAGCTCCTGCTGCCATTCTAAATATACAGCTCCTGCTACCATTCTAAATATACAGCTCCTGTTACCATTCTAAATATACAGCTCCTGCTGCCATTCTAAATATACAGCTCCTGCTACCATTCTAAATATACAGCTCCTGCTGCCATGCTAAATATACAGCTCCTGCTGCCATTCTAAATATACAGCTCCTGCTACCATTCTAAATATACAGCTCCTGCTACCATTCTAAATATACAGCTCCTGCTGCCATGCTAAATATACAGCTCCTGCTGCCATGCTAAATATACAGCTCCTGCTGCCATTCTAAATATACAGCTCCTGCTACCATTCTAAAAATACAGCTCCTGTTACCATTCTAAATATACAGCTCCTGCTGCCATTCTAAATTTACAGCTCCTGCTGCCATTCTAAATATACAGCTCCTGCTACCATTCTAAATATACAGCTCCTGCTGCCATTCTAAATATACAGCTCCTGCTGCCATTCTAAATATACAGCTCCTGCTGCCATTCTAAATATACAGCTCCTGCTACCATTCTAAATATACAGCTCCTGCTACCATTCTAAATATACAGCTCCTGCTGCCATTCTAAATATACAGCTCCTGCTACCATTCTAAATATACAGCTCCTGCTGCCATTCTAAATATACAGCTCCTGCTACCATTCTAAATATACAGCTCCTGCTGCCATTCTAAATATACAGCTCCTGCTACCATTCTAAATATACAGCTCCTGCTACCATTCTAAATATACAGCTCCTGCTGCCATTCTAAATATACAGCTCCTGCTACCATTCTAAATATACAGCTCCTGCTGCCATTCTAAATATACAGCTCCTGCTGCCATTCTAAATATACAGCTCCTGCTGCCATTCTAAATATACAGCTCCTGCTACCATTCTAAATATACAGCTCCTGCTACCATTCTAAATATACAGCTCCTGCTGCCATTCTAAATATACAGCTCCTGCTACCATTCTAAATATACAGCTCCTGCTGCCATTCTAAATATACAGCTCCTGCTACCATTCTAAATATACAGCTCCTGCTGCCATTCTAAATATACAGCTCCTGCTGCCATTCTAAATATACAGCTCCTGCTACCATTCTAAATATACAGCTCCTGCTACCATTCTAAATATACAGCTCCTGCTACCATTCTAAATATACAGCTCCTGCTACCATTCTAAATATACAGCTCCTGCTACCATTCTAAATATACAGCTCCTGCTGCCATTCTAAATATACAGCTCCTGCTACCATTCTAAATATACAGCTCCTGCTGCCATTCTAAATATACAGCTCCTGCTGCCATTCTAAATATACAGCTCCTGCTGCCATTCTAAATATACAGCTCCTGCTGCCATTCTAAATATACAGCTCCTGCTACCATTCTAAATATACAGCTCCTGCTGCCATTCTAAATATACAGCTCCTGCTGCCATTCTAAATATACAGCTCCTGCTGCCATTCTAAATATACAGCTCCTGCTGCCATTCTAAATATACAGCTCCTGCTGCCATTCTAAATATACAGCTCCTGCTGCCATTCTAAATATACAGCTCCTGCTGCCATTCTAAATATACAGCTCCTGCTGCCATTCTAAATATACAGCTCCTGCTGCCATTCTAAATATACAGCTCCTGCTGCCATTCTAAATATACAGCTCCTGCTGCCATGCTAAATATACAGCTCCTGCTACCATGCTAAATATACAGCTCCTGCTGCCATGCTAAATATACAGCTCCTGCTGCCATGCTAAATATACAGCTCCTGCTGCCATTCTAAATATACAGCTCCTGCTGCCATGCTAAATATACAGCTCCTGCTGCCATGCTAAATATACAGCTCCTGCTGCCATTCTAAATATACAGCTCCTGCTACCATTCTATATATACAGCTCCTGCTGCCATTCTAAATATACAGCTCCTGCTGCCATTCTAAATATACAGCTCCTGCTGCCATTCTAAATATACAGCTCCTGCTACCATTCTAAATATACAGCTCCTGCTGCCATGCTAAATATACAGCTCCTGCTGCCATTCTAAATATACAGCTCCTGCTGCCATTCTAAATATACAGCTCCTGCTACCATTCTATATATACAGCTCCTGCTGCCATTCTAAATATACAGCTCCTGCTGCCATTCTAAATATACAGCTCCTGCTGCCATTCTAAATATACAGCTCCTGCTAACATTCTAAATATACAGCTCCTGCTGCCATTCTAAATATACAGCTCCTGCTGCCATTCTAAATATACAGCTCCTGCTACCATTCTAAATATACAGCTCCTGTTACCATTCTAAATATACAGCTCCTGCTGCCATTCTAAATATACAGCTCCTGCTACCATTCTAAATATACAGCTCCTGCTGCCATGCTAAATATACAGCTCCTGCTGCCATTCTAAATATACAGCTCCTGCTACCATTCTAAATATACAGCTCCTGCTACCATTCTAAATATACAGCTCCTGCTGCCATTCTAAATATACAGCTCCTGCTGCCATGCTAAATATACAGCTCCTGGTGCTATTCTAAATATACAGCTCCTGCTACCATTCTAAATATACAGCTCCTGTTACCATTCTAAATATACAGCTCCTGCTACCATTCTAAATATACAGCTCCTGCTGCCATTCTAAATATACAGCTCCTGCTGCCATTCTAAATATACAGCTCCTGCTGCCATTCTAAATATACAGCTCCTGCTGCCATTCTAAATATACAGCTCCTGCTGCCATTCTAAATATACAGCTCCTGCTGCCATGCTAAATATACAGCTCCTGCTACCATGCTAAATATACAGCTCCTGCTGCCATGCTAAATATACAGCTCCTGCTGCCATGCTAAATATACAGCTCCTGCTGCCATTCTAAATATACAGCTCCTGCTGCCATGCTAAATATACAGCTCCTGCTACCATTCTATATATACAGCTCCTGCTGCCATTCTGAATATACAGCTCCTGCTGCCATTCTAAATATACAGCTCCTGCTGCCATTCTAAATATACAGCTCCTGCTGCCATTCTAAATATACAGCTCCTGCTGCCATTCTAAATATACAGCTCCTGCTGCCATTCTAAATATACAGCTCCTGCTACCATTCTAAATATACAGCTCCTGCTACCATTCTAAATATACAGCTCCTGCTGCCATGCTAAATATACAGCTCCTGCTGCCATTCTAAATATACAGCTCCTGCTGCCATTCTAAATATACAGCTCCTGCTGCGATTCTAAATATACAGCTCCTGCTGCCATTCTAAATATACAGCTCCTGCTACCATTCTAAATATACAGCTCCTGCTACCATTCTAAATATACAGCTCCTGCTGCCATGCTAAATATACAGCTCCTGCTGCCATGCTAAATATACAGCTCCTGCTGCCATTCTAAATATACAGCTCCTGCTACCATTCTATATATACAGCTCCTGCTGCCATTCTAAATATACAGCTCCTGCTGCCATTCTAAATATACAGCTCCTGCTGCCATTCTAAATATACAGCTCCTGCTGCCATTCTAAATATACAGCTCCTGCTACCATTCTAAATATACAGCTCCTGCTGCCATGCTAAATATACAGCTCCTGCTGCCATTCTAAATATACAGCTCCTGCTGCCATTCTAAATATACAGCTCCTGCTACCATTCTATATATACAGCTCCTGCTGCCATTCTAAATATACAGCTCCTGCTGCCATTCTAAATATACAGCTCCTGCTGCCATTCTAAATATACAGCTCCTGCTACCATTCTAAATATACAGCTCCTGCTGCCATGCTAAATATACAGCTCCTGCTGCCATGCTAAATATACAGCTCCTGCTGCCATTCTAAATATACAGCTCCTGCTACCATTCTATATATACAGCTCCTGCTGCCATTCTAAATATACAGCTCCTGCTGCCATTCTAAATATACAGCTCCTGCTGCCATTCTAAATATACAGCTCCTGCTACCATTCTATATATACAGCTCCTGCTGCCATTCTAAATATACAGCTCCTGCTGCCATTCTAAATATACAGCTCCTGCTGCCATTCTAAATATACAGCTCCTGCTGCCATGCTAAATATACAGCTCCTGCTGCCATGCTAAATATACAGCTCCTGCTGCCATTCTAAATATACAGCTCCTGCTACCATGCTAAATATACAGCTCCTGCTGCCATTCTAAATATACAGCTCCTGCTGCCAGTCTAAATATACAGCTCCTGCTGCCATTCTAAATATACAGCTCCTGCTACCATTCTAAATATACAGCTCCTGCTGCCAGTCTAAATATACAGCTCCTGCTACCATTCTAAATATACAGCTCCTGCTGCCAGTCTAAATATACAGCTCCTGCTGCCATTCTAAATATACAGCTCCTGCTGCCATGCTAAATATACAGCTCCTGCTGCCATGCTAAATATACAGCTCCTGCTGCCATTCTAAATATACAGCTCCTGCTGCCATTCTAAATATACAGCTCCTGCTGCCATTCTAAATATACAGCTCCTGCTGCCAGTCTAAATATACAGCTCCTGCTGCCAGTCTAAATATACAGCTCCTGCTACCATTCTAAATATACAGCTCCTGCTGCCAGTCTAAATATACAGCTCCTGCTACCATTCTAAATATACAGCTCCTTCTGCCATTCTAGGCATTAAATTCTGGCTTGAATTTAGATTCAGCTCCTGTTATGATTCCTGACACGATTTTTGCTACGATTCAGGGTTTAAATCTTCTGCTACGATTCCAGACATTTCCTGCAGCGATACCGACTGCAACTTCGGCAGTCGTTTCTCACTTCTGATTGGATTCTACAAAAGAAAAGGCCCTAAGAATACTACGAGCTATGTGAGACGAATAAAAACTAGCCAAAGCTAATATACGAGTGCTGAAAAAATCTATCAGAAAAAGAAATAGATTTCTGATGTCTAATGTAATAAGTAGAATAGTCGGCAAGTTTGCTGCAGCATAAACAACAATATTCACTAGCTTGTATTATAAAACTATCTTTCTCAGAACCAATGACTAATTGAGTCATGCTTCCCTACATCAAAAGCTGGACTGCCCCTCTTGCTGACAGGTAAAATTCGATTTCACCTGTTTCACCTGGTGGCGCATTCAACGCCCTCTCGGACACCAGGCTTCATCATTCCGCTAGAGTCTAAGCGGCTGTCTCAGCAACTTCTTCTTCGTCCGGCTTCTTCATGCCCTCGACATCCGCAGTAGCCCTCGCCGTGGCTTCCGGCTCCGACGCTGCCGACGCCGCGGCCGGTTCCCGCGACGGAGCCACACCGCTGCGTCGGTCCCGGACCACCTCGAGGACGGACATCACCTCATTCACCAGCGGCATCACGATGATGAAAATGGCCGCTAGAAATGCCCACACGGCTGAGACCATGGTCTGAAGGGAATGGCGGGTGAACAATGGTCTGTACTGGGGGTCGGTGGCAGAGCGGTTTACGCGTTTGCCTCTCGTACCACGGTCCCTAAGTTCGATTCCACGGCGAGGCCACATTTACTTGGGGCGCGGCCGCGGAGAGAAGGCTTGGGGGCTTGTCGTGCAATTTACGCCCTTGTGGGCCAACCTCCAAGGCACAGTGAGAGTGTACGCTGCCTGATGATGAGAAAGTCAGGGCAGATGTACACACCTGTGTGAGTGTATGCCAGCGTACAGTATCTGTGTGCGTGTCTGCTCAGGAGTCAGCGAAATGGGCAGAATTGCCTCCTCGCTGGTTGCGGGTCCAGTGTCACTAAATGATGTGTCATTTCCCGCAGCCCTCCTGCAGTTATTATTATTATTATATGGTCTGTACTGTCTTGATATTCTGTCTTCGTTTTAGTCATCCTGTCACTCCTTCACTCCTAACTTGGTTTCCTCATATGTCACTCCGGTTCACTCGTTGTCACTCTGTTTTGCCATCTGTCAGAGTGACAACCTTTTGATCTCTTTTATGTCACTCCGATCTCAAATCTGTCACTCCGATCTCATATCTGTCACTCCGATTTCGCATCTGTCGCATCTATTTCCTCATATGACACACTGTCCCCTTATCTGTCACTCCGATCCATCAGCTGTCACTCCGATGTCTTATCTGTCACTCCGTTTCCACATATGACACTCCGATCTCTTATCTTTCACAATACTGTTCCTTAAATGTCACCCCGCCCTAGTATCTGTCACTCTGTTCCTTAAATGTCACCCCGCCCTAGTATCTGTCACTCTGTTCCTTAAATGTCACCCCGCCCTAGTATCTGTCACTCTGTTCCATTCTCACCAGCACGCCGAACTGGCTCTTGTTGAGGATTGAAATGGAGGCCATCACACCGGGCCAAAGCACAATCATGAGGCTGACCAGAGTCACGGAGCCCACGAAGGCGATGTACCTGGCGTAGCGGAATGTGTGCGACACCTCGCGCAGGCTGGGCCGCTTGTCCAGCTGGTGGGCCCCGGTGAGGTTCAGCTCGCTGTTGGATTTTTTTGGCGGAGAAAGCGCCTACCATTAACTTGTCATTCAAGAGCCATTTGGTCCTTAATTTGGTCATTGGACCCATTTGGTATTTCAAAAACAATTTGGTCGTTCATAAAAGCAATCTGGGTCATTAGAGGGACGGGACAGTTCATGTCATTGGGGGACAGTTCAGGTCATTAGGGGACAGATCTAGTCATTAGGGGACAGATCAGGTCATTAGGGGACAGATCAGGTCATTAGGGGACAGATCAGGTCATTAGGGGACAGATCAGGTCATTAGGGGACAGATCTAGTCATTAGGGGACAGATCTAGTCATTAGGGGACAGATCAGGTCATTAGTGAGACAGATCAGGTCATTAGGGGACAGATCAGGTCATTAGGGGACAGATCAGGTCATTAGGGGACAGATCTAGTCATTAGGGAACAGATCAGGTCATTAGGGGACAGATCTAGTCATTAGGGGACAGATCTAGTCATTAGGGGACAGATCAGGTCATTAGTGAGACAGATCAGGTCATTAGGGGACATATCTAGTCATTTGGGGACAGATCAGGTCATTAGGGGACAGATCAGGTCATTAGTGAGACAGATCAGGTCATTAGGGGACAGATCAGGTCATTAGGGGACAGATCAGGTCATTAGGGGACAGATCTAGTCATTAGGGAACAGATCAGGTCATTAGGGGACAGATCTAGTCATTAGGGGACAGATCTAGTCATTAGGGGACAGATCAGGTCATTAGGGCGACAGAACTCAGTGAGCCGTCACTCACACAGCGTACAACTCGGTCCACGGTGACAGCGGATTGTCCACATCCCTGGTGAGCTCCCAGACGCTCTCGTCAGCAGGCGGGCAGTCCCTCATCCTGCGGTGCACCAGGCTGCTGATGAAGGTCACGATGGCGCCCATGACCATGGAGAACACGTTGCCAACCAGCATGGGGATATTCTCGCCGCTATTTTTTATAAAATTTCCCGGACTCAGGCCTCCCGGATAGGTGGAGGCCCAGGCCAGCCAGCTGATGAGGCCGCCGATGGTGCCAAACAGGGTGCCGAAGGTCATGCCGAAGCCAGTCAGGCCGGTCCAGAACAATGCCATCGTCACCGGCACCACAGCCGAGCCGATGAGCACACCCATGAACAGGAACAGCCAGCCAAGAGAGATGCTCATGTAGCTGAGCGTCAGGGTCAGGGGAATAATGGCCACAATTGTCACGAGGATGCCCCAGTTCTTCAGGTCGTTCAGGTACTCCTTGTAGGTGCGATAGGAGCCGTGCATCTTGCACTGGTAGGGCGGCTTCAGCGCCCTCTTGCACTGCGCGCGCTCAACGGAGTCCCGCTCGCAGTCCTGGCAGAAGGTCATGCTCTCGCAGGCGCACTTGTCCCGCACGCTGGCGAGACGGCCGCGCTGCCTGAAACATCAAACTGCCATTGAAGCATCAAACTGGCATTGAAGCATCAAACTGGCATTGAAGCATCAAACTGGCATTGAAGCATCAAACTGGCATTGAAGCATAAAACTGGCATTGAAGCATCAAACTGGCATTGAAGCATAAAACTGGCATTGAAGCATCAAACTGGCATTGAAACATCAAACTGGCATTTATTACATCAAAGTGTAATCAACAACCATAAAAATGGCAGTGCCAGATTGTAATCACGTATCTTAAAAATGGCAGTGCCAGATTGTAATCACGTATCATAAAAATGGCAGTGGGCCAGATTGTAATCACGTATCATAAAAATGGCAGTGCCAGATTGTAATCACGTATCATAAAAATGGCAGTGGGCCAGATTGTAATCACGTATCATAAAAATGGCAGTGCCAGATTGTCGCCAAGCGCACCTGCCGCACAGGATGCAGGTGTTCATATCGGTGGTTGATCGATAGGGCTTCCAATAAATGGCGTAGATGTCATAGACCAGGATGGATGTCACAGCCATGACCTCGGCTGAGCCGGTGGAAGTGATAGCCATGACGATGGCAGTCACGAGCATGATCTCTCCAGAGTGACCCAGAAGGCGTTGCGCAATGACCGGGGGTACCAGACCTTCATCAACCTGGGACGGTGAAGGAATAATAATACGAGTAATCCCCGTAATTGCAGGAGGGCTGTAGGCAGACCCACTGCCAGCGAGGAGGTAATACTGCCCATTTTGCTGACTCCTTAGCACACGCTCACCTGACTTTCTTATCGTCAGGCAGTGTGCACTTTTACTTTCATATGGCCCTCAAGGGCGTAAATCGTTCGACAAGCCCTTTTAAGTCATCTCCCCGCGGCTGCGCCCCAAATGAATTTGGCCTCGCCGTGTAATCGGGCTCAAGGACCTTGGTGCGAGAGGCAAACGCTTTGACCGCTCTGCCGTTCCCCCCCGCCTGCGTCGGAGGATTATTAATAAACTTGAGATTTGTTAATACTTCTCTTTTTTCTCTGTGCTTGTTTACGCTCGCGCGTCATTGTACTTTCTCCGCTCTCACTCTGTCTGTTCAACTTCTTAGATAAACTTCACTTCTCTTTCCTCTCCCTCGTATCTGATTGGCTAGCTGTTCGTCTCTCTTTCCTCACCCCTCCTTTTCACCCTCTTACCCCCTCTGGCCCGTCCTACTCGTGTTACACTTCTGCCCCCTCCTTATCACTTGGTTAATATATTTGATTCTTGGCCTAAGCGCTTTTAGATCAAGGACCACAAGAAGGACGGGACGCTTAGTTTCTAAGATAATTTACGCTCGTATTAAAGGCAGATTTTCACGGAAAAATCCACTAATGAGAGATAGTACTTTGCACTTGTTCATCAGATAAAATGTGGATGATGTGACTTTGCTTCATGATAACGATAAACGAAAATAAAATGAATATCAATTATTCATGACTGAAGCTTTCTAAAACTCATTGAAGCAACAAGTTTTGCTCGCTTGTTGGCTCTTACTGCGAATACTCAAATTATTTTAAGAAGCAACTAAATGATAAATAAAGCAGTTTCATCCAAATTTCGTCGCGTTCTCTTTGTTGCTCGATTACTGGTATTGTCAGGGCTTCGCTACTGGTCTCATCAACGCGCTTAAAATTCTTCTGTGCCATTTGTTAAGCCAACCCCCCTACGCCAATGAGCTCCACCCGCCGCTCGCACCTGGCTGGCGGTAAGCAGAGGCGTGCCCTGCCTGGCGCTCAGGGAGATGTACGCCAGCCCGGTGGTGGTGGCGAATCCAAACGGCACGGCGAACCAGACCAGGCCACCAGTCAGGAAGCCCCAGACGCCCTCCTTGGGCTTGGCAGCCACGCTGGACTGCCAGTAGGACTGGTCGACGAACACTGTGCCGAATAGGCCGACGATGTTGATAATGCCGAACATCAGGCCGCCGAGAGACAGGAAGGTCAGGTAGGAGCCGTTGTAGTTGCCCTCAGGAGCCAGGGCGCAGCGCAGGTATTCATAGGCGACATCGGCGCTGCCTGAATGTTGAATAAAGAATAACAATTCAAAAGCCAGGCTTCAGGTAAATATCGAATCACGAAGGCAATTAGAACAGGTGTTACAGGTGAATTCGATATTGAAAGGAAATTGGAACAGGTGTAACTGGTAAATTCCGAATAAAACGGAATTCGTAACTGTTAAACAAAAAATTCTGAATATCAGAACCGGTGAACAGGTGTGACAGGTAAATTCAAAATTCAAAATACTGCAACTGACAATAGGCCAGCGTCTATGGAAGCAGTCTCACCTAGAGGATTCTCAACCGTCATAGCGTTCGGATCAAAGTAGATCTTCATGATGAAAATCAGCATGATCACAAAGATGATGGCCGTGTTGAAGTAGCTCACATAGAAGGTGGCGCCGAGGCCGCCGATGAAGGTGTAGCAGGCAATCACGCCGCAGGTCATGATGGTGCCCACTTCGATGGAGAAGTCCTGGATCAGGTTGGTCATCACTGCTGTGCCGCCTGGGTGATTGGTAATGAGTTTTACTGATAAGAATAAATTTAAGTGACTAGGATTCGTTTTTGTTGATAAAGACAGGAGCTTTTGACTAGGGATCTGAGTTTATAGACTAGGGATTTGAGTTTATTGACTAGGGATCTTAGTTTATTGACTAGGGATTTGAGTTTATTGACTAGGGATCTTAGTTTATTAACTAGGGATTTGAGTTTATAGACTAGGGATCTGAGTTTATTGACTAGGGATTTAAGTTTATAGACTAGGGATCTGAGTTTATAGACTAGGGATCTGAGTTTATTGAATAGGGATCTGAGTTTATTGACTAGGGATTTGAGTTTATAGACTAGGGATCTGAGTTTATTGAATAGGGATCTGAGTTTATTGACTAGGGATAAGAGTTTCTTGATTAAGGATTCGAGCTTATCGACTAGGGATTTGAGTTTCTTGACTAGGGATCTTAGTTTATTGAATAGGGATATGAGTTTATTGAATAGGGATCTGAGTTTATTGCTTGGAATTGTAATCAAATATTTTTTAATGAGAATCAGGGTTTTTTACTAGGGATCAGAGATTCAGATTTTATTGATTGGGATTGGGAGTTTTTTTAGGATCAATTTTTTTGTTGTTTGGTGGCACAATTTTAACTCGTAGATTAAGGATTATACTAGCAGAATGCTCACCTAGCATGAGCATGGCGGTGACAATGATGTTGGTGATGAGGGCGAACACGCAGAACACAATGTGTGTCGTCTTGTCGAAGCGAGCCTGAATCAGCTGCAGGAAGGTCTTGGCTCCCGGGGCGCGGATTTTCAGCTGCACGGAGATGATGGCAAACAGCAGAATCTGCAGCGTTCCGCCGGCGGCATACCAGAACGGCCCGCTGATGCCGTACTGCAATCGGTGTGGCAGAGGATGAGGGGCGACTTTCAAAGCGGTAGCGACTCTCCCACAAAAGTTTCTAGACTAGAATCCGCGGCGAGGCCACAATTATTTCGGAAGAGAAGGCCTACATGTGATGAGATCCCAACGAGAGATGAGATATAATCAAGAGATGAGATCCCAACGAGAGAGGAGATCCCATTTAGAGATGAGATCCCAACGAGAGATGAGATCCCAACTAGAGATGAGATCTAATCAAGAGATGAGATCCCAAGGAGAGAGGAGATCCCATTAAGAGATGAGATCCCAACGAGAGATGAGATATAACAACGAGAGATGAGATATAACAACGAGAGATGAGATATAATCAAGAGATGAGATCCCAACGAGAGATGAGATCCCAACGAGAGATGAGATCCCAACGAGAGATGAGATCCCAACGAGAGATGAGATCCCAACGAGAGATGAGATCCCAACGAGAGATGAGATCCCAACGAGAGATGAGATCCCAAATAGAGATGAGATCTAATCAAGAGATGAGATCCCAAAGAGAGAGGAGATCCCAACGAGAGATGAGATCCCAACGAAAGATAAGGTCCCAACGAGAGATGAGATATAATCAAGAGATGAGATCCCAAGGAGAGAGGAGATCCCATTAAGAGATCCCAACGAGAGATGAGATATAACAACGAGAGATGAGATATAATCAAGAGATGAGATCCCAACGAGAGATGAGATCCCAACGAGAGATGAGATCCCAACGAGAGATGAGATCCCAAGGAGAGATGAGATCCCAAAGAGAGATGAAACCCCAACGAGAGATGAGATCCCAACGAGAGATGAGATCCCAACGAGAGATTAGATCCCAACTAGAGATATGATCCCAACGAGAGATGAGATCCCAACGAGAGATGAGATCCCAACGAGAGATGAGATCCCAAGGAGAGATGAGATCCCAAAGAGAGATGAAACCCCAACGAGAGATGAGATCCCAACGAGAGATTAGATCCCAACTAGAGATATGATCCCAACGAGAGATGAGATCCCAACGAGAGATGAGATCCCAACGAGAGATGAGATCCCAACGAGAGATGAGATCCCAAAGAGAGATGAAACCCCAACGAGAGATGAGATCCCAACGAGAGATGAGATCCCAACGAGAGATTAGATCCCAACTAGAGATATGATCCCAACGAGAGATGAGATCCCAACGAGAGATTAGATCCCAACTAAAGATATGATCCCAACGAGAGATGAGATCATAAAGTCATAACTGACCTTGCTAGCGATAGACGAAGATTGCAGCAGGGTGGCAGCCCAGGTCCATTGCGACACGATGGTGGTGGCAGTCAGGCCGATGCTGACTTTGCCACCGGCATCGAATGTTGCGTCCAGAATGTCCTGGCGGGGTTTAGCCATAGAACTGGTTCCTTAGTTTGAAACAGACTGTCATCTCTGTCAAACATGTAGATAATCCTTGTCAAATACGGGTAGGTAGATAAAGTCTATCTAACAGAAATAAAATTACAGAGTAACATGTAGAAAATCCATGTCTAACAGGTAGCTAATCTTTGTCTAACAGGTAGCTAATCATTTTCTAACAGGTAGCTAATCATTTTCTTACAGGTAGCTAATCTTTGTCTAACAGGTAGCTAATCTTTGTCTAACAGGTAGCTAATCTTTGTCTAACAGATAGCTAATCATTATCTAAGAGGTAGTTAATCTCTGCCAAACAGATCGAAAAATCTGTATTCTGATAATTACCGGGAAAATAGAAAAAGTGACAGTAAATTCAATAAAACTGCATGATCAGGTTGCTCGCTGCCCCGCACTGCGTTCATCCGATAACAAAGAACAATGGGCCGGATGCTAGACTAGCAGAGATCAGATTATTGAAATCCGCCCAATCGCATCGGCATTCAATTTGTCCGGTTTCGCAGCGGTGTTCTAGTGTTACGAATGAACGCAGACTCTGGGGCATTTGTTGTTATTGGGATTAGTATTTACGAGTTGACAAAGCTAAATAATGAGAGGATTAAAAAGGACACTTTGGTCCGATGTCGATACCGCTATATTAGCGTTTAAAAGCCCTTAAAAACCTCCAAAAACCTTATTTAGATCAAGCCTTAAAAATCCCACAGGTAGATCAGCCTTCAAAACTCACAGGCAGATCAGCCTTCGAAACTCACAGGCAGATCAGCCTTCGAAACTCACAGGTAGATCAGCCTTCAAAACTCACAGGTAGATCAGCCTTCAAAACTCACAGGCAGATCAGCCTTCAAAACTCACAGGCAGATCAGCCTTCAAAACTCACAGGCAGATCAGCCTTCAAAACTCACAGGCAGATCAGCCTTCAAAACTCACAGGCAGATCAGCCTTCAAAACTCACAGGCAGATCAGCCTTCAAAACTCACAGGCAGATCAGCCTTCAAAACTCACAGGTGGCTAGATCAGCCAAAAACATGGGTAGACTTCAAAACTCATTCAGATCAGCATTCAAAACCCCAATACCCAAGTAAACATCAGCTTTCAAAACCCCAATACCCATAGGAGATCACCCTTCAAAGCGCAGGTCTCTCACATTGTCCTTGTAGATGTAGCGGCGCAGGAAGTTGAAGGTATTCGCCAGGCCGAACGCAAACACCGCCAAGAAGATGAAGATGAACCAGGCCTCATAGCGCAGCACTGATGGCACAATGCCGACGCGGATCTCGCTGGAGTTGACGGTCGGCCGACATTCTTCGGTGTCCAAAATTCGCACCGACGCCATTGCTTCGGTGGCCCTTCAAAACAGCAACGATGAGACGGGATCAAATCCCAGGTTTTATACACGTGAGCGAGCAGTCCGCCGAACATTAATCATCCCTGCGTTGGGATATCTGCTGAGTGGGATCTTAAGAACGTTCTCAAATAGCCAAAATGCGATATTTTGTGTGAGCTAATTAAAACAAACAGCCAGCCTGCATCGGATTGAATTCGAGTTTTATCCCACAAGTTTGGCTCTCGAGCACGTACTGGTTAGATAATTCTCAAATCTTGACGATGTTTCTTTCACTGAGGTTGTAACTCCTTTGTTTCAACTAATTAACACTCTTTGATGGATGGTCTGGTTGTCTTTTTAAATCTCAACGTCTTTTTTGTTATAATTAATCAATGCAGCTGTGCTTATTTTGTTTAAATATGATTTTCGAGCCATTCGGCAAGGGTGACATACACTGATCGCCCCAGTGAGATTGGAGCACAATTTCAAGATTGAGTATTAGATAAATGCGAATTGTAGATTTTCCGTTTGTTAGTAGCTTTGGCCGTGCATCCGTTTTGCTTCTAGCTAGAGTCGAAGCATCTTCAGTATTCACCTAGAGTAGGTCTTCAGTATCCAGCTAGAGTAGGTCTTCAGTATCCAGCTAGAGTAGGTCTATATTATCCAGCTAGAGTAGGTCTTCAGTATCCAGCTAGAGTAGGTCTATATTATTTAGCTAGAGTAGGTCTACAGTATTCACCTAGAGTAGGTCTTCAGTATCCAGCTAGAGTAGGTCTTCAGTATCCAGCTAGAGTAGGTCTATATTATCCAGCTAGAGTAGGTCTTCAGTATCCAGCTAGAGTAGGTCTTCAGTATCCAGCTAGAGTAGGTCTATATTATTTAGCTAGAGTAGGTCTACAGTATTCACCTAGAGTAGGTCTTCAGTATCCAGCTAGAGTAGGTCTTCAGTATCCAGCTAGAGTAGGTCTATATTATCCAGCTAGAGTAGGTCTTCAGTATCCAGCTAGAGTAGGTCTTCAGTATCCAGCTAGAGTAGGTCTATATTATCTAGCTAGAGTAGGTCTATATTATTTAGCTAGAGTAGGTCTATATTATCTAGCTAGAGTAGGTCTATATTATCCAGCTAGAGTAGGTCTTCAGTATCCAGCTAGAGTAGGTCTATATTATCCAGCTAGAGTAGGTCTTCAGTATCCAGCTAGAGTAGGTCTACAGTATCCAGCTAGAGTAGGTCTATATTATTTAGCTAGAGTAGGTCTACAGTATTCACCTAGAGTAGGTCTTCAGTATCCAGCTAGAGTAGGTCTTCAGTATCCAGCTAGAGTAGGTCTATATTATCCAGCTAGAGTAGGTCTTCAGTATCCAGCTAGAGTAGGTCTATATTATCCAGCTAGAGTAGGTCTTCAGTATCCAGCTAGAGTAGGTCTTCAGTATCCAGCTAGAGTAGGTCTATATTATCTAGCTAGAGTAGGTCTACAGTATCCAGGTAGAATAGGTCTACAGTATCCAGCTAGAGTAGGTCTTCAGTATCCAGCTAGAGTAGGTCTACAGTATCCAGCTAGAGTAGGTCTTCAGTATCCAGCTAGAGTAGGTCTTCAGTATCCAGCTAGAGTAGGTCTATATTATCTAGCTAGAGTAGGTCTACAGTATCCAGGTAGAATAGGTCTACAGTATCCAGCTAGAGTAGGTCTTCAGTATCCAGCTAGAGTAGGTCTATATTGTTTAGCTAGGAGTAGGTCTACAGTATCCAGCTAGAGTAGGTCTACAGTATCCAGCTAGAGTAGGTCTACAGTATCCAGCTAGAGTAGGTCTATATTATCTAGCTAGAGTAGGTCTACAGTATCCAGCTAGAGTAGGTCTACAGTATCCAGCTAGAGTAGGTCTACAGTATCCAGCTAGAGTAGGTCTATATTATCTAGCTAGAGTAGGTCTACAGTATCCAGGTAGAATAGGTCTTCAGTATCCAGCTAGAGTAGGTCTTCAGTATCCAGCTAGAGTAGGTCTATATTGTTTAGCTAGGAGTAGGTCTACAGTATCCAGCTAGAGTAGGTCTACAGTATCCAGCTAGAGTAGGTCTATATTTTATCTAGCTAGAGTAGGTCTATATTGTTTAGCTAGAGTAGGTCAACAGTATCCAGCTAGAGTAGGTCTTCAGTATCCAGCTAGAGTAGGTCTATATTTTATCTAGCTAGAGTAGGTCTACAGTATCCAGGTAGAATAGGTCTTCAGTATCCAGCTAGAGTAGGTCTTCAGTATCCAGCTAGAGTAGGTCTATATTATTTAGCTAGGAGTAGGTCTACAGTATCCAGCTAGAGTAGGTCTATATTATCTAGCTAGAGTAGGTCTACAGTATCCAGGTAGAATAGGTCTACAGTATCCAGCTAGAGTAGGTCTTCAGTATCCAGCTAGAGAGCTAGAGTAGGTCTTCAGTATCCAGCTAGAGAGCTAGAGTAGGTCTATACGAGTACAGTATCCAGCTAGAGTAGGTCTTCAGTATCCAGCCAGAGTAGGTCTACGAGTACAGTATCCAGCTAGAGTAGGTCTATACGAGTACAGTATCCAGCTAGAGTAGGTCTACGAGTACAGTATCCAGCTAGAGTAGGTCTACAGTATCTAGCTAGAATAGGTCCATTTTATCTAGCTAGGGTAGATCTATAATATCGAACTTGAGTAGGTCCATTATCGATCGTACCTATTTGCAATAAGCTAAATCGAAAATGTGTTAAATAATTTTCCGAAAATCTGCACACGAGAGTTGTCTATCAATAACTAACAAATGTCTGCCTGTAAACACATTCCTTTTTCAAACACTTGGACATCACATGACACGTGATTGATGTCACACGTGTCTAAATATCATGTGGTCTATACAGGATCAGCCTGCTTAGGAGATTAAGTTAAATCTAAATCTTTGTCCATCAATATGTCTAATTCACAAACGACCTGCGTTTTTAACTTGCAACAGAAACAGAACACTTAGAAACGACATTGTAATGAACAATTGATTGGCCAATTACGTAAATAATTGCTAGGCCTCCTAGTCGGACTCTGTCAAGGCAGCATCTGCAGCGAACTCAGCGTGTCCAGCATCGGTGCGGGTTGTTTGACAACTCCTGGAAGCTCGCGGCCGGCGAAGGCCCTGGCTGCAGCCACGGCTCTCTCCTCCGTCTTCCACACCGTGTCTGTGGGCTTGGCGTTGCGCAACACTTTGGCCATGGCAGCAACTTGCGCATCGTGACGACTGTTGACAGTCTTGCAGACGATGAGGAAGGCGCAGGTGTACACGAAGGTCAGCAGGGTGTACAAGTTTAGCAGCCACAAGAGCCGCACCTCGGTTAACATTGAGCAACTATTTGATTCTTCGGATGGGGCGCCATACGATTTGTTAAATTTCATGGACGTGCCGATTTAGTTTTTTCGCTCGATACGTTTCAAACCAATTAATTCCTTTATCAGTTCCTTCAGCCCAGCGATTTGCCTTTTTGCCACTAGAGTGTGAAATGCCATAGACGTTTATTTTGGTTACCGATAAGGAGTTGCAACTAGTCGAAAAAATATAATATGAGAGTGGATGCTTACCTAAGTTCTGTGGGTGAGAGTGGGGGAGTTGAGACGTCAGCAAGGAAGTATAGAATAATACCCCCCTGATTTCGTTCACGGCTGAGGACGCGTTTCTTGGCCAAGGCGAAGCCGAGGCCCAGAAGCGCAGTCCGAAGCCGTTCCTAGGTCATAGACAACGAGTTCAGGTATTATAGTATTTAATCCTAAAGCTTGGCCCGGCTCCCGAGATTGCACTGCTAAAACTGTTTACAGCAACTGTGACCATTGACTATATGTTTAATCGGCCTAGGCCGTTAAATGACTGGCTTCGGCCAGTTAAATGTAGGATTAATATATCGCCGCTGAGTGCTTTAACGGTCTTAGCACGAGTGCGCGAAGCGCATATTGTAATATGCAAGCTGGGCCATAGACACTTGCGTTAAATGCACGCTCAAGCCTGTGGGGCTTATATAAGCCTGTGTACTTATCACATTGGACACTCCCCAAAGAATAAATATGTCGGAAGAAGATAGCCCTGCAAAGTGAGTTCGCTATATTGATTTTGCTCAGTTTCCTGATGGAGCCATCTCAGGGCTCACTGAGCAACAGATCGACCAAGCACTGGACCAGTTGGAGGTGAACAAGCTGCATGATGATGGTACCACTGGTCCCGATGTGGATTTTCTCGATGCTCTGTTTTCGAAGCTACCAACGGAGGAGACCCAGCCGGAGGAATTGGAGCAGATTGTGTCGGAGATGGAGGGCAATGCTACATGCAAGAGTGTTGTTCGAGCTACGGATTATTGGATGCAACGCTTGCGACGCTTCTTGGGTGTTCACTCGTCACTGCCGCAGGATCTGTCGGTTGCATCGCCTAACGAGCTAGACCGCATCTTGCGCTTCTTTTATGGAACGCTGAGAAAGAGGGATGGTGGACTCTACGCGCCAGCTACACTGATTTGCATTCGGGCTGCAATCCATCGCCATTTTATGACCACACGTCGCATCAACATTCTAGTTGGAGACGAGTTCCTTCAATCAAACCGCACTTTGAAGGCGATGGCACGTACATTCATTGCCGCTGGAGGCCGCCCAGGACACTATCAGGCCATTGAGACGACAGATCTGGAGCGTCTTTCTCGCTACTTCGATCGGAGCTCGCCTGAGTCCCTGCAGCACGAGGTGTTTTACAACATCGTGTACTATTTCGGAAACAGAGGACGGGAGTGGTGCCGAGCACTTAGTGAAGAGTCCTTCCGGTTTGAGATTGACTCCGATGGTTGTGAGGTGGTACACTTCGTCGCTGGCAAAATAAAGAACGTCGGAAATGATCTGACCCGTGATTCCTGCGAAGATGTGAAGGAGGCTATCATGAGCGCATTGCCGGACCGGAGCATATGCCCAGGGGAAGCCCTTAAGCTCTACATGAGGAAGCGCGGCGAGTCGATTCCTGGTAGCAGCTCTGGTACCCCAAAACCAGCCGCATTTTTTCTACAGCCGAAGCTTACCAGTTGGCAATCCTCGTCGTGGTACTACGCTAGCAAGCCTGTTGGTGTTAACACGTTGGGACAGATGATAACAACAATTTCCAAGAAGGCCAGTCTCAGCAAGACGTACACTGCGCACTGCATCCGTTCGACAGTAGTGAAGGAGTTGGCGAACGCTGGATACAGCGTGCCAGACATTTGCAAAGTCACAGGCCACAAGCAGACTAGGACTGTGGACAGGTATCTCCGATTCGGAAGTCGACGAGACGCCGAAATGCGCAGCATGTCCAAAAGTCTGTCCAGCGCTCTACATGGTCCGGAGAAGCGACCAGCAGTTCATAGTGGACAGCAAGACATTCAAGCCCGACAAGCCGCAACTGCCGTCATGGGGACGACGCCTTCCACTGGAGTGGTAGTGCAAGCAGTACAGCAGGCGGCTACGATCGAGGCAGCAACGATGGTGAGCCAGTCACTAAATATAAATGAAGTGGACAATGCTGATTCACCAGAGAGTCGCCGGCCATCTGTCGTGTACCATTTCCATGGGCCTGTCTACAATTGCAATTTTCATGGGTAGAAATGGGCACTACACTTTTGCTCAAAACTTGTTAACGTTGTATGCTTCATCTGTTCCACTTTTGAAATAAACTGTTTTTGTGCTTGTAGCGTTAGACGCACGCTAAATGCGTTACACGCATGATGAAAACGCTTAGCGCGGTTGAGTTTCTACCATAGACTACTTGCGTTACACGCACGCTGTCTAACGTTTAATGCACCGCATTGCGTGTTACAATAATAAATACATAGAATTAATAGCCAATAGGCCAGGCCAAGCTGGGGATTAACTCGATTTGAAGCAGTTAAAGCAACAATGCTATGTGTAGAAATCCCATGACAAAAATTTAAGTAAAACGCATTTAAAAGCTGTAGTTATTCATCAATATCAGCTACTGAAATTAATATAACTTTCTTTTAATTAACGGAAGCATTTTATTTGGCTCAGCCGGATTAAAAATGGAAAGGGGGTAGCGGTATCCTGAGGCACACTGGGAAGGGGATAGCGGTATCCTGAAGGACAGTGGGAAGGGGGTAGCGGTATCCTGAGGGACAGTGGGAAGAGGGTAGCGGTATCCTGAGGCACATTGGGAAGGGGGTAGCGGTATCCTGAAGGACAGTGGGAAGGGGGTAGCGGTATCCTGAAGGACAGTGGGAAGGGGGTAGCGGTATCCTGAGGGACAGTGGGAAGGGGGTAGCGGTATCCTGAAGGACAGTGGGAAGGGGCTAGCGGTATCCTGAAGGACAGTGGGAAGGGGCTAGCGGTATCCTGAAGGACAGTGGGAAGGGGGTAGCGGTATCCTGAGGGACAGTGGGAAGGGGGTAGCGGTATCCTGAGGGACAGTGGGAAGGGGGTAGCGGGATTCTCAGGGACAGTGGGAAGCTGGTGGCGGTGTTCTGATGCACAGAAGATCAGAACTAAGAGCAAATCAGGTCGATTTTATTGTACAATGCTCATTATCAGCTATTATGTAGCAAGAAACAGAAAATTGCAATCACAAATACAATAATTTACAAAGGAAATCATATTTAGTAAAGATCGAATTACATCAAAGAATCAAAAACAAACTTTTTTGATTTGCTTTGGAAAATTTGGATAAATTCCGAAAATATTCATAACAAACTCCAACAAACTATTAGCTAGGGCCTTCTGGCATGATTGCGAAATGGCACGATTGAGTGAGTCAGCCTTGCAGAAGATATTTAATACTTACTGGAATTTACAAAACACAAGGCACAGTATTTCCAAATTTTAACTAAATGTTTGAACAAATACCAGACTGGAGGGATTATGACCGAATCAGAGACTGGAGGGATTATGACCGGATCAGAGACTGGAGGGATTATGACCGAATCAGAGACTGGAGGGATTATGACCGAATCAGAGACTGGAGGGATTATGACCGAATCAGAGACTGGAGGGATTATGACCGAATCAGAGACTGGAGGGATTATGACCGAATCAGAGACTGGAGGGATTATGACCGAATCAGAGACTGGATGGATTATGACCGAATCAGAGACTGGAGGGATTATGACCGAATCAGAGACTGGAGGGATTATGACCGAATCAGAGACTGGAGGGATTATGACCGAATCAGAGACAGGAGGGATTAGACCGAATCAGAGACTGGAGGGATTATGACCGAATCAGAGACTGGAGGGATTATGACCGAATCAGAGACTGGAGGGATTATGACCGAATCAGAGACAGGAGGGATTATGACCGAATCAGAGACTGGAGGGATTATGACCGGATCAGAGACTGGAGGGATTATGACCGGATCAGAGACTGGAGGGATTATGACCGGATCAGAGACTGGAGGGATTATGACTGAATCAGAGACTGGAGGGATTATGACCGAATCAGAGACAGGAGGGATTATGACCGAATCAGAGACTGGAGGGATTATGACCGGATCAGAGACTGGAGGGATTATGACCGGATCAGAGACTGGAGGGATTATGACCGGATCAGAGACTGTGAGGGATTATGACCGGATCAGAGACTGGAGGGATTATGACCGAATCAGAGACTGGAGGGATTATGACCGAATCAGAGACTGGAGGGATTATGACCGGATCAGAGACTGGAGGGATTATGACCGGATCAGAGACTGGAGGGATTATGACCGGATCAGAGACTGGAGGGATTATGACCGGATCAGAGACTGGAGGGATTATGACCGAATCAGAGACTGGAGGGATTATGACCGAATCAGAGACTGGAGGGATTATGACCGGATCAGAGACTGGAGGGATTATGACCGGATCAGAGACTGGAGGGATTATGACCGAATCAGAGACTGGAGGGATTATGACCGAATCAGAGACTGGAGGGATTATGACCGAATCAGAGACTGGAGGGATTATGACCGAATCAGAGACTGGAGGGATTATGACCGAATCAGAGACTGGAGGGATTATGACCGAATCAGAGACAGGAGGTGATTATGACCGAATCAGAGACAGGAGGGATTATGGTGGATTTATCGCATGATTAAGGTAAAGACCAAGGTAAAGGCTACTGTTAGTTGTCAGTGACCGAAACTTCAAAACGTCAGCGCCACGGCTCGCTGGCAGGCCGCCAGGAATGCGTCGGCGTTGCGCTTCTCCTCCTGACTGCGGCAGGCCGCCCGAAGGCTTTTTTCGAATTCGCGCCAGCCGCCGGACCAGGCGTCCGACATCGGCAGGGCGTGGGCCAGAAAGCCCGCCTGATAGGCCGCGGCCGCCGGTGAATTCGAAGCTGAGCCAGTCGAGATCACGTGATTATAGACCGCTGCCGCCCAGTCGCGACCGGCCGGCCTGACGGCTTCGGCGTGGGCCAGGACGGCGGCCTCGTACACCAGCGGATGGCTGGCTAGGGCGCGCCGACTGTCGGGAGCGTCGCGCAGGCTGGACGGCAGGGCGGCCAGCTGAGCCAGGCGGAAGCTGCGCCAGGCCAGGCGGGGACAGCCGGCTCGGATGTAGGCCTGGGCAGCGTCCAGGTACTGCGTGTCCCTGCCAGGTTAATTGCGCTAATAAATGAGAGCTTGAGTTATTATTATTTTGTCTCGTATTCATCTTTCTGAGAATCAAAACGCTGAAAAGATTCATAACAGCCGAATCTTGAAGTAATGAGCCGAGAATCACTGAAAATAACACGTAAATGGCGCATCCTACAGGCTGAGGCATTGGATAATTAATTTAATGTCATTTTGCTTGATTTCCTACGTCTAGTAATCAAAACAAGGAGGGCTATGGGGCCTTAATGTATCATTTAGTAACAGTTGTAGTCTTGGGGGGTTGTAGCCGAGGGGGTTGTAGCCGAGTGGGTTGTAGTCGAGGGGGTTGTAGTCTAGGTTGTTGTATTCTATGGGGTTGTAGCCTAGATTTAGGTTGTATTCTAGGGGTTCTAGTTTAGAGGGCTATAGTCTAGGGGGTTCTAGTCTAGGGGGTTCTAGTCTAGGGGGTTGTAGTCTAAGGGGTTGTAGTCTAGGGGGTAGTAACCTAGAGGTTTGTGGTCTAGGGTGTTGTAGTTTAGAGGCTTGCAGTCTTGGGGTTGTAGTCGAGGGGATGTTGTAGCCTAGTGGTTTAAGGCGTCGGACTCACGACTTGAAGGTCGGAGGTTCGATTCCTAACTCTACTGGAACAATTTGTGTCCCTAAGCAATACGATTCAGTTCACCGAGCTGTTAAATCGAACCTGAACAGCAAATTGCCAAGTTCCCTGTCCATGCAGTAGTACAGGTAGATGGCAATCAGGGAGTCGCGATCATCCGGACAATGCCGCCTAAGGAACTCCAGGAGGGCTCGCTGCAGCCGGTGGTCTCGACCGCCGACTCCGCCGCCACGACCGCACAGCAGCTCCGGCTCGAACTGTTTGGCAGCGCGCAGCTTGTGAAACACGTAGGCCATCTCGCCGTAGCGCCCGACGCCGCGAGCCAGGCGAATCAGTTCGCCGAACTGACCGGCCGATTCCAGGCGATCGGCCAACTCGCGAGCCTGGCGCATCACGCCGGCGAGCTGCTGATAACTGGCGACAGCAGAGTGCCGCTCGATCAGGCTGCTTACCTCGGCTTCTAGGCTGGGCTCGACGGCACCGGAACCTGAAGACAAAGAGGCGCGCTGCTGCTGCTGCTGCTGTTGAGTGGCCACTGACAATTTTGTGCGACGTTTGAGGATTTCAGGCGATTATACATGGCTATTGAGGACTGTTAAAGATTATAGTGGATTCCTAAGGATTCTAGTGGATTCCTAAGGATTCTAGTGGATTCCTAAGGATTCTAGTGGATTCCTAAGGATTCTAGTGGATTCCTAAGGATTCTAGTGCATTCCTAAGGATTCTAGTGGATTCCTAAGGATTCTAGTGGATTCCTAAGGATTCTAGTGGATTCCTAAGGATTCTAGTGGATTCCTAAGGATTCTAGTGGATTCCTAAGGATTCTAGTGGATTCCTAAGGATTCTAGTGGATTCCTAAGGATTCTAGTGGATTCCTAAGGATTCTAGTGGATTCCTAAGGATTCTAGTGGATTCCTAAGGATTCTAGTGGATTCCTAAGGATTCTAGTGGATTCCTAAGGATTCTAGTGGATTCCTAAGGATTCTAGTGGATTCCTAAGGATTCTAGTGGATTCCTAAGGATTCTAGTGGATTCCTAAGGATTCTAGTGGATTCCTAAGGATTCTAGTGGATTTCCAAGAGCTGTACAGTGGATTTACAAGAGCTGTACAGAGGATTTACAAGAGTTATAGAGGATTTCCAAGAATGCTATAGAGGATTTCTAGAGGATTTTCAAGAACTTTAGTGAATTTTAAAGAAGAATTTTAAAGTTTATTAAGTTTATTAAGTTTATTAAGTTTTTCAGTATGCTTAAACAGATAATAAAAAGGCCAATTTATGATCCAATTGGATCCTTGAGGATTCTAGCGTGCCTACCGACTGGTCTAGCCTTTCCAGGAACCCCCATCGAAGGCGGTTGCTCATCTCCTTCTTCCTCGTCGCCACGCGACCTTCCTGTCGCTGACGACTCCTCTTCTTTTAGCCGTCCAATCAGTGCCATCCATTTGGCCGACGGCTGCCATTTCCTTTCCTTCGCCGCCTCGCCCTCGCCGTCAGCGCCGCCATTGACGGTGACGCCTTCGCCCACGCCAGCATTGGGAGCTTCTAAGCTGTCCCAGACTCTCAGCAGGGCGTCAGTCATTGGGCATTCATCGCGAGTGGCCCTCAAGGCCTCCAACAATCGGTCGTCCATGTTCCCGATCTTCGCAGAAATCGTCGCCGTCGCCCTGATGTGACAGGCGGCTGCCAGATAAGAGAGGCCCTGCCTATGCGGCAAAAACACGGCGCAAGCGTCAGCCAGGGCGTCCAGCCGGCTGGCCGACTGGCACTCGGCTACCAGGGCTTCGGCCGACTCGACCAAGTCGCCGTGTGCGCTGGACGCCTTCGTCGAGCCGGGCGTGGACAAGCTGGCCAGGAGGTAGTCGGACATGACAGGTCGATCTGCCAGCAGGCAAAGGAGGGGGTGTCCCAGCTGCCGGGCGTACAGGCCCAGGTGCTGACGACAGGCGTCGGAGCCGACAATCGCCAGCAGGCCGCCGTCGACATCCGAATCGCTCGGCGGCAATGGCGGAGCTTCGGGTGCCGGCGCAAGGCCGCCGACAATCTCTGAGTCGTCTTCGGGTGGGACGACGCTAATTGGAGCCGAATCGTCGGCTTCGGACGACAGCGCGATGGCCGACGATGCGGCAACGTCTTTGTTGCGGCTGTCGGCGCCACTCTCGCTCTCGGTTGTTGTTGAGGCTCGCGACAAAGACGGCCCACGACGGCGATGCCTCGGCGGACGACACTGCGTCGTTCTAGAAGCTGAAGCAGCACTTTTTGAAACCTGCGGCTGCTGTTGAAGATTGCGAGGACGAGCGGCCAGACCCAGATGATCGTACAGTCGCTGTCTGGGCTCTGCTGGCCGAGTCTATAAGTGAAAACGGGCAATGAAAACCTGTGAATCGATGGTGACCCAAGAGAACCTGTGAATCGATGGTGACTAAAGAAAACCTGTGAATCGATGGTGACTAAAGAAAACCTGTGAATCGATGGTGACTAAAGAAAACCTATGAATCGATGGTGACCAAAGAAAACCTATGAATCGATGGTGACCAAAGAAAACCTGTGAAGCATACAGCGTAGGCAACCTGTGAGATGGTTGTGCCAGTTGAGAACTTCTAAAACTGACCTGCTCCGGCGCAGTGGGAGCCGCTCTATCGATCACGTGAGCCAGGTGGTCGGCAATGGGTCGGCTAGCGAATTTGTGCAGCAGGCTCAGCAGGCGCGGCTTGGCGTAGCCCAGCAGCTGCCCGACGGCCAGGAAGCCGGCCCAGTCGTCCCTGGCGGCCAGCTGGGCGAGCGGCTCAGCCGGCAGCGGCCGGCCGGTCAGGTGGGCGGCCAGGGCCTGACAGCGCCACCGCATCAGGAGCTGGCCGAGGTCGGGCAGCGCCTCCGCTGCCAGCTCCGTGTCTGGGGTGGAAGTTGCCGACACTGCAGCTGCTGCAGGAATGAATACAAAATGAGACTGATACTCCCGTGTCTTATCTTACCCTCATCTCATCACGCTCCTGTCTCATCTCTCCCATCTCTCATCTCTCCCGTGTCTTGTCTTACCCTCATCTCATCTCGCTGCTGTCTCATCTCTCCCGTCTCTCATTTCTCCTGTCTCTCATCTCTCCCGAGTCTTATCACTCTCGTGTCTTATCTCTCTCGTGTCTCATCTCTTTCGTGTCTCATCTCTCCTGTGTCTTATCTCTACCATGTCTCATCTCTCCCTGGCTTAATATTTCCCGTGTCTTATCTTTTCGCCATCATTCTAACTGCTGTGATTTCTCAATATTTTCCGAATACCCTATGATACTAAAAATGCCTGCTCAATAACTTGTTAAATTTTTTCGATGACAATGAAGTTAAATTGAATGACTGCCAGACAGACAGGCGGCTCACAGTTCCTAGCCAGCAGGATCTCGTTCGCCCTCAGTTTGCACTGGGTGTCGCTAACGCCGCACAGGTGTCCGAACACCAGCGCCGATGTGATCGCGTCGATATCCGCGACAGCGTCTGAAGACACGGCCGAAACTGCACTACGAACCGACCGACGACTCAACGATGTCGAGGCAGCCGTCGGCAACAACACGTCGGCCAGGAAGTAGGCATAGGCGCTCAAGGGACGCAGGTTGGTCAGGTAGTATCGATACGACAGCCGATCGATATCGGTTGCATCCTGGCTGATTTCGTTGAATTCTCCTCCGACCTGCTTCTGCTTTAGCTGCTGCTGCTGCTGCTGCTGCTGCTGCTGCTGCTGCTGCTGCTGCTCAAACACTGGAATTAGACACGCAGGCAGAAGCGCGTCCAGGGTGAGATTTGACGGATCCTCCCTCAGCGGCGCGGCCAATGGCCAGGTGACTTGGCCGAGTTTGTCCGGTTCGTCCCCAGTGGTCGACACCAGTCGCGGCGCTCGTCGCAACTGACGCAGACGTAGCAGCAGAAGCAGACGCCGATCGCCGTCACCGGGTGATGTCTTGATTTTCAACGGGTCTGTTAACGTTAAAGCAATACATTTAGATGAAGGGATATTGATAGAAATAATACGTGACCCCTGCCCCAACAGGTACTTACACTCCGCTTCCAATGGCTGGTGTACACCAGTTAAGTCCATGGACTGGGGAGCCCTCCTAATCCACTCGAATAATTAACCCCCCCGCCGATGCTAGAACAACCTTTTAGCTGGGTAAAACGAAGCACAAGGGAATGTTTTAAGCGGAGATTCGAATTCCCGACGTCTCAATTAGTATAATGAATAATAATAATTGAGTACACCTACCCTAATAAAGCCATATGTGCAGCACAACCGCAGCTATTACGCGGCGCATCTCACGACTGGTACCCATCATCATCACGAGTGAGTTAGGAATCAAACCCCCGACCATCAAGTCGTGAGTCCGGGGACACTCTAACCACAAGGCTACAACTCCTTCGGTTAGTAGACTTAAGCTGTTCAAGGCTATTCATTATCTTTAAAATGGCTCACCGTCTTCACCTTCAACCGTCTCATCATCCGATGACGTCACTTCTTCGCCAAACTCCTCCAGCAGATCCAACGCGTAGGACGCCGCAGTCACGTGACCAGAGTCTAGCGCCTCGTCCAGCAAAGCGCGCAACGATGCGGAATCTGTTGCTAAGCAACCGGCAAGGACGCATCTGCGCAACCATCGGCGCCGATCTGCCCGCTCCCTGGCGCTGAACTGGCCGGCCAGGGCGGCCTGGCAAAGCAACGGCTCCGCCAGCCACTCCGGCAGGTGGTGCAGGCCGTCCAGCTCGGCGGGGCCCGGCCGAGCGACCACCAGTGCCTCGGACAGCAGGCGATAGCTCCTGGCAGCCAGCAGGTGACGCCACACCAGATCGGAGGGAAATCTCTGCAGCACCGCGGGCAGCGAGTCCACAGCCAGGGCTCGACGCAGCAGCAGCTCTTCGACGCGGTGCTCCGCCAAACCGACAAGTCGACGAAGAGTCAACGACGACGATGACGACGGCGACGACGACTCGGGAGGTTCCGACGCTGACAATGTCGACCCTATCGACGCATTGACGGATTCGTTTAGCAGAAGGGCGGAGCGAAGCTCGGACAATGATTCGTCGGTGTTGTAGGCTGCTTGTAGACGTTCGAGACTATCCATGGCCGACTGGAGTGTTGGATGGTGCGTAACAGAATGAATTCATAAATAGTTTGGGAGACCGCTAGGGTGTGTGCAGCTGGGTTGTGTGTAGTAAAGGGTTCTGCCTGGGGTGGAGGGTTTAGGCTAGGGTGGAGGGTTCTGCCTGGCGTGGAAGGTTCTGGCTTGGGTGGAGGGTTCTAGCTGGGATGGAGGGTTCTGGCTGGGGTGGAGGGTTAAGGCTGGCGTGGAGGGTTCTGGCTTGGGTGGAGGGTTCTAGCTGGGATGGAGGGTTCTGGCTTGGGTGGAGGGTTCTAGCTGGGATGGAGGGTTCTGGCTGGGGTGGAGGGTTAAGGCTGGGATGGAGGGTTCTGGCTGGCGTGGAGGGTTCAGGCTGGGGTGGAGGGTTAAGGCTGGGGTGGAGGGTTCAGACTGGCGTGGAGGGTTCTGGCTGGCGTGGAGGGTTCAGGCTGGGGTGGAGGGTTAAGGCTGGGGTGGAGGGTTCTGGCTGAGCTGGAGGGTTCTGGCTGAGCTGGAGGGTTCAGGCTGGGGTGGAGGGTTAAGGCTGGGTGGAGGGTTCAGACTGGGGTGGAGGGTTAAGTCTGGGTGGAGGGTTCAGACTGGGGTGGAGGGTTCAGACTGGGGTGGAGGGTTCAGACTGGGGTGGAGGGTTCAGACTGGGTGGAGGGTTCAGGCTGGGGTGGAGGGTTAAGGCTGGGGTGGAGGGTTCAGGCTGGGGTGGAGGGTTAAGGCTGGGGTGGAGGGTTAAGGCTGGGTGGAGGGTTCAGACTGGGTGGAGGGTTCAGACTGGGTGGAGGGTTCAGACTGGGTGGAGGGTTAAGGCTGGGGTGGTGGGTTAAGGCTGGGTGGAGGGTTCAGACTGGGTGGAGGGTTCAGACTGGGTGGAGGGTTCAGGCTGGGGTGGAGGGTTAAGGCTGGGGTGGAGGGTTCAGGCTGAGGTGAAGGGTTGGAGGGTTCAGACTGGCGTGGAGGGTTCTGGCTTGGGTGGAGGGTTTAGTATGGGGTGGAGGGTTTAGGATGGGGTGGAGGGTTCTGCCTGGGGTGGAGGGTTTAGACTGGCGTGGAGGGTTCAGACTGGCGTGGAGGGTTCTGGCTGGGTTCAGCAAAGCGGAGGTCACGGCCGGCTCACCAGAAGCTCCTGGGGCAGGTCGTCGGCGAGCTGGTGAAACAGCCATGCCCGCAGGCCGCAGTCGGCGCAGTCTAGCAGAAGTTCTCGCAGCTCCCTCGCCGAATCGGCGCCGCTGGCAGTCAGCAGGGCGCGCGCCTCGGTCAGCTGGCGCCGGCCAACAAGGTATCGAACTCGCGATCTGCACACAGCCAGGCAGTCGGCGGCGGTGCTGACCGATGACGCTGACGCGGATGAATTCGAGACGAACTCGAGCGCCTGGGTGACACGATTCGACAAGCAGGCGTCGACAAGGATGTCTGTGTTGGCCAGCTGCGACCAGGCTGCTGCTGCTGCTGCAGAGGCCGATGTTGAGGAAGCTGACGATGAGGCAGTTGAAGGCCGCCTCGGCCAATTCGAAGCTGACGAGGGCGGCTGTAGGGAAATCGGTGGGATTATTTGAAAACTCAGTGATAATTTAGGGAATTTAAAGACTGAACTTTCATCTGCAACTAGGGCAGTTCGTGAGGGAGAGTAATAAACCACACGGAAAGTGACCGCTTTAGAATTTCTACTAGCAAACAGGAGAAGCTTTAAAGAGTAACCGCAAAAACTGTGTCAATTTCGCATGCGAAGCGGCACTCACTCCGCCCAGCTGCACGGACGGTCGTCGGCAGAATCTGCGAACGCGACTCAAATATTTCGACAGCTCCCCGGTTGTGCCGTGGTCGCTTTCATCGAATGGCTCTCCGTCGGCAGTCAGCTGACGGCAGAGGAAGCGGTTGATTCTAGCGGCCAGCTGATCGGCGTACTGCATGCCGGCGGGACTGTCGGCCAGGCCGGCCAGGTAGTCCAGCATGAGGTCCAGGGCCGGCCGGACAGCCTCCGGGGGCGCCTTCTCGTGGCTGTTAAGAAAGAAGGCGACGGTGTCCAGCTGGCGCTGCCGCAGGGCGGCCTCCAAGCTGGCCAGAGGCACCAGGCAGCCGCGGCTGCTCCAGCCGTTCAGGGCGCAGAGTCGATCGGCGGTGGCGGCCGCGTCTCCCAGCATCAACTGGCGGACCAGACTGTCCGGCGGCTCAGACAACAGCAGAGCTGACGAAGCGGAGTCGGGATATTCAACTAAAGGCGGCCAGTCCTCGCCGAGGATGACGCTGGGCAGTCCGGAGTCGTCATTGTGGCAAGTCCAATCGAAGAAGAAGACTCGGCGGTGCCGCTGCTTCCCTTGATCCCGCCGAACGCCAATCAGCAGCAGCCAATGACACGGCGGCTGCCTCAGGCGAAGAGTCGCATAGACCCAGGCGCGGGTGGCAACGACGGTGGAGGCGGAGACTTCAATGCTGGCAGCATCTGGCAGCTTTAATGACTGAAATATCGATGTCACGTTGACAGCAATGCTGGATTCATTGTCTGTATTGTTGGACACTTCCTGACTGATCTGACGGCGACGATTGAAGCCGCTGACGATGACGCGCTGTGGGCCAGGCAATCTTTGATAGTTTCTACTCGCCTTGGCTGCGGCTTTTTGACGACTAGCTTTTGATGCCGGATTTGACAAGCCAGTCAGGGTGAGCAGCCATTTGGACTCGACACCGCTTGGATCGCAGGACAGATGAGCAGCAGCAGCAGCAGAGTCGGGGTCGGCACTGCTCAGGCTGGGCTGGATCGGCAAGTTATTTTGCCCGGATTCACGCACAGTGCAGTGCACGTAGCGACTGCACGCTGCGGCTGCAGCCTCCGCTGCTGCCACTGCTGAAGACTGCAAGTAAATCAGGCGATTTTAATACATTTTCCTGAACTTATCAATACAAATATTACAAAGCACTCACCAAGGTCATCACTATGGATCAAATATACAGCAGAAAATTGAGGTATTTGAGCATGCGGAGAAACACCATCTGACTAGCAAACTAAACTCTCTCGCGGTGCTGCAAGTCGCATAAATAATTGAGCAGATGCTCAAATCGGGCGCGGCTCTCATTGGACAAGAGGAGTAACACGCAGTCCGTTCTATCGGCCATCTTTTTTATCCTAAATTATTTATAACCCAAGGCAAGATAAGCGACCACGCAAGGCATAAGTAGATGCGCAATGATTCTTAAATATTGGTAAAACAGTTAAACAATCAGTTGCTATGCAGAGGAACCGTCTAAGAAACGAGACGGACGTTCACAATTCGCTCTTCCGCTCCATGGAGCTGGTCAAGACGCGCAATCGAATGGAGAGCGAGCGGCTCAAAGCACTGGTGGACAGCCACATCGAGAAGCACAGACAGTACGAGCTGCGCACCATGCAGAGAGCGGAGGTGGGTGGCACTACCGAGGCTATTATTCATGCCAGCGGTTCGGGAGTTGGGATCTCAATCTACTAGCAAAAATATTATAATTTTATCTACCTTTAAAAGCGGCCTTACTGTTAGCATAGGCTGGGAGGAAATTTGGATAGGTGCTGCGTCCCCCCGAGTCCATGGACTGAATCCATTAACTGTAGGAATGACAAAGGTGAGAGATGAGACAGGGGAGAGATGAGACGGGAGAGAGACGGGAGAGATGAGACCGGGGAGAGAAGGGAGAGATGAGACAGGGGAGAGATGAGACGGGAGAGAGACGGGAGAGATGAGACAGGGGAGAGAGGGGAGAGATGAGACAGGGGAGATATGAGACGGGAGAGAGACGGGAGAGATGAGACAGGGGAGAGAGGGGAGAGATGAGACAGGGGAGATATGAGACGGGAGAGAGACGGGAGAGATGAGACAGGGGAGAGAGGGGAGAGATGAGACAGGGGAGAGATGAGACAGTGGAGAGATGAGACGGGAGAGAGACGGGAGACATGAGAGAGGGGAGAGATGAGACAGGGGAGAGATGAGACAGTGGAGAGATGAGACGGGAGAGAGACGGGAGACATGAGAGAGGGGAGAGACGAGACAGGGGAGAGATGAGACAGTGGAGAGATGAGACGGGAGAGAGACGGGAGACATGAGAGAGGGGAGAGACGAGACAGGGGAGAGATGAGACAGTGGAGAGATGAGACGGGAGAGAGACGGGAGACATGAGAGAGGGGAGAGATAATATGCATGACAGATGAGACGCAGGGGAGGATGAGACTCTCCATCTCCAGATGAAAAAGGATACTATAGGTGTTGGAAGAGCTTCGGGCCGGATTTGGAGCTTCGAGGGACACTGGCCGGAGTTTGCTGACCACTGATCTAAAAAACATTTCGGTGTCATGATGTAGCTCTGTGACAATGTAGCTTAACCCAGACCCTCCTGGGTACTCCTGAACTGATGTCAACCTCGTAAGAAGTGGGATGAGCTGGCATAGCACCTGTAGGCCACAGACACTCGCGCACAATAATCAGTGTACCTGACTCACAAACCAAAAGGACGCAATGAGACGCCGTCTGGAAGCCAACGAGCAGCGCCGGCGCGAGCTTGGCCAACGCGCCCAGCAAGATCGCGCCGAGGAGGAACGACTGCGACGCTTCCGCGAGGCCGCCAGGGCCAGGCAGTCGTTCATCGACTTTCTGATCGAGCACGTGCGCAACAAAGAGATTCGATCGCCGCCGCCAGACGAAGAAGAAGTCGACGAGGTCGAAGAAGAAGACGACGACGAAGACGATGAGGCGGCGGACGGAGGAGTAAAAAGTAAAGCCAAAGTAAAAGACGATGCCGAGGAGTTGAACAAAACGCGCCACGAGTTCGCTAAAAGGATGGCGGCGCTGACTGCCAATCACCCGAATGCGCTGATGCGCCAGACTGTGGCCATGTTTGGAGCGCCGGTCAAGGCAAGGCCGCTCAGAAGTCAGGTGAGATCAGCCCTGCTGATGTTACAAAACCCTAACTTTCAATCCTGCCACTGTCATACATGTAAATCTGACAGTCCTATCACTGTCAAACCTGTCAATCTGACTAGTCCAACAAACCGCACCGCAGATTGGCAGCTTCAGTCTAAAGCGCATTGAGACCAGGCGGCACGAGGTGGACCGGAAGAACAGCGTGCTGGAATCCAGCGAGGAGGCCTACAAGGTGGTCCGCATCATCAACAGCGAGCAGGAGCTCCAGCGCCAGCTAGCCGAGGCAGGCAAAGCCGGCTACCTCCGACTCAGGGGAGCAGCCCAGCCAGCTGCCATTGAGGAACAGTCCGAGGCGAATCTATCGGGACTGCCTAGCAGGGCTGAGTCACCAGTGTGAGATGACGACAGTAGAATCATTGGATTCATTTACCTAATAATTCCTATGACTGCATTGTTCTATGTATTTATATGCATGTATCAATAAATACATAAACCAATATATGTACCAACTTATACGTGGTCATCTTAAAAAAACGCAAGATGATAGATGTGCAAGAAGCCCAACAGTGGCAAAAGTTTTATTAAGTCTTTGTGTGAGAGACTGCTAAATTTTTAAACCATTCATCCCATTAGCAAATTAGTTATCATGATTTTGGGAATACCATAATATATATTATGGCAGAAATCAATTTCAAGGATTTGCATTTTTGGTATTCATTGTCTGGTGAGAGGCATAAAATATAAAAAAGAATGATATGATGAAGAGGTAACTGAATTAAAATAAAATAACGCTAAAGTTTAAATTAAAGTTCAAAGTATGAAATTTGGATATGTGAAAGACTATAAGTGACTAAATAATATACATATATAAAAGTTATTTTGCATTGCTAAGGCTACAACACAAAAGTAGAGAAAAAATACTATTCATTTATTTGGCTAACTAGCAAAACTAATATTTCCAGGACACACCTTGCCACCAAAGACAAATTATATTGAGTTTTTTGCCTTTTCAGTTGGTTTTATGAGTATTAATTTTATAGAGCTTTCTAAAAAGCAAAAGAATGACTTTCATGTTTGACAAGCAAAATAATGATATAATAATTTATTAGACTGTAACTGCAACAGAAATATAAAAAATTGGAGTATACATCAAATTTGTACTTAGTTTTATACTTTCTTATGAATTACATTTCTTGATTAATTATAATCAATATATGTCGGTTATAGTTACTTAGTCAGTTACTGTTAGTTAGTACAAAGGCCATATGAATTTGTCTATTGCCAAATCTATATATGAATAGTTATAGGTAGTCATTGGCGGTAGATCTTGGTAGCTTATGAATATATATATATATATGATATATATAAGTTACTGATTATTAACCTAAGAACATTTTGGCCAATAAAGGCTTACTCAAGCTCTTTCTAAGATTTTATAAGCTTTATCCAGAAAATACTATGGTTATCAAAGTATTATACATACTGACTATCATTTCATTAAATAATATTTAATGCATGCAGTCGGGGTGCAATGCTTTATCATTAGCAAACTGGGGGGATTTGCTTCCTGCATGCCATAAAAGTGTAAGGATAACACCTTCCTTAATGTATACTTTCAGTCGTAGCCTAGATACAGGTGGTATTGCGAGACATTTCTTCTTATTAATAGTGTAATATTTTACTGAATGAGAACAAAAAAACAAACACTAAAAATGCGAGTAACACAGATTGTAATAGAATATTGGGAAAGTTCATAAAAGTAAATAAGGTTACGATGCCATAACATATGCTTGCAATACCAGTATCTCAATCTATTCCTTTATACAATGATAACTCATTAAAATTGTTATTCTGATGCTACAGTTCAAATACATTAAACATATGATATTAGCTACAGAGCTGAGACTACAATTTGGATACAAAGGGGGCTTAGGTTTCTAATATCGTTCTTAGAAGTATTAAACTTTAAATATGTATATGCATTTTATTACTCTAACAAATATAAAGCCTTAAACCATTACGTATTTAATTAAATGAATTATACGCTCATTTAAAAAGATTTAATTTTTATAACTAAAATCCTAAAATTCATGCAAACTATAAGATATACTATTTCTTTTTCGCAATTTTAAATCAAAATTTTTCTACAAAACAATTGACATAACAGGTCTGTACTAGAGAATCAATTTATCCGTTTTTTCTGTCATCTACTATAACTAATAGATGCTTCTCCTGGACTCCTGTATAAGTGAGTCTTTCATCCTAAATTGTTAATAAGTAAAACGTGAAGCTGCAACTGATAACTTAAGTGCATGCATTTTTGCTTTTATAATTGTAGCCTAGCCTAGCCTTAGGCTTAGTCACTGACATTTAAGAAGCCTTTGCAAACTTTCCAGATTTTTTACCTATTGGTGTAAATCCAAAACAGTTAAAATCTAAATATGATTAGCTAAAAAAACAAATGCTTTAGGCCCTACTACTTTCACTTTACTGTAGTTCAGTTCATGATAGAGTAATTACATTATTTTTTTGTCCATGACTTTACTAATTAGATTTTTGCAAAAAATGTGGAATGAGTTCATAATTAATAATTTATGCACTTTAAATAAAATAAAAAATTTGTTTAAGGATAAAAGAAATAAAAAGCTTTTGTTTTTTTCTGGCTATTGCTTGTAAGCAGCATTAATCATTAGAACAATTTTCTTATGTTTAAAGCAGTGTTGGGCATAGGTCCAATACTCAGATACTCCGATACTATCAACAACACAATTTTGGTATTAGAGTATTGGACCTCAATCCTTTTTGGACAGTATTGGACTAAGGTATTGAGTGAAAAAAAAATTATGTTCAATACTCCAATGCTCAATAGTTGGATAGGCCTACTTTTAACAAATGATGAATTTAAAACTACGAGAAGGCAATAAAAAAGAAAAAATTGTATTTAAATTAAATCATCAAAAAGGTATTTTCGCTTAAACTGTACCATTTTTGCTATTTTTTCTAGAATGCATAAATATATATAAATCTGTACAAAAGTTTAAATTTTAATTTATATAAACATTATTTTACAAATTTGAAGAAAGTCAAGTCATTAATCAATCAACTAACCAGTAATTGATTGCCAGTGGACTACACCAATAAATTGAACTGCAATTAGCCTTTCTTTAGTAGTGACTATTGACTAGTAAAGGGACTGTAGTAATTTTTATCCTAGTGACATCTCTGATCTCATCTCACCTCACTTGACTCATTTGACTAGTGAGTGGTGACTGACTCTGTTGATCATGACATTGTCACATTGACCATGGCCATTGTCAATGACAATGAGGATATTTCTATTCAATGACAGCAACAATAGGTGGAACTTGAACAGGATTACAATGATCTTTGTCCAGAGATAAGAAAGTTTTTTTAATTGAAGTTATCTACCATTGTGGGTCTGTTGAATGATTAATGAGTGTTGCACCTCATGCCCAGCTGTCCTTTTGTGCAAGCTGCACACTTGTGTGTGAAATCTGGGGATTGGAGAGACTCGCTAATTCCTTGTTTATGTGATCATGCCTCCCTTTCTTGCCTCAACTTTGTACATCAACATTGCACAAATAAATAAAGCACAGACCACGCAGTGCCAATCTTTGCTGCCACAACAAAAAACTTTTTTAAAGGCTTTGCTTCCACCTTAACACATTAACAAAACAGTTGTCTTTAAGTTTCTGTCACAAATTTAAATAGTAAATACAGTGAAACAGTTTGGTACATGGTAAAATTTCATGTTTTTGCCTTTTGTAGACAGTTTTTTGCATTTTCTGAAGTGTGGGACTAAAGTATTGATGATACTCAAATTTTGGTATCGGACTTTGAAATATCTCCGATACCTTTTTGAGTATCAATATCCAAGTATTGCTTTAATTCAATACTTTTTAGAGTAGTGATGCCCAACACTGGTTTAAAGCATCTAGAAAACAATCAATAAGATTTTGTCCTAAAATTTCTTGCAGTTCTGAAATGCTCTTTAAAAATCTTAAATTGCAAGATTAAGTAAAGGAAACAGCTGTAGCTAGCTGCTTGCCCTTAAAAATCATTCATTGTTACTTAATATGCATGAAAAATTAGCTGGTGATAATTTTTAAACCATTAATTACATCTAAAATAGTTGCCCAGTTTTTAGATAGTAAATTAGTTTTCGAAATGAATTTAAAATGAAAAGGTTAACTTTGTAGTCTTTAGTGTTTGCCTAACAGTTTTTGATTTTTTGATTTTAATAAATGTCTGATAAATTATATTCATTAAATATTGTATTCTAGCATGTCAGAAAAGAATATTGCTACAGCTACAATTAGAGGTGTACATCAGCAGCAGCAGCAGAAGGCTCTACTCAATGGCATTACTGAGCTGCGTTTGCAATTAGATGCAAAAATTCAGGCTGCAAAAGAGCAGCTAATGGCAAGGCAGACCAAAAAATGCTTGCCAGCCATTGTGAACCTGCCTACACAACCAGTAACACAGCCCCTGCCCAATCAGCAACCACTGACGCTGCCCCCACCCACTCAGGCATGCCCGCCACCCCATCGAGTCTTAAGCGCTGGCCAATCAGAAGTCAGGCGACAGTTGCGCAATAAAATTGAACGCGTCCGATTGGACCTCGACCTGCTGCTAGCTAAGCAGCGCTGTCTCCAAGAACAAAGAAAGCTTCAGAGCTTGCAACAACAGCAGAAACAGAAGCAGCAGCAACAGAAGATTGAAAAAAGGCGAATTTGCGGCTATCCTAGAGGCAGCTCCAAGGCGCTGCTGTCTCGATCCCCACGTTCGCATTCAAGCCCCAGTAAATTTAAACTTCGCCGATCCTACCACGCCGCGAATCGTCAATCGGTTGGAGCTCGAGTTCTGAAGCGTCAAAGCAGCAGCGTCTCAGCCTCTTTAGATCCGATTCGCAGATCCAGGTAAATCTGGCTCCCCTTTTTATAGCCGGCTAGCTATAAACAATCCGTGGTCGCTCGCAATCCTTACTCCCTGTCACTCACTCCCTGTCAATCACTCTCTGTCACTCACTCCCTGTCACTCACTCCCTGTCACTCAGTCCCTGTCACTCACTCTCTGTCACTCACTCTCTGTCACTCACTCCCTGTCACTCACTCTCTGTCACTCACTCCGTCACTCACTCCCTGTCACTCACTCCCTGTCACTCACTCCCTGTCACTCACTCCCTGTCACTCAGTCCCTGTCACTCACTCTCTGTCACTCACTCTCTGTCACTCACTCTCTGTCACTCAGTCCCTGTCACTCACTCTCTGTCACTCACTCCCTGTCACTCACTCTCTGTCACTCAATCCCTGTCACTCACTCTCTGTCACTCACTCCCTGTCACTCACTCTCTGTCACTCACTCCGTCACTCACTCTCTGTCACTCAGTCCCTGTCCCTCACTCCGTCACTCACTCTCTGTCACTCACTCCGTCACTCACTCTCTGTCACTCACTCCCTGTCACTCACTCTCTGTCACTCACTCCGTCACTCACTCTCTGTCACTCACTCCCTGTCACTCACTCTCTGTCTCTCACTCCGTCACTCACTCTCTGTCACTCACTCCCTGTCACTCACTCTCTGTCACTCACTCTCTGTCACTCACTCTCTGTCACTCACTCCCTGTCACTCACTCTCTGTCACTCACTCTCTGTCACTCACTCCCTGTCAGCCACTCTCGATCAATCATTCTCTATAAGTTATTATCTGCCTTTCACTCTGTCAGACACTCTCTGTCAGGCTCTTGTTAACTATCCCTCTAGGTTAATCGCCGTCAGTTCACTCACAATCCGTCACTCTGTCACTCCGCATCGCCTACTTGCGCAGGAATCTGGTCGCCCGCGCTAAGCTGCGACTGCGCAAGAAGCGAATTTACTGCGTCTTCTACTGCCGTTTTGGACAGTGCCGCAAAGCCAAGGGTTGCATTTACCTGCACGACTCCAACATGGTGGCCATCTGCAAGCGGTGAGATTTCTTGCTTGCAAAAATTCATTTCCTTAGTCCCTGAGAATATGCTTTTGGACTCTTTATTAGCATAGAGAAATATCCCAGTGAATCTAAAAGTATATTCGCTTTTTTCGAAGATTCCTTGAAAATATTCCTCGCTATCATCAGAGAATATCCCAAGAATAAGAATCCCATAGAATCTTCGCTATCATCCCAGAATATGCCAGGAATAAGAATCCCATAGAATCTTCGCTATCATCCCAGAATATGCCAGGAATAAGAATCCCATAGAATCTTCGCTATCATCCCAGAATATGCCAGGAATAAGAATCCCATAGAATCTTCGCTATCATCCCAGAATATGCCAGGAATAAGAATCCCATAGAATCTTCGCTATCATCCCAGAATATGCCAGGAATAAGAATCCCATAGAATCTTCGCTATCATCCCAGAATATGCCAGGAATAAGAATCCCATAGAATCTTCGCTATCATCCCAGAATATGCCAGTAAGAAGAATCCCATAGAATCTTCGCTATCATCCCAGAATATGCCAGTAAGAAGAATCCCATAGAATCTTCGCTATCATCCCAGAATATGCCAGGAATAAGAATCCCATAGAATCTTCGCTATCATCCCAGAATATGCCAGGAATAAGAATCCCATAGAATCTTCGCTATCATCCCAGAATATGCCAGTAAGAAGAATCCCATAGAATCTTTGCTATCATCCCAGAATATGCCAGGAATAAGAATCCCATAGAATCTTCGCTATCATACCAGAATATGCCAGGAATAAGAATCCCATAGAATCTTCGCTATCATCCCAGAATATGCCAGGAATAAGAATCCCATAGAATCTTCGCTATCATACCAGAATATGCCAGGATTAAGAATCCCATAGAATCTTCGCTATCATCCCAGAATATGCCAGGAATAAGAATCCCATAGAATCTTCGCTATCATACCAGAATATGATATGATTCTTCGCTATCTTCGAATCTTCGCTATCATCCCAGAATATGCCAGGAATAAGAATCCCATAGAATCTTTGCTATCATCCCAAAATATCCCAGGAATAAGAATCCCATAGAATCTTCGCTATCATCCCAGAATATGCCAGGAATAAGAATCCCATAGAATCTTTGCTATCATCCCAGTATATCCCAGGAATAAGAATCCCATAGAATCTTCGCTATCATCCCAGAATATGCCAGGAATAAGAATCCCATAGAATCTTTGCTATCATCCCAAAATATCCCAGGAATAAGAATCCCATAGAATCTTCGCTATCATCCCAGAATATGCCAGGAATAAGAATCCCATAGAATCTTTGCTATCATCCCAAAATATCCCAGGAACAAGAATCCTATAGAATCTTCGCTATCATCCCAGAATATGCCAGGAATAAGAATCCCATAGAATCTTTGCTATCATCCCAGTATATCCCAGGATAAAGAATTCCCCAAGTATCTTCGCTATTATCCCAAAATATCCTTGGGATAAGAATCCCAGAGAACTCTCCCTACTGCGTCCCAAAATATCCTTGGGATAAGAATCCCAGAGAACTCTCCCTACTGCGTCCCAAAACTCCCGGGTTATCCCAGCAACTCCCAAAAGGTCATGCTGTGAATAATCTCCTAACACCCCCGCCTTCATCGCGCAGCTTCTTGAAGCGCGGCGGCGCCTGCGACGCTGGCCCCGGCTGCCGCCTGTCGCACTGCTTGGACCCGGCCAAGCTGCCGGCCTGCGAGTTCTACGAAAGCCCGACCGGCTGCAGCCGCGCCAACTGCCCCTACCGGCATGTCCGCTATGCGGCTGACACCGCCGTCTGCCAGGACTTCCGCCTGCTCGGTCACTGCCGCCGCGGAGTCGAGTGCCCGCTGCGTCACTTCTGGGCGACTGCGCCAACTAAAAAATGCCAAGTGAAAAGCACGGAGACTGAAACTGAGCAGCAGCAGCAGCAGCAGCAGCAGCGCAGCGAGTCGCCCTCATATATTCCGGTGCCCCGCCATTTTCTAGAAGATGACGAGGACAGCTTTGGCGAAGTCGACGGAGACGAATTGGAAAATTTCTGAATTAATTTTTTTTGTCACTTTAATGCATATTTTACGCTACGTATGCCATTTGGGTGAGTAGATAGACACGAAATCTCTCGGAATCCCAGGCATTCTATTACAAAAAGCCAGACAAATATCACAATGCTTTTACATGTAACTAAAGTACTGCACTCGTATCAAATATGATTTTTAATCAGTCAATCTAATTTTCTAAATCTCGAGAAATTATGTTTCTGTAAATTTATTTTAGCTTTTTGTCTGTAGTATTATTTTTATGCTTAAATGAATAAACTGGTTTCCACATCAAAAAGGCCGAGTGCCAGTTATAAAATCATTATTGCTAATAAATTTGTTTGTTTTCGCTATAATAAAACCATTATTGTGATATTATACGTATGTCGGCATTCTCATCGATATTCAATCATTCTGATCCCTATCCATATCCACTCATTCCGATCCCTATCCACTCATTCTGATCCATATTCACTCATTCAGATCCCTATTCACTCATTCCGATCCCTATCCACTCATTCCGATCCCCATCCACTCATTCCGATCCCTATCCACTCATTCTGATCCCTATCCACTCATTCTGATCCCTATCCACTCATTCTGATCCATATTCACTCATTCAGATCCCTATTCACTCATTCCGATCCCTATCCACTCATTCCGATCCCTATCCACTCATTCTGATCCCTATCCACTCATTCTGATCCCTATCCACTCATTCTGATCCCTATTCAATCATTCTGATCCCTGTCCAATCATTCTGATCCCTATCCACTCATTCCGATGGATATTCAATCATTCTGATCCCTATTCAATCATTCTGATCCCTATCCACTCATTCTGATCCCTATCCACTCATTCCGATGGATATTCAATCATTCTGATCCCTATTCAATCATTCTGATCCCTATCCACTCATTCCGATCCCTATCCACTCATTCCGATCCCTATCCACTCATTCTGATCCCTATCCACTCATTCTGATCCCTATCCACTCATTCTGATCCCTATGTAATCATTTTTTCCTATCCGATTGTTTCGTTACTTCAGGTGCCACTTGAATTTTTCAGATTCAGACAAGGTAGACATTTTAATGATTAGTTCACTTTTCGTCACTTCTTCGCTGCTGCTACTGTTGCTTCTGCTTAGCGCCTCGCCCAGTGCGACAGCCAGCTACTCAAATGAGTCGCCAGTCTACTGCGCCTGGCTCGCCTGGTCCTCCTGCGACAGCTGCCAGCAGCACCTGACTCGGCGCTCCCGCCTCTGCCACTGCGAGATCGTGGATTTCACCCCGCCTTCGGAGAGCCAACAGTGCGACTCGGCCGATGTGCAGAACGACGACTGCGGAGAGGCCTTCAACAATGGGCCCTGCTTCTACACCTGGCCAAGTACTAGCATTGTTATGCTGGGCCTGGGGCTGCTGCTGCTGACCGCCGTGCTGCTGGCCTGCGCTCGCATCCGGCAGTACTACGGCCGGATCCTCTGCTGTCGGCGACGCCTAGGCTCGGCTGCCACCGGTGGCAGCGGCGGCGGAGTCGGAAGCCGTCGAAGAATTGTCGGGTGAGGAAAGTTTTTGTTCATTTTTACTCGCAGACTAGCAAAGTTAGCCCTCCTAAGCAGATGAGGTGAGGTGACTCCCTACCAGTTAAAAAAGCTTACCGTGAAATTTACGCCCATTAGGGCCAACCCCCAAGGCTGTGTGATTGTTTGCCTGCGTGCGTTAATAGTAATCATAATGATTTCAGCGGGGCTATGGGCAATGGCAAATCATTTGGTGACATCTTATCTGTGTGCGTTAATAGTAATCATAATGATTTCAGCGGGGCTATGGGCAATGGCAAATCATTTGGTGACATCTTATCTGTGTGCGTGTTTTCTCAGGAGTCAGCAGAATGGGCAGATTTGCCTCTCGCTGGCTGCGGGTCTTCGGTCACCAAATGATGTTCCAGTACCCAACAGCCCTCCTGCACCAGTAAATATGATACATTAATCCTTGCTACTGTTTTCCTCGCTGTCTAATTAATCAAGCGGCGACACGGACAATGCGGCCGCATTCGACTTTCCGCCGCCGTTCCACGTGGCCGTGGCGGACTGGCCGCCGGCCTACAGCGAATATGCTCCGACACATGCCGCCGTGCCGCCAGCGTCTCAGCCGGGGACTTCGTCTGGCGCCGTTGTCGACGATTTTCCGCCACCGTATGAAGAATCTGCCGCAGTCCGCTTCAAGCTAGAGATCCGATTCGCAACTCAACGCTGGACTCCAGGCGACGCCAGTCTATCGAATTCTACGACAGGAAATTCTGCTGGCCAACCAGATTGCCCACCTGCTAATCTTCTTAGCCAATTGGATAGCGGGCCAGTGAATTCAGCCAACCAGTCAGATTGTGCGCCTGTGACTTCGGCCAGCCAATTAGACCGCGCACCAGGTTATTCCGTCAGTCAATCGGATTGCGTGCCAGTAAATTCCGTCAGCCAATCGGATTGCGTGCCAGTAAATTCCGTCAGCCAATCGGATTTAGACGAGGTCGAAAATGACGCCACCAACCAGTCAGCTGCGGTCCTGAATACCGCCATGAGCGACCAGGTATCGGGTCCAGAATCTCCAGCACCAATGGGAATAGAGAATGCTGCGTTCTCTAGTCAGCCAGAGATAGATTGAGTTGGCGAGAAATTTTTTTTTATCCAAAATTTAACTTGTGAGTCATTCACGCACGATCTGCACGTTACTGTGGTTATATATTTTTATGTAGCTTTTTTGCTAGATCTGTTTTTATAGATAGAAAAGAAATTCTCGAATACGAATCACAACTTTAGACAAGCTTATTGTTGCGCAATATATTATTGGCCTTCTTTAATCCACCAGCCTAGCATCGGCTGAACCCTGGGTTCGGTCCTGAACTCAGGCCATTCCTGTCTCCCCGTGTCTCATCTCTCTTCAATTTCTTATCTCCCCTTGTCTTATCTCTTTCTTATCTATCTCCTATCTTATCTCCCATATCTCATCTCTCCCTTGTCTCGTCTCTCTCCTGTCTCATCTCTACCCTGTCTCTTTGACTTATAAACTGATAAAAGTTTGCGGATCACTAGGTAAATATACCAGGGGATATTAGTGTACTTTAATATTTTCCCAAGTACTAAATTTACTTTTTGACGCACTCACGAATATGATATTCTGATAGGTGGGAAAAAGTCTCTAATTAGTTTTTTGCTGTTTTAGCTGAACCTCTAAAGTGTATATTTTTATAGACTTTCTGTCTTTTCTTAAAACAATGTTGTGACAGCTTATTGAGCATCTAGTCAGTCATGCTGTTTTCAAGCTTAACACTGCACATTCCGTGCTGCACTGATTTTACCAGGTTCCGTTATAAATACTTCTTTAACTAAAGCTAATTTATGCAAATTTTTATTTTTTCCATCCACAAAACAGGCGACATACCTGTAGATAGTTTTTCTGCAATGCAATTTAATTATACCATTTTTACATGTAAACCAATATATTACTTACTATTTCAAATAGCTCTTACATGAATTTTCAAACTACGAAAATAATTTGCCGTGTTCTCTTAAAATGACGTAAGAATACACACAACTAATTTTTTTTTGTCTATTTTACAGTTTTGTGTATGAATGTTAGCACACAATGACTGAATAAGTTCAAGACACTTGAATACTCGAGTGAAAATTATTAAAATCACTTTAACTGAGAGCGAATCAGTAGTGATAAATATAGTATAAGTATAATTAACTTGTAGTTAATTATAATTAGGTATGGAATGGTGCGTAAAATTGTATTTAGGCCAATTTGCAGTCGTGTCTGATAATGCTTTGCGATTGTATGCTAGAGTACTTAGCGCCTATTGTGTTAATGTTGTCTTATGCTTTGAGTGCAACTCATATAGTACTAGCTCATAGCAGAGCAACGTTTTGAGTTCAGACCGAGCACTGTCGGCCCTTGAGTCGCGGGTCGACCTTCTTTTTGCAGACGAAGTTGGCGCGGGTGTAGCAAGGCACGGAGACGATCTCCTCGTTGCGCAGCACGATGCAGTTGGTCACGAGGTCCTCGATGGGGCTGCCAGCCTGCCAGGTCGGGATGCCCTTGTAGTCCCCGGAGCGGTCGGACCAGCGGTAGCAGATTTTCTCGCCGGTAGAGAAGTCCTGCCGGCACGGGTTGAGCTTGAGCAGGCCGATCCAGGTGTCTGGCGGGCAGCCGTAGGTGTCAATGTCGAGTAGACTCAGTGCTCGAAGCTCCTGGCTCGTGTGAATCGATGTAACGTAGGCGTCGCGACCGCTGAAAATGTCAAGAGCGAATTTTAATCGACTGTTTCTATTTTTAGATGGGGCACGCTTGGCTAGTCCACATAACTTAATTTTATCAGCAAATGCATTGGTCACCTACTTTATCTTCTTACCGGCAATAGAAGTCAGCTTCAATATAGGTAGCCTTGAAATTCGGCATTAAGTAGCAGTTTCCGTTCAGATGTCGCCAGCCGTTCGGGCAGTCGCAGATTCGCTCCTTCTCCGGCTCCTTTACCTTGCAGATAAACGAGTGCCTGTCGTGATAGACATTGTTCTCCCAGGTGAGATTAAAGACCGTAATCAGGGGAAAGTGAATGTCTGGGTAGATGAAGTTGTGCTTATGGTACGCCTCTTTGACGCCGTCTGTAAACCGGTAGTTATCCGCCTGGTCCAGCCGGTCCACATTGACAGAGTACCGACCGATCCAAGCCCTGCGGCAGTAGGTCAGCTTAGCGATGAACGAGTCTTCGAATCGGTTTTTGATGCTTGTCAGTTGGCCGCCGAATTCCTTGCAGCGCTGCTCCGCCGTGTACCAGTAGGAGTCGTTGCGGAACCACCTGTAGCAGCTGCCGTTGAACTTGGCCCACTCCGAGCCCTGCGGGCATAGCTCAAAGAACACCTCCTCGGAGGTCGAGGTCGCAGCTAAAAGGTCGGTTTTCACTGGCGGCTTTTGTAGGGCTGGAGGGTTGGCGGACACCTCTGTGGCCACCAGCAGTGCCAGGAGCAGCGCCAGACAGGGCTGAATCGACAGCATGGTTTCCAAGTAAGGATTTGCAAGTTTCTCGGCTCAATGAAGAATGAAGAGGCCAGGGCAGCCTTGCAGTATTTATAGTAAACTTTTCTTATCAGCCTCCGCGATTTGCAGCAATTTTCTTTTTTCTAAAGTTGATTAGATTCACGAAAAAAAGATAAAATTAGCTCGTAAGGCTTTCTTTCAATCGTTTTCAGAGAATGAAAATCTTTTTGCCGACAATTTTTGACACACCTGTGCGCGTAGATAGTATGCGTAGCAACCCTTTTAACAATCTCCAGGCAGTGACAGCAAAGAAAGGATTTGTGTTCTGATTACGTTATCAGTTTGAAGAGTCAGAAAAATCGCGTGAGTCAAAAAAACACTGCGCCGCTAGAATCCGCGTTCGCGAACCGCATTGGTGACCTTGAAACTCACGGCTGCAGTGGATCGTGCCACTTTTGGTCAACAATAATATTCAATAAACTCACATGATCTCCAACTAGCCTAGCTGATCTAGTGTGAATTACTCGTAGATACAGATCAGATAGGCTGCAACGGATAGGCATCAGAATGATAGGATAGGGATCAGAATGATAGGATAGGGATCAGAATGATAGGATAGGGATCAGAATGATTGAATAGGGATCAGAATGATATGATAGGGATCAGAATGATTGGATAGGAATCAGAATGATAGGATAGGAATCAGAATGATTGGATAGGGATCAGAATGATATGATAGGGATCAGAATGATTGGATAGGGATCAGAATGATTGGATAGGAATCAGAATGATTGGATAGGGATCAGAATGATATGATAGGGATCAGAATGATTGGATAGGGATCAGAATGATTGGATAGGGATCAGAATGATTGGATAGGGATCAGAATGATTGGATAGGGATCAGAATGATAGGATAGGGATCAGAATGATTGGATAGGGATCAGAATGATTGGATAGGGATCAGAATGATTGGATAGGGATCAGAATGATAGGATAGGGATCAGAATGATAGGATAGGGATCAGAATGATAGGATAGGGAGCAGAATGATAGGATAGGGATCAGAATGATTGGATAGGGATCAGAATGATTGGATAGGGATCGGATTGATAGGATAGGGATCAGAATGATAGGATAGGCATCAGAATGATAGGATAGGCATCAGAATGATAGGATAGGGATCAGAATGATTGGATAGGGATCAGAATGAGTGGATAGGGATCAGAATGATAGGATAGGGATCAGAATGATAGGATAGGGATCAGAATGATTGGATAGGGATCGGATTGATAGGATAGGGATCAGAATGATAGGATAGGCATCAGAATGATAGGATAGGCATCAGAATGATAGGATAGGGATCAGAATGATAGGATAGGGATCAGAATGATTGGATAGGGATCAGAATGATAGCATAGGGATCAGAATGATTGGATAGGGATCAGAATGATAGGATAGGGATCAGAATGATAGGATAGGGATCAGAATGATAGGATAGGGATCAGAATGATAGGATAGGGATCAGAATGATAGCATAGGGATCAGAATGATTGGATAGGGATCAGAATGATAGGATAGGGATCAGAATGATAGGATAGGGATCAGAATGATAGGATAGGGATCAGAATGATTGGATAGGGATCAGAATGATAGGATAGGGATCAGAATGATAGGATAGGGATCAGAATGATAGGATAGGGATCAGAATGATAGGATAGGGATCAGAATGATTGGATAGGGATCGGATTGATAGGATAGGCATCAGAATGATAGGATAGGCATCAGAATGATAGGATAGGGATCAGAATGATAGGATAGGGATCAGAATGATTGGATAGGGATCGGATTGATAGGATAGGCATCAGAATGATAGGATAGGCATCAGAATGATAGGATAGGGATCAGAATGATAGGATAGGGATCAGAATGATTGGATAGGGATCGGATTGATAGGATAGGGATCAGAATGATAGGATAGGGATCAGAATGATTGGATAGGGATCGGATTGATAGGATAGGCATCAGAATGATAGGATAGGCATCAGAATGATAGGATAGGGATCAGAATGATAGGATAGGGATCAGAATGATTGGATAGGGATCGGATTGATAGGATAGGGATCAGAATGATTGGATAGGGATCGGATTGATAGGATAGGCATCAGAATGATAGGATAGGCATCAGAATGATAGGATAGGGATCAGAATGATTGGATAGGGATCAGAATGATTGGATAGGGATCAGAATGATTGGATAGGCATCAGAATGATAGGATAGGCATCAGAATGATAGGATAGGGATCAGAATGATTGGATAGGGATCAGAATGATTGGATAGGGATCGGATTGATAGGATAGGCATCAGAATGATAGGATAGGCATCAGAATGATAGGATAGGGATCAGAATGATTGGATAGGGATCGGATTGATAGGATAGGGATCAGAATGATTGGATAGGGATCGGATTGATAGGATAGGCATCAGAATGATAGGATAGGCATCAGAATGATATGATAGGGATCAGAATGATAGGATAGGGATCAGAATGATTGGATAGGGAACAGAATGATAGGATAGGGATCAGAATGAGTGGATAGGGATCAGAATGATAGGATAGGGATCAGAATGATTGGATAGGGATCAGAATGATAGGATAGGGATCAGAATGATTAGATAGGGATCGGATTGATAACCAAATCTTGAGAAATATCTCGAGGAGATCATGAAGTATCGCACGTCATAAAACCTAGCAGTTTTAAGCTGTAAGGATGTTTTTGCAAACTAAATAGCTGCAGTAAAATCAGGTGACGCATAAATTATAATTCAATTCAAGTCCGTGTCTTATCTAGGTATTATCTACGACGGAGTTGACAGTATTCACTAGCAAAACTACAGCTATAATCTCAGGGCCAGTTTTAACGACTAGAATACTAAAAAACGGCATTGAAAAGATTTCCATTTCATTAAGAAAGCTTGGTTGATAAGCCACCGTCGCGTTGGCAACCAACTCCATAGCCAAACTGATAAAGCCGCAGTCAGTGGTAGAGAATTGACTTTCCTGTTTGGTTTTAAGAAGGCTACAAAATATCGATAAGCTCAAGCAAAATAATTAACCTGACAACTGACAATAGGGACGTCCTGCTTAGCAGGCGTGTCCTGCCCGAGTCTTTGCCAGAGAAATTAAATAGTTTAAAATCTATTGGACCATATTGTTTGCAGTCGATCAGTTCCACAACGCACCAGCACAATTGGTTTTTTTATTTAAAAAATATTGATTACAGAAGGCTTTTTGATACATGATTTAACATGAAGAATTAAGAACTGTTTAAACACTTTATTAATCGACGATTGAATTGGATGACCAACGAGTCAGATTGAAAGAAATCAGGTTCAGCATTTAGAAACCGGCCTTCTTAAATGCAACACTTACGAGTACATAATACAGAATTGTAATAACATTTGCATACGTTAGAAAAATAGTAGAATAATATCATGTTAATAATTAAATAAAGCCAATAAGGAGTCAACGGCGGGCAAATAAAATAGGGCGGCACAAATAGGGCTGACTCAGCTTGAGTTGAGCAGGCGGCAGCCTTGCTCAAGCAGGTAGCGCTTGCCATTATCGCCGATGCACATGCCGATTCTATCGCTGTACATCAAAGGCCCGCCGCCGGCTCTGGTCCGACGCCGACTGCTGCGTTGAGCACCTCCGGTTGTGTCGGCGACATCAGCGATGGAATGCAGCCAGGCGGTGTGGCGAAGGAAGGTGACAATGTCCAGAGTCTCGAGGCAACCGCCGCGACGTCCGAGATCGCGCTCCAGGTGACGGACACTGACACTGTCTATGGCCGAAACTGCAGCGCTCGGCATAGCTCCCGTTGCCATGGAAACGCCGAGTCGTCGACCCGCTTCTTCGATCGATTTAGTCAGGAGGCACCCAGCTAAATTTTCGGCCAATTCACCGGCGAAATCGACTTTTTCGTCGGGCAGTTCATCGGCGACACCATCGAGCAGACGACAGTTGGAATGATCCGAATGTCCATGACGCCGCCGCAGTCGATCAGCCAGGCGACCAGCATCGGCGGCATCGGCAACTGCTGACAGACAGGCCAGATTCTTGGCTGAAGCCTCGGCCACTCGATCATCGGCGACAGTCGCTGAACAGTTTAACAGCGGAGCCAGTCGGCAGAGTGGCGACTTGTCCAGCGGTTCGCCGACTGTCACGGTGAAATTCAACTCAGCCTTACCATCCATCGCCTCGGTGATGACGTCATTGCTGCCGCAGCTGGGTAGATACAGTTGATATTGCAGCAGTTGCAGCAGGCGGCCAATCCGATGGCCGCAGTGCCCGGCCAGTGCCGCAGCGCCGTCCGACTGCAGCTGCCAGCCGAGCGCCGCTGCCACCAGCCGAGCGAACCCAGCCACGGCGGCTGGCGCAGCCGGGCGCAGGTGAAACAGCGGCGCCGAGGCCAGGACGCCGCCAGACGCCTGTCGGCGAAATGAGGCCGCATCGTTCACGCCGATCAAAGCCGGCTTGCGGGCTACGGAGCAAACCAGGGCCAGCAGCCGGTGAAAGCCGGTTTCGTCTTCTAGGAGCGTGTCGGCATCGTCAAACAGTAGCAGGCAGGCGTTGGTCACGGTCACCTGGGGATGACGATTGATGTGTAGCATTGGGAATCTGGGAGAACGAGGTGTAGCTTTGGGGATCTGGGAGAACGAGGTGTAGCCTTGGGGATCTAGGAGAACGAGGTGAAGCTTTTGGGATCTGGCAGAACCAGATGTAGCTTTGGGGATCTGGGAGAATCAGATGGACATCGAATTAAGGCGTTAAAGTGCTGGATTATGATAAAGATTAGAGATCTAGGACAAAAAATTATCGCAAGAGTCTTACGCGAGATAGAGCCGGTGAATCGACGACCTTAGGCGCGTCCTCATCGCGACGCATTCGCTTAGATTGGCGTCGATCGGTTGCCAAAGCAACCAAAGTTCGACGCTTCTTACCAGACGTGGCGACCGACGGCGACGCAGCTGCAGTGGTGGACGGCGCAGCATCCAGTCGCTGTCGACCCACCTGGCTGCAGATGGCCGCCTCCTGCAGGCGGTCAAGCAGCTGCTTGCCTTGGCGGCGCTCGCCGGTGTTCACCTCAAACACCTGGCAGAGGGGGCACAATAGGTGGAAGTGAGCATTTGTGATGTAAGCTACTAAAATATGCAGAAAGAAAAGTAGAATAATGCTACTAACAGTAGGCAGTAAGGAGTCAAGTGTAAAATGAAGATTTAGCAAACCTGCAATCCCAGCTGGGCAGCCAATGCATAGGCCAGGCTTGTCTTGCCCGGACCTTCAACCAGCGCTGCTTTTGCCTCGGCCTCGTCATCTGCGCTGTCACTGTCGTCTTCGTCATCATAGTAACTATCGTAGTCGTCGTCGGAGTCCTCAGAATCAACGCCGCCGCACCGGCGTCTTCGCCGACGCTTCCGGGCACGCTCTCGACGTTCTAGACGCTGACGCCGCTCCCAGCCTTCCAGCCAGTCGGCTAATCGAGGCACATCGTCGCCACCGTCGACGATATCAACGACGCTGCGCGGCGCAAGCAGGTCGGCTAGGCTTCGTTGTCTAGCGTCACCGTTGGATGCAGCCGCTGTCAGAGCGGAGGTCAGAGCTGCAAATCGACGCTCGGCATCGGGAAGGTCGCTAGTGACCTCGGCGACAGTGGCGCTAGTTGCAATCGCTCGAGTTTCAGCGTTGGTTGCTAATCGAGTTATGCGTACTGTTGCTAGGCAACAAGATGCGTCATTATTTTTGTTTCCGAGCAAGAGAAGACTGCGGTGAGGCTGCTGTGCATTCGACAATGGCTTCAACTGCTCATCCTTATCGTCCAGCTCTCGAAACGAATAGGTTTCTTCGTTGCTAGGCAACGGTTGCCAGCCAACGTGTGCATTCCAACTGGCCGGCCAGGGGCACGGAAGATTTCCGAAAACCGGCGCCGAGGTGGCCGATTTTGTCAGCAACTGCTTCGGTCGAAAGTCGGTGGCAAAGAAGCGGGCTCTATCGGCGGCACTCGGCGCTGGCCTTCGAACAGTCGCTGATTTAGTCGGCGAAGTGTCAGACGCCGGCTGCGTGGGCGTTGGCAGAGCTGGCGGCGGCTGCGGTGGCGACGCGACTGGCATTTTTCGAGGTCGGCCGCGCCCACGACGAGGCTGCACAGGCGAAAAAGATGGGGACTCCTCTTGATGGACGACTTCGGCGACGCGTCGGCGACCCCAGGTCGACGGGTCGAATAGGGTGGCAACTTTATTCGTTGAGTTCGCATGTGCTTTCACATTCGGTGACTTCAGCGGCTTCGCTATCTGGACGTCATCTGCCCTGAATGTGTCGAATGTAATTTCCTGAATGTCCACAGGAACTATCGCTGCTTTGATCACTGACGATGTGGGTCGCTTGGCTGTGTTAGACTCGCTGTCATCGTTGGAAACATCATCCGTGTCAGAGGAAGAGCTAGACGAATGATTGCTGTTGCTGTTGATGCTCTCAGAAGATATGAAGCAGGGCTGAGTAACCTTGGAGAATAAAAAACTTCGTTTCTTTCAAGTTTTTTAATGTGCCACTGCAACTTCTGCAGTTACCTGATAATGGCCTAACATTAAGATCCTGATTTTCAACTGTCAATTTTGCCATTTGCCATTTTCGCCTGCCCTACCCCATTTCTTTAGCAGATGCATTATACCTCTCATCCATTCCTAAGCCCTGAGTGGGTCACCTGTAATCCCTTCTTAATCCCACTTGTCATCCCTTCCAAATCGCACTTGTCATCCCTTCCAAATCCCACCTGTCATCCTTTCCTAATCCCTTAATGGGTAATCTGTCACTAAAGCATAAATCCCTTTGCAACTTGTCAATAATTAGAATTTTTCAAAGGAATAATTCATCGATAATCTCACCTCATCATCTGGATATAAATGACTAGTCTGAGAAGCTAAGATGTGATCATGACAAGCTAGGTTGTCGAATACAGCATTGGAATCTGACTTGCAGCTAACAGCTAGTGGCTTTGTCAACTGAGCCAAATGTTGCCCAGTGCCATCAATTTCATCATCATCATCAATAATAACAATGCTTTCACATGACTGCTGCTTCTGCCCAGCTGGAGAAGGGTCTGTTGTAGGACGAAAGAAATCAGTGATGCTACGCATTGAGATGGCTAGAAATTGTAAAATATTATACTTTCATTTTAGTTAGAATTAAATTAGTCTACAAAAAAAAAGAAAAATATTGACAGTTGCAAACAACAAAATTCATTTTTTAATATGAAATTTTAAAAACTAGTTTGAATAAAAAAAGTTTGCCTTAGGCTTAATCTAAATACATGCGCTTTATCATTATCAAAAAATGATGTTTGTAACATTCAACATTGATTGCCTAGGGCTAATAGCTTATTTCAGTACCAAGTAGGCCTATGCAAGGCAGAAGTTTTGGCATAACCATAGGTTTAAGAAAACCTGTCTATTCTAGGTATAGGCCTACTTTTCAATTCAACACAACTATATAGTCTACTTTTATATGAATATTAAATAAATATATGTTTTGCAAGGTTAATCATGCCAAATGGGGAGAGGTGCCATGCCACATTAGGACTGGATTGGTATAGGCCTATGTCTAGAGCAGGCTCATGCCTAGCTAGTTTACAACTTTGCAACAATTAATAGCTAATTTATAAAATTTATTGTTATAATATCTTTTTTATGAAGCGATTAAATTCATATGAATTTAATTTTACAAGCTAATTTCATACTATTATTATACATTAGTAGGCCTACTTAATCTGGCAGAACAATCTAAATACATTGGCATTAACAGCCATGGGCCATGGCCATATTATAAAGAGAAAGTGTTACATGGCCCTTGGTTTTTTGTCTAAAATTCCGATGCGATTAAGCATCCTGGATCACATTTTAGGAAGACCAACATTATTTAAGACCAACTGGCCAACTCAAGTTCGCCAATGGCCCCACATGCCATATTCCCTTGCATGTCACATCCCATGCAGATGCCCGCCATCTGGACTCTGTTTACTGTCAGTGTTAGTCCTCTTTTTAAAAGAATATTTTAAGGGTTATGATATAGCTGCTTTTGCCTCAAGTTTTTCTGACAATTTCTGGATGTAATTTTAGATTTCAGGATGCTAGGCCTATTCACACCAAATGCACAGAACGATGAAGGGTCAGAAAGCATCCATATCCATGATCAGCCGTGTTGACGACTCTTAGGCTACATCTAACATGCGCGACGGTCGCCTAATAGGCAACTCCGAACATGTTCTTTGTTCCGAGAACATGTTCTTTTAAATTAATAAGGCTACTTAATGTATATTAAATACCGCTAGGTGAAGAAAAACTAACGAAGAAAAAACTATGCCTTCCTTGGCTTGAGGTCAACAAACAAGACAGAGTTAGACCATACTATGTCTAGTAATATCCTAGTTCACCAGCACTTAACGTACATATTAGCCAGCAATATAGTATTCTCTCAACGGCGCATTCAGCACGTAGCTACATATATATTTTTTACATTACAAATTAATACTTTATTTTTACTTATAAATTAAAAAGTGTGGGAGGGCCCTTTCTTATTTGTTAATATTCTATCAAATGGTCTCAGGGCTTTTAAACTTTAGCACTTTTAATTAGTATAACACTTTATAATATTATATTAGAGTAGTTATTTACTCTGTGATAGCATGCAAGTGTCCGAGCGGTAAGACACTATTTTAATCTGATTCACACGAATAACTCATATGTATATTTTATGTTAGTGACACACAGTCTTTTATTAAGTTCAGTCCGACAAAGGCTACCAGTGGACCGGAGGGTGTCCAATCTCACACTCTCTCTCTCTCTTATTTGGAATTACTCCCTTAGTTTCCTTTTATTTCCTTCTGCAAAATCTGCATTAATTTAATCCCTTCTGGGTTTTACTGTCTGGATCAGATCCAACCTGTATATCTTATTTCAGTACGAATTCTCGCTTATGACATACAATTTCCAGCTTGTAGTCTTTAGCTAAAAGAATAATAACAACTTTATTCACTTGCTTTAAACAGTTTGCTTTCCGAACTTGCGCTACCGTTTACTTCGATTACCGTTTCTTAGACCCTATCTCTGTCAACACGGGTGCCATTTGCGATTTGCGATATTTGCGATATTTGCGATTTGACAATGACAATTAAAAGTGTGTTTTATTTTAGCTCGAAAGTGTATTGGTTAATTATAATTTGATTAACGAAAATACTTCTGCACTGTATTCTGTTTCTATTCTTATAACGCATTTATGCGTTTTGGTTTAATGCGAGTTCTTCGAAATAGGCTGCGTTTTAAACAGCTTGAGGTTTGTTATTTTTGTTTGCTAAAAATGTATTATTGTCGTGCAGAACTGAATTATGAACTGACAACCCGGTCATTTCAGGAACTGCGAACGTTCTCAAAAGTTTTTCCAGAATACAACTTAACCCTATTAATCTTCTATGCTCTAGTACACTGCTGCTGATAGTGATGCTGTATTGAAACTCATTCTAGCTAATGAATTGTTTGAAGTTGGCTTAGCCTACTATCTAGATGCCATTATTAGAGAAAATAATGGCACGGTGGCTATAATGTTTTGATCCATAGCAACCAGCAAGTACTTTTTAATGTTAGGTAAAGAAACTATAGACCTATCAACTTGGAAACATACCAGATCCGTAGTTAGTTTTAGTTTGGCATTTGTTTGGTTTATGACCTTTGAAATTTGTGACAATCGTCAATCCCATAGGAAATATGCAAAAATTGAGGAGTATGTTTTTGTTGTAGGGCCTTTTTCCTACAAAAAAAGCATAATTTATATTTTTTTATAGGCCCCTAGTGAAATTTATTTTTTCAAATTTAATAATTTAAACTTCTGCTATATTTATGGCAACCATTATAGCCATAGGCCTAACACTTATTATTCAGAGTAGATTTTACTCCTATGGTCTAGCATGCAAGTGTCAAGGGGCAAGACACTAATAATACTATTAACTCATATGGATATAATTTGGTCCCAGGACATTTTGGTGACAAGATATTTTGTAATCAATTGCATAGACATCATAGACAATCATAAAACTAACTAAATGCCATTAGTTCCATGGTAGCTAATGCCGGTTGACGGTCATTTCATCTGCCGCCTTTTCGTCTGCCAATATACGATATAGTCGTTTTGTCTGCCAATATATATAATATATAAATCGGAATAACTAATTATGTCATCAAGCTTTGCAAGGAAGTGTAATGTAAATGTCTTATTAATTATAATTTATTATAATGCTAGGATTTTTCTGAAAGTTCCGGAGCTAATATGTTGCATATAAATACACAAAGCCAGAAGCAAATATCTCCAACCGTTTAGTTTCCTTCCAACTTTCTTTTTTTTGTGTATGTAAACTCATGCAATTTATTCACAAATACAAGTAGCTTAAATGCACAAAGTGTAAAATGTAAGGAGCAATCAAAATTGTAGGCACAGAAAATGTAAACTCATTTGCAATTTATTCACGAATACAAGTAGAAATGTAAAAATGTAAAAATTTAAAAACGTCACAAAATGACTAACGTCACAAAGCAAAATGTCAAAAAACTGTTTTGGCAGTAATTCATCACGACAGACACTTGCCTAAGACAGCGCCACAGCACTGTTGCCACAGCTTTGCTCTCTTAGCAGCCTGCTTCACTTCTAGAGCCACCTCCTTGCGCAGACCACCATCTATGTTTGCCTCACATATGTGCCACTTCCTTGGATGAAACATGCCCCCTGGGGATTCCGTGATGCTGCCACTGCATTTAATTGTGCTATTGCGAGTCACGCACTTCCAATACTTTGAACCCCCTTTTCCTCCATTGTTTTATTATCGATAAAATTATCGATAACACCACTTTCTCAAAAAATAACTTCACATTGATGCATCGAAAGTATTATATAGATTAGTTAGGTTTTGTAGAAAATGAAGAAAAACAAAATGTATCAATATAAATAAGAAAACATACTTAAAACTTGCTTATACTAATTTATTTTAATTCCCTACATAAAAAATACTAAATAAGTGAACCAAAATAAACATAAATAAAAAAGTCGTTTTGTCTGCTAAAATTCATTGGCAGACAAAATGACTGCAGACTGCTAATGCCTACACCTGTCTGTCTCATTTGGCTAGGTTGTTTGGCCTATCACTAGGCTACTGTGTCCAATAATTCAACTCTAATTAAATATAGCTCAATATCAGCAATAATCATGATCCCAAATTACAATTAAGTTAAAACAGTTTACCCAGTTTACTAGCATAGTTCCCATACTTCCATCAACCAAAGTTATATTATTGGTTTCAGAAGGCAATCATTTGAATACAACTATTAAGGAGAAATGATTATGATCCAAAACTATAAACAATAAAGTAATTTTGTACTAAACTTTTATTTAGCAATCAATGTTTACGCCATGACTTGCTCAAATGCTTAATATATCAACTTTTGGTTGACAATCATTTGTATGTACCTATACCATTGAAAGTGATGTTTGTCCCAAACTGAGGGTTGCCATTCCACTTTGTAACCTGCAGTTCTTTTTGTATTATTTATGCCAACTAGCATTAGTTATGCTAACTTAAGATAAAATAGTATTGGAACCCAATCATTTTAGGGCAGATTTCTTATTGCAAAACAAATGCAATTGCAATTAAGATGCAGTTAAGTACAGCAAAATAGAAGTGTTGTACTTTTTGGAAGACAATCATTTCAATAAGAAATCCACCCTAAAATTGTCATCCAAAACTGATATATCAAGTTCTGGATTATTAAATACATGAGATGATGCTTTAAAATGGTACTGTAAACATTGTAACCCAGAATGTTTTGATTCTCTGCTAAGAAAATTTGTTTTAGTGATTGTGATTATTATGTATTGACATTTGGCCTGCTCCTTTTTTACTTTTTGAGAAAAAATAATTTCTTTTAAGGTTTAGAAGGTCTAAAGACATCTTTCATGTCAATTTTTTATATTCCATTTTGTAAGATATTGTTGCCACATTATTATTGTGTAATAATGAATAATGTAATAATGTGTAATAATAATAATATTATTGTGTAAAGTAGCACAATAGGTCCCATTTTTGTGTGATTTGAACAATGTGTGTGCCCTATGCATAGGTATTGCACAAGAAACACAACAAACCTTAACTGTAGCTTGTTACTTTTAATTTAAATATTGACAATATTTTTAAATAAACATTATCTGTTTCATACATAAAGAAGTGTATAATTATTTAATAAACATTTTCTTTCAGGAATAATATCTTGTTCAGAATGCCAAACAAATATGTCGTAAATGCTGCTGAAGTATTTCCAAACACACTATCCGTATCAGAACTTGGTGAGTCCTTAGATCTAATGTACACATTGGATTTATAAATAAATTAATATTCTGTTTTGATTTGGACTCTCATGTCTTATTGCTTGGATGAAAGAAATTTTTAGTTGCACCTATCTATTTTTATGAAGAAAATACAGAATTAAACATCTACAGAATTTATGAAATATAGAAATGAATTACACCCAGCTTAGTTGGGCCAGATGCAAAGTAAATTGCACAGATAAAACTTTCTGAGGTGCTATGAAATGTTGTTTATTCCACAGATTTAGGTGGCTAAGATTAAATTAATTAAAAAACATAACTCTAAGATTATGAAGCTAAACACTCTAACCAGTCTCCTTAGTGTGTACATATAATTTACTAATTGATTTATGCTTCTCCAGCTCGCACAATGCTTTCTCTAAAGTTTATCAAACTTCTATTTTTTACTTTTAATCTAGATCCAACGAAGGTGTCAGTAAGCACTGATGGGGAGATAGCTGTTTATCACATCAACCCAGATCCATTTCCTTTGGCCTCTATTGAGCTTCAAACAGGTGAGAATATTCTCTATTACCACGTCACATGATCAAACTTACTATTACTATTATATTTATTAGGACATATTTATTTCAATTATCTTGCAGTAAACTCTTCTGAGGGGATCGACGATGACGACGATGATAACGAAGAAGAAGAAGAGGAGGAGGAGGAGGAAAAGTCCACCTGGAATGGCCGGTTCGAGTTTGTTTTATCCGTTCTGGGCTACAATATCGGCCTGGGCAATCTGCTGCGATTTCCCTTTCTGTGCATGAAGAATGGAGGCGGTAAGAGTGCTAAAATATGACATATTGGAATATCATATTATCATATTGAAAATATCATATTGGATCATTTGTGGATCATGATGAACAGTGACAGCTCATTTGGGGATCATGATGAACAATGTCTGCTCATTTGGGGATCATGATGAACAATGACTGCTCATTTGGGGATCATGATGAACAATGACTGCTCATTTGGGGATCATGATGAACAGTGACTGCTCATTTGGGTATCATGATGAACAATGACTGCTCATTTGGGGATCATGATGAACAGTGACAGCTCATTTGGGGATCATGATGGACAGTGACTGCTCATTTGTGGATCATGATGAACAGTGACAGCTCATTTGGGGATCATGATGAACAGTGACTGCTCATTTGTGGATCATGATGGACAGTGACAGCTCATTTGGGGATCATGATGAACAGTGACTGCTCATTTGGGGATCATGATGAACAATGTCTGCTCATTTGGGTATCATGATGAACAATGACTGCTCATTTGGGGATCATGATGAACAGTGACTGCTCATTTGGGGATCATGATGAACAATGACTGCTCATTTGGGGATCATGATGAACAGTGACAGCTCATTTGGGGATCATGATGAACAATGACTGCTCATTTGGGTATCATGATGAACAATGACTGCTCATTTGGGGATCATGATGAACAATGACTGCTCATTTGGGGATCATGATGAACAATGACTGCTCATTTGGGGATCATGATGAACAATGTCTGCTCATTTGGGTATCATGATGAACAATGACTGCTCATTTGGGGATCATGATGAACAGTGACTGCTCATTTGGGGATCATGATGAACAATGACTGCTCATTTGGGGATCATGATGAACAGTGACTGCTCATTTGGGGATCATGATGAACAATGACTGCTCATTTGGGGATCATGATGAACAATGACTGCTCATTTGGGGATCATGATGAACAGTGACTGCTCATTTGGGGATCATGATGGAAAGTGACTGCTCATTTGGGGATCATGATGAACAGTGACTGCTCATTTGGGGATCATGATGAACAGTGACTGCTCATTTGGGGATCATGATGGAAAGTGACTGCTCATTTGGGGATCATGATGAACAGTGACTGCTCATTTAGGGATCATGATGAACAATGACAGCTCATTTAGAGATCATGGTGGATAAACAGTGACAACTCATTTGGGGATCACAATGAACAGTGACAGCTTGTTTATGGATCATAATGAAGTAACAGTAGCTACCCCCTACTTTTAGGGGAGCATAAAAAAGGACTGATAAGGGTAATTTAAAGGGTAACGGTATAAGAATATCGTTAGCATTAAATCCAGTAGATGACTGAAGGACAGTTTCTCAGAGTGATCACAAGCCCCAAAAAATCCCCATTCCAGGCGCATTCCTGCTGCCCTACTTCCTGTTCCTCATCATCCTGGCCGTGCCGCTGTACGTGCTGGAGATGTCCGTCGGCCAGTTCTGCGGCATGACCCCTATTAAACTGTTTGGCAACATTGCGCCAGTTTTTAAAGGCCTCGGCTGGTGCAATGTCATCACATGCGGAGTTCTCAATATTTACTATAGTGTTGTGATTGGCTGGATACTGTTTTACCTTATCAACAGCTTCTTTGTGCCCCTGCTCTGGTCTAGCTGCAAAAACGAATGGAAGGATGCCACCTGCTTTGAAGTGAATCGAACCGCTCCCAGGCCTGATTATGTAACCAACTGTACAGAGTACACCAAGTTCGACCACGTCAGGAAGACTGTCACCGAGACCTTCTACGAGTGAGATCATCTTGCTGTTATCGGTGTCTGAGTATCGCGGTTTCATAATTCCGCGTCTAACTTTTCTTTGGATCCCTACTCTTTACCTCCTTATCCCAACTTCTCAATCTACATAATCCTGTCTCTCCTAGTCTAGAGAGTTATATATTAATAATAATAATTGTAGGAGGGCTGCGGGCAATGTCACATCATTTGCTGACACTAGACCCTCGGCCAGCGAGGAGGCAATTCTGCCCATTTCGCTGATTCCTGAGCACACACGCACAACAGATACTGAATGCAGGGTCCCGCTCACACAGGTGTGTACATCTGCCCAGACTTTTTCATCGTCAGGCAGTGTACACTTCACTGTACCTTGGAGGTTAGACCCTCAAGGGCGTAAATTGCATGATAAGCCCCAAAGCCTTCTCTCCGCGGCTGCGCCCTAAATGAATGTGGCCTCGCCGTGAAATCGAACTCAGGGACCTTGGTGCGAGAGGCAAACGCGTTCACCGCTCTGCCACTGACCCCCTTAGTCTAGAGAGTTTCAATTGACAATTGATTTTTATTTATAATTTACTAATATTGCATAGATTACAATCTCATTATCCCAGCTACTTAGTCCCACAATCTCAACTTCTTTATCTCGTTAATCCCAATTTTCCTTTTCAAATTTCCCTTGATTTAGTCTCAATCTCAGTCTCTCAGCCTCCTTAGTCTTACTGTTTATGTTGTGATCCGACTCTCAATCATCTGATGCCACTCCGAAGCTCACTGTTTTGCAACGCATTAAAAAACTGCAGAAACTACATGCTGAAGATATCTGGCGGTGTTGATGAATGGGGCAGTGTCCGCTGGCAGCTGTTTTTGACATTGCTAGCCGCTTGGATCATTATCTACCTGTGCGTGTTTCGCGGCATTCACTCATTTGGCAAGGTAAGGCTAAAGATTTTTACTAAGAAACTTAATTGTAGTGACAGTGGTCGGTTTGAGATCCCCGGCCCACAGCCCTATTAAGTAAAATATTATCGATCACTGAACCAGGCGTTAGGACGCTCTGTTGCAGTCAGGGACTGGTGGCGTTAGGACGCTCACACAGTACTTCTAAGATTATTACAGTACTCCGTGCGGACCTGGCACCCCGAAAGGACAGACACAAATACAGTGCTTACCGGTCGGGACGCACGATAGGATGACAGGATGACGCTGAATGTATTTGTCGGCAATTTTTGCACTTTAATAAACCATACGCTCGGAATCACTCGTCAATAATCACTTCGCTATGCAATAAATTGAGCCTTCGCCGTAAGAGACCGTCTTTACGGCACGATCTTTTAAAGTTCGCAAGGGGGAGAGAGGCTTGGCCCGGGCAGAAAACGATACCTTAAGGGCTGACAAGGGGGCAGACAGGGGCGGAGCACAAACAAAGCCTACAGCGCGCTGGGGGGTAGGGTTGTACGCGCTGGACGGGTGGACGGGCAAAGCTACGCAGAGCTGATTGGCGTGAGGGCAAAGCCACGCAGGGCTGGGGTAGGATAGGCACACAATGCCCGCGCCCAGCCAATCAGATGGCGGCACCGGGCACCGGGCAGCCAAGACGGCGCTGGGTGAGGAAGGCCTAACAAAACCACAAGGCCAGAGACACCGGCACCACATAATAATAAGAATAATAATACTCTAAATTACTCTTGATTAAAGGAGGGCTGCGAGTAGTGGCACATCATTTGGTGACAGTAGACCCGCATCCAGCGAGAAGGCAATTCTGCCCATTTTGCTGACTCCTGAGCACACACACTGACATACTGTACGCAGCTACACAATCAGTCAGGTGTTCAGTGTAAACACATTCTCATCGTCAGGCAGTATACATATCCACTGTGCCTTGGAGGTTGGCCCTCAAGCGCGTAAATTGCACGACAAGCCCCAAGCCTTCTCTCTGCGCCTGTGCCCCAAATAGATATGGCCTCGCTGCGGAATCAAGCTCAGGGACCTTGGTGCGAGAGGCAAACGCGTTAGACTGCTCTGGCACTCATCCCTATAAGAAACTTATATTTTAGAAAGATATATTTTAAAGATGTTATAAATCTTGGCTGTACACGCTTATACATACTTCATGCTATTTATAGCACCCTGGTGGGTTTCCCGCATGCTAAAAATAGAACAGTTGAGGATTCGCTTGCGGGCATTTAACATGAATTTAAAATTCTCGTGTTATTAATCATTATATTCGCCCAGGTAGTGTACGTGACTGTCCTATTCCCCTACCTGGCGCTAATCATTCTGCTGGTGCGAGGCGTCCTCCTGCCAGGCAGTCGCGAGGGCATCTTGTTCTACCTGACTCCTGATTGGCCGCGTCTGGCTACCCCAACACCTTGGGTTGATGCCGCCCAGCAGATCTTCTGGAGTCTCGGCCCCACCTGGGGCGCGCTAATTATGCTGGCTAGTCACAATCGCTTCTCTAATAATATCTATAGAGACGCGATTATAACGCCTATCATCTGCTCGATGACGTCATTCCTAGGCGGCTTCGTAATATTCGCCTACCTGGGCAACATGGCCTGGAAGCTGAACACCGGCATCAATTGCATATTCAAGTCCGGGCCCAGCATGGCCTTCATCGTCTATCCCGACGCCGTGCTGAACCTGCCGTTTCCTCAAATCTGGTCTGTCATCTTCTTCGTCCTACTGCTCATGCTTGGCGTGGACAGCGAGGTGAGTGCCAGTTGGCTTTGTCCTTAGAGCTTCAAACTTCTGGCCGAGAGGTCTGGAGTTCGTATCTCAGCCCACATGGAAACAATTAAAATCTCCGATCTATCTATGATATATTCACACGAAACAGAAAATGCCCAAATCTATTTTTAGTTCTGCACATTCGAGACAATGTACCAGTGCCTGGCTGACGAGTATCGTATTCTGAAGAAACGAGAATGGCTCACCAAGCTGATCATGGCTATCGTTTCGATGCTGCTGGGACTGCCTATGACTACTAATGTGAGTAGCCTGTAGTGTTTTATGAACTATAAATTTGAAATAAATCAAACTTTTAACGCGATGAGAAAATCCTAAATTGTCTATTCAGGCCGCTCACTACATCTACCAGCTGATGGACTGGTACCATGTCACTCTCCTCCCGCTTGTGGCTCTGGTCGAGGTCATCTGTCTGGCTTATGTCTATGGTAAAATTTCTCACAACTGAGATTTTGTCGCGTGGTTAATTAAATTCAAAAGCTGTCTTAAGCTTCTTTCATAGCCTGTTAATTTCCGCGAATTTCAGGTAGTCAAAGAATTCGCAAAGATGTTGAAGTCATGACCGGCATCAAGATGACCATGCTTTGGGATATTTACTGGCGCATTCCCCTTCTGTCGATTTTGGCAGTGAGTTTTGTTCAGCTTTCGCTCTGAGCTCCTTCTTAGTATTTTCCAGTTCCTTGAGTATGAGAAACTGCTCTCTACTATTGTAAAGAAAAACCTCATTGCATGAGTACGATTGGGACATAGACGCATAATCCTGGTGGGAATTATATTAATACTACCACTATTTTCTATTTTTTATATCTGCCTATCTGCTTTCAATCAACAATTTTCATACGAGTCGAGAGTCTTGTGTTCTTCTACTTTGGTTGTCCTTGGCTCTGCTGACGCGTCGTTCAGAATATGCCAGTTATGCTCATAAATTCCCACATGTCGCATTGTGCCCAGGGCCTGCTAGTGATGACTCTGGTGACATATTCCCCGCCAACCTACGGCAAGTACGCCTACCCGGTTGGCGCGGTGGCGTTCGGCTGGGCTCTGGCAGCCTCCGTTGTTGTGCCGCTGCCGGTGTACGCCGCCTACCTGCTGATCCGTCAGGCCACCTGCCCACCTGAGAATTACGACAGTAGGGCTGAGGTATTTTCCTGCCTGCCTGCCTGCCTGCCTGCCTGCCTGCCTGCCTGCCTGCCTGCCTGCCTGCCTGCCTGCCTGCCTGTCTGTCTGCCTGTCTGTCTGCCTGCCTGTCTGTCTGTCTGCCTGTCTGTCTGCCTGCCTGTCTGTCTGCCTGCCTGTCTGCCTGTCTGCCTGTCTGCCTGCCTGTCTGTCTGCCTGCCTGTCTGTCTGTCTGCCTGTCTGTCTGCCTGCCTGCCTGCCTATCTGTCTGCCTGCCTGCCTGCCTGCCTGCCTGCCTGCCTGCCTGCCTGCCTGTCTGCCTGCCTGTCTGCCTGCCTGCCTGCCTGCCTGCCTGCCTGCCTGCCTGCCTGCCTGTCTGCCTGCCTGCCTGTCTGCCTGCCTGTCTGCCTGCCTGTCTGCCTGCCTGTCTGCTTGCCTGCCTGTCTGTCTGCCTGTCTGTCTGTCTGTCTGTCTGTCTGTCTGTCTGTCTGTCTATCTCTCTGTCTGTCTGCCTGTCTATCTTTCTAAATTTAATTTTGCATATTACATTTTATTGGCTAAGAACCAAGCAGCAGCCGTTGTTCCCTTTAACGCTTCGCAGGCCATGAAAGCGCTGGTCACGCAGACCGAAGAGTGGAAAATTCGAATCCGCATCAACTCTGACGGCCTGGTAAAGTGAACGAGTGTGCTCAGAGTACAATCGCGTGATTAGACCACTCGCTTGTTAGTATTTTTTGTGGTTCAATTTGTGTTTGTGAAACATTTTCCTAACTTGCAAGTCTTACACTTTTTCGCCTGTCATTTAAGATTGCAGTTTTTTTAATTTAATGAAAATCTCCTGTCCTGTGCTGTGCTGATTGCTATGCTAAATTTGAGCACAGGAATCATCAGGTTTTAATTTCCAGTCTGAATGCTTTTCATAGCTTTACACACTTGCCTTTGTGATTATATTTTTGTCCTAGTTTTTGTGTTTTTATGCTCCAAAAGTTATATTTTTTAAAGAAACAGATATTTTACTAGCTAATCCTATTTCTAGCTCCTTTGTATATGAATGCATTCTAGAGTCCTCTGGTTTCGCATAAAATGTTCAACATCTTTGTTGAATCTCTATAGGTGAGGGCTGTGCTACCAGCTCCACCTGTTTCAGTTTGGTCCTCAATTATATGCAAACATTTTTTGTGCCACTAATTTCATTTTTTCTGGATTTTAAAGGGCTTTTCGATTCAGCTAAGGCTTTTGTACCTGACGCTGTTTCTCAAATCACCGCTATTTACAGTGTACAGATTTTTCACTTAATGCTTTCTTTTATGAGAATATGCACACCTCTTATGAGTGACATTATCGAGGAATGGCTTTTCTTGCACGATTTCACTTATTTTTTAAGTTATACTTTAGTATCAGCGCATGCACTGAAACTAAAAACGAACAGTCTATACAACTGTTCTCAACGAACACCTCTGGTTGGTTGCTTAGGTGCACAATCAGTCTTTTTAATCACGCCTTTTCTTTTGGTTTTTGTGGCCGCTGAAAGTAGTGGGATCTTTAAATTTACATGTTCGGTGTATGGAGTGTACGTCAAATTCGTAGACCTAACAAAATTCTTAGTCCGTCCAAACACCCCAAATGTGCGCACGCCCAGGCCAGCCTCTAGCCAACCACCCCAAATGTGCGCACGCCCAGGCCAGCCCCGAGCCAAATCCCAAATGTGCGCACGCCCAGGCCAGCCCCGAGCCAAACCACAAATGTGCGCACGCCCAGGCCATCCCGCACGCCAAGGCCATCCCCGAGCCAAACACCCCAAATGTGCGCACGCCCAGGCCAGCCTCGAGCCAACCACCCCAAATGTGCGCACGAACAGGCCAGCCTCTAGCCAACCACCCCAAATGTGCGCACGCCCAGGCCAGCCCGAGCCAAATCCCAAATGTGCGCACGCCCAGGCCAGCCCGAGCCAAACCACAAATGTGCGCACGCCCAGGCCAGCCCGAGCCAAACCACAAATGTGCGCACGCCCAGGCCAGCCCGAGCCAAACCACAAATGTGCGCACGCCCAGGCCAGACCCGAGCCAAACCCCAAAGTGCGCACGCCAAGGCCATCCCGCACGCCAAGGCCATCCCCGAGCCAAACACCCCAAATGTGCGCACCCCCAGGCCAGCCTCGAGCCAACCACCCCAAATGTGCGCACGGCAAGGCCATCCCCGAGCCAACCACCCCAAAATATCCGCACGCCCAAGCAAGCCTTGAGCCAACCACCCCAAATGTGCGCACGAACAGGCCAGCCTCTAGCCAACCACCCCAAATGTGCGCACGCCCAGGCCAGCCCGAGCCAAATCCCAAATGTGCGCACGCCCAGGCCAGCCCGAGCCAAACCACAAATGTGCGCACGCCCAGGCCAGCCCGAGCCAAACCACAAATGTGCGCACGCCCAGGCCAGCCCGAGCCAAACCACAAATGTGCGCACGCCCAGGCCAGCCCCGAGCCAAACCCCAAAGTGCGCACGCCAAGGCCATCCCGCACGCCAAGGCCATCCCCGAGCCAAACACCCCAAATGTGCGCACGCCCAGGCCAGCCTCGAGCCAACCACCCCAAAATATCCGCACGCTTAAGCAAGCCTTGAGCCAACCACCCCAAATGTGCGCACGCCCAGGCCAGCCTCTAGCCAACCACCCGAAATGGCGCACACGCACAGACCAGCCCCGAGTAATGCGCTTAAAGAGCATGCCCACTACCTAGTAGTCTCTCTCCAGCGCATTACGAGCGTACAGTGTATTATCCGATAAGTAGTATTGCTGGCAGGCATATTGATCGTTACTTAAGTTTTTGTTAGTATTTTTACTACAGGTGCGTGTAATTATTCTGGTTCATCATTATTTGAAATTTTCTCCATTTTTAGTTCATCTCCACCCCTGAATTTCTGTATTTTGATCAACTGACTTGTCCTTTTTACATTGCATGGCATTCGGAACTTATATTTTTTTTCTGCTGTTGTAAAAATATGAACAATTTTTTATAACTCGAATGCTTTTTTTGTCTTCAATACGATGTCACTTGAGCTCAAATAGTAAATGTAAACAGGGTTCAATTTATAAAGAACATTTAATCAATATCAAAATTCTTTTCGCCTCTGAACTACACTCGTCTTGAAGAAACTAAAAACACATTTATGCACCTCATTAATTATCAAGAGTAGTATCTCATTATCAAGAGTAGTATCTCATTATCAAGAGTAGTCTCTCAAGTTTCGATTTATTTCGAGTGATTTTGCCGTTTGTTCTAGTATTTACTCCTGAATACATAATAATAGGAAAAACTTTTCTTTAAAAAGTTGCGCTTGAAGCTTAAAACTGCTTGATAGCACCTAACTTATCGAAAATAGCCAACATGTGTCTTTTTTTACTTTTTTTCAACCTTGCTACTATATATTCAAATGTCTTTCCCAGCTGATCAGCGTCATTCTCAGCTGATGAGTGTCATTCCAGCCTGATGAGTGTCATTCCAACCTGATGAGTGTCATTCCAACCTGATGAGTGTCATTCCAGCCTGATGAGTGTCATTCCAACCTGATGAGTGTCATTCCAACCTGATGAGTGTCATTCCAACCTGATGAGTGTCATTCCAACCTGATGAGTGTCATTCCAACCTGATCAGTGTCATTCCAGCCTGATCAGTGTCATTCCAACCTGATCAGTGTCATTCCAGCCTGATCAGTGTCATTCCAACCTGATCAGTGTCATTCCAGCCTGATCAGTGTCATTCCAACCTGATCAGTGTCATTCCAACCTGATGAGTGTCATTCCAACCTGATCAGTGTCATTCCAGCCTGATCAGTGTCATTCCAACCTGATCAGTGTCATTCCAGCCTGATCAGTGTCATTCCAACCTGATGAGTGTCATTCCAACCTGATGAGTGTCATTCCAACCTGATGAGTGTCATTCCAACCTGATCAGTGTCATTCCAACCTGATCAGTGTCATTCCAACCTGATCAGTGTCATTCCAACCTGATCAGTGTCATTCCAGCCTGATCAGTGTCATTCCAACCTGATCAGTGTCATTCCAACCTGATCAGTGTCATTCCAGCCTGATCAGTGTCATTCCAACCTGATCAGTGTCATTCCAGCCTGATCAGTGTCATTCCAACCTGATCAGTGTCATTCCAACCTGATCAGTGTCATTCCAACCTGATGAGTGTCATTCCAGCCTGATCAGTGTCATTCCAACCTGATCAGTGTCATTCCAACCTGATCAGTGTCATTCCAACCTGATGAGTGTCATTCCAACCTGATCAGTGTCATCCCAGCCTGATCAGTGTCATTCCAGCCTGATCAGTGTCATTCCAACCTGATGAGTGTCATCGGCTTCATTTCTAATCGGCAGATTTGCAAATCTGTCACCGCTTGCTCACTCTGCTCAGCCTATCCAGGAGGTGGTTGTGCTCGGCCTTGTCTGCGAGCGGCAGGCAAACTTATAATGAGATCACCGACACCGCATAACACGGCCCAGGTTTCCGTTGATCAGAAATTGCACTCCCTTGAGAGTCATGCAGACTGTCAAAATGCCAGCGCCGGGAACAAGCTCTACTGTAAATATTATGTACCGGTTGGCATTCAACAATTACCCTATTTACGAGACAAATCCCTCAGGCTCCATTCAACTCATCCCTCAGGCTACATTCAGCTCATCCCTCAGGCTTCATTCGGCTCATCCCTCAGGCTTCATTCAGCTTATCCCTCAGGCTACATTCAGCTCATCCCTCAGGCTCCATTCAGCTCATCCCTCAGGCTCTATTCAGCTCATCCCTCAGGCTCCATTCAGCTCATCCCTCAGGCTACATTCAGCTCATCCCTCAGGCTTCATTCAGCTCATCCCTCAGGCTCCATTCAGCTCATCCCTCAGGCTACATTCTAGCTTCCGCACTAGTGGGAGAAGTGCACCAAGTTCATCAAATTATATCTGAGCTTCCCGCTAACCCAACGGATAATTTTGGTACTTGAGCACAGTCAGTGGCTCACTAACTCAGTTGAGTCGGTTTGAATTGTTCCTGCAGAGCATCGGGCGCTAATTGGTTTTTGTTTGAAGTTCTAGCAGAGACAGCATGTGATGAGGTGGCTAGATTTTTCGAAGGACCTATTGCAATAAGGAAGGAACCAGTAAGGAACTGCAAACTCAGCTTCATAAAGCTTACTCATGGCTTGTGGGGTTTCTTGCGGCCAAAAATGAATTTGGTAATGAAGGTTGGGAAATGGGACCAGAATTCTTAGAATTCTCGTGTAGGCTCGGATGCAAAGCAGGATATTTAGCTTGCACTTTTAGAAGAGACGAATTGCTTCCATGATCTGCGACCAATGCGGCTCAGTGGAAGTTTGATATTTTATCAAGCGAAGAAACGAGCAAGTAAGCACACCAACCAAAACTTTTCTGACATAAATTGTGACGTCACTATCGCGACTTTGACTGACGTGCGAAACTAATAAGTAGTAAGTTGTTTAGCCTGTATTTATGAAGCTACTAAAGTACTATACTAGTGGTCCTTGGGAGTATTACCGAACATAGTATCTAATAAAAAAAATATGATGCGAATAAATGAGGCTCTTAGGCTCGTCTTGTTGCTATTTTTAGAACATGCAGTGGGCCTGTGCCCCTCGACCAAATCACGTAACAGTGGCCTCAGCTAATCAGACAACAGTCACGCGCATGGCTCTCTCCTGGACCTCGACGCAGGCGGCACCATTCGCTTGTCGCCTACGTCGTCCACCTGCCGTCACGGGCGGCAGTTCGTCTCGGCGTCGACCCGCGCCGGTGCCTCCCCGGCAGGCGAGCAGCTGCCGCAGGCCGGCCCGGAAACGTTCGCCGATGACGCAGTAGAGCAGGAAGTTCAGGCAGGAGTTGATGAGCACCAGGAAGTTGGTGGTGGCGATGGTCAGCTGCATGGCGCTCCGCTCTTCGTGACGCGACTTGCCAAGAACATCCAGCGCTGTCAGGGTGACGTTTGGCAGCATCAGCAGGTAGTAGCAGAGCACAATGGCCAGTGAGACGTACGTCAACTGGGCCTCCTTTTCATAGCGTCGGCTGACGCTTCGACGCCAGGCTTTGACGCTGCGTCGAAGCGACGCGGCGATGCGCAAATTCATGACGGTGATGGCCGACACCGGGGCGACAAAGTAGAACACAGTGTACATCACGCCATTGTAGGCAATCTCGTACAGGCTCGCGGTGCCGGCCGTGGTTCGATTCCCGTCCTGGGTGGATGCGCCAGCGGTGGCGATTAGCCACGGGGCCGGCTCGTAGGTGTACTTTAAGGGCGCGCAGTTTGAACTGGCCTGCTAACATAAATGTTGGTAAATGCATCTAGTTAGTCTACTTAGTGGGTTCTTCTGACTGGCTCCATAAAGTACAATGGGAACTGCGAGTATTTGCTTATCGTGAGCTATCAATCCAGGAAATCACAATTGAGGCACCTTGTCACATCCGAATAGCTCCATTGTTCGGTTAATGAGCTGCCACTGGCGCTCCGGGTCGGACTGCTCGCTGCCCAGCGGCTTGGCCACCACCACCAGTTCGAAATACTTTGGCACATTGTAAATTGCGCTAAATAGCACCACTAATAGAAGGTTTCGAACCACCGTCCTACTGGAGGGCGGCTCGTCCAGCGCCGCGGTCAACGGCCTGCAGACGGTGCAGTAGCGCTCGAATGACACGAGCAGGGTGATGTAGATCGAGGACAGCTGCATTGTGTAGCAGATGGGCATCACGTACTTCACAGCGTAGCCGCGGGTCCGGTACAGGTAGTACAGCGGCTGACTGCCCACCTGGGGATTCGGGAAGAGAATTATCGATTGTGATTGATTGGCTGTGCAACTTGAGGCGAGGTTAATTTAAGGCGCCGGCCGCAATGGGAAGTCTTGGAGGCTGGCATTAGGGTTACAGTTATGGTTCATTAGGTTACAGTTAGGACTAGCATTAGGTTACAGTTAGGACTAGCATTAGGTTACAGTTAGGACTAGCATTAGGGTTACAGTTAGGACTAGCATTAGGGTTACAGTTAGGGCTGGCACTAGGTTACCAGTTAGGGCTAGCATTAGGTTACCAGTTAGGGCTAGCATTAGGGTAGCAGTTAGGGTTAGCATTAGGGTAGCAGTTAGGGTTAGCATTAGGGTAGTAGTTAGGGCTAGCATTAGGGTAGCAGTTAGGGCTAGCATTAGGGTAGCAGTTAGGGCTAGCATTAGGTTACCAGTTAGGGCTAGCATTAGGGTTACAGTTAGGGTTAGCATTAGGGTAGCAGTTAGGGTTAGCATTAGGTTACAGTTAGGGTTAGCATTAGGGTAGCAGTTAGGGCTAGCATTAGGGTAGCAGTTAGGGCTAGCATTAGGTTACCAGTTAGAGCTAGCATTAGGGTAGCAGTTAGGGCTAGCATTAGGGTAGCAGTTAGGGCTAGCAGGGTAGCAGTTAGGGCTAGCATTAGGTTACAGTTAGGGTTAGCATTAGGGTAGCAGTTAGGGCTAGCATTAGGGTAACAGTTAGGGTTAGCATTAGGGTAGCAGTTAGGGCTAGCATTAGGGTAACAGTTAGGGCTAGCATTAGGGTAACAGTTAGGGTTAGCATTAGGGTAGCAGTTAGGGCTAGCATTAGGGTAACAGTTAGGGCTAGCATTAGGTTATAGTTAGGGGGGCGTTAGCCTCTCGCGCCAAGGTCCATAAGTTCGATTCCGGAACGAAGCCACATTTATTTGAGGCACAGGCCCAGTGAATGTGTATCTGCCCGGCGATGAGAAAGTGTGTACACTGCACACCGGATTGATTATGTGCCTGCGTAAAGTATCTTCTCTCCGTTTTAACCCCAACCGCCTAGGAAGTTGAGTCACTAAGCTAGGACTAATTTGATCTAATTTATCTCACCTGATTATAAGAATCTCACCTGATAAGAATAATAATAATTGATAAGGCTGTGGGTAATAGCACATCATTTGGTGACACTAGACCCGCAACCTGCGGGGAGGCAATTCTGCCAATTCCGCTCGCTCCTGAGCACACACGCACACAGGTGAGTACACCTGCCCTTTGACTTTGCCCTTGGAGGTTTGCCTTTAAGGGCGTGAACTTCACGACAAGCCCCCAAGCCAAATGAGTGTGGCCTCGCCGCGGAATCGAGCTCAGGGACCTTGGCACGAGAGGCAAACGTGTTAACCGCTCAGCCCCTCACCTGATGGTACTCGAAGAATACTCCGAGCACATTGACTAGAAAATTGGCCATGATGAACACGGCGTCCACAACGCACAGTGCGGACAGGATGGTGAACAGGGGGCACCGGCGCTGCCTGTTGGCCTGCTGCAGCACCACCAGCGACAGCGAGTTGCCGATGATGCCGAAGACGGACAAGCAGCCGGTCAGGTAGAAGGCCATAACGGTGGTGGCCAGGTGCATGCCCTGCTGCTGCTGCTGCTGCTGCTGTTCGTCTCCCGCCGACAACATCGAGGTGTTTATGTCTCTTTCGACGTTACTTACCGACATCTGACATTTATTGATAAAGTTTCACTGAAATGTCTGAAATTCAGAGTTCGGAAGTTTAGAAACAAATTATTTTCTATCTCTCTATCAATCAGAATTTAGTAACTGGCCCAGTTACTAACTATATCAGTAATTAACGCAGACAAAATGAAGGGTCTAGTCGAACTATTGAACAAGCACAGAAAAATTGTGTTTAGAAAGGGAACACGAAAACAGCACTCACAGTTGAAATTAAAGTCTGGCAAATGACTGACACTCTGCTATGGCTAGATTTTCAATAGGGCATTGAGAGTTTTATAACTTCATGATGCAGCGAGTCTTAATTAAATAGGGCCTGCGTCCTCCGATCTGCTCAACCAATGACAGCGCTTGAGAGATGCCAAAAGAGAGAGACTTGGGCACAGACTATCCCATGCCACAGACATTTTTGCCTTAGGAGCTGGTGGGAAATGACTGTTGTATTGAGGAGCTGGTGGGAAATGACTGTTGTATTGAGGAGCTGGTGGGAAATGACTGTTGTATTGAGGAGCTGGTGGGAAATGACTGTTGTATTGAGGAGCTGGTGGGAAATGACTGTTGTATTGAGGAGCTGGTGGGAAATGACTGTTGTATTGAGGAGCTGGTGGGAAATGACTGTTGTATTGAGGAGCTGGTGGGTAATGACTGTTGTATTGAGGAGCTGGTGGGTAATGACTGTTGTATTGAGGAGCTGGTGGGTAATGACTGTTGTATTGAGGAGCTGGTGGGAAATGACTGTTGAATTGAGGAGCTGGTGGGTAATGACTGTTGTATTGAGGAGCTGGTGGGAAATGACTGTTGTATTGAGGAGCTGGTGAGTAATGACTGTTGTATTGAGGAGCTGGTGGGTAATGACTGTTGAATTGAGGAGCTGGTGGGTAATGACTGTTGAATTGAGGAGCTGGTGGGTAATGACTGTTGTATTGAGGAGCTGGTGGGAAATGACTGTTGTATTGAGGAGCTGGTGGGAAATGACTGTTGTATTGAGGAGCTGGTGGGAAATGACTGTTGTATTGAGGAGCTGGTGGGAAATGACTGTTGTATTGAGGAGCTGGTGGGAAATGACTGTTGTATTGAGGAGCTGGTGGGTAATGACTGTTGAATTGAGGAGCTGGTGGGTAATGACTGTTGTATTGAGGAGCTGGTGGGTAATGACTGTTGTATTGAGGAGCTGGTGGGAAATGACTGTTGAATTGAGGAGCTGGTGGGTAATGACTGTTGTATTGAGGAGCTGGTGGGTAATGACTGTTGTATTGAGGAGCTGGTGAGTAATGACTGTTGTATTGAGGAGCTGGTGGGTAATGACTGTTGAATTGAGGAGCTGGTGGGTAATGACTGTTGAATTGAGGAGCTGGTGGGTAATGACTGTTGTATTGAGGAGCTGGTGAGTAATGACTGTTGTATTGAGGAGCTGGTGGGTAATGACTGTTGAATTGAGGAGCTGGTGGGAAATGACTGTTGAATTGAGGAGCTGGTGGGTAATGACTGTTGTATTGAGGAGCTGGTGGGAAATGACTGTTGTATTGAGGAGCTGGTGGGTAATGACTGTTGTATTGAGGAGCTGGTGGGTAATGACTGTTGAATTGAGGAGCTGGTGGGTAATGACTGTTGTATTGAGGAGCTGGTGGGTAATGACTGTTGTATTGAGGAGCTGGTGGGAAATGACTGTTGAATTGAGGAGCTGGTGGGTAATGACTGTTGTATTGAGGAGCTGGTGGGAAATGACTGTTGTATTGAGGAGCTGGTGAGTAATGACTGTTGTATTGAGGAGCTGGTGGGTAATGACTGTTGAATTGAGGAGCTGGTGGGTAATGACTGTTGAATTGAGGAGCTGGTGGGAAATGACTGTTGTATTGAGGAGCTGGTGGGAAATGACTGTTGTATTGAGGAGCTGGTGGGAAATGACTGTTGTATTGAGGAGCTGGTGGGAAATGACTGTTGTATTGAGGAGCTGGTGGGAAATGACTGTTGTATTGAGGAGCTGGTGGGAAATGACTGTTGTATTGAGGAGCTGGTGGGTAATGACTGTTGTATTGAGGAGCTGGTGGGTAATGACTGTTGTATTGAGGAGCTGGTGGGTAATGACTGTTGTATTGAGGAGCTGGTGGGAAATGACTGTTGAATTGAGGAGCTGGTGGGTAATGACTGTTGTATTGAGGAGCTGGTGGGTAATGACTGTTGTATTGAGGAGCTGGTGAGTAATGACTGTTGTATTGAGGAGCTGGTGGGTAATGACTGTTGAATTGAGGAGCTGGTGGGTAATGACTGTTGAATTGAGGAGCTGGTGGGTAATGACTGTTGTATTGAGGAGCTGGTGAGTAATGACTGTTGTATTGAGGAGCTGGTGGGTAATGACTGTTGAATTGAGGAGCTGGTGGGAAATGACTGTTGAATTGAGGAGCTGGTGGGTAATGACTGTTGTATTGAGGAGCTGGTGGGAAATGACTGTTGTATTGAGGAGCTGGTGGGTAATGACTGTTGTATTGAGGAGCTGGTGGGTAATGACTGTTGAATTGAGGAGCTGGTGGGTAATGACTTTTAAACTGATGAGCTGGTGGGTAATGACTTTTAAACTGATGAGCTGGTGGGTAATGACTTTTAAACTGAGGAGTTGGTGGGTAATGACTTTTAAACTAATGAGCTGGTGGGTAATGACTTTTAAACTGAGAAGCTGGTGGGTAATTACTGTTAAACTGAGGAGCTGGTGGGAAATGACTTTTAAACTGATGAGCTAGTGGGTAATGACTTCTAAACTGATGAGCTGGGGGGTAATGACTTTTAAACTGAGGTGCTGGTGGGTAATGACTTTTAAACTGAGGTGCTGGTGGGTAATGACTGTTAAACTGATGAGCTGGTGGGTAATGACTTTTAAACTGAGGTGCTGGTGGGTAATGACTGTTAAACTGATGAGCTAGGGGGTAATGACTTTTAAACTGAGGTGCTGGTGGGTAATGACTTTTAAACTGATGAGCTGGTGGGTAATGACTTTTAACTGAGGAGTTGGTGGGTAATGACTTTTAAACTAATGAGCTGGTGGGTAATGACTTTTAAACTGAGAAGCTGGTGGGTAATTACTGTTAAACTGAGGAGCTGGTGGGAAATGACTTTTAAACTGATGAGCTGGTGGGTAATGACTTTTAAACTAATGAGCTGGTGGGTAATGACTTTTAAACTGAGGAGCTGGTGGGTAATGACTTCTAAACTGATGAGCTGGGGGGTAATGACTTTTAAACTGAGGTGCTGGTGGGTAATGACTTCTAAACTGAGGAGCTGGTGGGTAATGACTTCTAAACTGAGGAGCTGGTGGGTAATGACTTCTAAACTGAGGTGCTGGTGGGTAATGACTTCTAAACTGAGGAGCTGGTGGGTAATGACTTTTAAACTGAGGTGCTGGTGGGTAATGACTGTTAAACTGATGAGCTGGTGGGTAATGACTTTTAAACTGAGGTGCTGGTGGGTAATGACTGTTAAACTGATGAGCTGGGGGTAATGACTTTTAAACTGAGGTGCTGGTGGGTAATGACTTTTAAACTGAGGAGCTGGTGGGTAATGACTTCTAAACTGATGAGCTGGGGGGTAATGACTTTTAAACTGAGGTGCTGGTGGGTAATGACTTTTAAACTGAGGTGCTGGTGGGTAATATCTGTGAAACTGAGGACGTGGTGGGAAATTACTGTTAAAATAAAACTCCTTCAACCAGGTGCTCATTCAGGTTTCGTTACTGAGCACAGCGGAAGTCAGGTCACATGGGGCTTGGAAGTCTCGCTGTAAACAAATCAAAATCACTACGAAAGGCAGCATCAAACTACGCATGAACTGTTTAATTCGAATCAACTGGTCATTGCTGTCAGCTAATCGTCAAGCGAATTAGTCTCTTATCAGCTCTGCATTCGAGTGATGGGATTGCTTTGACGATTGAAGGCTTTTGCCAGCCTGTCTTTTATCTTCGACTCTCTTGTTTTTTTGTATTTTTGCTGCTTTTCCTTATAGACTTCTCTTTGTTGTTTCTTGTACTTAAACTGTCGGAAAAAATATTTAAAATATGAAATAACTTTTAGAGTTAAGTTTGAATATTGCGCAATACAATTTAGACAATTCACACATCACTCCAAAAGCTGTGTACAACTCTTCACTCTGTGTACCAGTAATGGCTGCAGCAGCCACCCTGATTTCTACCGGTTTGCCATTTTACAGCTGAACCACTCGATAATTAAGTGGGCTGCTCATATGTACACAAATTGTTTCCATAAGGGCTCGAACTACTAGGCTTCTGCCCTCAAAAAAATTTCTCGCTTGAAATGTTCTACTGCACTACTTAAAAAAGCCTGTAAGTAGCTAGTATGGGATATGACAGTCTGAAAGCTTCTCAAGCATCTCGCCGTGGTGACATGGAAAAAGCTAGCACGAGAATTTGCATGAGGGGAAGAGATTCCTTGGTGTGAATTTGGGTTGGGGTGAATGAGTTGTCAGGTGTGAATCTGGGTTGGGTGAATGAGATGTCAGGTGTGAATCTGGGTTGGGTGAATGAGTTGTCAGGTGTGAATCTGGGTTGGGTGAATGAGTTGTCAGGTGTGAATCTGGGTTGGGGTGAATGAGTTGTCAGGTGTGAATCTGGGTTGGGGTGAATGAGTTGTCAGGTGTGAATCTGGGTTGGGGTGAATGAGTTGTCAGGTGTGAATCTGGGTTGGGGTGAATGAGTTGTCAGGTGTGAATCTGGGTTGGGGTGAATGAGTTGTCAGGTGTGAATCTGGGTTGGGGTGAATGAGTTGTCAGGTGTGAATCTGGGTTGGGTGAATGAGTTGTCAGGTGTGAATCTGGGTTGGGTGAATGAGATGTCAGGTGTGAATCTGGGTTGGGTGAATGAGTTGTCAGGTGTGAATCTGGGTTGGGTGAATGAGTTGTCAGGTGTGAATCTGGGTTGGGGTGAATGAGTTGTCAGGTGTGAATCTGGGTTGGGGTGAATGAGTTGTCAGGTGTGAATCTGGGTTGGGGTGAATGAGTTGTCAGGTGTGAATCTGGGTTGGGGTGAATGAGTTGTCAGGTGTGAATCTGGGTTGGGGTGAATGAGTTGTCAGGTGTGAATCTGGGTTGGGGTGAATGAGTTGTCAGGTGTGAATCTGGGTTGGGGTGAATGAGTTGTCAGGGGTGAATCTTGTACCACGAATCAGGATTCCAGTTTCCAGTTTCCTTGAAGGTTCATAAGAAATGCTGCTCACCCCAGCGATGCTGAGCAGGTTGAGTAGCTTCCGAAACTTCAGCTTAGCCGCATCTCGGCTCCCACACTTTCATCTCAACTGTCTGGCAGTGGACAATCGCGCAATTAATTTTAACCTTCTTCCTAACAGAAGCAATCAAGCCAGCCTCCCGTCAGCCTCATCGTGGGTCCTGAAAAGTTGGGATTAATAGTCTCCCGCATGGCTCGTTGGGATTAAAGAGGCCCAAACAGAGCGGATTATTTAGCCCCGCTGGGAAATCACAAGGAGCTTAGGGTGGCCTCAGCACCAGACTCAGGAACACGCAAAAGCCAAAGGAAATCTGCTTGTCCTTCGGATTCCATTTAATTACTCGCACCTTTTCAGTAAAAAAGACTGGTGCTAGAAAAACACAAAACAAAGCACACAACGGAAGCCAGCTTCTTGATCACCTCTCACTTCAAATTTCTGGCTTGCGTGACAAGAAAATACAAGAACAGCGAACTGCTGCTGCTTCAGTAGGTGACGAAGGAATCTTTCCATTCTTTTATAAGTGATTCTTGCTTGATATAGGCCAGTATTTTTCTTCGACTGCTGCCATCAAATTATGTCCGGCCATAGACAATCCGGCTTTAAACCCATGATTGGTATTCTGGTTATTGTTCAGCCATCGACCATCTAGCTATTATCCTGTTATAGAAAACCCGGTTATCCTGCCTCAGATTATCCAATTATTATCCTGCCATTACTATCCGGCCATAGACAATCCGGTTACTATCCGGCCATAGACAATCCGGTTACTATCCGGTCATAGACAATCCGGTTATTATCCTGCCATAGACAATCCGGTTACTATCTTGCCTGCCATAGACAATCCGGTTACTATCCGGCCATAGACAATCCGGTTACTATCCGGCCATAGACAATCCAGTTATTATCCTGCCATAGACAATCCAGTTATTATCCTGCCATAGACAATCCGGTTACTATCTTGCCTGCCATAGACGATCCGGTTACTATCCGGCCATAGACAATCCAGTTATTATCCTGCCATAGACAATCCAGTTATTATCCTGCCATAGACAATCCGGTTACTATCTTGCCTGCCATAGACGATCCGGTTACTATCCGGCCATAGACAATCCGGTTACTATCCGGCCATAGACAATCCAGTTATTATCCTGCCATAGACAATCCAGTTATTAAACTGCCATAGACAATCCGGTTACTATCCGGCCATAGACTATCCGATTATTATTCGCTTGTCCGATGGACATTATCAACTCGTAGATATATTTATATTTTTTTCTGTCTTTACCATACCTTCAGGCTCTCAGATTAATTTTTTTAATGAGAGCAATAAACTTGTTTCAATAATTACGATTGAATATCAGCCATATCCTGATATCGAAATATCCTGATGTGATATCAGCGATATCCTAAAGGAAGCAAGATAGAGAAGCACAGATTCAGAGTAAATCTTGCAAAGGTTCAGTTGCTTGTATGAGAAAACCACATTCTATTTGGTTCGAGAAGAAACCAAGAGTTTATTATGGTTAAACATACAAACGGAACATCTCTATCTGTACATTGTCTTTAGATAGTCACGTGGGTCAATGCGTATAAGTCATTATTATAAGCGCAAACCACCTCCGCTGTCCAGCAAAATGCTAATTTATTCCCAGGTGCAACAAAGCTAAGCAAAATCCCCAATTGCAAATCCGTCTTTTAACTATTGTGAGCGAAGCGAAATTACTATTAGCATATTACTCCGTGCCTGGACATTGCGTAATATCTATAATTACTAATTAGCGACTGGAAAACTGCAACCCGATAAAGCAGCTGTGGCTGTGATGCGATAGTCTTGTGATGCTGAATCCCAAGTCTGTCTTAGTTTGTAGACTAAGTATGGGCTTTTTTGAGTAGCGTTGCTTGAGTTTGTGCCAAAGACGGCCAGACTCGACAGTCAAAATGCAACTGCTGCCTCTCAAGTAGAGGTCTTGTAAAGGTCCTGTACGTAAGGGGAGTGTCATCTGCGTTGAATGACAGGTGTCATCTGCGTTGAATGACAGGTGTCATTTGTGCTGCATGACAGGTGAGTGTCATTTGTGCTGCATGACAGGTGAGTGTCATTTATTTTGATTGGTAGGCGAGTTCAATCATTCATTGATGAATCCAGCACTAACTGCATTCAGTATTCTTGTAAACAAAAAAGTGCATTGAGATCGCCAAAGGCAAAGCGAATCCGCATGCCTGTGAGGCCTGTCAGTTGCCTGCTCCATTGGACTTGTCTAGCAAGAAACTGGACCCTGTAACTGTTGTTGGGCGCGCGTTTTGATGACAGACTCGACGATGGCAAAGCCAAACTATTAGCTTGTTAATGAGGGAGAGAGAGGGACTTTGCAGGGAGAGGGCAGGAATTCAAGCGAGTGGCACAGACAGCGTCAGGACTGCGGTTTAATCTGATTCCCTGCCCAATCCTCCGCTAAACTCCTCAGGACGACTTACCTTAGCCCCTCCCCAATCTCCGTTTCCGCCCCGTAACCCATTCCCAACCCCTGAGTGGAGCAGGACAGCACCTCTGGGCCAGGACCAACCAGCCAGCGCCGCTCGGACTCAAAGCGCCACTGATTTTGAGGAACTAATAGCTGCAAGATTCTTGCAAGGCCGCCAGTCAGACTGAATTTCGAACTGCGGCGCCAGCTCGCTATCAAAGACCGCCAGCTATCGCGGCGCCGAAGTATCAGGCCGAGTAGTACAAACTGCATGATTGTGCGACATCTGCGACACCGATTCCAACTCAAGATGAGCGCGCGTCGATTGGTAAGTAGCTAAATGGATGTTGCTCTGAGGAACTGGAAGCTGGATGGATGTTGCTCTGAGGAGCTGGAAGCTGGATGGATGTTGCTCTGAGGAACTGGAAGCTGGATGGATGTTGCTCTGAGGAACTGGAAGCTGGATGGATGTTGCTCTGAGGAACTGGAAGCTGGATGGATGTTGCTCTGAGGAACTGGAAGCTGGATGGATGTTGCTCTGAGGAACTGGAAGCTGGATGGATGATGCTCTGAGGAACTGGAAGCTGGATGGATGATGCTCCGAGGAACTGGAAGCTGGATGGATGATGCTCCGAGGAACTGGAAGCTGGATGGATGATGCTCCGAGGAACTGGAAGCTGGATGGATGATGCTCCGAGGAACTGGAAGCTGGATGGATGATGCTCCGAGGAACTGGAAGCTCTGAGGAACTGGAAGCTGGTGTTCATGTCATGATGCTCTGATGAATTGTAAGCCGTGTACAGTTTTCCAGTCCGTGGACAGTGGGAAGGGCAAAGTGCAAGTGCAAACACCAGTTTGCGGATTGATGTTTGGATGAAGTTTGGAGAATTGCTGCAAAAGTACTAAGAAAAATAGCCATATTATTAACACTTTGAGCCGCTATAAGACGGAAAATGTAAACTATGAAAATCTAATTTTGCTACCAACTGCATAGCCAATGTGCATGCAGCACTGAACCTAGCGCTAGCATGCATGCAGTTAGTGCTTTTTGTTTGTATTCTCGGAAATTTTAATTTTAGGCTTTTAATCCCTTGAGACCTGATTAACGCTTTCGTGTGCGTAGGTGGATAAGCTTAAATAATAAGTTAGCACTTAAAGACACCGGCAAACTGCAATGACTGTAATTTCGCAGCTTAACTGAACGCTGCGTGCCCCTGTTTAGTCCATGGACTTGGAGACGCCACACCAATCCTAAATTAACTCAGGTGATTCTGGCATTCAAGCATTTACAGCTAGGTGAACTAAAGCAACACAGAGTTAAGTGTCTTTCTAGAGGACAGAATTGTTGTTTCAATAATTGAACCCCTGACCTTCGAGTGATGAGTCGTCGCCCTTTTGGCTGCAAGCCCCAAAATAATCAGGTATGCGAGCATCTATAGTTGTATCCTGATCGAATCAATTTTTTAACAGTTAATTGCCGAATTCGGCACGGCGGCCGAAGAAGGGCAGGGAATCGACATGATGTGCTGCACAGAAGTAGCGAGAGAGCTTGTTAAGTTACCTTTTGCCATCGTTAACCTGCCCATGGACTAAATCTGCGTCCGATCCAATCCCATGCAGGAGGGCTCTCTCCAGATTTCAATTCGAGTCAAGGAGAAGAGGACGTTAGCGACTAATTTAACAATCCCTACCCTCTTCTTATTGACCCCATAAAGAGGCGCGAGCTTATACAGAGCAGTTAAGTATCGACAGAAAGTCAACAAGCCTCATGCAAATGTATGGATATAAAAAATGTAGTTTTAGGAGAATGGATGCTGCATATCCTGGCTGCTGAAGTAACTTTCACTGATTTTTCTATGCGTTAAACTTGTTGGTTTTTTAATCAGGACTGCAAATCTTCGTCATAGGATACTATCGCTTCATAGCTTCTGTGATAACATGGCGTTCCGATAATATTTGAATTATAATTATACAATAATAATCTCGATTTACCGGTCAATGCAGTAGTATAGATTGTTTGGCTCTGGCAAAATGCCAGTTATGCCAACAAGAACGCGAGTTTATAGTTTGTAAAGTTTAGCGAAAGAAATTCATTAAAAATTGATACGAAAGACAATAAAAGAAACGATTCGTTTTAATGAATAGTATTAGTATTGCAGGAGATAAAAGGGGATAGAGAAAATTTGAAATAACGTGAATAATAATGGGGGTCTATGGGGTCATTATTAAAAATGTTTAAATTGCTGTCCTAAATAACCAGACAGAATTACTTGCAATCAAACCAGGTATTTGAATTTTAACTTATGCTTAATTAACGTATTGTTTATATTTTCTATTTTTTACATGATATACGCCTCCTTAAGTTATATTATAGACTAATAACGGTAAGTTTCAAAATTTTCGTGGTAAGATGAGTCATAGAAATTTCGATAGAAAATAATAAATTATTCAAGTGAAATGTGTTATAAAAATTCTTAATCATGGTTCTTTATAGTTGTAATTAAAAGTATTCGATAGCCTTTTTAGAAGCATTTGATTTATTGTGGCAATATCATCGAAAAAAATCTTACTTTTTAAAAAACTTATTTACTAATCTGAACCCGATCCATTCTATTCTAGACTGTAGGCCTATAGGATCATATAGGCTAGAGAAAATAACTGCGTGTCTACGTACAATTTGTTTGTAATAATTTTGCGTTCGTTTTTATAATCAGCATACATGAAGCATGTAAAGTAAAAAATCTAAAACCTATGTAAAGAAAGCATATGTCTGGTGCTAGATGTTTTCTAAAGTGACACTGTGCTCAGAACAGGAATAAAAACGTTTTAAGTTCAAGTAAACTTGTTCAATAATGTAAATCTCTAGGCCCAATCCTTGTCGAATATTAATATTACTAGCTCTTAAGGGTCAATGATTGGAAAAAGAAAATTTGACATGTAGCTAGCCATGTCAACAAAAATTGCTAGATTGTCACGAAATTGTCCCTGATTAGACACAACTATTTTGACTTCTTGATAGTTAAGCAATAAGTCGAAAAAGTTAAATAAATTTATTATACTAGAGAGCTCAATAAAAGAGACATGAAGAGTTGCTTGTGTTTAATCCTGGTAAGCAATCTTTTTATTGAATATTGTTTTTTAAGAAATGCTGTTTTGTATAGGGCCTATAAGACCTATACAAGAATTTTCCATGCTCATCAGCCTGGTCCCATGCAAATACTGCTGACTTTATCTACATCAATTGATGGATAATGGATCTATGCCAATAATGCATACCTAGTGACCTAGTTTACTTAGCAGCTTGCTAGAATAGGCAACAACATTGTATATGTAACATGTATCAAGTACAATCAAGACTAATAATTGTACTCAGATAACAAAAAAATTTAGATTATATAAATGTGCATATATAGTTTTTTGCTTGTATATATTGTCTTGCTTTTGTTAACAAATGCCTAAATATCTTTTTGCAGAAAAAGTAGCACAATGTACTACTACTACAAGCATGCTATATACAAATGTTGACATATTTAGTTAGCTGCCAATATGGCAGTTGCCCAGAGCTATGATTGTTATTCGATAAATATATGGTTGACAATATATTATGCTGTTTGTTTTTGGGTTGGAATAAGTACGCTTTCTAGGGTTTGTTACATACATGCGCAACACCCGGCCAACCCGGCTGGGTGAAACTAGGGCCAAGCAAGGTAAGTCGCAAAAACCAATTGACCAAGCGCAAAAAAATCAAAGGGGGGACCAAGGGACAAAAAAGGAAGGTGTGAAGAAAAGGAAAAAGGTGAGAGAAAAAGAGAGCAAACTAAGACGTAAATAGAGCAATGAAACAAACTAAGTCGCAAATGAGAGCAAAAACTAAGTCGCACGGCCGGCTAAGATTTGGGAGGTTGCACATGTATGGTTTGTTATCTAGAATATATTAACAATTCTACTTATTGTTATTGTTTTCTAAAATTATTTTCTTTACATTCTTTTATTTATTAAATGTCAAGTACTATTATGTTCTTGTATCTGTATCTTATATATTTTAATTAAATTAGTTAATTTAATTATGCGATAAATAAGCTAACTAATAAATGTCCCTCTGCTTGAAGGTGCTAATGTGAATCCCATATATAATAGAAGTCATTCTGTAATCACTGTAAATCCCTTGATGATCTCATTTTCGAAAGCTAAAAAAACAAATAGTTTTAACAATAACAGCTTCAGAATAATAATGAAAATAATTGAAGGAGGCTGCAAGTAATGCAAGCAAATAATGGCATATCATTTGATGACACTAGACCTGCAGGCAGCAAAGAGGCAATTCTGCCTATTCAGCCAACTCCTGAGCACATATGCACACAAATACTGTATGCAGACACATACTCACACATGTGTACATCGGCCCTGATTTTCTCATCTTCTGGCAGTGTACACTTTCACTGTGCCTTGGAGCTTAGCCCTCAGGGGCATAAATCACATGACAAGCCACAAGCCTTCTCTCCACAGCAGCGCGTCAAATGAATGTGGCCTTGCTGCAGAATCCAGCTCAGGGACCTTGGTGTGAGAGGCAAACATGTTAAACTTCTCTGCCACTCATCCCCTGCTTCAGATGAAACATTGAACTGCTTAATTGTAAAGTTGATGATTGTATACTTTTTTACTAAAAAATAGGTAAATCTAAAATGACTGCAGCCTACTAAAAAGTAGAAACTTCTCTGAAGGACTGCTAGAACAGGGATTTGTCACTATTTGTCATCAGACTATAAGAAAACGTTTTAGCGGCTAAATTGACAACAGTTGCTAAATATTGAAACTAATCAAATATATCAAATTAAACCAGTGCAATCTGCTGCTTGCCGTCTGCCTGGTGCTAGCCTCTGTTGGCAATCTGGACTTCCAAAGTCTGCAGGTCAATGCAACGCTAGTGAAAAATGTCACCGGCAGTGAGCGAATTCGATCTGACGTGTCCAATCACACCGTCACCTGCGCAGCTTCTTCCCTAGTACAGTCCGAAAAGATCACATTTGTTGTTTGGGAAGTAGCATTGGAAGAGGATAACAGTAGTGGTTCCATAAAGGCAAGTGTCACCAATGGCGGCACATGCCACGTTTACCTGCGGACTAGAGACGGTAACGGCGATAAAAACTGCGCCCTCATGTCTGACCGGCTGGGCATTAAATTGGCTTCCACTGACAAGCCGTGGCTTGGACTGAGCATTCGGCTTGTGAAGCCTGGGCTGCAGGGCTGGTACAGCTGCCGAGTCTATGCCGACAATCAACTGTACACCGGCTTCACTAGACTGCTTGTTGAAGGTCAGGCTGCGTTGTTTAGGGCTGTGTGATACTTAGAACAGGCAGTCAATTAGACCACAATAGACAAACACATCCATAATAGACAGACAAATCTATAAAAGACAGACCATAATAGACAGACACATTCATAACAAACAGCCAACACTCAGCCGAACGTACAGCTGGCAGGCACATCCATAAAATGCAGTCAGGCGTGGGGCACAGTTATACAGAAAAGCTTAGTAGCCGCATCAATCCAAAACTCGCAGACAAGCCGTCGGCTCCACTGGGTCTCAGACTGTCTGCAGCCGGCCCAGCGTCTCTGCGAGTCGTTTGGCAGCCGCCCGTCAGCCTTGGAAACCTGCCAATACTGCGCTACGAATTAGCAGGACCTGGCCTACGGATCAATGTCAGCGCCAAAACTGCTCCTACCGGCTCCACCACCTTCGACATCACTAACCTTCAAGCTTACACCGGCTATTGTTTGTCGGCGACTGCGGTTAATGAGGCCGGTCGCAGTCCTGCCAGCGCCGAGGTCTGCACCACAACTGATGAAGGCAAGCCCAATATCGACAGTCTCAAGGTAGAACTAATCAGCTCCAACGACACTGCGGCCCTGCTGCGCTTGTCATTAAATGAAAGTCTACTGGCTGGCCGATTTAGGCTGGCTGAGCTGACCTTCCAGCTGCTTTCGCACCTGGAATCGCCCAGGCATCGGCCGCTCTATAATATTCAGCTTCAACCTCCTCAGCTCAACATTCTAGCCAATGAGTTCGATGGCGTTAAAACTATTGTGAGCCAGCCTTCACTAACTCGGGATGGTATTATTCCCAGTGATTCATTCGATTCAAATCGCCCATCTAATAAATCCCACAGAACCGGACGGTTGAAGGCCTTCAGCCTTTCAGTTACTATAGGCTGGAATACCAGGTGTTTAACAGCGTCTCTGGTAGCTTGACTAGCACACTCACATTTGAAACTGCCGAGGGATGTGAGTAGCCCTGCACTTTGAATGTCACATTTATTTAACCTTGAGAATATTTTATTCACTTCCCAATTATTCCGTACCCTCACAGTCTCCACAATCTACCCTCACTGTCTCCCCAATCTACCCTCACAGTCTCCACAATCTACCCTCACAGTCTCCACAATCTACCCTCACTGTCTCCCCAATCTACCCTCACAGTCTCCACAATCTACTCTCACTGTCTCCCCATCTACTCTCACTTTCTCCTAATAAATATAACCTATATATTTTCGCCTTTAATTTTTTTTCTCCGCTGCCCAGTCGCGCCGCCGCCCAATCTGCTGGTGGTTCAAATGTCAATCTATGATCGCAACGTAACCGTTCGGTGTCAACTGGACGGACGGGCCAACGGTCGCCTAACGGGCTATCGCATATTTGTCTCCCTGCAGAGCGACCGGTCATCTCTATCAGTGCGCAGTTACAGTGCCAGCTCGGCTAGTCTGGTTGTGACCGGCCTGAGGCCGTACACCAGCTACACCCTGAGAGCCGCCGCTGTTACAGGCGCCGGTGTCGGCAAGAATTCCACCTCAATTCCTGTACTGACGGATCCCGGAGCGCCAACGACGCCAAACAACCTCAGCGCTGTGCCAGCTGGCAGGCGAGGCCTCCTGTTGTCCTGGGACAACCAGCCAGTTATTAGTCTCGATGGCAGCGATAAACAATACCCATTGTTTCTGCTGAGTTACCGCTTGCACTGGGAGGTTCTGTCTAATCCCATTGACGCAAGGGCTTATTGGGATTCGCCGCGCAATGCTGATCAACTATCCGCCTGCGACTGTTTAGAACCCCTGGAGACCCCGTGTCAGCCGGCGAATAGCAGGATATGCGTGAGTTCGCAACTAGCCCGAGTTTTTTTTCGTCAGGCAGTGTGCGGTGTCACTGTGCCCCAGCCTTCTGCGGGACGCGGCTGCACCCTCACAAATGAATGTGGTCTCGCTCAGTGTACATCTGCCCTGACTTTCTCATTGTCAAGCAGTGCACACTCTCACCATGCCTTAGAGGTTCGCCCTGAAGGGTGTAAATTTCACGAAAAGCCTCCGAGCCCTCTCTTTGCGGCTACGCCAAAATTAATGAATGTGGCCTCGCCGCGGAATCGAGCTCAGGGACCTCGGGTACATTTCTTGGCAGCTCAGAAGCACAGTTCCAATGCAAAATTGGAAGCCACACACAGGTGTTGTCGATTAGTGACCAAAATTAACCGTAGAAATCCTCCAATGATGTCTTATCGCCAGCTGCTGGTGCCTTGGTCCGTGATCATCAGCCGCAGTCCGTCAACCGCAGAGGCGGTCAGTTTGGCAGGCGCCAGCGGCACCGGCCCGCTGATTCGCGTCTGGATTCAACCATTCGGCAAGTCCAATTATGACACTGAGGCGCGCAAGTACTTCGGCAACCTGTCGGAGCCCTCAGATCTGACACTCCCGGCTGATCTGCTGAGAACCGGCGGTCTTATCGACGATGTCTATAACGACGGCGTAGGCGGTGGCGGCGGGGACGCGCGCAGCCGGTCCTCGCCCGGTGGGTCTCTTCGGCCAGGCTCAGAAGGCGCCAACGGCAGGCCTGACAATGCTGGCAATTCGTCGAATGGCATCAGAATATCGCGCGTGATGACCGAGATCGGCATATCCTTGAGTGCCTTGATCGGCGGAGGCATTTTGGTGCTGCTACTGTCGCTTGGCTGGCGCTGGCTGTGCGCCCGGCGCCGCGGCTATCAGCGGCCGTTCAGTCAGGGCTTGGAAACTTTTGAGTGCCTCAGTAAGTGACTGGGGACTGTTACCTTTTTTACTGTGGGATTATGTGTTTTTTCGTTGGATTATCGTTTGCTTCGTGAGATTTTCATGTTCATGATGGGATTATCGTCTTTTCGTAGGAATATCATTTTCTTTTGTGGGATTATCATGTCCTTCCTGCCATTATCATGCTCTTGATGGGATTATCGTCTCTTCATTGGATTATCGTGTTTTTAATTTAATTATCATGATGATGACATTACGACATCAATCACATTCTCAATTATTATTCACTAATCACATTGTCATGTGGTTAGTTGGTGGGGTAGAACATTTATTGTGTGGCGGCCTGTCCAGTCCACGGACTGAAAAGCTGTACACAGCCTTTTGAAGCGAAGCGCAAGAGATGCCTGGACTAACTAGGCAGCTGTTATTCGATCTATCTAACATGCTTTGGTGTGCCGTTTGTCAAGTCCTAGTTCCACTGCCACCCCCGATTTCTCCAGCGGCCGACCATGAGCAGGCGCACAGCAGTCACAGCGCCGGCAGCGCTCGCCCACTGTTGAGGCGCTACTCACAGACTGAACACCCCGCAATGTCCGTCACCGAATTTCGCGACCACGTCATCGCCAGCCACGCCAACGACAACTCGGCCTTCCAGCTGGAGTTTGAAGAGATCCAGCGACTCACGCACAAAGACTGGCCAGTTTTGCACGCCAAGCATCCGGATAATCTCACCAAAAATCGATACACCGACATTTGTCCCTGTGAGCTTCAAATCAATCTGCTAACTAACACCTTCTAGACTTCCCTAATCGATCATAAATTCTGCTAGATCCTAAAATAAATGTCAAATTTTTATTGATACAAGTACTCGTAGATTCCTTATTGAATTCCTATTCTCATAGGTCGTCAATTTAAACTTTCATTCTCATAGTACCATTCTCGACAAATTTCTATCTTTATAACATCATTTTCATAAAGTTTCCCACTCTTATAGATCCTCAGATTAAACTCCCATTATCTTAGATCTTCAAATTAAATGCCGACTCTTAGAAATCCTCAGATTAAATTCCCATTCTTAGAGTTCCTCAGATTAAATTCCCATTTTTAGAGATCCTCAGATTAAATTTCCATTCTTAGAGTTCCTCAGAGTAAATTCCCATTCTTAGATATTCTCAGATTAAATTCCCATTCTTATAGACCTCAAATCCGATACTCACTGTCACTGTCATGGATGCAGATCCTCTTACCTTTATCCCATTCTCACTGGTGTTTAAATCAAATTTAATCGAATTTTTTTCATAATAAACAAATTTAGATGATCACAGCCGCGTTGTACTACTCACTAACTCTGGCAAGAAGATGGGCGACTACATCAACGCAAACTATGTGGATGTAAGTTGCGATTTATTCAGATAGTTTGTGAATGTGCACCTCTGTGAGATTGTAAGCTAAGGAAATTATTTCCCGCCTTCTTTATAGGGCTACCGTCGCGACAAGGCTTACATCGCCTGCCAGGGTCCCGTGCCATCCACATTCGACGACTTCTGGCTAATGGTGTGGGAGAATCGGTGCACAGCCATTGTCATGATATCCAACTTTGTGGAGCGCGGACGAGTAAGTAGCTCTGCTTAGGTGCAGGGTGTGGTAGATGGCGGATGCAGGGTGTGGTAGGTGTGGCAGATGCAGGGTGTGGTAGCTGTGTGGCAGATGCAGGGTGTGGTAGGTGTGGCAGATGCAGGGTGTGGTAGGTGTGGCAGATGCAGGGTGTGGTAGATGGCAGATGCAGGGTGTGGTAGATGACAGATGCAGGGTGTGGTAGATGGCAGATGCAGGGTGTGGTAGATGACAGATGCAGGGTGTGGCAGATGGCAGATGCAGGGTGTGGTAGATGACAGATGCAGGGTGTGGCAGATGCAGGGTGTGGTAGGTGTGGCAGATGCAGGGTGTGGTAGGTGTGGCAGATGCAGGGTGTGGTAGGTGTGGCAGATGCAGGGTGTGGTAGATGGCAGATGCAGGGTGTGGTAGGTGTGGCAGATGCAGGGTGTGGTAGATGACAGATGCAGGGTGTGGTAGATGACAGATGCAGGGTGTGGCAGATGCAGGGTGTGGTAGATGACAGATGCAGGGTGTGGCAGATGCAGGGTGTGGTAGATGGCAGATGCAGGGTGTGGTAGATGGCAGATGCAGGGTGTGGTAGATGGCAGATGCAGGGTGTGGTAGATGGCAGATGCAGGGTGTGGTAGATGACAGATGCAGGGTGTGGTAGATGACAGATGCAGGGTGTGGTAGATGACAGATGCAGGGTGTGGTAGATGACAGATGCAGGGTGTGGCAGATGCAGGGTGTGGTAGATGACAGATGCAGGGTGTGGTAGATGGCAGATGCAGGGTGTGGTAGATGGCAGATGCAGGGTGTGGTAGATGACAGATGCAGGGTGTGGTAGATGGCAGATGCAGGGTGTGGTAGATGGCAGATGCAGGGTGTGGTAGATGGCAGATGCAGGGTGTGGTAGATGGCAGATGCAGGGTGTGGTAGATGACAGATGCAGGGTGTGGTAGATGACAGATGCAGGGTGTGGCAGATGCAGGGTGTGGTAGATGGCAGATGCAGGGTGTGGTAGATGACAGATGCAGGGTGTGGTAGATGGCAGATGCAGGGTGTGGTAGATGACAGATGCAGGGTGTGGTAGATGACAGATGCAGGGTGTGGCAGATGCAGGGTGTGGTAGATGGCAGATGCAGGGTGTGGTAGATGGCAGATGCAGGGTGTGGTAGATGGCAGATGCAGGGTGTGGTAGATGACAGATGCAGGGTGTGGTAGATGGCAGCTCAGGGTGGCTTCCCCATGACCCGCCTCTCCGCAGCGCAAGTGTGATCAGTACTGGCCATCCAACGGCAGTGAAGTGTACGGCGCCATCTCAGTTAAGCTGGTCCGCTATCTCAGCAAGGCTGCCTACTGCATGCGCGAGTTCTCGATACGCAATCTGCGCGCCAAGAAGCTGGCCAAAGAGCGCCAGCTGTATCACTTTCACTATTCGGAGTGGCCCGACTACGGCGTGCCGGCCTATCCGCTGCCAGTGCTGAACTTCGTGCAGAGAACTGCAGCCTTCTGCGGCGGGGAACAGTCTGGCCCGGTGGTGGTGCACTGCAGGTAATAAAATATCACAATTAAATAGCTTTAATCGCCTGTTTATAAAATTAATTCAGAATTGTCAACTTGTAAACTTGTCAATCAATGTCAGTCAATCTATGGTCAATAAATGAAATATTTTTTATAGAAAATGTGGCTTCGTTGCTCGTAGGCCAGAAAAATATGTATTAAAGCAAAAAAGCACTGATTGATTTAGTTACCTTTTTCGCTCTTTTTATAAAAAATTATCCATGATTGTCAACACTTAAGTCCAATACCAAGTCAAACATGCCAGCCAATACTGAGTCAAACATATCAATCAATCAATACTGTGTCAAACATATCAATCAATCAATACTGTGTCAAGCATATCCATCAATCAATACTGTGTCAAACATATCAATCAATACTGTGTCAAACATATCAATCAATACTGTGTCAAACATATCAATCAATCAATATACTGTGTCAAAAATATCAATCAATACTGCGTCAAACATATCAATCAATACTGTGTCAAACATATCAATCAATTTTGATTCAAGATATCAATCAATCAATCGATAAATTACCAAACTGGGTCCATAGTAAATTAAGAGTAGAAACGACACCTTAAGCAGTATTTGGCCAGATGTACACAGCCGCAGTGGTGCTCGTAGTTCCAAATTCTTAGTTTCGAAAAGAATTTAATTAAAGTGTATTTTATAATTAAACTAATTGTCTCCTTCGGACTGACAAGTTAGAAGTCCAAAGCATCCTATCGATAACCCGATAATCAATCAATACATCAATCAATCAATCAATCACCACCGCACCCATCGCAGCGCCGGTGTCGGCCGCACTGGCACTTTCATCTGCATCGAGTCTCAGATTCGCCAGATCCTGTGTGAGAAGACCGTCAATGTGCGCGGCTTTCTGGAGCACATTCGCCAGCAAAGAATGCGCCTAGTGCAGACGGAGGAGCAGTACATCTTCATTCACGACGTGCTGCTGGAGTTCCTGCTGTGCCCCGAGCGCGAGATCTCCATGGAGAGGCTGCCGGATTATTTCAGCAACCTCATGGAGGAGACTGAGCCCTGCGGCTGCACTGGGCTGGAAACTCAGTACCAGGTGAGAATGGGCATGACAACTAGTAGCTAGGGCTTCATTTATCTTTTGAACTCTCCTGTGCTAAATATTGAAACTGTTTGATCTCTTCAGCTCTGTGTTGCTCACCAGCCCGCTGACTATGAGCTGGCGTCCGCTCTGAAGCCCTGCAACTTTACCAAAAATAGGGCCGACGTCTATCCAAGTGAGTCTGTCCGCCTGTCTGTCTGTCTGCCTGTCTGTCTGTCTGCCTGTCTGCCTGCCTGTCTGTCTGTCTGCCTGTCTGCCTGCCTGTCTGTCTGTCTGCCTGTCTGCCTGCCTGCCTGCCTGCCTGCCTGTCTGCCTGTCTGTCTGTCTGCCTGTCTGCCTGTCTGTGTGTTTGCCTGCCTGCCTGCCTGCCTGCCTGTCTGCCTGTCTGTCTGCCTGTCTGTTTGCCTGTCTGTCTGTCTGTCTGTCTGTCTGTCTGTCTGTCTGTCTGTCTGCCTGTCTGTCTGACTGTCTGTCTGTCTGTCTGTCAGGGCTGTCTGCCTTTCTGCCTGTCTGTCTGACTGTCTGTCTGTCTGTCAGGGCTGTCTGTCATGTCTGTCTGCCTGCCTGCCCGCCTGTCTGTCTGTCATGGCTGTCTGTCTGTATTTGCTGTCCATTTTTTCTGCCCCCCTTTTTAGTCAATTGTCTTGGCTCTGTCTGTCTGTATTCCTGTCTGTATTGACTGTTAAGGCTGTCTGTCTGTATTTCTGTCTGTCTGCATTGGCTGTCAAGGCTGTCTTTCATTCCTGTCTGTTAGTTTGTATTAGCTGTCTGCCTGCCTGTCCATCTGCCCATCTACATGCCTTCCCGTCCGCCTCCCTTTCTATCTGCCTGTCCGCCCTCCCATATTCAGTCGAGTCTCGTCGAGTAAAGCTGACGAGCGAGCCGGGCGTCGAAGGATCTGACTACATCAACGCGTCGCACGTTCACGTATGCTAAGCTGAATGTTTTGTCTTGACTATTCTAACAGTGCATCGGAGTCTAGGCAGCTAATGACCTAATTAACCACTCATTATACGCAGGGCTACCAGTCTGTCAACGAGTTCATTATCACCCAACTGCCTATGCGCGACACTCTGTTCGATTTTTACAAAATGATCTGGGATCAGAACTGCGTTTGCGTTGTCTGCGTGCATCCCAACCTTTACTCAGAGGGAGGCGAGGGAGGCGACGCGACTGCGACTGGCTCCGCGGCTGAGCAGCAGCAGGACAGCGAAAGCAGAAATTTGCCGGATATTTGGCCTAAAAATGAGTCGGAGGCGCTAACTGCCGGCTATCTGCAAGTCTGGTTCAGGTGAGAATTAGTGACCTTTATTATCAGATGAAACATTATGGTTCATTTTAAGTCACTGGTGAAATTTGACTTGTTCATTTAAATTCAAGTAAGAGTGAAGTCAAGAGTTTGCTTGGGTCAGGATAAGAACTAAAGTGTGCTCAAGTCATTATGAGATTTTGGGTGTGTTATAGTCAGTAGTAGAATTAGGGTGTGCTCAAGTCAGGGAGATTTAGGGTGTGCTCAAATCAGGGAGATTTATGGTGTGATCAATTTAGGGGGAGATTTAGGGTGTGCTCAATTCAGGAGGAGAATTATGGTGTGCTCAATTCAGGAGGAGAATTAGGGTGTGCTCAATTCAGGACGAGAATTATGGTGTGCTCAATTCAGGAGGAGAGTTATGGTGTGCTCAAGTCAGGAGGAGAATTATGGTGTGCTCAATTCAGGAGGAGAATTATGGTGTGCTCAATTCAGGAGGAGAGTTATGGTGTGCTCAATTCAGGAGGAGAATTATGGTGTGCTCAAGTCAGGAGGAGAATTAGGATGTGCTCAATTCAGGAGGAGAATTATGGTGTGCTCAATTCAGGAGGAGAATTATGGTGTGCTCAAGTCAGTAGGAGAATTAGGGTGTGCTCTATTCAGGAGGAGAATTAGGGTGTGCTCAATTCAGGAGGAGAATTAGGGTGTGCTCAATTCAGGAGGAGAATTATGGTGTGCTCTATTCAGGAGGAGAATTATGGTGTGCTCAAGTCAGGAGGAGAATTAGGATGTGCTCAATTCAGGAGGAGAATTATGGTGTGCTCAATTCAGGAGGAGAATTATGGTGTGCTCAAGTCAGGAGGAGAATTAGGGTGTGCTCAAGTCAGGGTGAAATTAAGGTTTCACATTTTTTCAAACGCGACCTAAATTATCTTTGATTGTGTGATTTTGACAATTAGAGGTTAGAGATGCCGCCAATTACTCTAACTTTAGCAGCTAATTTGTACCTAAGGATTTATTATTCCTGATCATTTATTCTATTTCTTAAAAAATTAGATCGCGCGAAGAATATTCTTTTGGTGAGTGCCGAGAATTCCTTCTGGCCAGCAGCAAGGACGACTACAGCGTGCTCACCTCAGTATGGACTCTAAAGCGGTGGCCTGAGACCTTCGGCGAATCTATCTGCCTAATCGAACTTGTCAAGGCTGTCCGCAACACTAGGAGCATGTTTACCTTGTCGCCTATTATCGTTATGGATATGTGAGTGATATGTCATTGACACCTGTGACCTCCATTTGTATTCCATTTATTGACCCAAACACCCACCCCACTACGCAACCTTCGTTTGTCCTCTCATTCAACCAGCTAGGCACCCACCCCACTCCGCAACCTCCTCATTCAACCAGCTAGGCACCCACCCCACTCCGCAACCTCCTCATTCAACCAGCTAGGCACCCACCCCACTCCGCAACCTCCTCATTCAACCAGCTAGGCTTCCACCCTATCTCACAGGTACGGCGGCAGCTACGCTGGCATAATCTGCTCGCTGTTCGTGCTGTTCAGGCAGCTAATGATAGAGGGCACAGCTGATGTATATTCATTGTTTAAGATGTATCACCTGCAGAGGCCGGGCATGTTTAACAGCAAGGTGAGAATGGAGGATCTAATGATTAATTTAAGCCGGCTAAATTACAATAAAGTACAATTTCAAAACAAATTTTCTTTCCCCAAGGCCGACTTAGAATTCATCTACGCCGTCATCTCCTTCCACGCCAAGTATTTCTCGCCTAGCAACAGCCTGTCCCTGCGCCGCAATAATCCTAATCATCATCACCATGGCAACGGATCATTAACTACTCAACAGTCGCACGATTCGCACGAGCCGATGCCGCGCGCATCATCGCCGCCAGAGTCTCTCCCGCTGCGCCAAATTGCCCAGCAACAGCAGCAGCTGCAGCTGCAGCCGGTTACAACCACCACAACCACTGGCTCGGTTGTTGACATGGAAGATGGCAGCGAGGACAAGGCACCCGTCATTCGCTTCGCCAACGGCCGGCGGCGCCTCTCCGCCAGCCGCAGCGCGCATGGCAGCTTCTGCGTGGGCGCCAATTTGCATGCCACCCCGGCGTCATCGGTGTCTTCGGCGCCAGGCGCTGCCAAATGCTACTCTACTCACACTGGCTGAGCTCAAGTTGACCTCAAGCCAAAGAATACTGTCTCCATGCCCTGTCGATACGATATAAATACAAATTTTGAACCTGTTGCGATATGGACACATTCGAAAGATAATCTGATATGGATAGCTTTGAAATTAATAGTTTTGAAGATTCACGAAAGACAGCTAGTATTTGTGCTTTTATTTCACCGCCCTAAAAAGGGCATCGATTTTTTTTTTAATTTTTGTTGAGGTTTAATCGCGCACTGACAATTTACCTGCATAGTATTCTGTTTATTCGCCTTGATGTGTTATATGCAATTTTTTTATTTGCTGCCTATCTTAATGTGTAGCACCGTCTGCATGCCTTTATAAGAAAATTGTGTACTTTTCCCGCTAAAAATAGGGATGTTTCTTTGGGTGATTCCAGTTGGAATCTGCGGTGTTTCCAGAAAAAGAAACAGCCGAACGCTGGAAACATACCAATCGGATGATTCCATGCTTAGAATCTACCCAACTGGGCGTTTTCTCGGAGCTTCTTGGTGGCGAAATGGAATCACCCAAAGAATCCTCCAGTTCGGAAGATTCCATGCTCAGAATCGCCCGTAAATAATTCTCTGGTTGTCCCATGGGCCACTAGTTCGGGTGATTCTTCGGCGGTTTCCGCACAATTTACGGTTACATCGGCTGCTTCCTGGGTGGTTTCTTTAACTCTTGCGAGATAGGGGGGATTTCGGTAGATTCCACTCCTATTTTGCACAGAAAACCCGCCGAAGAAGCAGCCGAATTTTTTACTGGGTTGTGAGGATCAACAAATGAGGACCCATTTTAATTTGTTTTAAAAAGTTTTTTTGTTTTATTTGTTTTAATTAAATGCAATTCTCTTTTCTGAAAGTTCTCACCTGCCTTTATTTTGACCAGTCATGATATTGTATTGCACAGTTTTTGCAGCAGTTTGCACTTTAGACAGCATCTCCTTTGTAATTAATGTTGTCTTATTCACCGGTAGGCTTCAAGCTATCTGCCGACTTTTACGCGTCTGTGTGCGTCTTTTGCTTTTAACTTTCTTGGCTTTCAATGTTAGCTTGCAGTGCTTTTTTACCACTCTGTTGTGCCCTGTCTGGCATGGGAGGCATTTTGTTTAACAAAACCTGGCCTCTATAATTGGCAATTTTATTTAGTACATCTTTAGGTATTTTAGGTCGGTTTTTCTTACTTATCATTTGAATTTCTTAGCGCCAGTGATTACCTTTTTTCAGTTGCTCTGTTCTCTCACTCTCCCCGGGCCATAGGTTTGTTTGTTTCAGAACTGGCCTGAAATTTTAGCTGCCAGCTTGTTTTTGTGACAACATTTTTACGAGCGTATCTAGCAACATTTTCTGCTTTTGTCATTTTTCACGTCACCCTCAAAACATGCTTTTTTATTGTAGCTTTGTCTGTTCTCTCTGAATTTAAATTTTGTTTGTTTGTGTTTACATGTTACCATATTATATATTGTAATATACATTTTTATATACGTATCTATATATATGTATATATTTGTGAACCCAGTGCTATATAGATGCATCTAAATTTGTCGTGTTCATGCAATTTTAGCGATTTCGAGTTGAGCTGAAAGTAAATATACTCATTGTTCTTATTCAGCGTTTTTATTGCGTTTGTTTATTTAAGCTGGCCAATTTTATTACTTTGGTGAATTGTTTTACGTTGCTTGTCGTTTTTCTTCAGATTTGGGAAATTGGCAGTAAATCAATACTTTTCACGTCATATATGGTTTTCGCGAGTTCAAACGCGGAATTAAAACGGCTAGCATTAGTGACAATATAGACATTATAAATATATAGCTGTTTCACTAGATCAAAGGTTTTACTAACAAACCAGCGATTCGCGGTAACTATTTAAAATATTTGCAATAGTTTTATAGTTCAGTTTGTTCGAAGTCAATGGCTCGAAGTCAACTTTCAATGGCTTTGTAAAAGCTTATTAATGATTTTGCACGCTTGATACAGTACCGATTTCGTATAGATGTAATTTGCTAAAATTAGTTTATTGCGGTCGACTTAGTTGGTAATACGTTGCTGGAACACAAGCTGGAAATTCATTTCCAACGAAACACTCATACACTCATTCAAAACTTCTGCACAGATAAAAAGGTTCCGGAATTGTTATCACGAAACTTGTTTCCATAGAGATTTGAGGTTTGCTTTGGACAATCTTTGTGACAAAAGCGTGCGAAAAATTCAACTCGCTATTTCGTTTCGATTAAATATATAAGTTTTTTGTTCACGGTATCAGAACTTAATTTTGTGTTTTTTGCCGACTGTTAATTAGGCATCTTGTCATTATGATTTTTGTCATTAAATTGGTTTAAAAATTAGGCAAAATCTTTTTTTCTGAATTACATTATATTAATGAACCTATCAATACCACCGAGCATTGGCTTGGACGAATATTTATAGTATTTTTATAAACCTATCATGTTCATGTACTTTGTGTTTTATATTTCTGATACAATCTGTCTTAGCAGTAGGCCTATGTATTGTACAATTGAGCAATTTCAGACAGGCTGGGAAAAGAGAAAATTAATGCAAAAATGACTAAAAATGGTGTCTAAGAATAAATACATTATATACATTATTCATACTTTTCGTTTTCGATTTTTCGATAAAAAAGTTGTATGTACAGAAACTTTAACAATCTATATTCAAATATTTTATTTTGTAACATTTTGTCCACGTAGTATATAAACTTCTGAATCATATGTCAAATAGAAACGGGCGAAATATTAAGTCACTGTCACTGTTAAATATGAATCATCTGTCAAATACCTATGTTAAATGTAAGAGTGTCATTTATAAATGTATATAACTGAATGGATTTTCCTAATATAAGTGTACAAATAATTGTTTAAACAAAAGCTATAAAATTGAGACTTTAGCTTCAAATATTTATTTTTTTTTTAAGGTAACTTTTTGTATTATAGTGTCCTGCGTTTGGATATAAATTATGTCTAACAATTATAACAGGAATTATTGCACTGCAAAAAACAGGGACTACTAAATAGACGTTTAGTGTTGAATAAAAATTTTGTTTTGTACTCCCAAGTAAAACAATATTTTCTATATCGGACTTGGATGTTTATTTTTGAACTTTTACATTTCTTTTTTAATTTTTAAACTACTTTAAAACAATAAAAATGAACCTAACGAAGTCAGTTAAAAAGTGATAATTTTCTCCAACAAGTTTAAGGCTAAATAAAAAAGATTTAGCAGCCGTAAGTGTAGCAGCAAGTTTAAACAAAAATAATAAATGGCGGCTACTGATCGGGGCAGCGCGGAGCTGGCAGCCAAGGCCAAGAAGCAGCTGGCCAGCGGTACGGCCGCCAACTCACTCGAGAAGCTGCGCCTCATCTGCCTGAGCCGCGGCGCCAGCGGCATCAAAGGAATCGGCCGACAGTTCCGCATCATCGACGACGACGGCTCAAAGTCGTTAGATAGGAAGGAGTTTTATAAGGTCGGCTGACTAAATGTAATAAACGTACGAGTAATAATATTTCTAAGAAAATTGCGCGTTAAGTCCCCAAGCCTTCTCTCCGCGGCTGCGCCCAAAATGAATGCGATCTCGCCGCGGAATCGAGCTCAGGGACATTGGAGCGAGAGGCAAACGCGTTAGACTGCTCCACCACTCACCAACGGGCTCTTGCATGCTCCAGCTTTGCTATTTTTTTATTGTATTTCTAAAAACGCTTCCAGGGCTGCACTGACTTTGGTGCAAACATGTCCAAACAAGAGATGGATGAAATCTTCGACCTTATCGACAAGGACAAGTCTGGCTCGCTAGACTTCGACGAATTCCTCGTGGCCCTTCGACCACCGATGAGCAACGCGAGGCGCGAACTCATCACCAAGGCGTTCCAGAAGCTGGACAGAACCTGCGACGGAGTCATCACCGTCGAGGACCTAAAGGGCGTCTACAACTGCAAGCATCATCCAAAGTATCAAAACGGCGAGTGGACCGAAGACGACGTCTTCAGGGAGTTTTTGCGCACTTTTGAAGCGCCGGACGAAGTCGACGGACGGGTGAGCAGCCATTAGAAATGCAACAGAGATTGCAATTGTACTCGTGCCTAGGCCAGTTGGGCCAGCCATGGCCACTGCGCGTCGCTTCCATAGACATCGGAGGCACTTTACAGATACAAGCGATGTGGAACTAAGTTTTATTGCTCAAGGGTCAAATTGCTCAAATTGTTTCCATCAGGTTAAGGTATCTCCTGAGCTTGGTTTATGGGCCGAACTGGGCCGCTTTGGGTGTTCGTCATATCAGCGGCTTTTGTCACCTCGTTGGCTTACTCTGTCTGTCTGTCTGTCTGTCATTGCTGTCTGTCTGTCTGTCTGCCTGTCATTGCTGTCTGTCTGTCTGTCTGTCTGTCTGTCTGTCTGTCTGTCTGTCTGTCTGTCTGTCATTGCTGTCTGTCTGTCATTGCTGTCTGTCTGTCTGTCTGTCTGTCTGTCTGTCTGTCTGTCTGTCTGTCTGTCTGTCTGTCTGTCTGTCTGTCTGTCTGTCTGTCTGTCTGTCTGTCTGTCTGTCATTGATGTCTGTCTGTCTGTCTGTCTGACTGTCTGTCTGTCTGTCTGTCATTGCTGTCTGTCTGTCTGTCTGTCTGTCTGTCATTGCTGTCTGTCTGTCTGTCTGTCTGTCATTGCTGTCTGTCTGTCTGTCTGTCTGTCATTGCTGTCTGTCTGTCTGTCTGTCTGTCTGTCTGTATTGTGCATCCAAATGCATTTTCCAGTCCATGAGTATTAAAAATGATTATCAATTTGTCGTAGAAGATGGCTGAACTCGAACAAACAATCCAAGCAAACAATGGTCGCGCATTAAACAGGTGACAAAGGAGGAGTTCTTCAACTACTATGCTGGCGTCAGCGCGTCGATAGACAATGACGCATATTTTGATCTCATGATGCGCACAGCCTACAAAATCTGGTACAGCTGTCAATGCTCATTTGCAGCATATCCTAACATCCCAACCCTGCTTCTCCTGCTTTTTAAGAACTGTTTAACATTAGAAATACCAACCTATTTTCTCCCTGGGGAAATAGCTCGTACCACTGGGTGTATATTTTAGACCGTGTTCTGGATCTTCATGGCGATTGGTTGAATATTTTAAGAGAATTTTTTCTAACCAATCATCTGCTTAGTGACGACTTAACCAACAGGACGCTTTCGTGTGACATAATTCTACTGTATCAAAATAGGAAAGCTTTTTGCTCGCTTTGTGTGCCGAACGCTTTGCCAGCCTTAACCCCGCAACCAGGTAGCTAGTCTGCTAACTTCCATATTTGATAATTCAAAAGAGTATTCTAAGGCTTGTTAAGACAATTAATTTCCTCTAAACTCTTTCAGATTGTCTGCGGAGGCGCTGGAGAGGCAATCGGATCCTTCCCTTCACCCAAACTGCTCTTCATTTCATCTATAGGCCGATTTTCTTTATTCAGGAAACATTTTCTCCAACAGACTACTTCCATGGTCGCCCAGTAGTATAGTTTGCAAATTTCCTGTCGGCTTTTTGTACAGTATTCTATTTATTGCTACAGTTTCATCCATTTTTAATTCGTCCTTCCTTTGTTTAGTTCAGTTCGAGGCATGGATTTCATTGCACTCGAGTGAAATAATGGAAAATAAAGAAACGTTTTTGTGAAAATCTTTTGATTCCATGCCTCACCCATCGCTCACAGTTGTTACGCATTGCTTAATCTAGTTTATTTTCTAATGGCTGCTCTAGTTACTCAGCGCATGGCACTGTGTGCCCGAAAAAACTTATTTTATTTAAACCACATTTACCTTGTTTTAACTAATCAGTATTTTCCTCTGTAATTTAATATTACCTGTTAACAATCAAATCTTTTTTACTCTGGCCAATCAAAATGTGCTTCTTTGTACATGAGGTTGTATTCGCGTGGTCTGATTGGCTGGAGCCATATGAATAGACTGGGTCTTCCATCAACTTCTAACCTTTTCTTCATATTATTGTGTTTGCGGAGCACTTTTGTTTTCCTACTATATCACACAGGACCATCAGGATGTTTTACTTTTCACAAATACATATTTATCTAAACATTCCGTGTGCAGGCTCAAGTTCTATTGAGTTTGTTCCTTGTTATAGCTGGATTATCACAATTACGGCAATGAACTTTTGTTTAAATCTCTTTTTACTCCGGCAACTTGCGGACGAGCTCCGAAAGCAAGCTCTGGCCCTTGCCCCCTTTCACTGGCTCTGCCCTTTCCCGTCGCTTTCGTCTCATTTCTCCCCTATGTCATTTTTCCCCTGTCTTATGTCTCCCGAGCCGCATCTCCCTTGTCTCATCTCTCCTCTGACTCCTCACTTCTGTCTCATCTCTCCACTGTCTCATCTCTCCGCTGTCTCATCACTCCGCTGTCTTATCTCTCCGCTGTCTCATCTCTCCGCTGTCTTATCTCTCCGCTGTCTCATCTCTCCGCTGTCTCATCTCTCCGCTGTCTCATCTCTCCGCTGTCTCATCTCTCCACTGTCTTATCTCTCCACTGTCTTATCTCTCCGCTGTCTCATCTCTCCGCTGTCTTATCTCTCCGCTGTCTCATCTCTCCACTGTCTTATCTCTCCGCTGTCTTATCTCTCCGCTGTCTCATCTCTCCACTGTCTCATCTCTCCACTGTCTCATCTCTCCGCTGTCTCATCCCTCCCCTGTCTCATCTCTCCGCTGTCTCATCTCTCCGCTGTCTCATCTCTCCGCTGTATCATCTCTCCGCTGTCTTATCTCTCCGCTGTCTCATCTCTCCGCTGTCTTATCTCTCCGCTGTCTCATCTCTCCACTGTCTCATCTCTCCACTGTCTCATCTCTTCTCTGTCTAATCTCTCCACTGTCTCATCTATCCCTTCTCTCACCTCTCCGCTGTCTCATCTCTCCGCTGTCTTATCTCTCCGCTGTCTTATCTCTCCACTGTCTCATCTCTCCACTGTCTCATCTCTTCTCTGTCTAATCTCTCCACTGTCTCATCTCTCCCTTCTCTCACCTCTCCGCTGTCTCATCTCTCCCCTGTTTCATCTCTTCCCTGTCTTATTTCCTCCCTTTCTCATCTCCCTAGTATTATCTCCCTATAGTATTATCTCCCTAGTCCCATCTCCATTGTCCCATGTCTCATCACTCCTTGGTGTCAAGCACAAATTTTAGCTTCAGAATATCAGAAATGCTAAATCTCCAATTGTTGTGTTCTGTTTTCGATACAACCGGAATTCCTCGCCCAGTAAGCGTGCGAGTCTATGGGAAAGCTGGTATATGCAGCAGTGCTACAACCTGTTCTGGGTTCATGTCAGCCACTTTCCACAATGTTTGCAAGAATGAAAAGTTCACATTGCTATGCATGTTGCAGTTGTTAACTCCTTGTGCTGGCAAAAAGAGCCATATATTTTTGTCTGCGAACAAAAAACTGTGAAATTACTTTAACATACATTTATAGAAGAAATTTGCATTCTCGCTACAGTCTCGATGCATCGGCACTCGCACTTAAAATAAAAGCTCGTTTATTTTCTAGCATTTTAAACACAAGGACTACTAGGAGAATGACGGGAAAATACGTTTCTTAGACAAATGTTGAAGAGGCTGGTTGTTATCGTCGAAAAATACATTCTACGGAGATTTTCTCATTGTTTCTCATTAAAATGATGATCGTTTTTATAACAAATCCAAAGCTTTTTTATATGACTTTCCTAACATGTTTCTTCAATGAGGCTTACTGATCGTTATACCCGAAAAGTTGTTTTTACTAGGGCTATATATTAATTACAAGCACAAAATAATAAATTAACTAACTCGATAAATGATCAGAGAATGAAGAAAAAAGCTAGTTTCATGGCCTTCAATGTATTTTAGGCACTTTCGAGAAAAAAATCAAGAAAAGGAAATGAAATGGATGTTTTCACAAATGAAGCTTTGCAGAAATCTATGAAGCTATAAATAATATTCGAAACTAATTTATCTTCGCGAAATTTTTTTCCTGTTGAGCCCCTCAATTTTTTTTTCAAGAACCCTAGTTTTCCGTTATTCTTCTCCTAGTAGTCCTTGGTTTTAGATTGCATTTTTAATGCAGGGAATTAAAAAAAGTAATTTTCCCACGAACACAAGCGCAGACTCAGATTGCACACGCAGTTAATGCCATGCCTAGAGAGCGGCTATTCTAAGAATTCACATTGCTGAAGCACTGCGCAGCTATGCAGGCAGGGACAAAGTACACTGCGCTGTGTACACACCCACCCAGTCCGGGTGGGGTGGGTTGTAAATAATTTTTGCCAGCCGCATTCCTTTGCCCCAGCCCCAGCCCTGTGTGCGCAGTGAAGGCTGCTCACACAACTATTGAGTATAGCCCCAGTTTTGCTGCACACGAGAACAACATTGCTTTCACATTTAAGATTATTTATACACGCACACCCTCCGTCTTCATTTCAGCTGCAAACAAGTGTAGCCCAATGTATGCGAAGCAATTAATGCCACAATATGCTCATTAGGTACGGGAGTTGCATTACATTTTATGCATATTTAAGCCGCCTGCAGACAATTGACGCGTGCATCACCCCAAACTCACAGTGTTTAGGATAATGCAGTTGTTCAAACACACCAGATGCTTTCACCCTTCACAATGGGGCCTCAAGAGCAAGCATTGTGGCTTCATCTGACATCCTGCTGTGCTGCCTGGGTGCGCAAAACTAAAGCAGTTTTTCTGTCATGGAGATGGTCGCATTGTGGCTGTTTAAGCTAATTAATATTAATGAACTCCAATTATTAGCTTTGCTTCATCGTTGCAAAAACGGTGAAAGCTCCCAGAACTCGCAAAAGAGCAATAAAATGAGCAACTGGCATAGCAGGACTTGCATATAATTGCGTCGGATGCGCCATGACTCAAGCCTTATTATTTATGCATTCCAAGTTCCAACAGGCTTAATGACATGTGCGAGTATATTTAATCAAATGTACATGCTAATATGTGTACACATAAAAAGCAAACAGTTGCTTCCTTGCATTTTTGCGCAATATTTTGACACGCGAATAGGGCACAACGAAAACTGAAGAAGTGTGACACCAAAAGAAGACAGTGAAGCTAAGCCTTGAACAACAAAGTTAATATGCTAATGTTAATTATCTCTTATTAACATTATTGACTCGTACGATGGATTAAAAACGTGAATTGTGTGACTTCTCTAGCTAGAAAGGGTTTAAGAAATATTTCATTAAGAAGTCCATTGATGCAGTCTTTCGACTTCATTTTCCTAGGAGGGATAAGTTAACTCATGTACTTCACGAAGTACATCGTGAGACTTCGCTTTCAGGGAGGGGGTCGGGAATTTGATGTGCAGTGAGGCTTCGCTAGCCGGGAGACAGGGGTGGGGAAACAAATGTACATTGCGAAGCTTCGCAAGCCGGGAGACAGGGATAGGGAAACAAATGTACATTGCGAAGCTTCGCAAGCCGGGAGACAGGGGTAGGGAAACAAATGTACATTGCGAAGCTTCGCTAGCCGGGAGACAGGGGTAGGGAAGCAAATGTACATTGCGAAGCTTCGCTAGCCGGGAGACAGGGGTAGGGAAACAAATGTACATTGCGAAGCTTCGCTAGCCGGGAGACAGGGGTAGGGAAGCAAATGTACATTGCGAAGCTTCGCTAGCCGGGAGACAGGGGTAGGGAAGCAAATGTACATTGTGAACTCAATAGTTATTTAATTTTCACTATAGTAAACTGTGATTCTTTGTAATGAATAGATATATAATAGTGCAACTAACATACATGCTCAGATTATTTGGCATTCAGTTACTTTTGCTGAACATGTGATCTTCTAGTTCTGTAAATCACTTGTGAACTTTACAATTAGACAGTTAAAAAAGCCGCCAGGAAATATCTCCTATTACATACGATAACGAAGTCAGTAAGGCATTCGCGAAAAGGCGCCCAGTGGTTGCTGCAGTAAAATTGGAAGCAAAAACAGGTCAGCAATAGTGTACCCCCAAAAAAACAGAAGAGAGCGGAAGAGCTTTTAGAAATAGTGTGTAAAATTCATAAAAGAAACTGAATATGCGTATGAAAATAAATAAATATATCTATATTTATACTCTGATCAGTAAAAAAATAAAATAGCTACAGCAAATAGAATAATACAATCGCGCAAATTGTTTATAACTTTACACACCTGAATTTCTTGGGCGCTTGTGCGTATAAAGCACATTCTGATTTGCTTCAACGAACGAATTTTCGAGTTCAATGAGTCCATAGTGCGGTCGTTCAGTCATCTCTTCGAATGCGGCAACTGTAGCAGAAAAGGTGCACCGAGTTCAGCACCTTGTCAACCAAAGGATAGCAGCGCCTGTGGCTCTCATTGGACAATTGAATGCCGCAGTCCTGTTCATGTTCCATGTTCATGTTGATATAACCTTGGAACTGTTGCTAAGGCTGAATTGTGGAACTGTTGCTAAGACTAGATTGTGGAACTGTTGCTAAGACTAGATTGTGGAACTGTTGCTAAGGCTGAATTGTGGAACTGTTGCTAAGGCTGAATTGTGGAACTGTTGCTAAGGCTGAATTGCGGAACTGTTGCTAAGACTAGATTGTGGAACTGTTGCTAAGGCTGAATTGTGGAACTGTTGCTAAGGCTGAATTGTGGAACTGTTGCTAAGGCTGAATTGTGGAATTGTTGCTAAGGCTGAATTGTGGAACTGTTGCTAAGGCTGAATTGTGGAACTGTTGCTAAGGCTGAATTGTGGAACTGTTGCTAAGGCTGAATTGTGGAACTGTTGCTAAGGCTGAATTGTGGAATTGTTGCTAAGGCTGAATTGTGGAATTGTTGCTAAGGCTGATTTGTGGAATTGTTGCTAAGGCTGAATTGTGGAACTGTTGCTAAGGCTGAATTGTGGAATTGTTGCTAAGGCTGATTTGTGGAATTGTTGCTAAGGCTGAATTGTGGAACTGTTGCTAAGGCTGAATTGTGGAATTGTTGCTAAGGCCAAATTGTGGAACTTTGGCTTGAAGCATTGCAATGGAGCCTCACCTCGCAACGATAGCAGGCCAGGTGAAAATCCTTGCCCATGCTGACAATGCGCAGCACCTCGTCCTGATCGTCGGCCTCCGGGGCGATTGGCAGGGCGCACTTGTAGCAGCGCGGCGCGTACACTCTGTGATAGTCGGGCACGCAGAACACGGAGCCGGACACGTCAACCGTGAAGGGTCGGCCGTCTAGGCAGCGCTGGCAGACTGAGCAGCGAAAGCAGGCCGGGTGGAAGTGCCGACCGAGGGCTTGTAGGATCTGGTCGGTGATGAGGTGGCCGCAGGCTGAGCAGGTTTCTGAGGCCTGCTGGAAGCCGGTGTAGAGGAAGTCCTGAGCGCAGAATACGCTGGGTGGGCTGCCCTCACCGGGCGACGGAACAGCGTAGAAGGTTTCACCTGCAAAATCGTTCGAAGACGTTTGACTAGGTAGCTGGGATGGTCTATAGGATGTTTGCTGGGATGGTTGCTGGGATGGTTGTTGGGATGGTTGCTGGGACGGTTTTTGGGATGGTTATTGGGACGGTTTTTGGGATGTTTGCTGGGATGGTTGTTGGGATGGTTTTTGGTATGGCTGCTGGGATGGTTGTTAGGATGGTTGCTGGGATGGTTGCTGGTATGGTTGCTCGGTATGTTGTTTGGATGGTTGCTGGGATGGTTGTTTGGATGGTTGCTGGGATGGTTGCTGGGATGGTTGCTGGTATGGTTGCTGGGTATGTTGTTTGGATGGTTGTTGGGATGGTTTTTGGTATGGCTGCTGGGATGGTTGCTGGGATGGTTGCTGGTATGGTTGCTGGGTATGTTGTTTGGATGGTTGCTGGGATGGTTGCTGGGATGGTTGCTGGTATGGTTGCTGGGTATGTTGTTTGGATGGTTGCTGGGATGGTTGCTGGGATGGTTGCTGGTATGGTTGCTGGGTATGTTGTTTGGATGGTTGCTGGGATGGTTGCTGGGATGGTTGCTGGGATGGTTGCTGGGATGGTTGCTGGGATGGTTACTGGTATGGTTGCTGGGTATGTTGTTTGGATGGTTGCTGGGATGGTTGCTGGGATGGTTGTTGGGATGGTTGCTGGGATGGTTGCTGGGATGGTTACTGGTATGGTTGCTGGGTATGTTGTTTGGATGGTTGCTGGGATGGTTGCTGGGATGGTTGTTGGGATGGTTGCTGGGTAGGTTGTAGGGATGGTTGCTGGGATTTTTACTATGATCGTAGTCTCCGACAGGGTAAAAAAATAAGCTGAGCTAATTTACTATTTAGTACGTTAACTGCAATCAATAGCTAGCCATTCCGTAGATTTGTTTGCTATTCAGATAAGAAATACGGAAAGAGGCAAGGACGCCGAAGAGTTCAGACACACACACACACACAGACACACACACACAGACACACACACAGACACACACACACACACAGACACACACACAGACACACACACACACAGACACACACACACACACACACACACACACACAGACACACACACAGACACAGAGACAGAGAGAAAAATCACCGAAGTTCCCCTAACACACAGACGGACAGGTGGGCCAAGCAGCAGCACCCAGCAGCCCCATCCATCTCTGCGCATGCCTACCTGGCCTCCAGGGAGTTTAGGGAAAGAACATGGAGGGAAGGAGGGGATTCGCTCTGACAGTTTTGTCTGAACATTTGTGACAAGGACAGCTTCGCTGAGGATTGCGGCACCAAAAATTTCCAGAATTCCATCCAAACAGCTTTGTTAGATTCTCTGGCCTTTACTAAAGGTGCATGGGTCAGAGTGGAAAGAGGGCATTGAGGGATATGAAGGCAGCAGCAGCAGCAGCAGCAGCAGCAGCAGCAAAGAGAGACGGGAACGGGCCAAAACTTGAAAAGGCCAGGGTAATTGGTACTAAAAAATCGATGTTCTGCGCTACAGCGAGTGACAACCTGGAGGCGAAGCATCACGTGACCCAACTGGACTTCCGCCTACTAGAAAAACAGAAAGAAAAAGTTAACTAACCGATTAGCTCTCGACCGCAGCAGTTGCAGGTGAAGCAGACGGTGTGAAAAACTTTGCCAAGAGCGTGGCAAGCCTCTGAAGGAGCCGCTATGGCTTTGGCGCATTTGCCGCAGGCGCCTTGAAATTAAAGGTGCAAAACTGTGTATTAGACAAGACTGAGGACTGGGGGCAGGGCATTTGGGATTACAATAGGGAAGGATTAGAAGAGGGTAGAATAGGGTAGATGGGAATAGAATGGGGTAGAAGAAGGTAGAAGAATGGGATAGAACGGGAAAGATTAGGGTAGCAGAAGGGGATAGAACGGGATATAATAGTGTAGTATAAGGGGATAGAACGGGATAGAATAGTGTAGTAGAAGGGGATAGAACGGGATAGAATAGTGTGCAGAAGGGGATAGAACAAGATAGAATAGTGTAGTCAGAAGGGGATAGAACGGGGTAGAATAGGTTAGCAGAATGGGATAGAACGGGATAGAAAAGGGTAGCAGAAGGGGATAGAACGGGGTAGAATAGGGTAGCAGAAGGGGATAGAACGGGGTAGAATAGGGTAGCAGAATGGGATAGAACGGGATAGAATAGGGTAGCAGAAGGGGATAGAACGGGGTAGAATAGGGTAGCAGAATGGGATAGAACAAGATAGAATATGATAGCAGAAGTGGATAGAACGGGGTAGAATAGGGTAGCAGAATGGGATAGAACGGGAGAAGGTAGGAGGTAGAAGAACTGGGTTTGGTTCGAAGGGGCAAACGGTTTAGAAGCGGGTAGAGGCGAGGAGAAGAGCAGGCAAATAGTACGGGGTAGATTCACGCCGGTGCTTTATTACAGCAGCCCACACAGAAGCCTCGTTCTCGCGAGCCGTTTCCGCTTCAGACAAAAAACGAGAGACAGCAGCTAAACTTGGAATCAAGTTAGTGCCCACATTTTTCTTAAAACAGGCTATAGAGCTACGAGAGTAAATGCATAGCGCCAGTGTCTTTCCAATGCGTGGGACACTGCTTAACGAGCTAGCTTTGCAAAGTGACTAGTCAGATGTGGTCAATTTCGTCAACTCAATTTAAGTGCATTCTTGGCATCTTTTATTAAATTAAAGAAAAAATTACTTAGAAGGTTTAACATTCGGCGCGGCATTCCATTGCACTGGCATTCCAGGAGAGAAACACAGTGAATAACGAGTGGAGAGAGAGAGGAGGCTATAGAGGGGGTAGGGGCCAAGACCTGCAGTTGTCAGGTGTTTATTCTGGAATTCCTGACTAATTATTAGAATATTATTTTAGGCACGCAGGTGAAGTGACGAATTAATTGCAGAATTCAAAGGGGTACAGCAAAGCAGTCTAAAAAAATAAAAAAATTGCTGATAAAACATAAATATTTCATGCTAGATAAAGTGCACAGAGCTCAAAACTTGGGAAAGGTCAGGCTGTTATAAGCATATAGATTCTATCATATTGGGACTACAATTTTGAAAATAAACTTGTAGATATAAAAAACGTTGTTGAGTGCTGGCATGCAGAACGATCTGTGCGTGCGTATGTTTTGCACTTTGTACTATTCTTACATAGAGCGCGTAAGTTCAAAGCGCCTAAAGTACTAAATGAAACCCAGCGGTTTCTAGGCTGAAAACTGTCCGAATCTCATACGAAAAATTTCTAATAAAAAACGATTGCTACTTTAATTATCTTTAATTTCAGCACCTCCGAAAGTACCTGAAACCAGACTCAGCATTCGGAAATCACTGACCTATGCTGCTAGATGATCTAGACAATGACGAGTGCGCGCCAGCGAAGGCTGACAAAGCCGACGCAGCCGTCGCAGCAGCGGGGGCCGCGGGCAGAGTCCTAGAAGTCAAGAGGGTGTGGCTGGCACTGTAGGCCGGTGGAGGCGGAGGCGGCGGAGGCGGCTGTTGCGTGGGCGGCGGAGGCAGAGACCTCTGCTGCAGTAGCAACAATCTCTGCTGCTGCTGAGGAGTTGCGTACTGAGGCGTCGATCTACCTGAGGCAACGCTAGACTGAGGCGAGGGAACCGACGAGGAGCTGGGCGACAGTAGCGCTTGTTGGGCTTGCTGCTGCTGCTGTAGCCGAAATAGTGACGGCGGAGTGGGATTCGGCCTTTGAAAGTGACGCTCCTGATGCTGCTGCTGCTGTTGCTGCGGCTGCAACTGCTGCAGCGTCCTCGGCCGAGCCGGTCCCGCTACAGCTGCTTGACTTGTTGGCGCAGACAACAATGCCGACGATGATGACGGCGGCGGTGGTGGAGGAAGTGGCGGCGCTTGGCTGACGCGCACAGGCCTGGGGAACTGCATTCGGCGCAGGCCGGGGATCTGGCCCGTGCCGGCACCGCCAAGGCCGACACTGACGCCGGAGTCGGAGGTGTGAGAGGAGCAGACGGAAGCCGTGTCCATCGGTGTGCCTAGGCCGATGCCCAGGTCTGAGTCATACAGACTGGCCGCACTGAGGCGTTGCATGCTAGACAGACAGAAAGCAGGAATGACAGGGAATAAAGGGAACAGGGGAAGGGAGTTTGGGGGAACAATTGGGATCTGGGATGGGGTGGGTGCTGATAACAGATTTTAGGCCTTAGTTCGCTGCCAATGTGGTTGGCTGCAAACGAAAGATTAATGAATTATTCAATATAAAATATGAAATCTTTGTTGATAAAATAATGGCTATTATAATTTATTTATTTAGGACAATTTAAAACTAGGGTATAGCAAACACTTGCTAATCTTTCAAAATTCTTTCTGAAAATATTCTATTTTATGTCTATGTACTCGTATAAATTATCTAAACTCACCTTCACTAAGCTAGTTACATTTTTTAAATATAATCCCTAGGAATTTAGCTAATATTTAACAACAGTTAAACAAACTTTGGCACAGCTTTTACCATTACAAATCGAACTGATTACATGAAAATAAATATTTAATTTGTGTACATAGCAAAGTGAGAAAAAATCTAAAACACTCATTAATATTGATAGAACTCTTGATAGCTTGTGTCATAACTGTTACTGTTAAAAGTACGATAAAAATGGTTGTACAAAACATTATTTCTAATAAATTTATACTAAAGCTAGCCAACATTTCAAAAAAATCTAATAAATAGCTAGTAATTAGACAATTTGATAGCGAGCGAGATTAGATAGACAACGAGTAAACCATTATATGAAAACGGAAGTTTCTTCTTGATGTTAGGGATGTAAAAAGTACAATTCAAAACAAAAAATGTAAAAAAATAATATGGCGCTTGTTTTATACGTAAGAACTAAATACATATCGAGACTTTTGAACTTCAAGTCTATTATATACTTTCAATTGCGATTAGAAGACTTCATACAAGTCAAAAGTAACATTTGTACACAAAATTTGTGAGCAAGAATACCCCAAAGTAAAGCCTAAAATAACTAGAGGAAAACAAAAAAATCCTGAATGCAAAATACGAACGATTACACTCGGAACAGTCTCAAGCAGGCTGGTTCTCAAGCAGCAGGCTCTCAAGCAGGTCCACAGCAGCACACGATAACCATTTTAAATAATAATGACCACCTGACCGACAAATTAAATATTTAATGTGCCGCAACATTTTATTTAAACAAATATATATTCCATAAGTTCTATTAGGCTTCGTAACAAACTGATTTAGCAGTTGCAAGATTCATAATATAACTCTTAATAGTATTCGAATTTTATCTTTCGCATTGGTATGACATCAATGCTGCTGATACCGAATGCTAATGTTACTCGTTATTTGCATGCCGTCATAACCAGATCTCTAAAAGACTACATAGTAGAAATAGCCATAGGCCTAGAATTATAAGGCAGACGCGTAGAGATCTAGTGACGTGACGATGATTAGAAATAAACTACAAGTTGCTTAGATGATTCTAACTAACATACAGAAGCATAATGCACACTTAATGCACAGTTCCGTGCAAATAACGCGAAAATGAATAACACGTCACGAGTAAATAACGAGTGCCAATGCTAATTACTAGAAATATGGTCCACTAAAAGGCATTGTTGCATGCTATCGTCGTTTCACTATTTTTAGAGTAGTTTTTGAGCAACATTGCCTGTTAAGTTTTTAAGCGGAAAATTATATGAATGAAACTTTTATAATTCAAAT